>CM027470.1:7706658-8906658 GCA_015776775.1 Magallana hongkongensis
CATTTGAGTACACATATATTAACATCATTATAATCCTTTTTATATTGCTTTAACCTAACAAAGTCTATTATAGTATTGTACGGTATACTAAAAAATTACCAATGTATAATGACTTTAAGCAATCATCGTTATTCCAACAAATATATCTCAAACTTCAAAAATATCTACAATAGCCTTCTCGGTATATTGCTGACATAGCCTCTATGTATGAACAATACTGTAAAGGTCGTAATTTTCCAAACTGCTTGATAACTATTATATAATTTTTTCTTTTTTTTTTAAATTGTCAAAATACTCTTAAAATAATTATAGGTTAACAAGAATCATAATGTAATAACCGTGTAAGAGTTTTGTTCATCACAGTGCAGGCGTTCGTCTCTCCAATAGTCACGTTAACTTCTGATGAATGATCATCTCCAAAATTATCTCCTTCTATCGTCAGCCGCGTCCCCCCTTCAAGTGGACCACTTGTCGGGGAGATCTGTTTTGAGGAAAAGGTAAGCTTTTTTTTTTTTTTTTTTTTATAAATAAATGCCATAAACCTTTTATAAAACCTCCGATGTGATTTTGGAGATTTTTTTAGAATAGTTTTAAGGTGGTAAAGGACACCTCCATATTATTCGCGCATACAGGATAATTTCAACTGTACTACAACCATCTTTATATTAAATTAAAAATCTGTCTGAGATATTCTATCATGAGTTGCAAAAATAGCAAAAACTTTCAAATCATATTTTTTCCTTTCAGTTTGTTAATCATACCGTGTATAGGAATGGGGGACAGCTATCATCATGCCACACAGATTCACATTCGTCCTTCCTCATGCAAGAATGTTTACACCAACTGCAACCTAATGGGTCACCTGTCGTCACGCAGGCATCACAAGTTGTATGAAGATGGCATGAAAACAATGGAAATTTTGATGCCTACAAAGTAAAGCTCATTAAGGTTAAGACATGTAAATTTCCAAAGGTCCGAATTTCTAATCCAAGAAAACAAGCGATAAAAGGATTGTTTCTTCGCATGATTTTTTTTTTAGGATTCTTATTCGTTATCCTTCTTTCTGCCTTAAACTAACGAAGATGGTAAATATCTAATATGCAGAACAGCTACATCCAACGACAACCATCTTATTACAAAAATGAGATAAAAAACATTCAAAGTATCTTAAAAACAAAATTTAGTTTTGTTTATTCCCTATGAACTATTGATTAAGTTTTGGTTTCAAAACGACCTGTGGTGACAAACCTTGTTTCCATGCAAAAATACGATGTGTTTGGTGTCATTGTGGTCAGAAAGGTGATGAGGCTCTATTCGCTGGCTTCTATTCTGACTTAAATCATACTTAACGTACGGTTTTCTGTCTCTAAATTGCTGTTCCATGTTAACCTACAAAGAATATCAATCCATTTTATGGATGAAGTTTGCAACTGAGCACCACAAAATCTCAGCAAACCAGTGTGATTGAAGTACATGCACTGTGATTTCACAAATATTCCAAGGCATCAGTTATTCGTTGGTTTAGCATTTATAATATATAAGAAAAAATTAAGCTTTAATAATCAATTGTATTTTTGGATCAGCTCGACAACAAAATTTACAATAACTGTGGTGTTCAACGAGTACTGGTGAAACTACAGTGCATGATATAGATAGTGGTTCATAATTCACGGCATTGGAATTTTACTTTTAGGATATATCCATCGTACGTTCCAATCCACACAACGGTGGTCCGCGGGTTTACTTGGTGGGCAAAAACCGAGGTGAATATTGTATGTGATTCCTGATAGACAATTCCACTCGGATCGTAGTGAGGTTTCGTCAGTCTTTGTATCCCAGGGTTCACTTTCTGGGCTTCTCGATTGCTGCAGTAATTTTGTGAATTATACTACAAAATAGCATTGCATATTGTTGACGCTTTATTGGGTAAAGTTTAAGGTTTGTTCTCTGGGCTTCTCGATTGCTACAATAATTTTGTGGATTTGTCTACAAAACAGCATTGTATATTGTTATAGCATTATCGTGTTAACGTCTATCTTCGCTATGTAGGTGTGACGATCCACAATGGTTCTCTATTGACCTGAACGTGAATTCATAAAAACGTGACTATACACCCTAATCTGTCAAAGATGTAAAAGGAAATGGTCAAAGTATACGTTTTACTTTCCTATTTTTATTGATTGCAATAAATTTTACGTATAAAATTAGCGAAATTCAAACTGAAGTTTGAATTTCATGCAGTTGTCGATTAAAAATCTTAACCTTGTTAAGATGTAAAATTGTAGGAGGCTTGTTGAAATCACTTAATATAACATAAACACATACATTTTTACAACGTTTATCTGATTTGCTTACAAAAGTACCATAATATTTCCATTTAGTAATGTTTATGTACCTGTAAACAAAAAAACGCAAAAACCTGTTTGCATTTCATTTTTTTAGTTTAAAATCTGAAAATGCATTTTTCCTTTAAACAAAACTTCCCAAAATGTGTACATGTCAAATTTACCATTTTATTAACTTGTCTTTAATTTGCAACATCATATTTTGCTAAACAGTTTTAACACCCATATGCTCATGGTTATAGATTATAATTAGGCATTGAAAGCTTATTTATGACACTTATAACACACAACCCAGCACGACCTGGTGCGTTATATGACCAATGATAACCAAAATAACGTTCAGTGCATATATTTTTATACTCTTTTGATTTTCTTGCCTGTCTGCAGATGTGATTATACCACATTTAAAGTTACCGTTTTATCGTAAGGGTAATTTTTAACAATTAAAGAAGGAGTCTTCTTGTTATCAGACATACTTTTTATAGAAAGAAATTTCAAATTTCGACACAATCAAACAGATCCCATAGCCAAATGATTCTATCTCTTTAATTAAATTTGACCATCTTGTTTTCGCATAAAGGTCAGGTCAAGGTCGCTAACTTTCCCTCCCCCCCCCCTCAAATTAAAGGATGATAAGAAGAAATTTATGTATTCGCAGTTATATTGACATCCTTTTAACATAAAAGTTTCTATTCTTCAATGAAATAATAAAATGTAAATATTCATTTTCAATAGTAAAAATGATTCTTAAAAGTACTTATAAACTTAAAATACATATAATGTCAATATTTGTTAATGGACAAATTAAAACAAACGATTAAACAGGAGAAATGTTATAAAGAATTAACTACTTCATGAGGATTAAAGATATGTAATCCTTCTTGTCTAATGGTCAAGGATTGTGCTGCACAAAAATGTTTCCTTTTCATTACTTTTTTTTGAATTATTTCTTTTGACTAGCATTGTTTAAGAGAATATTGAAGTATTCCAATGGATCATGCGTTAAACTTAAATTCATTAATACAAGGAAATTCGATTTTTTGTTGTTGTCTTCCTCAATTTTTAAATTACCTCAAAACCGGAAAGCCTGTCCACAGTCCACACTATAATCATTAATTGACTGCAGTTTTGAGTAGTGAGGGAGTGTCAATTCAAGAAAAGCTTATCCATGTACACATATCAAAACTTGGAAATTTGATTTTAATTTTGTAATTTTTTTTAAAAATCTTTTTCAATGTTTATATTCCTTAAAACCAGAACGCATGTCTATGCTACATGTATAATCATAAACAGGTTATGGTTATTTTAGGGTGAAGGATGTCAATTCAAGAAAATTTCCACACAGATCAACGGGAGTAATGGGGCTACTTTAAACAATCGGGTTAAGACTTATAAATTGTTCTAGTGGCCATTTCTACTATGGATTTGGGAGGCGTCGATTTTTTCATGCTGATGGCTGATGTGGCTAAGCACTACAGCTGTGTTTTTATTTCTATAATAAAGAGCTAAAGTATTTGATTTTTTCCAACCTGATTTACAGAAAAAAAATTATGATAAAAAATATCATCTCTAGCTTAGAACTTTTATGCAAATCTGATGATTGGCAATTTGTTGAACCTCCTGCCATTTTTAGACTAAGCAATAAACATCATCGAAAGATTCATTGCAATTTTTCTATTCCAAAAAAAATTCAGTTGTTCTCATAGATCTAGAATTACTAAATCACTGTATATCTGTATCATTGCAGTGAGAGAATTATGAATTTTCTTCATTATACCTCAACATCCATATAATCCCACAACGAAAGTATTTTCTTTAATATTTGATTATGTTAGCAATAAATATCTACATCTAAAACTAAAATTCGTGGAAAAAATTAGACGTTGACAAGTAAAGGAAACTTTCGAAATTTAACAATACTTCCTTTACAACGAATTAGAGTTATCATTATTGGTACATTTGAGTCACGGCCATGGATCGTTGTGTTTTTGATGGACACGATTTTGAATAAGTTGACAAGTAGCAACCAAATAGCGCTAAATGCATTTTGAAGCATGTTTATTTAAGGAATAAGGAACCATTCCGAAGGGCTTTATGATAGATTTGACCATGCTCCGACCGAAATTATCACATAATGATATTCAAAGAATGATTCCTTATTACTTATATTTATATTATTTCCAATTTGTACAGTTTAAAACAACATTATTTTATAACCACTATTTTTATGTAGCACATTATATGTATTACTACGCGGCGCAGCCAGTACCATTTTTCGGTTATGGTAAAAGACACGCCCATTTTGTGTCACTCATTTTTTATGAAGGCATTGGGTTTTAGGGTTCATAATTGATTCGTTTTGTTATCACAGACAAATACAGTTGATTATGTTAATATTTCTATCTAATAACCCTCTTACCTTTTCTGTTATAATATAAATATAATGCCAACATAGCTTTACTACTAAAGGCTATCACATACGCATCTTGTCTGCTATACATTCCAAGGCATGTCAATAAAAAATAAATTGCTGTTGAACAATATAACCATCCATGTACTTGTCTAAAAGTTTAAAAAAATATTATATACATATAGTTATTTTTAACCTTTCGTTTACCTTATTACAAGCTCTGGTTTCTCCGCAAGTTGACCAATCAGGTGGAGTAATGGCATCGGCGTTATTATAACAAAACTTCAGCAGGTTATTGAACATCCTGTCTATATCGTGTTGGGGGAACTGACAAACGGCCGCCGAATTGTTTGGTAATGCCTCAGTAGAATTAAGACTTTTGCTAAATGCCACATAAAGAACATTTGTTTCATTTGTCGTTGCATAGTAAGCAGCGGTTGCTATGTTGTGTTGGTTGCATTCTAAAATAACTTCATTAAAAGAATCCATGTATTTATCGTTCTTGCAAATTCTCGATATTTTTGTTTGGAAAAGTGTACCATTGGAAGCAGTTCTAGCTTGATTGTATATGCTGAAGATAAATTCATTAGTGCTGAAACCGAAAATAAATCGAGTTGCGGAATTCAGGCGTTTATGGTGGCATAACCCCGCGGAAGAATACATTGTTGTGTTTTGAAATTCCCACTGCTGGAGAGGGTCGTTGGTTCGATTGTAAATTTCCATGAACGAAAATTCCGGAAATGTGTGCTCCATTCTCCGACCGTCCCAACTCCTTCCGATGAAGTAATGGTCGTCCGACTGGTCTTCCGTTTTAAAAGGAATCAAGATGGTACCTTTCTCACTTCCGATGTAGTTTTGAAAAGAATCTTTATAAAACTTTTCCTCGATATCAATATGGTAGCTATTCAAAAATGTACAAAGACCCTGATGGACACTACCACAGACGAGAACCATTCTTCTTCTAGGAATGAATTCCAAAACTTCGACATAGTTGTCTGTCATTTTATAATCACAAACCAACTGGTTGGGGGCACACATTTTATTATCTGGTTGCGGACCAATGGTTTTGTTTTGCAGAAGATCAAAGTTACTGTCAAGACGGAGAACAATATTTTTACCACCTATATAAATATCTCCATTCGCGGGTTTTACTGAAATCCGTCGGAGAGGAGCATATTTCAACGGTACAGAGACTGTTTTGTAAAATGCATTCAGGGTTGGGATAAGTACTAATAGAAGAGTTAAAAGCAAAACGCTGAAATAAAGAAATATTGATTCATCATAAACTTGCACGAATATGCAGATATGATCACACTATACATCTGACATGAACATGATTAGAGCGCAAAGGCGCAAATGCTTGCAGTTATTACAATTTGCATCAAAACACTCTCTGTTTCTGTCTGCCCGTCTGCCTGTCTGTCTGTCTGTCTGTCTGTCTCTGTCTCTGTCTGTTTGTCTGTGTGTCTCTGTCTATCTCTCTGTCTTTCTACCTAAATTAATTAACCAATCAAAATGTTACTTATGGAAACAATAAGCCCTCATATAAAGTTACTAATACATACTGCCCGTGATTCTTAACACAAACAATGAAATAAATTACTGAATAAAAAACAATTTACAAGCATTTAACATTTAAAACTCACCACCATCTGCTCGACATCGTGATAGTTCTTGTATTTGATTTATTTCCTTACATGAATGAAATACGTGGCCATTTAATATATAAGATATATAAGGAAGGAAATATTTCCATATGATGTTTCCGCTGCTTTGCTCTGATTGAAAGTTCACCATTCCCTGCACACTTACACCAATCTCCCTTTACTAGTATCTACAGTGCTTGCTTTATTTGGCTGATAAAGATCGTAGGAACCAGAAAAACGGCCGAGGAAATTCACAAAATGAAGATACATACATGCATGCAATATTGGTGGAAAGAAGATGAATATAAACTATTAAATTGAAAAAATGCTATACAAGTAATAATGCGTGCATTGTTGATCATACCAAATTAGGAAAGTTTGTCGTTCAAAATAAAGTTTTTCACAGTAATGTTAAAAGTATTACCCTAACTTACGTAATAAAACGAAATAATCTGACATGGGAGCTACATGCATTTCTTCCGGAATAAGCTAATCTCGGTCAAGGGATTAACTGTGTGAGTATAATGTAGTGTAAACAATGGTAAAGCCAAAAGGAATAAATTTCAGTTTCAATTTTTTTATGATTAATATATGATTAATCTTACACCTGTGATATATACATGTATCCACACAAACAATATGTTGTATAATTTTCATCCAGGAAATAATCCCCGAAAAAATCAATTCCATGTACTTATAGCTCTTTGATGCAGCCTGTTGTTTTTTGATAATTTTAATGTAGGGATGTTAATTGTGGGAAAAAAACATCAAACATCAAAACCGAAAAAAAACTCGGAAGTGCCCAATCAGTGTATGGAGCCATGAGTAAGAATTATTGTGATTTGCAAATGAGTTGATCCTACTAAGTGCATTCAAGTACGTGTACACTCGTGTTCTTTACGTGGCATATGTTAAAGATTAAAACATTGCAAATCTTATGAGATCTCACGTTTCAAATATATTTTTATCAGATTTCTAGAGAGATAAATGATAAATGATGAACATCTTATTCTATTAAAGTTTCTTTATACAACACACGGCTTGAAAAGAGAGAGAGAGAGAGAGAGAGAGAGAGAGAGAGAGAGAGAGAGAGAGAGAGAGAGTTTTTATTACATTGATTTGTTTTACACAATCCCTACTTGCATTACATTTCCTGAAGGAAACATTTAACGACAATTTCGTATATTCCGAGAATTAACGCTCAAAGCTTATATTTCAAAGAAACCAAATAGTTATATATGATAAACAATTATATTGAGCTTACATGGAGAAATGCTGGAAGCAAACATTTATGTGGGTAAGTAGGGGACTGAGAATAAAGTGTCCATATAAAGCCCTACCACTTATTTTCCAAAATGCCGGGTCACCCTTGGATTATTCCAGCTTTCATACATTGCATTTAGAATTTTGAAATGTATGAAACAATAGTATTGTTATATAACGAATATATCTAATATCTATGTATTCAGTTTATGTCATTAAATACATGTACATATAAGAAAAAAAAAATATGTACATTTAATTTACACAATGAGTTAATAGGGGACTCAGAATAAAGTCACCATAGAGACCACAACCAGTTATGCTCCAAAGGCCGGGTCACCCTTGGATTATTACAATTTTTCACATGATGTATTTAAAATTTTGAAATTATATGATACGCTTTTAGGGGGTTTTGTTGTAAAGAAGAACTGAGTAAGAGCACTTTTCAAGAAACATAATTCTATCATAATGATATGATATATTTTTGATTAATACTCTACATTTCATTTTATATTTATACATTTTATATGCAACATAGGATGTTACGTTGTATAAAACAAATGTATTTTCATTACAAAATCTTGGAAAACCAGCAACAATAATTTTCCATGACATGTTTACGTTTAAAACCTCAGATATTTTTTCCATAAATGTTGAAAAATATAACAATCAAAGATAAGATGTTTAAAATCTTCTTCCCTATGACAACTGATACGATTTTTGTCTAAATCTGTTTTCCATTTGCTTACATATTGTTAAATGTTAAAAGGTTATGCAATAGTTTTTATTTATTTTTTCTGTAAAGATATTTTCCAACACGAAAGAGTCATCAAGTAAAAAAGTATTTGCCCATACACTTTCCATTTTAGGTGTTTTTTATTTTAGAGATTTGTTGAGGTAAAATACTATAAAAGAAGCTTGACTTTAGCCCTTCGATTGACTTAATATGGCCTTTAAAATTAAATACAAATTTTAAATGCCTTCATTTTGCTGAATCTCGTAGGTTTGTTTTTAAGCATATTTTTGAAGGGCACTTTTGACAGTTTTGACTGTACTCACACAGATAGTTGTTTGTAGTTTTAAGCGTGTTCTTCATTTTCTGTAATGTTATAAATCCATTTGCATAAATGAAAATAACACCATTTACAGTCGATTTACTCTCAGCCAATGCTGGAAAAAACAGAGGTTTCCCTTTATAAGTTATGTTTTTATTAAACCATATATTTTCAATTTATTTTGAATTTGAAGTTTTTCTTTAAATTATTTTTGCACTCATTATTGGTACATATCTCTTCTTTATAGAAATTTTAAAAGGTATTTTATGTTTAGGTCTTCTGTCTTTGTTACATTGCTAATCAATAAATAGGATATGTCTAAATTATATCTTCTAATGCAAGAGTTTATTAATTGTTTAAAAAATTGTCAGATTGTATAAGCTTTGAAACCCATGCTGCTTTAATAGCTTTGATTTTTAATTAAAAGTCGGTGATACCACCCCCCCCCCCCCCCACCCATTGTATCGTTAACATATATAAGAATGTGTACTGATATATTCGATCATTCCAATGTAAAATAAAAAAAAATAAGGAAAACAATTTTAAGTGCTTTCGGTGACGACCGGAAGTTACGACGAATCAAACAAAATAATGTAAACACGGATACTATTATCCAACAAAGTTTGGTTGCTCCAGTCGTCACCGTTTTAGTGATCTCGTGGAGTCATTGTTTTTTGTCTCTTGACAGGAAACAAACAAACGGAAATGCTCATGCAGTTAAAATAAAAGTTAGTATTTCTTGAACATTGTGCAACTGCACTTTATTGTTTATCAATTATACTAAAATTGTCAAAGAAAAACAGTTGAACTTTCAAACAGCTGATTTGTTTGAACCCTTCCGGTGAGGACCGGAAGTGACGGTTGACAGATGAAAGTGGTAAACGCATTTTCTATCAAATGTCTATCATCTATATAAGTTTAGTGTATTGATCACTTGACTTTCTGAGATCTCGCGGGTAAAACATTAATTTTGAAAAGGTTATTTGAGATATTTGAGATATCTCACCGGAAATTGATTTTTTGGGGGTTTATTTTACATCGGTTAGATGACATATGTAAGGACTAATACTTATATTTCAGTTCTACATTAAGTAAAGTAAATGCAAAAAAAATTGAAGTGCTTCCGGTGACGACCGGAAGTTATGAAAAACAAAACAAAATAGTTTAAAGACATCTACAAGTATAGATCTATAATCCTACAAAGTCTGAATGCTCAAGTCTTTATCATTTTTGAGATCTCAAAGTCACAAGCTTTTTGTCGCGGGACAGGAAACGGACAACAAGAAATGAACTTTGGGAAAAAATAATCAAAGAAAATCCTCAAGATATAATTTTTTTTATAATTCCTAAAAATTTCAAGAATTTCTATCGAGCCAACTCTTAGAATTCTTGCGGACAAAAAAAGAGGAAGAAAATTCGTACCACATTTTCGAGCCACAGTGAGCTCTTAATAAGAATGGCGCCACTGGCGTAAAGCAAAAAACAAAACAATAGGCACAACTTCAGACTATGGTCTACCTATCCTGAAATTTCATATTCAAATCTCAGATAGTTTTCGAGAAGATGCGTGGGTCGTAAAAGCTACAAATCAGCGATAAATCGTAGGTGACTACGGCAAAAATAGTGTACACAAAAAATAAATTCAGACCACTTCCAATCAACTCTGAAGAAATGGTTTAAATCGGTTGGATGGTTTCCGAGAAATCGCGTGCACAAATTTTGTGGGGGGGGGGGGGGGGGGGGGGGGGGTAAGAAGAAGAAACAGTACGATACTATAAGGTCTTCCGTTTTGCGTCAAAAATATATAGTCTATTTTACTTTTAGCATAGTTGTTGCCATTAGACCAGGTGAGCCCATTTAGTTTGGTTTTATTTTATGCAACAAATCAAGTATTTCAAAACGATATCGTATTTTTTTTAAACCGTTTAAACTTTTGTGTTTTTCCTTCGACATAGAGCAATTAAAGTCAGCAACAAGAATTATATTATTTTCATTCATACAGTACATTGATATCCATTTTGATACCTTTTTAACAAAGCTTACTAAATCGTTTTCAGTCTTTGGAACATACAAGTTAAAGCTCACATGAATTCATAAATACGCATTATTTCCCTTTTATCTCCGACTACCGCCATATAAGTTTCCGATTTCTATTGTTCTGCTCATCGCTACACACCCCCTTTTTAAGGCCAAGAGCACAATTCATGCTTCATCGCATTCAGGTATTTTATTCACCCGAACACGTTACCTTTCACAAAAAAACGTGTAGAAACGCGTTTTCAACAAAAATAATATGACAACCACTGCACTGACAAGAAATATAACCAATGAACGACGAAACAAGACGGACTGAAATCCAAGGACATAAATTTTAAAAATCCTCGATAATTGTTGACCATTTTCCTGTTTATGTTATAACATTGCACATGCGCAACCACACTCTGTGGGTGATCGAGCATGACAATGATCGCATGGAAAAGAAACGCTGTTACGTTGTTACTTTCTTGGATTTACTATCATTTTGGCTACTGGGTTGGATGTAGTGCCGCCGGGGTTTTCAAAAAGATGCAGACGTTGTGCACTCTGTGTCAACGACAAACGTGTTCGATGTGCATGCGAAGTAAGGCAGCACTATCTGTGCAAAATAATACGGATACTAGTACCTTGTAAATTCTTTCAAAGAATAAATATGTTTGTATGTAATTGATTGTTGTTTCTTTTATTCTTTATTACAAACATTTTACTGCAATGTGTAGTTTATGCATTTTGAAGTCCGTGCAACCTGAATGCCTCGATCTGAAAGCAACCGACCGTAACTTTCTCGACCGGTATATAATCCCCAGGGGCAGTAGAGGAGCGATTGAAACTAATATGGCGACCAAATGCTTTTATGAATTCATGTCAGCTTTAATAAGTGTAATAGTTTCGTTGTTATGTTCAACATTTTAGTACAACTACCCTGCCGTCGGCCGATCAATGTTTGTTTATGAGTTAAAAATAAAATTTACTACTAATAAAAATTGAAACATCGTTTCATTTGTTATTTATTCTAAGAATTGTTTTTAAATAAGCATGCGCGGGACCAGAAAAGGAAAGCAAAATATTCATTTTGAATAATTTTTTAATGTAAATTTTAAACAAATTAATATTTCACCCCCCCCCCCAAAAAAAAAAATTGGCATGCATTATACGTCTTTTGGATACCACTAGTCATTTTTCCGGAGTGTTCCGTTCGTCTTTTAAAGGAGAATGTCATCCTCCAATCACGTTTAGTGTTGAATACAAATTTTAACTATAAAAACATCTCTCTACAGAAGCAAAATCTCCTTGCTATAAAACTGTAAACAGTAACCTAAACTCTTATGCGCACCAAGTATTCGACTCATATTTTATAACAAAGGTTTGCGATTGAAAGAAGAAGGGGGAAACAGATAGCGCAGTTGGTTTTATCGCGAAAAACAATTTCAAATTAATTTTTTTTTTCCAACCAAATATACTAGACGATGTTATATTACAAGTTTACAAAAGCATAATTTCTAACTATATTCAGTTTTGAATATTTTAACAAACGATTATAACAAAAATAAATTAAAGTTTTGGTGAAATCGAACCCACAACCTAAAAACCCTAGCTCTATAATGTTAGCTAATTTCTGGTGCTCTAACCACTGAGCCATTTCAGTCACAACGACCTTCATTGTGAATTGCTAAATGCAACTTCAACCACGAATTTACTGACTAGTAGTATCTCTCTAAAACGTTAAACTGTTGGGATACAAAATGACTTTTTTTAATGTATCTCCACGTGTTTGTTGATTGAAATCGGTCTGATTTCCTTTAAGCCTTATATATATATAGACTATGGCAAAAATATGGAGCCCAGATCCACTCTAAAAAGAAAAGGCATTGAAGTTCTAAAAATGACACTTTTTTAAGGTTTTGACACTCATACGCCAGTTTAAATCAACCTATTCTAAGTATTTAACATATTTAAAGGTTATAAATCGATGTAATGGTAATTTTTTTTTGTTTTCAATAATTTAGAAAGAAATTATGAAACGTGTTCATATTTTAATTTTATAGTATCTTATCTATCCCTTATTCACCCATCTTCTTTCGCAAAATCTCTCATCTCTAGTTTGACCCTCTGATTCAACAAAAATATTAAATCTTAAAGATTCTGGGCGCATTTTTAAAAAATGATATGCATTATCACAAGGGTAAAGATTTCATAAACAAAAAGACCCTCCACTGAAAAGTAAGATGTACTTACCCCTTACATACATCAATTCAAACTTCACCAAGTGTTACTTAAAGAAAGATGGGATAGTAATTATAAGCCACGAACAATTATAATCACTCTAAGTGGTAGAAGATCCTGAAATATCAGTTAATTATATAAATTGAAATAACGTCATCTTTAAATCATATTTAGTGTTTCATTATTTTTCATATTAAGATGGCTCCGTACGCCTTGAAATAATTTCTCAAATCAGCAGGATATTACTTGATTATTATAGATAGTATAATGAAAAAGAAGTAAGTTTGTCAAATGGGTGATAAATATGCATTTTCGATAAAAACTTTGATGTTCAAAAATCCAATTCATTTAATATGGACAAAATGCCTGGGCGTATTCGAACTCATGTTCTGTGGTTTACCAGTCCGATGCTTTAAACACCATATATATGAAATCTAAAAATGTATAAGTCTTGATGTTGTGAGGTACTTCAAGGTATAATATTTACATCTATTACACGTATTATTTACTCTATTTCTTACGGAAACTTACAGTTAGAACCATTTTAACACGGACTTAGACTTTCAGTAGGATGTAACCATCCATTTCGTCCGTTACAACAAGTAAAACAAGTAAAAATGACACTGGTTTCAAGCGAAATACATACCGATTGCGTAGCCTTAGCTCAAAGGCTAGACAAATCTTGTTGATTTCAAAGGGCCATAGCTGTAATGCCAGAAATGAAATAGACATGCCTACGTCACAATGCAGTTTGAAACAACTACCCAAAGTCCAAGTTCTTGTTAAAATGGTTCTAATTCGTAGCTCTAAAAGACAGCCAGACTGAAATTTACACTCCCCGTTTATTTAAAATGTCGAAATCTACAGCAGCTGAAACTGACGAGAAACTGACAAGACTGAAGTTGACACGCCCTGTTTATCGAGTGGTCGTAGCCTACATCGATCTAAAAAAAAAAGCCCTAGCTGATGTCGAACTCTATAACTGCGGATCAATAGCTAACGCGTTAATAGTCTTGATATACTAAATAAATGTGGATAAAAGTGTGCCATTTTTCATCATATATAAACTCCGTTTTAAACGTTGTGTATGGTACGATATTTGGCCATAAAATGCATTTTCAAAATTTTCAGAGACCTAAAAATAGTAAATCTTGGCTTGCAATTCAATAGCCGTTTCTTAAATCTACCCCGCTGTGATGTCACTGACAACAAGATTTAGAATGATTTTTTTACAATGTTTTGCTATGTGTTATTGTTGATTTCGAAAGAATGTAGAGCCGCAATATGTTGGTGACCTTTACCCACTTAAGATCTATATGATAAGCGACGATCCAGGAAGTCATTTCTACTTATATTTGGGCGTAAACGGATTTCTATATACGACAGTGTAAAAATAAGATCGGGAAAAATTTGCAGATTTTATTATTTTCCACCTATAAATCCACTTACAACATTGAAGTATATCAGTTTGAAAACGTTCCATCACATTTGTCACATCAGGTGCAGTAACTAACCCCTCTCCCTATAAAAATTAGAAGAAATAGTTCATTAAAAATTTTCTTAGTGTGGTATGGAATAACTCCATGCGGTGACGTACTTTCGATCGAGATATACAGTAAAGAACTATATATGATATTAGTCAAATTTGGCCCCTAAAATTCGCTATTTTTAAAATGATTCAGGTACATTAATTTGTTGTGTTATTTTATAAAAGAGATGACATGAAATATGTGTTTCATCTATTTATTTGATTTATATGCACTCACTGGCTGTATATATGACGTCAGAAGTGACGCTATTTTTATAATTCAATCAAAATCAATCAAAAATTTACATTTTTCTTATCTTTTTTCGAATGGGAAATATAGAGCGACTCTTTGAACAAGAACGAACTATTTGTCACTTATAAGTATTGGGGAGATACATCTTTGGTGAAAATATTTTGTTTGTTCAAGCAGTCGCTCAATGTCTCCTTAAAGAAAAACTGCCTCAAAACAAGCCGTTTTATGCTAAAAATGAGAAATTGGCGGGAAAAGGTAAACTTTATAATGTCATATTTTTAAATTGTGGGCTTTAAAATCAAAATAAAAATTATGAAAAAACTCCAAATGTATATTTGTACAAATAAAACAAAGAATTACAGTAAAATGACAATGTTCATTTTAGGGGGCCATTTTAGGCTCAAACCATATATAGTCCTTTAATTTTTCTTTTTTCCCCCTTTTCCCCCCTAAAACTTCTTTCCATAAAGTGTACTTAACAGCGTAGCGCAATGGGTGAGAGCGTTACCTACAAATCTGTAACTCATGAGTTCGAATTCCGCTGTAACTTTTATAATTTTTACCTTTCTAAAGTATTAAAAACATATTTTTTAGTTGAATATTGTAAAATTTTGAAAATTCTAAACCAGTGAAAGTATTTACATTTTCCAGTGCCTTAGCCTGTAATAACATTATGTATCGATTTTGTACTATATAACCCATAACTTTAAGTGACGTATATTTGGGGTGCCAGCGGGGTTTGCTTATTCATATTTACATGTAATATATAATCGTACAAAGGCTTCAAACAAATATAAATATAAGTAATAAGGAATCTTTCTTTGAGTAATATGAGGTGTAATTTTGATCGGAGCGTGAACAAATCCAATAAAGCCCGAAGGTGTCCCATACCATCTTATAAACTATATAAATCACAAAGTTTCTTGTTGTAGATTTTCTTTACTTTGATAACGAAAAATGCCTTCATTTAGTAACTGCTATCTTTAATGTCTTTCCAAAAAAGTAATCATTTAAGTTTTTTTTCCTCCCTCACTTTCTTTAAATGTTGTTTTCGCTATGGTTGTTTGCTTTTCATAAAAGATGAGAAGCTTCGCTCACTTATAAATAGAACTGTTAACAACACGAGTGATCTCTCCTTTAACGTAAACAGGAACGCTCGGAAAAACTAATCTAAGTGTAAAGAATAATCGTTTTAAAGAAGTGATGTATTTTTGAATCCTGAGCCCTGTCCTAGGCTTGTTAACTACATTGGAACGTTACAATATGCATCCTTGGTGAAATGAAATTTCACTTTTCTTTAGGCTAGAAAGTCAACAAATGAACCATTAGATAATCTTAAAATTAAATGTTATTTATTAAGAAAAATCTATACATTTGGGTATTTTTATACATTATATTATATATATTCTTCTTCTAAAGAAGATCGACATGGTCTAAATATGGCCACGATCATGGATCTTTTGTCCTCTGTTACGGCCTCAAGAAAACAAGAAAAAACACGATGTAACATGGAGCAACACGATCCGACACGGGCAGATACACGACGTAACACGCAGTTTATACATGTAAAAACAATTTTTTATTCCCATTCAAAAACAAATATACAATTGAATAAGTTTATATTTTAGTACATTTGTCACCGTAGCATTGACCAATTGAACTGGTTACTGCTATACTTCTCCATGAATCTAATTTAAATCCAACACTTTTTTATTTATTATATTTTTAAAAAAAACGTGCACACGCCTAGGCCTATCACAGATTAATAAAAATTATCTTTCCCCCAAGTGTTCTTCTTTCACTGTCCCTTCTATATTAAAAAAAAATAACATTAATGTCTTCAGAATGTATGTATTTATTTCTTACTGTAAGGCGGTCAAACAAAACATTGAGTTCAACATTCAAACATATATCTATCAAATAAAAAAAAAATGTTTTAAGAGTGTTTTTATTAATTCTTTCATAGTCCTGAATTATTTAGCCTTACATGTAACCATAAGAATGACAAATATGACCCGCTTTCACAGAAAGATAAATATGACTTTGGACTGAATGTACAACAATTTTTTTTATAAATCATAAATACATGAATAATATTTTCAAAATAATGAACAACCATTTACAAGTATTTCCTTGACTCAGTAATTTTTATTTATCAATCACAAATGTTTTTGGGTTCTGTTTTGTACAACATGGTACAACTTGAATTTCGTCCTTGAAAATTTCCATATTGTATATTATAAGAACAACAGTAATAGTAACATGAACCTTAATTTACAAAATAAAACAATTTTTCTTTGTTTGAAAACTCTTTACCTGAGTGTTTAAATCAATGAAACTTTATAGATGGGATGGGGTCAATTTTTATTGTATGAATGGCAGTGAAGACAACACATGCAAACATTGGTTCATTAATTAATTCTCTCAAACAAAGTGACAACATAAAAAATGATGGCAGTTTATTTGTCCAAAGAAATTCTTCTTTAACATCAGTATTATGCACGTCAATTGAAAGTTTTCAATATTTTTTTTTCTGATGCATGGGTTACTAGTATTAATTATCATAATAATCATTTTTATTTCCAAAATAAATAATATTTAATGATGATTTGAACAAAGTTGATTTTCCGTCAAAAAAATATGTACTTATACTGCAGATTTTAAATAATATGTTCAAATAAGACCTTTCGCATTCAAGGTCAAGATACCATTAGCGTTTATTTTTCATTCAAGTACAATTGTGGCAAAAAACAAAACTAATAAACATGTGTTTCACCTAAATGTACATGTTTGTACATGTACTTTACTAAAAGTGAAGAAAAAAGATGTCATGGGGACCATAAAAAATCAACAAACGAACAAACAATTGCCTGGGACATTCTATAACTCAGATCATAGGATAACAAAGACAAAAATATATGGTGTCATACCCATAGCAAATGCTGAGCCATAAACAATGAGAATGATATCAATAATTTAAATACCAGGTTCTACACTTTGCAGATGAAAAAAAAAATCACACAAAATAGCACAGTTCATACATTTAAAGGGGCATGGTCACGATTTTGGTCAACTTTTATTTTTCTGTTTTTATTATTTGCAATCCTTTAGGAATGCATTTCTAATGATCAAATGAAATTTGGGTGCCAGTCGTTGAGTTTTAAGTAAGATACGGGGCTTACAATTCTTCGTCATGTAAATAAGGCTCGTGCCCTGTTTTTGTTTACATAGGTTCAATATTCCATTAAAAAATCTTTTAAAGTTGGTTTGTCTATCTTATTATTCATTTTAAGCATAAATAAACAGTTCTTAACGAATAACACATTCATTTGAGGTCTAAAACTGAACTTTTAACTCCAACATTCGAAATGTAAACAAACGCTTTGTTTACATAGTGAAGAATTGTAAGCTATGTAAGTCGCTTATAACTCATCAAATGACACTCAAATTTTGGTTGCCTATTAAAAATACCTTACTGAATCATTGTAAACATTAAAATCGAAAAAATAATTTTTGACCAAAATCGTGACCACGCCCCTTTAAAATAAAAAAAAATCAGCACACATCTAATACATATATTTTACATTAAAATCAAATTTACACTATTACACTTTAAAATCATAAATTGATGATTACATCATCAGTGACATCACTTTTGACAAATCACAGATAATAATAGTACAGCTTAAAGCTGAACACCGCTCGTAAATAGACACCGTCACACAGATATCTGGTATATAGACCCTTCGATTTCGTTACACCCGATTGCACACCTGAACCTCGTGGCCGACATGTAGTATTCCTTTCGTGGTCTTTAGATTTTATGCATTTTTTTCTTATCTTATGTTCATTTTCTGTTCGTAAAGAATGCATTGACCAATTTATTTGATGTTAGTATTCTCCTGGCTTCAAAAAGTCAAAAATTTGATAATTTCATCGCGACCGGGTAACACGGCGAGGCAAAATGTACGTCCACACAGGTGAGACCTCTACAGCGAAGTTCTTTGAAGTGTTTAGAGGTCTGTCCCTTATATAAGGGTTGTAGGGACAGCAGTGATTAAAGAGAAATATGGCGGACAGTGCCTATTTACGAGCGGTGTTCAGCTTTAAGAGAGGTTTATGAAGCTGGAGGTTTTTTTTCCTTCTCGTAGAGGTCATCCAACGCGGAGGTCTCCTAGTAATGTCGCCCTGTTAATCCCCGTTCATCATGACGGAGCTTTTATCGCGGTGCTTGGTGGCGCCCTGTCAATCCCCATTCATCATGACGGAGCGTTTATCGCGGTGCTTGGTGGCGATCTGTTAATCCCCGTTCATCATGACAGAGCGTTTATCGCGGTGCTTGGATCGGGCTTTGGTTAGGGCTTTCAAAGCAGCAGCATTGTAATGAGTCTAGAGAGAACAAATTAACGCATACAAATTATTTAACCAAGAGTATTTACATTTAAAACTTTAATATTTATAAAGATTTTAAAATCACTTAGGCCTAAAAACAATAATTGTTTGGGTCTCAGGCACCCCAACTTTAGATCAAGAAATGCTGCACTGATTATTTTATCATATTATTGAAAAAAGAATAACTTTAGATAAAAAAAAAATGAGCTATTCCCCTTTGCAAATTTTGCAGCAACAACCCCTTTCAGTCAATCAAATGAGATAAAGAATGTAATTTTTATCTTGCAAACCATGCTAAATATGTGTGTATTTAACATATTTTGATTTTCTTTTCCTTTCGAAATCTTAGTTTCTGTTAGAATGTTGAAGTGCAATAACAAAGCCGCACTATCCTTACTCACCCGCTCCCATTTGGTTATCTTCCGAGCAGTTTTTGCTCCGACAGGTATGTGTGCCCCTAGTCCAAACACTTCTCGAACTACAAAATTATCCTACAAAACGAAACAACAGTTTATAAGATCGATGCATTGCAAATTTTGAATAAAAAAAGTTTTTTCAAAAATATCATAATCGTGTTAGTACTTTAAGGTAGCTCAACCGGTGAGTTAGTGCACAACTTACCTGTTGATGATGGTGGAAACCAGAGGCGTGTTCAACAGAGCGAGCACTGGCGAGCATTAGCCAAAACTCCCTATACCCGCAACACAAAATTTGAGCGCTCGCTCTGTTGAACATGCCTCTGTTTTAGCTTTTAGATAACTCTACATTTGAGATTCGTTACACAACTTACCTTTAGATATTGGTAGACACCTGTTTAAACTTGTAGATAACCCCTTCCTTTGAGATTCGGTACACAACTACCTCCAGATGTTGGTTGACACCTGTTCAAGCTTTTAGATAACCCTACCTTTGCGATTCGGTACACAGATGCTTTGGTGTTCATTACTCATCTTCTTCTATGGCTTAGTGGTAAAGAAGGGCAAACATTCACTAGCTTTGGGCAAGTGTTCAAGATGTCTATAATCATAAAGTTCAAAGTTACATGTTTGCCGAAAATCAGGAAAGCATTCAAAAATTTGATTTGTCTTCCCCAATTTAATTAAACGACTTTTGTTTATCTGGCATAAAAACACGTGTGATTTTTATTATCTTACTCACACTTGATTGATAAATACACTGGAATGAAAATTTTAAAAGTAAACAGGCCTTGTTTACTTTTCTAACAGCTTTATCATTAGAAACGATGGAGCTATAGAGAGCAGTAGACTCCAGCCACCGAGGGCGCTGGTGTGACGCTGCATGGTCTTAGGGGTGTGGGAGTTGATGGATTTATCTCCCTTTCTGTAGGAACTCTTGAAGATCTCCTACATGGCCCTCATCACCAATATATTGAGAAACAAAACGAAAGTAAATGTCAATTCTGTATTATGTTAAGAAATGTACATATTCATAGGCATTTCGATTTATAAAAAACACCTTGAATCCAGAACAAAATTGAAGATGATTTATGTGAAATTTATGTTACATTATGTAGATTTTAATGTTGGTTGTCAAGATTATGTAAAAAATGTGAACTTACGTCAACATCTGGACAGGGTACAACATTCAAGACAGTCAAACCAATGGCACAATGAGAAACATATTTCTTGCAACGATACTAAACAACAATTGCTAATATAACCCAGTTAAAAACTTTTAAAGGAATAGTAAAAAACATCAATCATATATTCTCTCTCTCTCTTTCTCTCTCTCTCTCTCTCTCTCTCTCTCTCTCTCTCTAATGTTCAAAATACGATGTAGTATTGCCATCCATATATTTAGATAGATAGATAGATAGATAGATAGATAGATAGATAGATAGATAGATAGATAGATAGATAAAACAAATAGATACTTGGTAAAGGTTATAGAAAAAGGTTTTAGCAGACACCATACTTCAATTTTCTCGAATGTATATATCAAACTGAGCTTGTTTTGTTAATAACATATTGTATTAGAAATCAATATTGTTAATGTTGAACTGACGCAGTAAATAATCCTAATCTATGCCGATTTTATTTTCGTCATATGAACAATATCCCCAATTTTGTCACCCGGTTATTAGCCGGTATACATAATAATTAAGTTTAGAAAATAACCACGTATGAATGATGTTGATATAGCTACTATCGTAGTTTTTCTCATCATGGTCAGCTGGTCATGTGAGTTTCGAATAATATACATCAATTCAAGTCTGTTGCAATGCTGAATAATCTAAATCACAACTATTCAAGGTGAAAATTAATATAGTTGTTTTGTGAACGATATCGTCAATATCATTGTTAATTTTGGATATCTACAAGTATGTGAACATCAGTATGTAATTAAACTCAACAACTTACCATAGCATTCGGGTATTTTAGTCAGTTGAATCCAATACCGTAAAATATAAACATGACATATTCGAACGGAAGGATTGCAATCGACTTGACGGAAAAATATAAATTCTAACAAAAGTACAAAGTGAAAAAAAGTAAAGCTAATTATTAGAAATGTTTGAGAATTCCAATTTAACTTAAAATGTATCAAGCATATCTCTCATCTAAAATTGATTCGAACGATTACAAGTTTTGGTTTAACAAAAGCAAATCTGGAATCTGATATATAATTAAATATTTATATCAAGAAAAAAAATAAAAACACTGTTCTAGTCTTAATTTCTTGTATTCTGATATGACCGTTTAAAGGCCTGTTTATGGCAATGTCAATCTATTGGCAACAACTGGTGATTTTCATAATATTTTAGCAAATCACTGTTTGGATATATATAGAATCTTTCATGATTTGTGATGGCATATGATTTTTATCTTACGAATTTTGTGTTTTTTATCCCCGAGGAGAGGGGTAGAAAACATACATTGAGTTGGATAAAAATCATAAATACCATCACAAATCATGAAATTCTTTTTATCACGTGTTTAACCACGGCTTTTGTTAAACCTCAATCTTATCTGTAAACATTATAATTGTGAGCCCTGCAACACATTCAGTACAAGACTTCAACAACTTTATGCATGGAAAAATTCCCTAGAAGATAAACAAACAAGCATTTCATTTTCTAACATATTTTATATATAAATTTTTTGAACAAACACTGAAAGAGCATTTAATGCTTTACATTCGCAACTCTACATTTTTTAACTGAATTATTCTGTTACTTTTTTATTCTACTTCAATTATCCGCCTGCAGCTACGTAATGTTTAACTCAGACGTCTTGTGGAATATTAAAAAACTATTATACGAGAGATATCGGTATCCACAGCATATTCAGCTAAACATATATTATATGTATCTCATAAACCGGCAAAATTAATGCATTATATCAGACAATTTTAGTTAAATGTTATACTCACAATTAACGGTTACTCGTTGCAATTCCTTTTATTTATTAATAACTAATTCGTTAAGAAAAGAGTTTCCATGTTCTATAAAATTACCTTTGTGTTGCTTTAATTCCCTTACTCCCAAGATGGCTTTTGAGTTTCCAACCTTCATTAGTAAAAAGAAACAAAAAAGTTGTGATAGTAGCATGTATGTGTTGAATGCTGCAATTGTATTAACCTTTATCATATGGATAGGTCATTTTTGTACTGTGAAAATGACTTGGAGTTTGATTCGTATCATTTTATTTATTTATTAAGGTCTTCCGTTTCCAACGGAAGACCTTATTGTTATTGCTTTATTTTTTCCCCCTATTCAAATTTTGTACACGCAAGATCTCGAAAACTTCGCCATCGATTTTCATAAAACTTTGTAGTTTTATAAATTATGATATGAACCGTATTGCAATTTATTTTGATGACGTCATTTCCGGTTTTCAGATATAGTCGTGTTATCGATTTTCTGAGGTGTTTTTTGTCAGCATTACTCCTCGTTAACTATAGCAGATATAAACTTGAAATTGTCAGTAATGGTTGACGGAAGACTGAAATTGTGCAATAAAGTTTAAAATCATACCGATCGCCAAAAGCGTCGAAGCTAGCCTGGACCCGAAAATTGAGATTTAAAAAAGTCGTATTTTTTTCTGGTTTACTTTGTTTAGGTTTTTTTGGGAAAATATTTTGCGAAAAGACATGTAATGTAAAAATATTTATATTAACAAGACCTTTCATTTGATATCAAGAATAACGAGCTGGCCCCAAAAATTAGGGGACCAAAGGGCTCTAAACTCTTTTATCTGTAGCCCTTTACCAAGCGATAATTTGTGAAAGGTTATAGAAGCAAATATGTTTATCTTAAAGTTACAGTACCGATCAGACCCAACCTAACAGAAAGTAAACCCAAACTAAACCCTGGGTTTACTTTCTGGGTTTACTAGAGTGGACCCAGAGTAAACCCAGAGTAAACCTAGAGTAAACCCCAAGTAAACCCAGAGTGGACACAGAGAGTAAACCCCGATCAGAAGTACACCCTGAATGCAGACGCTACATGTGTATTCGGAATACACAAGGGGCAGGAATCACAGGCAGTAGGATGATAAGATACAATACAGGTCTGCTTCACACTTCAGTGCGTATAGTTGACTCCAAAAGCAATTCTCGAGTTAACCCAAAGTAAACCCCGAGTGAACCCACATTTTCCAAAAGTAAACCCAAAGTAAACCCAGAAAGTAAACCCCGGGTTTAGTTGGGGTTTCCTCTGGTGTTAGGTTGGGTCTGATCGGTACTGTATGTATCCAAGCAATGTAATAATTTTATAATGTGTTACGTACAATGTAGTTAGGGGTTTTTAGGGGCCAAAAGTCCAACACTTTGACCACCGATATCTCATAAAATAAAAAATATTTTGAAATACAGTTTTAAATAAAAGATGCTCAAAATGATACATCAAACAATATGCGCTCTTTAAAATTTCGTTAAACGGCCCCTATAAGGAGATAAGAGATCAGCCCTAAAACGTTCTTTCTCAGATATCTCAAGAAAAGTAACGAATTTCTAAACACTTGTAGAACAAATCGTCTTCAAGAGTTAATGACCTTTAATTTGATATAAAAAAAGGGGGCTGGCTCCTCAAGTTAGAGACCACAAGGGGTCTAAATGTTTTCAACAAAAGCTCTTAGACCTGAAACAAAAAAGTATCTGGCCTTTAGATTGTAGACCATTTTCTTACATTTTAAATCATGTTTAGCTGTTAGATAGCAAAACCAAGGTCTTGCATGTATTTCAAATTCTATATCAAACGGAAGACGGACGTCGCAACGAAATCGTATCCAGTTTTTACTATTTTCGTCATTTTCAATAAATGACATACTTCATCTTAACAAATATGTTGATTCAGTTTTGACTCTGCAAATTTCTATTTAAAGTGGAATGTTAAAAATAAACTTCAAAAATCTTATAACAATGGAATCGTCAAAAGACAGTCATAGAGTATGTTTTTCTTCAAACACAATGTTTTGTCATCCCGAAAAAAAATGGAAAATATATATATTTATTTTACATGGTTACTTAAAATACAAAATATCATTTCACCTGTTATACCGATTGTAATTATAAACGCAATTGCTCCAAGTAAGAATCTGATGATAGAGAAAGCTTGTGGGTAATTTGGTCACACTGCTATAACAGTTAATGCAATGCACGTTTGAGGTAGAGCAATCCTTAAAGAAACCCATTTTTGTATTTGAAGCAACAGGTAAACTAAAAGAATAAAACTAACCATTTTATGTAATATTTCACGAAAATTTATTCATCATCATCAAATCAAGAAAGTCAAGTTAATTTCCTCATGAATATTAAAAACAACCCCTATTTTGTTCTTCACATGACCTCATTAAACAAGAAATCCATGGGCCGTAACGGTCACCTGAGTAGCATATCCTAGTTGAAGAATCTCATATATGCAATTAATTATGCTCCATCCTGGAGTCAGAGATAAGATAATGACCACCCACTTCCCCATCTGCACTTTTGCAACAAGGACATGCATGTCTATGTCTTCATTAATAAACTAAAAATGATTACTATACATGTTTTACATAAACACAACTCCCATTCCCCAGTGGACAGACTAAAATTCTTCCAAAGGGCATTCAAATTAAAAAAAAGTGTTGATTTATTTTCTCACTTAATTTGCTGTCATTCTTATATCAGTATATCTAAAAACCAGAATCAAAGCTTTGATAGCATGAATAGCATCCCCCACGGGAAATACAAAGAAAGACTAAACGTTTGCTCTAAAGGACAATGGCTTTCATGATATTTTATCCTATATTTACAACTAATATGGCCATTCGTAAAAAATATAACCGTAAATTAATCACGCTATTTAAAAAAAAAGAACCTGACACGTAAACCACTTAAAATTTTAATTAATTAACATGTTCACATATATACCTTAATAGCCAAAACATCTTCCTTGTCCTCTGCATAATGTTTTGGACCGATCTCCGTCAAATCACATCTAATATACGTTTGCGACACAGCCTGTACCGGTATGTTGAAATTGATTGAGATATCTTGAGGTTGAAGAACCTTATTCAATTCCTGTCCCTATAAATCAATTTGAAAACTCTTCAAAAATATCCAAAAAGTGTGTGTATAATTTAAACTTCACCTCTGTTTGGGTTTAAACGTGCTTCTGCCAACATACTTTTAAACCTGGCCAGGCCCCATTGGCCTCGCATGGCTTCAAGATTGGCCAGACCTCACTTTTGGCGTCTAATTTGACTTGGTCCCAAACTTTGGCCTGGCCTTAAAAAATGGCCTGGCTTCAAATTTGGCCTTTACAAACATGTTTGACCTCAATTTCATTTTAATATTATTTTCTTTACACATTTGATAATCTTATTGATTTTTTTAATGTTTTATGTTCAATACATATTAAACGTCCCAGTAGATGGATTGAGTATCTCATTGTGGTAGTTCTATCAATAAAAGTGAAAAAAAAATAACAATTGAAATTAAAGTGTTATTAATATATTACTACAGGTATGAGTGATTGATTCTGATAGATTTTGATCAAGTCTCTTTAACTCTAAAGTACTTAAGAATGTGATGCTGCCTTACCATTGTACCATTGTATGACCATGACTTGTTTTTCAATGAACTTAAAATGACACTGCTCTCAGGATCGACAATACCAATGTAAATCTTCTTTAATATGACCTACTTGTTTAAGAAACAAAAGGCCAATAGCTAGGCCTTAACGGTCACCTGAGTACCATAGCGCATACAGAAAATTATGAGGAGACTCATAAATGCATTTGAGTTTCCTCCCTGTCTGAATTCTTTTGGAAAGGAATCTTAGTCCTAGTGTTTTGCACAAGACTTATCTCTTGTATAACAGTGTATGGCCTACTTTTGAAAATGTGCATAGCTTCCATACAAATTACAGTACCAATCAGACCCATCCTAACAGCAAGTAAACCCCAAATTAAACCAAGGGTTTATTTTCTGGGTTTACTCTGGGTTTACTCCGGGTTTACTAGAGTGGACCCAGAGTAAACAAAGAGAAAACCCAAAGTAAACCCAGGGTGGACGCAGAGAGTAAACCCAGTCAGAGGTATACCCCCTGAAAACAGACGCTAACTGTGTATTCGGAATATACAAGGAACAGGAAACCCGTAGGATGATAAGATCAAAGACGGGTCTGCTTCACACTTCTGTGCGTACAGTTGATCTAAAAAACAAATTCCAAATAAATCCAAAGTAAACCCCGAGTAAACCCAACGTTTTCAAAACGTTAACCCAGAGTTAACCCCAAAAGTAAACCCGTGGTGTTAGGTAAGGTCTGGTCGGTACTGGGTTTTTTTTTTAGGTATTTTAAGTTTCATTATGGTTTTATGTTTATATATTTTCATAGATTAACTTAAACAAGGTGGCTAGTATACTACTTATTACTTTACTATTAACAAATCTGAAGAAATTTAAAAACTGCTTTTGTTTCAAATGATAAGAATACAATGTACTTGCATAACTATTTTGATCATACAACTTCTTAATTACATTATATTAAATGATTAATTACTAAATATGAACAAGCAAAGGTAGATTACTTCATTTTGAAGAAGCAAGGGAAGATAACTTCTTTAACTGTTATAATCCTTTTTCCTGAACTTTCAAATGGTTTCACTATACAATATCGATAACTTTGATGAACAGCTTCATTATTTTCCTTTTTCTAAACATGTGAATTAACTTATTTCTTTTATTGAAATTCCCGAGCACAATAAGATAAGACAAATATATATACCCTCTTCCCAGCCATAGCCCTTGCTTTTCATGCAGTTGACAAGAAATATTATTAAAGATGACAGGATAATTTTTTTCTAAATATGCAGTAAATTTTTATTCCATGTTATGTGTCTGTAGAGAAGCTAACTTTTTTTAACATTATGTGTATTAACACCATATGGCAATACTGACCCCACCCCTACAACCTTAACCCCTTACCCAGGGGATAGGAATCTCGCAATTTAGGTAGAGGAGGTTGTGGACATCATAACCATGCATTCCGTTTTTTCCACACAGGTGTGGGAGTAAAGAATACTATTTTAGGGCCCAAAGCCCCGTCCCAGGGGTCATGAATTTCACAATTTAGGTAGAAGAGTCCGTGGACATCATAACCATGCGCTCAGTTTTATTCAAATATATATGGGAATAAAGAAGATTTTTCTAAGATTTAAGACATTTTCACTACATGGCTAAAATAGTCCAACCCTATAGCCTGAAACCCTGACCAAGGGCCGGCCATTAATTTCACAATTTTGGTAGAGGGCTTCATTAACATCATAACCATGCATTCAGTTTTTTCCTCACATGTGTGGGCGTAGAGCCATGAATGCCATGGTATAGGTCACTTTGTTTATTCTAACCAACATCAAAGGTCAAAAATAGTTTTGCTTTGTTCAAATTTTGAAAATGAATATTCCCCGTGGGGGAAAATAGTTTCCTTAAAGATACAAACAACACAAATTAAATAAAACCATGTGAAATGCTAAACAACAGGTCTGGCAATGATTCTGACCCCAGTGTAGCAGATTATCGACAGAAAAGGTTGATATCGAATTTCTGCTAGAAAGGATTTGGACTTGATTGGTAGTGATAGGTAATTTAAGCAAACCGTCAATTTTAAAGTTCAATACACAGTGTTAGAAATGTTATGCTATATACCATTTTACAAATGTTTTAGATATTTATTAATCCTTCAGTCAGGTCAGTCTCTTAATACGATATTTAACTTTTGAATGGAGAGAGAGAGAGAGAGAGAGAGAGAGAGAGAGAGAGTCTCTCTCAGTTTAAAGCTAATCGCTTTGATATTTGCAAAATCAATTCCTTGGCAAAATTAATCAGTGATGTACATGCAAGTAATAGGTATTAATTGTACGTTCATACATGGATTAAATCGTTTACACAGTCGGTCACTCGTCATATATATTTTGTATATTTTGATTTTAAACATTAAAAAGGCATTGAGTATCTATGAGAAATCAATAAAAATAAAGTAAAAATTCAATGTAAATCTAAGAAAATGAGATATGGAGAAATTTTAAAATTTAAGGCCAAAAAGTTTTGAAGGGATTAAATTTTTGGCTATCCCAAAATCCAGGCCAAATTTGAAGCCAGCCCAATTGGTTTATGCCTGGCCAGGTTTCCTGTCGGTTCTTCTGATATACGAAATGAGTATACAGACGATTATGCTAAAACACTTAATAATATTTCTTTTATTTGTCTAAAATTCTATGATTTCTTACATAGACCATTAAATGATTTTCCAAATTTGACCCATCATTTCTGTAGATGACATTGAAGCTTTCGAACACGGGATCTGGATAAACTGTCATATAATAAGGAGCGTCGCCGGCCCATTCTTTCCAATAATAATCAGTACCATTAATCATTATCCACATTTCTAACTTTGTTTCCCATCTGCTTAGTTTTTTCGATAGATCAGGTGTCGGGCAGATTAGGTTCTCATTAAACAGTTCACAAATCTATTAAAAACGAATGCTTAAAAGACAATTGAAACAATTTTGAGCATTATTTGATAATTACCTGTTTTTGATTTGGTCATTTTTATTTTCTACTTAAAAAAGATTCATTGATTTTTATTTTTATATTTCATTTCTTTTATTACAGATTTATATAAAATTGAATTGGTATCAATTATTTATCGACCTTTATTTATAAAATCTATAAAAACTTAATGTTTTCTTTTTTCGTGAAAAAATTACAGTTTGTATTGTCTCAGATGTTTCGCTTGTTCTCAGGTTTAGTGAGTATGAATTCTCGATTCCAAAGTTTGTGCCTTTCACAACCAATTTCAAACCCCCGCTACAAAAGAAAGAAAATAACAAATGGTACAGAGATATATCATATATTTTTCTAGATAATGATGAATGCATTAAACTCATTTTTTTAAACAAACCCATCATTTAAAATACCTCATTATTGTTATATTCCTGGACACACTTAATATTTGTAGATCGTTTGTATAACAAAACGTGTCATTTGAACTTGTTATGATGTTATCGTCTATCTTGACTGTAATTGGAAAACATTCATTGCAAGACATTTTCTTTTCTTGTATCATTTCCCAACATCCTCTTGTTATGCATTCTATGTGTGTCTGGTTTTTCCTGTAACATAGATATTTTGATTGATTGATTTTTTCAAACTTTATCCGATTTCCAGCTTAAAGATAGGATAAAGAGTAGAAATAACCTATTACCTGTGTAAAAACAACGTTGACAATTTTGAGAAAATACCCACACAGTTGCAATGCTAGAGCCATTTGTTGCCATCAGAAAAAGTTGAAAAAGCAATTTGAGAATTTGAGCTCCTTTAATGCATAGTAGCTTACATACACAAAATGTCAAGTATAAATTCAAAATATCGAATTCTTGTATATATTTTAAGCTATTTTAAAGTTAAAGATACAAAAATCCCATTTTTTCATATGGAAACTGCTATCATTTTCCAAATGCCTAACTTCACGATTTCCGTCTTCAGTATAAACTGTAAAGACTTTACTTGCATGTATGTATGGTTTATTCCGGTTGACCGTTCTAACAGACCTTTATGTTTCGTTCACTATGTTTTACTCTATAATCATTTAAAAAAAAATAAACTACAATTTCTTTAAAACGCCCCATTTGAATCTAATCACATTATTAAAGTTAATAGAGATGTCTTGATATGTGTAAACGCATTTTGTAAATGACGTATCTGCCATTTAAGAAATAAATGAAATTCATTAGCTCATTAAAAGTAATAAATATTTCATCAGTGATTAACATAAGCTTAAAAGAATCTCACGGAATGTATGGTCAACTAATTTAAAGATTTATATAAAAACATATGAACAATGCTATAAGAGCCGAATACGGAAGTGTTACAACTAATGTTCTCAATATCCCAACTTTTTTGTAATTTGGCTAAGCAATACCTCCGAGGTGTACTGGTTAGTGTGTTGGCCACTGGTGTGGAAAAACCGGAGATTAATCTCTGTGTGTCACACACTTACTCTAATTCTCAAATGTCTTTTAATAGTTTGTCTAGAGAACTCACTAAAATATGAACTTTGAAATTTTATGCTGGAAAAAAGAGATATGCAGGCCATGACGGTCACCTGAATACCATAAGCTGTAAATGAATTGGCATATTAAGCCTGAATTTGGCAATTACAGATTATAATTTTAGCGGAGCATAATCTGGCAAAGATTTGTGCAACTTGTGCACACGTGTAGAATACACATCTTTAATTACATAAAGTAAGGTAACGATGTCACAAATGTCACTGAAATGAAGGATGTCATTGAGAGTCATGGGGGAGTACAAAAAACATTATTTCACTCTATTACGGTACTTTTAATTACATGTATATACTATCACCACATGTCATACATCTACCCTTCTTGCACAGCTAAGAACGTTGCCATGAAATAGTTACATAGCTTTAATAAGAAAATTTCTCTCTCTCTCTCTCTCTCTCTCTCTCTCTCTCTCTCTCTCTCTCTCTCTCTCTATATATATATATATATAACTCCTGAAGATTATAATGAAACCGGTAGAGTTTTGAATCGGCTTTCTGGTATTATATATATATATATATATATATATATATATATATATATATATATATATATATATATATATATATATTTATTTATTTATTTATTTATAATGTTGTAACTATTCTCCTTAATGTTATGGTCCAAAGACAGGAAGGAATAAAAAATTTTTGTCTGTTTGGGAACAACGAAAAACTCAGAACGAACAGAAAAAGCTCAGACTATATGAATGTTTCAATGTTTTTATTTCTCTCAAACCGTATCAATGGTACATGAGGTACAAAAAAACAAAAAAGACTTACAAATGTTCATATGCAGGGTCAAGTTAGGAAGAGTACAGAGTTAATTTTAAGAGGTTATACGAGCTTATTTTTTTAACAATCATGGACACTTTTTTTTTAATGAATCAATGTCATTGGTATTCATAAGATTCCTAAATTTATATATGTTAACATAGTGCGTTGATCCATGTCTTTGTATTATTGCAATTATTTGTCAGTCTTGGTTTTCATTTAACACTCACATCTGCTGCAGATAAAAAGAAGTTATACAATTTACTAGAAATGTTATTAATATGGCTCGTCTGTAAAATATCAGTTGAAAACGATTCCCGGCAGAATAAATGGGACTCAGAAAAAGCAGAACACAAACAAAACATTGATACAGACAAACTGAAAGAATTGCAGACAGCAATTTTACAATTGTTTTCATCACGTGGTTGGACGGTTGGACGCGTTTCAAAATGATATTGACTTATAAGCTCAAAGGTTATTGGACAATTCACATCAGAATATAAATTGCAAAAATCGTATATGTAAAAATGTTCAAAAAATTCAAACACACTACAAGTAACATATTCTACTGTACTACTGAGTTTGTCCTCACCAATTCTACCATTAACAATAAAAATATTGTTGTTTTGACAAAATTCGGTACATTTGTAACCATTATTATTACTTACAGTGTCTACCGGTTTGCGGTCAAGCTTAATATGTATATCACTATGTATACTACCACATTCAACAGCTTCTCATGTTTTTTCATCTCATTTATTACGATTTGCTAAATAATCATCAACTATCACATAGTCCTATAGTTTACCAACACGAGCATTAAAATCACCTAAAAGACACACATATTCAGTTACACGTGAGATATTTAACAATTCTCTCTCCTAATTTCTAGAAAACAATTTTTTGATGCATATTTTGTATTTTATAGGGGTTTGTAAACAGATCCAAATAGAATATCTTTTGGGAGATTAAACAATGATTTAGCAAGCGAAAACCAATATACACATGGAGAATCTGTCTTATGTACAGTAAGAAACTTAACGAAATTTGTTTTAACAGCAATAATAATCCCTCCAGATTTAACTTTTGCAATATCAAATCTGATATCTGGTATGTCGATTGCGTCATTGTTATCTGTTTTTGTTTCAGTTAAACATGATATATAATAACGAGCAATAAAGTTCGAGAACTCAGGGTATTGTAGATTACGCCGCAGTCCACAAACATTGAGTGTCAGAAATTTGAGTTTTAGTTGCTCTCCCTCGTGTCCCTATTCATCACGGTCTGGGGTAGATGCCTGGCGCAGGCGTTTTTTTGGCAGTCGGTCACTGGCGTTCTGTACGTCTGACTGAACGTCTGGCTATCCATGCGCGGATCCATTTGCGTCTCTGTGAAAACTTCGCCATCAGCTTTTTTGCCATTCTTTTTCGCTTTTCTCATGATAAGATATATGTTTTTTCTTCCATCCTCTATTTCGGGAGGCTGCTGTTCGTTTGTCCAAACACGTGATCCGTTTAGTTTCCTTGGTGCACGTATCCGTATGAATTCACGGTCTTTGTAGAATGTAAATTTTGCAAAAATATTCCGGGGCAATCGTTTTGTTCGTTATATTTACCCATCCGATGTACTAGCTCGAACAAGATCTCATTTTCCGGTTTGAATTTTCGTTGGATGAAGGTTTGCAGAATCGCTTCCTTAGTTTACCCCTCTGCTCTTCAATACCACTAGATAAAAGTTTGTCTCTCATTGATTGGGTTTTTAGGTCCGTCATTGAATTCTGCAAGTTTGCGGTGGTCGCACACAGTGTCTTAACATCATCAATGACCTGGTGATCCCGCTGACTGTTTCCTTCCCCGAGCTCACACACCTCACTTCGGAATTTCGCGATTTTCTTCGTGTTGGAATCCGCTGATTTTTTCCACCGAATCAAACACGTCTCCTAGTTGCTTACAGTGGCTTTCAGTTTTCCGTGGTATTTTTTAACTTTTAATTTCAAGTTCAACTTTATCGATCCGGGATGTTATGTTCTCTATGTCCAATTGCAGTGATTTTCTTTTCAATTTCGGTCAGACGGAATTCTAGAGAGCTATTTTTGATTTCTATGTTTGTCAGTTTTGAATTCATTTTGGTCAGTAGTGAATATATTTGTATCAACATAATGTCATTATCATTACACTCGTTCGTGACGTTTTCGATCACATGGCGACTTCCAGTAAGGAGACAGGCTGTGTCTGAGAAGGACATTTTAGCACAATATACATATTCGATAAAACATCGCATGATGTCCCGCAGAAGTGCCTTAATATTTCTTAAACACGTTGACCGATGTCCGTAACTTGCAAAGTTCGCAGTTCACATTACACATTACACACACAGTACACGCTATACAAGTGAGTTTTGTTCACTGGTCGCACAGGTATATACAAAGCCAAATTGATATTATGACTTCAAGAGCACAAAATCATAAAAAGAACCAATACGCTAAGAACATAGGTACTACAGGAAGTTAGGTGAAAGCATTTTAACTTTGGAAACAGGAATCTACGTTTCTTTATATGCAACATTTAAAGGGGCATGGTCACGATTTTTGTCCAATTTTATTTTTCTGTTTTTATTATTTGCAATGCTTTAGGATTGCATTTCTAATGATCAAATGAAATTGGGTGCCAGTCGTTAAGTTTTAAGCAAGATACAGGGCTCACAATTCTTTGTCATTTAAACAAGGCTCGTGCCCTGTTTTTCTTTACATATACGGCACGCCAAATTCACAAAAATGAGCTAAACATAGTTTGACAGACAATAAACTAGGTTTATCGACTGTTAACTATAGTTTACGGATCTTAATCTATATTTCACATCTGTAAACTATAGTTAACGCGATAATCTACTGTGAAAATTCGTGGTGGCTTAATTTTCGTGGTATTCGAGGGTAGCCCTCCCCCACGAAATTCAATCCTCAACGAAAACAAATTTAGAAAGAGTTATCTTTGTTACTGAAACAGTAACCGACGCATCCACGAATTTACATCCCCACTAATGAACAAAAAAGACAGTCCACAAAAATTGGCCCCCACGAATTTAAATGATTCCACAGTATTTGTGTGATAAATGTAGTTTCACGATTTGTGAAACTATAATTAACAACTCTTAACGATAGTTTACGATTGTAAATTATAATTAACAAATGTGAATCTATATCTATCAGCAAAAGCTATTGTTAACGTTTTTTTACAGATAGATAAACTATGATTATCATTCGTAAACTATAGTTTACATTCGTGAAATATAGTTTCACAGATGTAACCCATAGTTAACAAATCGTTAACTATAGTTTAGGATCCGTAAACTATAGTTAACAGCTGATAAACCTAGTTTATCGACTGTAAAACTATGTTTAGCTCAATTTTGTGAATTTGGCGTGCCATATACATAGGTTCAATATACCAGTAAAAATTCTTTTTAAAGCTGGTTTGTCTATCTTATTATTCATTTAAAGCATAAATAAACAGTTTCTAACGATTAACACATTTATTTTAGGCATAAAACTGGAATTTTTACTCCAACATTCGAAATGTAGACAAACAATTGTTTACATAGCGAAGAGTTGTAAGCTCTGTAACTCGCTTATAACTCATCAAATGACACTCAAAATTGGTTGCCTATTAAAAATGCCTTACTAAAGTAGTGTAGACTTTAAAATCGAAAAAAATAATTTTTACCAAAATCGTGACCATGCACCTTTAAGTTCTTGTCGGAGCCGATCGAAAACCCGACTTACTCCGTCCATGACCTTGACACAAGCCCTACACACAACCGGGTGACTGCAACAAGGTGTGAAAACTGACCACCTGTGTATATGTGTTGGAGCCTAGGAATAAACAGATGTAAACAATGGGGATATACACCGTTAAAACAAAAAATGAAATACTGTCCAATTGGACTTAGTTGAAGGGTTACTTATACTAATAGAGAATCAAATTTTTGGATAATATTATGAACCAATGAAATTAAAGAACTATACGCGCGCAATAAAACTTTAGATGAATAATAATTAAGAATATACTGCACAAAACGAAAATAAAAAATCCAAAAACGAATAAATACATATGAAACAGATAGTAATAAATCTGTTCTACGGCATGAGTAAATAATAATAAACTTTTAGGACAAATTTTAGATGATTATGTAGCAGCCTAACGTAATGAATTCCGATTTTAAACAATTTCATTTTCAACGACGTCGGACAATCTAGTGCATATCAGCTGCATCTTGTGGAAGGTTAATATTATATTTAGTTATATATTTCTTTACTACCATGATAGTGATTAAGGCATAATATTTTAATTGCAAGGTTTATACTTTATCGTATTTTTTAAGTTAATATTGCCATTGTAATTTCTGAAACTTGTTTGTAAGTTTTAATATTAAATTGTTAAAAAACATGTTTTACCATATAAATGAATACTGAATTAACGGTTGCATTTTAATCAACGAATTATCGAAACTAAAACATATTGAATGTACATGTAAAATTGTATTTTGTCTAATGTATATTTCTTTGTTTATAGGTCAATGCTTTAAAACGTTTAATAAATTTGTTAAACAAAACGGATGTCTTTTGGATTTCCTTACTGCTCTGTTACACTTACAAGTAGGACTACTTTAATGTGATGTTTGCACAAAAGGGGATTGATAATGTTATATCTATTTAATAGTGATTATATATCGAGGTCAAAATTTAAAAATGCATTTTACTAACCGATTACTTAACATGAATCGTTTCGACGTAACACCGTAGGGGGAGATTAACCATAAAACATTTTCTTTTTCGACTTAAAGTTTGCAGATTTTTTTAATCCCGGGAGTTAGTTGGCAAAGATAAACTTGAGACAAAAAGAAAAATAATCGATACGTAAATGATGCAAATTAATAGACAATTATTTACTCAACCCAATTGATTTCTGATTCGTGTGTGTATCTCTCTCTCTCTCTCATGAATTTTCTAGTGCTTAAACTTAAGGCTCGGAGTTAGAAAGGTATACATTGTAAGCACGTTGAAATCCCCTTATGGCATCACAACCGCCAGTCACATAGATTTTTCTACGATTACAATATCTTGTTTCTAAAACATTTAAATATAAATCAATAAATTAACAATAGTTTAAGAAAGATGTACAGCTACGCATATTACAACATGTTGCAAACTTCCTTGATTTAAATTCTTTCTTTATTTCCTACCGAAATTAATGATATTGTTTACCGCTTAATGTGTCACTTATTATCTTTAAACTTTATATATTCTGAAGAAGGTGTTATTTTGTAACATCAAAAACAACATTTGCAATGTATTTTTAAATATGTTAATGAAAAGAAAAGTGGCTAAAACACAGCTCATGAGAATTGACAACCTGAATTTTTAAAAGAGGGCTTGTCATATCATCAATAAGAAATGATTATGTAACCTTGCTGGTTGGGGGGGGGGGGGTTATTTTCCAACGACCCACAGAATAAACATAATGACATGCATTTATTTAATAATCACATTCAACATGTAAAATTCAGAACTTTCATCCTTATAGCTAGGGAAATTAATAATCATAAAGAACATATCATTATATTTTGATAGTAACATTCAATAATATATAATAATAAACGTTATGAATAAAACATATTAAATAAATATAACGATCTATTGCATTTATCTGTCAAGCTATTTGCATACATAATGTTATTGCTATATACAGTATACAAAATAAATATCGAAGAAAATAATAAACCAAAGATTTAAAATTAAAAATCTGGGTTTTTGTTCAAATTAATTGTACATTAGCATACAGTGGGGTACAGCGCTGGTCAGTGAAATGTACAGTGGGGTACAGTGGAAGTCAGTAAGACTGTACAGTGGCGTACAGTGGGGTAAAGTGCTGTTCAATAGAAATATACAGTGGGATACAGTGGAAGTCAGTGAATGTACAGTGAGGTACAGTCAACGTACAGCGGATGTCAGACAATTTCAGCCAATTTTGGGGAATAATAGTGGATTTTGAATTCAGGAATGTTAGTACATGTGATAAATATGAATATTAAAAATTCCTACCTTAACAGTCTACACATTGAGACATATGTATTGGATCCTACACCAAGATTATTGCCATTGATAGTTACAGTAGTATTTCCATGCCGTGGACCTATTGTAGGACTAATCGAATATACAACAGGAAGCTGCAGAAAAAAATTAAACGGAAAAATGTTGATGTTTTTTAACATTGAAACAAAAGGGTAAGCAACATTTTCATTACGACAACCAAAACAACAACCAGTAAATGAATGAAAGGAATGATCAAAACGATGAAGCAAACACTAATGTCAACAAACAAACCTTGTATGTGAAATTATGGGTATATATCGCAGACTTCCCGGAGACTTTGTACCCGTATGTGGATGTTTGTTGTGCAGCTTCAACGACGACTTGTCCTGCGTATGACACTTTATCAACGGGAGGCGATGTGCACCAAATACTTCAAAACATACCACATGATACATTTTAATTTGAACTGAATCTTTGAAGTGTTAAATTACATAGAGGATATGGTAAAACAAAAAAAACCAGAAATGAAAAAAAAAAACCGTTTCGACTGAAATATTGACCCTTTATCCAGTAGGTCAGTCATAAAGCATCTGTTATTTTCGAACATTTAATAAGTTTTATATAATGTATTCTTACATTGTATCATTCCACGTTATATTTTCACAGACGATTGATCCAATGGTGACCTTAGGTGATGAAAAATTTGTCTGCCCAAAATTTTCCCCGACTATCTTTATAATTGTTCCTCCTGCTGTTGGACCATCATGAGGAGTAACCTTGTAAAAGTAGGACAGGCAATTGAAATTGAAATTAAAGCAATATGAGCTGTAGTTTTTAGAATTTTATTTTGCTGCAAAAACCTGTTAGTATGATAAATCTGCATGTAAATTAAACTTTTATTATAAACAAGATTTGAAAAAACCAACAAGTTTTTTTGAAAGAAATATATATATTAGAACAGTTTTGAACAGAGCGACAATAATTCAATTTTACTCCAATTGAGGATCCTAAACGGAAATCAAAATCCTAGCAATATGCACACCTCTGATATATGTACAATAGATCTGCAAAAGAACAATTTCCTATATTGAAAACTGTAGGAGGAGTTATCCGTACAATGGGGTACAATATATGTAACATTTTGCCAAAAAAATGACTAGGTTCAAAAGCTGATAATTTTTTCAATATTTATTGGAAATCAAAGGTCTAGCAATACGCACACCTCTGATATATGTACAAATAATCCGCAAAAGAACAATTTCCTATCTTGAAAACTGTAGGAGGAGTTATCCGTACAAAAAGGGTACCCTATATACAACATTGGGCCAAAAATGACTAGGTTCAAAAGCTTGGATTTTTTTCCAAAAATTATCAGAAATCAAAATTCTAGCAATATGCAAACCTCTGATATATGTTAATTAATCCGCAAAAGAACAATTTCCAATCTTTAAAACTGTAGGAGGAGTTATCCGTACAATGAAGGTATCCTATTGGCAGCCGCCCGCCCGCCATTTTCACCATTCAATAACCGGATGTTTCCGTTGGAAAACCCGTTTAAAAATTCCATAATTTAAAACTCAAGGAAAAAAAACATTTTTAATATCAAAAGTTAAAGAATATAACTCTTCAATTTGTTAACTCAATTTTATGCTATCACAAATAACACTGGGAAGATTAGCTTTTACTTTGTCATTGGATCTAATTCATGGATGCCTTACATGTAAAGCCACTAGGATTTCGAAACAAACAACCCATTAGTGAAAAAATCTACCTTGCGTATAAATGGTGAACAGTTGTCTTTGTACCAGGTTGATCTACACTCCTCCCTTTTTAAGCATTTACCTCTACACCAACCACAACCCAAAGGATCTCTATTCAAGACACAAGCACCACAGGTGGTGTGAACTCTACATGAGGTAAGTGGGAACCTCGACACCTATTTCGTAATACAAAGTGATCCAACAACATTAATATTGCATATCGTTTACAGTTTATTTATTTATGACAATTATATACAGAATTATAATCAATACATCAATATGTAATCAACGTATTTTTACAAATTCGTAATAAAAAAAATATAATTTTTACTTTATGTCCATTATCTTACTTTTTAGTTCAGGTAAAATATTATGTATAAACCTGCATGAAGTTTCATATATTTAGCATTTAACATGTTTATTACCTTATTTCCATATAAAAAGTAAGCAATTTGGGCTCTGAAATCAATCTCAACATCCGGTTCGACTCTGACATTTCTATTTTTGGACAGATCGTATTTTGCATATACAATAAATCTGTTGGAGGGCTGACTGTTAACCTAAACAATGGTATTTTTTTTCTCTATTAAAATATTTCAGAAATCAAAATACTTTGGAAAACGATAATAAAACTTACAAAGATCAGATTTGCATTCATTTTTGATGCAAGGAAAAACAAAAACTAGTTTCCCCAAATCTTAAGTAAATGAAGATTCACCTAATTTATAAATGGATTAAAAAAATAAAAAGCAAAATCACTTATTCTCTTCTACAAATTGTTGATTTATGTAAGATTTGTTCTTTTTGCAGATAATCGATTTTAAATTATATACAATGATGAGTTGGTGGAAATGCAATATAATTAATGTAGCTTTCCAAGTCTGTAAGTTGATTTCCAGTAATAAAAACACCTAAAACCTTGTAAAGGAATCCATCACTTGATCCAATCCAGACAATGTCGTCAACATGACCTTGCAATTTCTGCGGAAGTAAAGATGTTGCAATGGCTTTATCCATCTTAAAAATCACAGTAGATTTCGGTTGCACAGATTCAGTAGCTTCAACTCCATGAAGCCGATACAAACCACTGGTATTACAAATATTGCCTGCTGAAACCTTCAAGAAAATATTAAACATATTTAACATTTTACTACAATACCAGCAAACGCCACTGTTTACAGTAAGATCGTTACAGTTAAATCGTTTCAAAATTAAACACTACGAGTTCTATTCTTACCGACTGAGGTGTATCGCATTTTCTTTCACTAGAACAGTCAGACCATCGGGGTGGGGTATATCCGTCTTTATTAATATTGCTATAGCATATAATTATTGAGTTTTCAAATTGTCTTCTTATATCTTGCATGGAATACTTGCATACAACAGATGATGGTCGAACCTCTAATGATTGGTTTCCTTTTCCAAATGCAACGTACAAATAGGACCTATTTGAGAAATACGCGACCGTAGCTATATTGTGTCCATCACATGATAATTTCAATTCGTTAAATGAACCCATATAGTTATCGTTTTGACATATCCTTGCTATTTTTGTCTCAAAATAATCTCTTCCTTTATCTTTTCTGACCTTCAAATACACCGTGTACACAAACTCATTTCCGTCTTGAAATCCGTAAACGAATTTTAGTCTTGAGTGAGATCGTTTTTCTTTGCAAACACCAAGATGCGAGTAATACGATTTGTACGAAAATTCCGAATCCTCCAGCTTTTTGAACGAAAACTCGTCTTGTACTTTATCAATTCTTCCATCCCATGCAGTTCCAACCATATACACCCAAGAATTTTCTCTATGAATTGGTATGAAAATAGACCCTTGATCACTTCCGAAAAAATTGCCTTCTTTAAAAGATAAAGGCTGCATTCCACTACCGTTAAGAAGACTACAATGTCCGTACTCCAGTGAACCACACACTATTGTCTTGTTCAAAGCTGGTACATACTCTAATAACTCTACCACGTTGTCTTGAAGAGTCACATTTGGACACGTCTTGATCTCAGATGGACTGCAGAATTTGCTGCTTTTCTTTGGACCAAAAACAAACTCGGCGGTTGTTTGAAAAGTTGAGTTCAGTTTTAAGACTATATTTTTCCCACCTACATATGTGGTACCACTTGTGGTGTCTATTACAATTTTGCGAAAATCCGACGACGGATGACTTGTTTCTATGGTTGTATAAAACGTTAGTAAGCTTTGAAAATTATTCAGCAAAACGAAAAACAGGAAGATGATCATACTGATTTCTTTCTGAAAGTTATAAGTAATGAGTGCGAATCAATAATTGGAATAACAAGGTTAAATTTAAACCAACATTTGGTTTAAAGCATGAATCCATTTTTTATGATATAACTTATGTAATTACAGATTATTCTGATTATATTCCATGATACTGATATGAAATTGGCTAATATGTGGATCTTTAATTTTTTTTTAAAATGTGAATATAGAATCATGCATGAATTGACTAATAAACGGATCTTTCTTTAAAGCTAAGTTTCTTCAAAGTTTATTAAAGTAAAGAAAATAGCACAACATTACCTCTTATATTCTGTATGAAAATTGGTAAAAAAAAAACAAAAAAAACACAGGCTCATAATGCACTGGTCTAGAAAAAAAATCGCCTCTGAAAAGAAGCAATAAATATTTTGAAAACAAAACACTTTAAACAATTTTAAGCATGAAAATTCTTGGTTTTTAAAATGCATTGAATGAGCTAATTGCAAGCTCATACAACCAAATCAAAACTGAAGAACTAGCTATTTTCTTTTTAATGACATGTTTAATGATACATTTTGTGATTATTTTTTCCTAAATTACATACGTTTAAACACACACGTTAACAACACATACAAAGTCTAGTTTCTTTAAAGTTATGGGACACTACGATATGATTTAAATAAAAAATGACATAAATTGCGATATAATATAAAAACAATATATTCCTTGGAGTGAAGTGCTCTTAATATCATTATCGCATACATTATATCACATGTACCCATGAAGCAATATGACTTGTACCCACAAGTATTCATATGGTTTACTTACAATCCATGTTCAGATTTTACAAGTTATACTTATTATGGTCATTTAGATATGAAATTCATCGAATTACAATGTCAACGTCTTGAAAGATGTTGTTTAGCTAGCGCATTTTTATAAACTGTTAACCGTCCGAAGTTTGTTATTTTACAGACCTTGAAACGTACTACTACACCACACGCTCGCTGCACGCTCAGTACACGCTCGTTAAACGATTCACACGAAACGCTGAACGGTTTACACGAAACTCTGACCGCTTTAATTTGCCCGAAACGCTTAATGATTTACACAAAACGCTGAACGGTTTACACAAAACGATTCTCGCAGGAACCGATTTCGTCGCTTTTCACACGCTTTTGACACGCTTTTATCCTAATCGATTTTCGTTTCCTTCGGGTCGTCTGTTGCACCCACTATTGAAATGAAACCACTATTGAAATAAATTATTTCAGTAGTGGTTGGGAATGTATTTCATTAGGAAAAAACTTTGCAACCACTGTTGAAATAAAACCACTATTGAAGTTATTTCAATAGTGTTTTTCGGAAGTATTATATTGTAAGAATCACTTTACAGTCACTGTTGATGTTCAACTACTATTAGAATTGTTTTTTCAATCCTAGTTGGAAATGAATTTCTTTAAAATATTACTTTGTAATCACCATTGCAGCACATTTGGAAAGAAAGAAGTTGTATATCATTTTTGCAAACTATTTTCAAATGCAAGAAACACTTCATCTAAAGAAAACATTTAATACACAGTTACAGACTTGTATGTAAATAATTTGTACAGGAGTGAACACCTTGTAAAATGCAAGAAATTCTATTCTTACCCCCTGTATATTAAAAATCATGTATAGCTAGAAACATGTAATTAAAGATTGTCTATTACTGTGGAGTCATTAGATTTCGTGGTGGCTCAATTTTCGTGGAATTCATGGGCACCTCTCATCCACGAATTAACATCCTCCACGAATAAATAATTTGGATTATAAAGTCGTATTTCCTTTTGTAGGTATAAAAGAATAAACGAAATTACGTCCCCACGAAATTGTAAAAATTAAGCAATCCACGAAAATTGCCCCCACGAATTCTAATGATTCCACAGTATTCCGTCTGTGTGTAACGCATTTTCCGGTAGGGGTATTTCCTAATATAAGAAGTATGGCTTATGAAATGATGAATTCCTTTTTAATTATTATGTTTTTTTCCTTTGTATTGTCATTTTTCCCATACCACCTCTCATCTGGAACCAAATACAATTGAAATATTTTATTTCAGTAGTGGTTGTAATTGAAATACATACCCAACCACTATTGACAAATAGATTTCAAAAATTGTAATAATGAAATACATACCCAATCACTATTGAAATAATTTATTTCAATAGTGCTTATTATGAAATGCAAATCCAACCACTTTTGAAATAATATATTTCAAAAGTGGTTGAATTTCAAAAGTAATTGCTAAGTGATACTAATAATGAAATACATCCTCAACCTTTATTTAATTAATTTATCTTAATAGTGATATTTATAAGCATATTTATTTATAATAAAATATTAAAGAATTGTTTACAAATTGAAACTTAAAACGAAATATATCCATAATTTATCATAAATGTAATATGTATAATGAAATTTATTCCTACTTCTATTGAAAAAAAATATTGTTGAAATTAAGTAACAGCTGCACAGTTATTCTTATAATATAATTTAATACAATTTAAGATATTTTAATTGTGTTTGTATTTCAATAGTGGTTGCAAATTATTTCTTATAATAAACTTCATAACCAACCAATATTGAAGTCATTTATTTCAAAAGTGGTCGTAATAAATTCATCACCAACTACCATTGAAATATATTTCATCAGCAGTCGTAATGAAGTACATCCCAAACCACTATTGAAATAATTTATCTCAATGAAAAATTGACAACAACAAACCGTGAACTCAAAAATCAATAAAACGAAACACAAATTCAAAGCAGAGCAACACAGACCTCCAAATAGATAGAGGTAGGATCAGCAGGTATGTTCACGAAACTTTCCTAAGAAATGACCTAAGTGTGTTCCTAAGATATGACTTAGGAAAAAGGTTAGGAACATCCTAAGATCAACTTAGGACACGTCTTAAGGTGTAGCTCGACGGTAACTTAGGAATATCTTAAGTTAGGATATCTTAATCTTCTACAACCATTCTTATTTTTCATATTTATTCATACAGATCGCTTTTGAGAGACTTTTGTGGTGATAAATCATTAAACAGTTTGCCAGAGAAAAGTGTACGTGTCGGTAGTTTACACAATATGCCTAAAACTAGTAATTTAATTGTATACATTTTAAAATTTTTATAGATACTTAAATACATATCAGTGTTCAATAACAATTTAGTTTAAACCCCCCCCCCCCCCCAAAAAAAGAAAAAAACCGAAAAGAAAAAAGTACCCACCCCCCAAGTCTAAATGACTGGGGTTTTTTAAAAAAGAAAATATGTATCAGGACAGAATTAGCTTACAAAGCAAATAATTATTTAAACAACACGTGTGCATTCTTTGAGTGTAAATTAACATTTGATAACCTTGTCATTCAAGTACATGTAATACACAAACACGCGCTTGTCTTAGAATTTAAAGTTACATGTAGATAAACACAGGTACAAACACGACCATTTTCCCTTTAAACTGCAAAATATAGAATACACGAACATATTAAGTAACGAATAAGTCATAATGTATCTCGGAAATACATAAATACAGTTTATTCAACATTACGAGAATTTTTTCAAGATTATTTTTTTTCAGAATGAAGTGATAAAAATTAGCTGGTGTAATTTTACATTTTAGCCAATAATATTTGAAAAATTTACACAAGAATCAAAAAAAAAAATGTATCTCACGTAGTGTACATTGTAGATATTAAAAATAAGTGAATAATTTCCATTCGCCAAACAGAGACAGTATTTGCGTTAAAAAAAATTGCTTAAAGGCAGGCATGTAGCAACGGAGAAGGGGGCGAGAGTTTGGGGTATCTAATTTTGTTAAAATGAACATACATGATAGAATAAATGACTATGCCCCCCCCCCCACCCCACCTCCCTGATAGGGAGTTTGAGGTTTGTCGGAAATGCTGGAACTGTAGAAAATATTGCTTTATTTTACCGGTCTTAAGAAAAATATTCACAACAGTCCCAATATTCCCAAAAAATGTGATTTTACAGCCTTAGGATGGTCTTAGGACAAGGTAAGTGATGTCCTAAAGTTAGGACAAAGTTATGGCGGTTCCTAAATTTAGGAGAGCTTCGAGAAACAGACTTAAGACTAAGACGTATCCTAAGATGTAGTTAGGACACACCATAGTCCTAAGATAGCTTCGTGAACATGCCTGCAGGTGCCTAGGAGGAGTGAGCATCCTCTGCTGACCGGTCACACCCGTCGTGTGCTTTTTGTCGAAATCGGAAAAAATCGGAAAAGTCCTTAGACAATCAGGTGATTATTTATGGTCTAACTAATAGTGTATTCATAATAACATATATCTAGCTATAAATTATTTTTAATTTCCAGGGGATTTGAAAAGAAGTTCTGGCAATTTACAAGGTGTTCACTCTTGTACTAATAATTAATAATTTACAATTTCATAAAAAATAAAATATCTATAAAATGAGAAGGTAAAGAAAAATATGGAAACAATTCTATGTATTGGATTTTTTTTTTTTGCACAACAGTGAAAATCCTAACATATTATAGTATATAGTATTTTTTCATAGTCTCGGTAATTATAACCATAGAATATGCCTTTAAGTCTTTAATACCTTAATTGTGTTTTTGAAATTATTTGTAAGATAGTAACAATCTTGTATTAATGTTAATCTGCGGGAATTGGTTATTTATTTCTGCAAAGCAGTGAAGGTCGTAACATTATTACATTAATTTTATAGTCTCGGTTATTATTATCGCAAAATATGCAAGTCTATATTACCTAAATTGTGTATTTGAAATTGTTAGTTAGATATCTTTCATTTCAAATAGTTTCCAAAAATGATAAATGATTACAAAGTAATATTTATAAAGAAATTTATTCTTATCTATGATTCAAAAAATAAACTTAATAGTAGTCAGTTGTACTTCTATGGTGTCTGTAAAGTAATTCTTATAATGCAATACATGCCTAACTTCTATTGAAATAATTACTTAAATTTCAATAGTGGTTGCAAAGTGATTCTTCTAATGAAATAAATCCCCAACAACTATTGAAATAATTTATTTCAATAGTGGTTTTATTTCAATAGTGGCTGCAAAGGGTTTCTTCTAATGAAATACATTCCCAACCACTTTTGGAATAATTTATTTCAATTGTGGTTTTATTTCAATAGTGGTTGCAACAGTCGTCTCGGATTTTTCCCCTGACTCTGTTAGTAAGAATTAATTTTAAGAAAACACGAAATAAAAGAAATACTGACATTAGAAACATGTTTCTACAAAAGTATCAAATTGACTTATTAATATTAAATTGATACTAATACCCACAGCAAAAAAATATTTATTCACAGAACTAACAAAACAAAATACTACTAAATATATTCATTGCTATTAAAAAAATTTCCATGATTCTTTTCGATTATAATAAAAAAAAACCAGAAAAAGTTACCGTAACTCAGTAATTAATACCAAAAATAGAATCCGTATAATTACAAACTGAAATCGGTTTTTCAGCATTCGGTCGGATTTGTTTTTTTTTCTTCTCACTTTGTAGTTTTGTTGGTTTCAGAGAATACGAAAAAACTAACAGTTAATAAACCTGTAATTATCTACATTGGTAATTTTGAACGTTATTTTTAATTAAATTAGTCACATACGTTAGAAAAAAATGTTATACAAACAACCGATCAATTTTTTCTTACGTCGTATCATTCGCATTAATAAATATGTTCCGTACATAAGACAACAGAAAAAAAGAATCGATTAAACAAAAAAAAAGAAAGCTGTCATTACTATTTCGGATTTTATTTTCCAAAAGTAATTCAACATTGTATTAGAAAGAACAAAAAATAAAAATAGTTTAAATTTTTGACTCAATATTTGTATACATAACCGGCGCCCTCGTATAACGGCGCACAGTGTATCTGTCATAATGCATATTGATTCCCATAATAATTATTTTCATGTGTACATCGGAAGCAAATTCCTGTGTGTTCATTACTTCTAAGACTTGTTGTTTTCCATTAACAGTGTTTAAATAATCAAAATCATTACTTGTAGAAATAATTTTAATCGGGATTCTAAAGAATTTACTTCCCGCATTTCATAGATATGAACAGTTTAATTATTTTCTGTTTATGTTTACATTTAATTTTGTTCAAATAATTGTTATATTTTCTATCATTTAAATTGTGTGCTTTATCAAACTCTGATTCAGACTACCTTAAAGTCATTAAATTTCTATTGGCTATTGACAAAAAAAAAGAGACGCGTTACAATCCAATGAAAACAAAAACACAGTTTGATTGACAGGTTCAGCCAGGTGCACGTCTTACCCGATGTCCGAGGTTAAGTGTGCTGGTTGTGACTGAAAGCCGGGCAACTTTTGTGTATAATGAATATTGTGTAGTAAAGACTAAAAATTTCTCTCTCTCTCTCTCTCTCTCTCTCTCTCTCTCTCTCTCTCTCTCTCTCTCTCTCTCTCTCTCTCATGCTTTTAATATCGGCAAAGCTTCAGAGAGCGACCAAATTTTGTAAGCGGCTGTAAACGAAATTATGTCTGTATAGTTAAAAACAATTCAACAGTTGCTGCCTTGAATTTTGCAACAAGCGTTATATATTCAATCTCCATTTCTTCAACGCGCAGCAAAGAAGTTCATGGAAATGCATGCGCATTGTATGTGTCCAAAATGCATAGTCTTGTTTTTAAAACACGTTAATAATAAGAAAACTAAACAAGAAAGACAATTCTCTCGAAATTATAAAAAAAAATGCAAACACTTTTGACAAAACGTGGCTCTTTGTGTAACTACAGGTAAATATCGGTATCTCGAACATGGGATATCTCGAATACCCCGGTTATGTCGAAGTCGGCCGCCGGTCCTGGCCGTTTTCCCTATATATATATGATTTAAAAAACTACTGATATCTCGAATACGGTTATCTCGAATACCCCGCTTATGTCGAAGTATGTATACGGTCCCAATAACAAATTTTACCTGGGTTATCTCGAAGTGAAGTCAATTTTCCGGTCTGCTAATCGCACCCCGCATGTCGTGTCCTCGTTATTCTCGCCCGCGGCAATTCACACCCTTTCTCAAGACTGATATATTATTAACTCCACGCTTAGCCAGTGCATCTATCGATGACACGGTAATTGTTATAACAGCTTGGGTATATACTCCGGTGATTGATAAAACAAACAAGTTCACAGCTCCCAAAAGTAAGCACCCCTAACATTACCGATAATATGAATAATGATGCACGCTACTTATAAAGCAAACAAGTTCACGGTCACTCAATAACCAAATAGCTCAGCGTAAATTATCGTATAATCGATATCGATGCATGATCAAAGTGAACTTCTACTTAATGAATAATATACCAAAAATATATTTAATAACACACACTAAATCATGATAAATTACCAAATTATTAAAGACTGACAGTGTTCCATAATATCATCATGTGTGTTATGTGATTTGACAATGGTGTGAACGTGATTTATTTATATTCTGAAAACTTGTATACATGTACATTATGCTTGTATGTTTGATTAACTGTTATTAAAAATAATTGTAACGTTTCATATAAATTCTTATTTAAGTGTATATGTGCAATGTCTATAAATGTCTATAAATAAAACATCGTTTCAATATTCCGTCTTTTTTTCCGTTCATACCGGTTCTCAAATTATAGTGCATATCAGGACTTCCTGTGTTAACATGTCAGGACAAAAACAAAAACGCTAATGGAGTCGAAGAATTTCGACTTCGGATATCTCGAACACCCGGATATCTCGAAGTTTTTCCGTGGTCCCCCGAACTTCGAGATATCGATATTTAACTGTATTTGGTATAGCAGAAGCTTTTACTTTCACGCTGTTTGGTTTTTGTTTACTTTTGAAGTTGTGCTATTTTAGTAACACTGTCGATTTGCCTGCCTACAGCCAGGCCCCGAGGTTATAAAACTTTCTTGAGTACGATCTCGTACTCCAAATCGTACTCCGTGCTCCAAATCGCACTCCTACTCAAGATATCGAGGTTATAAAACTTTTTCATACTCCTACTCGTACTCCGGCTGAGTACAAAAATGCGATTTTCTGAGTAAGCTTTGAAGCTTTCTCAAAGTCGTACTCAAGACATTTAATCTAAATAAAATGCAGTGTAAACATATAATATTGTTCATATTGTAACATTGCTGTATTATACGCTCTAATTTAGTCATATTTACATGTATATATGAATTAAAATGGAAAGTTTTTACCATTTTATTAATGACATATCTAGATATAAAGGAGGTGAATTTAAGAGTAAGGGCGAACTGCAACCAAGATTATCAAAATAACTTTTAGATAGTTTGCTTCATTAATTAATGTACATATACATGTATAACTACGTACAAAATACTACCGTTGAATAGCTCGACTTTTTAAGAATTCTGTTTTTTGTCAAATACGATCCATACACCCCATCATTTAAAACAAAGAAATCAATGTACATGTATCGTTATTAATCAATTTCAATCAGATGTACTTGCTGGGTCCATTTTTTGATTATAGTGAACATGTAGGTTAGTTCTAAACATTAAAAAGGATGGGGGATGCATAAAAGTCTAACCCTTTCTATTACTTACTTATTAATCAATTATCATTTATGTTGCATGCCACAAAACTTGGAAAGGGAAACATTTTATAGAATAAGCGGTCAATCAGTGGCGGAGTAAAGAAGGTCGCACCCGGCGTCCCCCCCCCTCCCCCACAGCCCTAAAAAATTGTCCAAATAAAGTTAAATCATACTCCTTCTGGCAAAGAAAATGTACAACTTGCGAGTCTTAATTATCTTTGTTTTTTTAACTTGGGGGATTTCTCTACATTAGACTGTTTCAATGGTGCAATATGAAGAAAACGCGTGTGTTCAATGGTGTAACTAAAAAAACCCAGGAAAAAACATTTTGGTTACGCTGTCCTTGGGTTCAAATATGACCAGTCACCCATATACCCACCTTTAAGTAATTGGTTATACTAACTAGTGTTTTAACGACTCTTCCATTGTTATTATAATATAAGCTGGTATATATAGTTATCTTTTATTAAAACTTCATTAATTTACATTGTCCCATTGAACTTGGTTTTTAAACTGATTAATTTACAGTCATTCAAAAGAAAAAAAAGAAAAGGATATGTTTCTTGGATTTCTACAAGACAGAGGAATTTGATGACTGTAGGTCTTAAATCTACAAACCTTTAAAAATTGTAAATAATTTTATTACTTTAAGTATACCGGTAATCACGAGAAGAAATATCTCAAAGGTCTATTTAAAGACTTCCTTTTTACCCTACAAAATCTCTAGAATCCTGGAGCTTCTGGGGCCGGCTTTGCCCCCTGGGTCACCATCTGGAGGGCACAAAGCGGCCTCTCCAGACTCCCTGTCTTATACTGACGCCCCCTCTAACTTCACATTCTGGATCTACCCCTGGAACTAAATATTTTTAAGAGGAGTTGGTGTTGGTGTGTGTGAGTGGGGGGGGGGGGGGGGCGAATCCTACTTCCTGTGGTTTATCTATACGATTGTTGTTTTTTTTAATTTTCATAAAACAGTTACTGTCTGCATGTGGAAAATATTGGCTTATAAATCGCCTTTCCTTTGTAGTGTCAAAAACGCTGTGAAATTTAGAGTAATTTTGAACAAGGTTCATTTCTTTTTATCTCGAAATATCGATAATAAAAACCTATTTTGAAAGTTAACAAAAAGCAATCTTACTTGGAAATATAGAAAGTAATCAAGAATCAGCAGTAAGTAATTAAAACGCAGGTTAAAGGGCGTTAGATGTAAACATAAAGATAATATTTCGAATTTTTAAGTTTTGTATTGGCAATATTTTTAAAATTATGACGTACATATTTGGGTTCCTAGGTGACCATACATACTACACGTAGCTGCAGAGATCTAGATATGTTCTTTGTCTAATATAGGCCGCAACTTCTTTTTAATTTTACTGCGGGAAGGTAGAGTATCCATTCCGAACCATCTACCTGTATTTGATTTTTATTTTCCAAATATTTAAGAAATTTTACCATGGAACATCACCTACCTTACGATCTTTATTATTTATTTCGAATTAAAACATCGAGAGCATAGACATGGTTAAGTATACGTAAGGTGAAATACATTGTTTGGTTTAACATTTGATTATAAACGCTCGAATATAAGGATGGTTGGTCCCGGTGACCCCATAGTCTTAAGTATTATATTAGTATCTTTCTACAAATAAAATTTGGTGTTATGACATCAAATTTTATTCTTAAATACACAGTTATGGAAAAACATTAAATATGATCGACGTATATATTCTGCTTGAGAATTTGGGTTATTTACAATTAATTAAAAGCTTGTTTATGTAAAAAAAAAAAAAAAAAAAAAAAAAAAAACTAGACACTTGTTGCAAAAGCAACAAAAAGGTCTTCCGTTTTGATATACATGTATCAATTTAACTGTAAGACATTGCTTCTCTTACATGCAAAAAAAGTTGATATGATAATTATTGTGAATGATATATCCAGACGTTACTTACATGTAAAACAACGAGAATGAAAAAGAAATCAATTTTTAAGTACTTTCCGTGACGACCGGAAGTAGCGCCGATCTAAACAAAAATGTTAACCATTTGTACAATCATAAGTCAATCTTTCCTCAAAGTTTGGTTGTTCACGACTCTGCCAAATCTAAGATCTCTTTGAAACAATATTTTTGTCTTGGGACCGAAACGGACGAACGAAAGTGATTAATAAAAACAAAAGCTGGTATTTCTCGTACACTTGCTTAATGTACATCACTGTTTATCAGGCTAGATGAAATTCCAAGAAAGTCAGCTAAACTTGTTAAAAACAGGATTTGTTTGAACCCTTCTGGTAAGAACCGGAAGTGACAGTTGACAAAATTAAACCCGTTAAACACATCCCCAATCAAAATTCTATCAAACAATCTATGAAAGATTCGTGTCTGAATCACTTACAATGACGAACATATTGCGGACATCAAATTTGTAAAAAGAAAAGCTACATAGAGATATTTGAGATATCTCACCGGAAGTAAAATTTATTTGCCAATTTAAAATTATATAGATGACATATGTAAGATTGTATACTGATATTTTCATTTTATGTAAAATGAATAAAACAAATTTTTGAAGTGCTTCCGGTGACGACCGGAAGCTACGCCGAACAAAACAAAATAGTGTAAACACATGTACATACATAGGTCTATCATCCCACAAAGTTTGATTGTTCAAGTCGTTACCGTTTTTGAGATCTCCAGGAATCAAGGTGTTTTGTCTCGGGACAGGAAACGGACAAACGGAAGTGCTCAATCTAAATTGTAATTAGAATTTTTTTGTGTACTTGCCCTTTCTACTTAATTGTTCATCGACTTCACTACAAATATCAAAGGAAAACAGTTAAACTGATAAACAGCTCGATTTGTTTGAACTCTTCCTGTGTGGACCGGAAGTGACGGAAGACAAAACGAAACCAGTTAAACACATCTTCAATCAAATGTCTATCATCCATGAAATTTTTGTGCTTTGATCGCTTATAGTTTCTGAGATCTCGTTTGTACAAAATGAGTTTCAAAAAAGCTACCCGAGATATTTGAGATATCTCACCGGAAGTAGAATTTTTTTGTTGAGTTAACATCGCATAGACAATGTATGCATAGATTTATACTAATATATTTATTTTATGGAAAAAGAATTTTATGCGAAAAAGTAGTTATTTTTGAAGTGCTTCCGGTGACGACCGGTAGTTACGACGAACAAAACAAAATAGTGTGAACACATCTACAGCTATGGGTCTATCATCCCACAAAGTTTGGATGTTCAAGTCTTTACCGTTTTTGAGATCTCGTTGATACAAGCTTTTTCAACGCGGGACAGGAAACGGACAAACGGAAGTGCTCAATCTAAATTGTATTTAATATATCTTGTAAACTTGCCCTTTGTACTTCATTTCTCATCCAGCACACTACAAATATCAATGGAAATAAGTTAAACTGATAAACAGCTCGATTTGTTTCAACTCTTCCCGTGTGGACCGGAAGTGACGGAAGACAAAACGAAACCGGTTAAACACATCTTCAATCAAATGTCTATCATCCATGAAAAATTTGTGCTTTGATCACTTATAGTTTCTGAGATCTCGTTTGTACAAAATGCGTTTCAAAAAAGATACCTGAGATATTTGAGATATCTCACTGGAAGTCGAAATTTTTTGTTGAGTTAACATCGCATAGATAACCTATGCATAGATTTATACTTATATATTTATTTTATCGAAAATGAATTTTATGCGAAAAAATAGTTATTTTTGAAGTGCTTCCGGTGACGACCGGAAGTTACGACGAACAAAACAAAATAGTTTAAACACATTTACAACTATAGGTCTATCATCCCTCAAAGTTTGGAGATTCAAGTCTTTATCGTTTCTGAGATCTCATTGTCCATAGCTTTTTGTCGCGGGACAGGAAACGGACGACAGGAAGTGAATTTTGAAAAAATGAAAAAAACGCCTAGAGATATTATCATTTTCTATCAGTCCTGAAAATTTCAAGAAAACCCATCCAGCCATCTCTGAGAAATCTTGTGGACAAAAAAAGGAAAAATAATAATAATAACTAGAGCAAAGCTCGTTGCAAAGCAACGAGTGGGTCTTCCGTTAATGTCGGAAGCAAAGCTGGAAGTTCCTGTAAGAAGCAGAGCTCTTAAACCAATAACAAGAGTAACTAAAATAAAAAGATAAAAAAATCGAATTATTCCTGGTACGACTTAACAAAATACGAATGATTTTAGGTACGACTTAACAAAAACCTTTCCGATTTCAAGAACGACTTAACAAAAAAAATCCGAATGTGTTACTGTACGACTTAACAATTATTTTTGGTACGAGTTAATTTTACTTTGAACATTACGCTATTTTTTAAACCAAGGACGCGGAATCAAAATTTCCGGAAAAATCAATTTTTAAACCCCGATATCTCTGTAATGCATCGTCCAATTTTAAAACAGCTTTCAGTGTTAGATTCAGCTTAATAAGCTCTACAAAACACATATTCATTTTTGATTTGATCAGAAAATTCATTTTTTCGAAAAATTTGTTTCACTTCCGGTTTCGACCGGAAGTGCCAGATTTTCATTTCCGGCCTTATTACAGAGGTAAATCGACCAAATCATCACCATTGAAAATTTCAAGCCTCTATCTTAAAGCATTTTTGAGAAAAGTCCGGGACAAAACGACTTTTTAAAATTTTTTAAAATGACGTCACGTCAAAACTGAAGTGACGTTCTCTTTAAAACTTTAACATTTTTGAGGGACGCCAACTTGCAAATATCTCTGAAAATTTTATCAAAATCGGTTAAACATCTTTTGAGTTATGAAGCAAAAAAGGAGTCAGAAGAAAAGAAAAAGAATAATAATAATAACTAGAGCAAAGCTCGTTGCAAAGCAACGAGTGGGTCTTCCGTTAATGTCGGAAGTAAAGCTCGAAGTTCCTGTAAGAAGCAGAGCTCTTTAACCAATTACAAGAGTAACTAAAATAAAAAGATGAAAAAATCGAATTATTCCTGGTACGACTTAACAAAATCCGAATGATTTTAAGTACGAATTAACAAAAACCTTTTTGATTTCAAGAACGACTTAACAAAAAAAATCCGAATGTGTTCAAGTACGACTTAACAATTATTTTTGGTACGAGTTAATTTTACCATAAACATTACGCTATTTTTTAAACCAAGGACGCGGAAACCAAATTTCCGGAAAAATCAATTTTTAAACCCCGATATCTCTGTAACGCATCGTCCGATTTTTAAACGGATTTCAGTTTTGTACTCAGCATGAAAATTACTGTAAGATACATACGTTTAATTTTTAAAATCAAAAAACATGAAAATTGAAAAAAATTGGTTTTGCTTCCGGTTTCGACCGGAAGTGTCCGAATTAAGTTTCCAGCCTTATGTCATAAGTAAAAAGGTAGTTCTACGTGCTCTGTAAATCTCATAACTTTATCTTAAATCAAAAAGGAGAAAAGCTCCGGACAAAATCACTTTTTAAAACGTGAAAAACGTCAATATCTGACGAATTTGATGACGTCATCAAATAATTTTTAAATATCATAGAGATCTTCCAAAAACACATAAAACCTGAAAATTTCAAAGCAATCGATGCAAGCGCTTTTGAAATATTCGAGTTGGAAAAAAAATAAAAAGAATAATAATAATAAGAATAAGAAAAAAAAGAAACCGTAGAAAAACAAAAGGGTCTTCCGTTGGAAACGGAAGACCCTAATAAAAAGAAACCGAAGAATAACAAGAGGGTCTTCCGTTGGAAACGGAAGACCCTAATAATAAGAAACATTACAATCACTATAAGGTCTTCCGTTGGAAACGGAAGACCTTAAAAAAATAACACTTAAATTAATCATAACCCGCATGATAAAAGCTAGAATTTATGAGAGAGAGAGAGAGAGAGAGAGAGAGAGAGAGAGAGAGAGAGAGAGAGAGAGAGAAGGGGATTATTGTTATTCTATGCAATCGATTGAAAATACATGTACTACTTAAAATAGCTTCTTCGCATTTTCATGTGAGAGATTTTTCTCTATATACAATGTAGCTTAGCTGTGGGAATATTCATCTCTTAAATTGTTTAATTTTATTAGCAATTAACTATTTAGATAATTCATATAGCTATTCCTTCTTTATCTAAAGTAACCAAATATCTATGTCAAATGCATCAAAATTAACACATGTATTTCGAATTTTAAAGATGAATAGGAAAAGGCTTGCTCAAAAATATCCATGGACGTTACTTAAGATTAAAAATGACACAGTATGTATATATAAATTCTAAACACACATTTTCAAGCCTTGACTAAGTGAGAAAAACTTGAACCATAAATAAAACCCCACAAAAAGGGTTACAGCAACTTTAGTACACAGTTTCCTTGAACACGTTGTTTCGGTTTAACGTGGTCCTCAAATTGGAAATTTCAAAAATAGTTCAATTAGTGAATTTTCTTAAGCTCTCGTGCACATTCCCAAAAATATTAAATTGAGAAACTTTACGTGTGTCCTTGGCTTTTGGCATATGTTCATTGATGCAATTCCAACACCCACCCCCACCCCACCCCTTCAAGATATTAGATGTTTTTTTCTCACAAGAATTTTAAAAGGCAAATATAGTACTAAGTATGTTGCAATTAAATTGGAATACCCATATAATTTCCTTAGTGTATACTATATGAGTGTAAAAATAAACGGATTTCTCAGTATTTTTGTGATTTTCCCAAGTATATGTTTCTATTTTTGAATTAAACTCTTTCCTGTTTTCCCTAATACAGGAACTGCTCACTAAATATCTTAAGAGATATCCACTTGGGGGCAGTGACTTTCCAGTTTTATATTGGCGTCGTTTCTGACCTTTTCCTGGCATGTAAAATATCAAAATCGTATAAAAGCCAGGAAAACTTTAGATATATCGAACTAAATTCTATGTTGAAATACTCTCTTCATATCCGTGTAAATTCTTACTTCTTTCTTTTATATTCATATCGTTCCTTACCACATAATTATACTTAATCATCACATGCATGAATCACTATCTGAGTCTCATGAGAGAGAGAGAGAGAGAGAGAGAGAGAGAGAGAGAGAGAGAGAGAGAGAGAGAGAGAGAGAGAGAGAGAGAGATTTGACATAAACACAATTTGTTGATAATTTTACCAATTACACTGGATTTATCGTCTCTGTTGCTCAAAGATTCATAAGTTATAGATGCAGACACATCTCCATGCTTGCAGATGGAGAAGGTAATATGTACATGTAAATAATGTGTTACATTTTGTTAATAAATAATTAATCTGAATACATGTACCGTTTGCCTACATGCCAGGACTATTTACATGAATTACCGTTCTCTGTCTTTCTTCAGAGACGTAAAATTTCGTCGATCGGCTTTTGGAGCATACTCCAAATAGTACTCAGCGGAGAACGTACTCCAAAACTTTTATAACCTCGGTTTTTAAAGTCGTACTCAGTGGAGCACATACTCGGAGTACAGAGTATGAGTATGAGTACGAGTATGAAAAAAGTTTTATAACCTCGGGGCCAGGACTCTGCTTTCAGCAGAGCCCGGCTAAAAATTATTTTCTCTTAAATTCTGAAACAACTTACCAGCACCACTGTAAAGTGATTCTCCCCTTGTCAAGAGACAACGTTTTGTAACTGTTTGTCGAAGGGCACTCTGCTATTACCGCACCATCAAGTTTGAAAAAGTGGACACAATTAGTTTCAGAGAAGGAAGGAAAAACGAGCTAATCCTAACCTACACAGTCTGGTATCATTGCAGACAAAGATCTTTCCGGTACAAGGGTTGAGTTACAATAATAACTAGTCTCGCAATCTTGTTATTGCAAATATCCTCTTCATATGGCGTAACAAAGTCATACACTTATCAAGGGATGACCAAGGAGCATACTTCATCGACGTGAATTCTGTAAAACAATTCTTCAGAAATTACTTTCTCCTTAAACAATAACCCAAAAAAACAAACAAACATCTGATCGGTATAGAAATATTATTACAAGAAAAATTATACACTTCTTTAGTTTGGTAAATAATAAAAATATTCTAATACAATTGTCAATCATTATGTGAAAACGGACTTAGTATGACTACAAATGGAATAGTTCATTATTTTGTTTCTTATTTTTTTTTTCTTTATCTGTTCAACATTTTTAAAGAAGTGTTTTTTCAATATATAGCAACTCAAATTGCAAAAGTGTTATAAAGTGGCTGCTTCAGCTCCCTCTTATAATTTACTACGTGCAAAGCGACAATAAAGGTTTGTAAAAGAAAATCTGACACGTTTCTCAAGCAAGATATTTATGTCTGCTTATCTATTTCTTCCATAGTTTGGACAAAATGAAAACCAAATAAAGCAGTTATTATATTCAATTATGTTTCTTACTTTATGATGAAGACATTCAACAGATACATGCATTTTAATCTGTGGGTTTTTTTTAATTACTTTAAAAGGTCACTATTTGAAAGTAATAAAAAGTCCTATATATAGTATTTAACGCTGAGCTTTTGATGTATTCATCATAACGGAGATTCCATAGAGAAATCGGTTAAAGTGCATGCGTTATATAGATAGCGTATGTTTACTTTAGTTCATGGAGAAATGTGTTATTAAGTCCAGTGATGAGCCTGTCGACGCCGGGTCAGAAATCTAAATAAAATGCTACTACTGATCGCTGTGCGTCAGATCATTAGTATGATCGCATTCAGTTGTAGCGCAGTGTCCGTGTATATAAAATGGGGTGCAGGAAACACAGTAGTCATCTGGAAGCTGTCTTTCTGCCTCCTCTTTTAATACAGGTAAGATAAATTAAAACGCTTGCGCGCATTCTCAAAAGTAAAGTTAATAGATTCAGAGGGTTCAACTAATATTTTATTTTAAGAGATGTTTGTAATAAATATCAATGTTGATGAATTTCCTTGTAATTAATATTAATATTAATTGTTAAAATGTCATATTAAAATGTTATATCTAAATAAAAGAGTAGTCATCTGGAAGCTGTCTTTCTGCGTCTTCTTTTTATACAGGCTGGGACACGGCGCGGGCTACTCCCCATGTCGAGGAGGAGACATTCCGGAAACACCTTGGCTAGGGCACCCTCCAGGTGTGGGCATGTTGAAACAAAGATATCGAGGATCTAAATAAAATTAAATATCATAACATTCCATATAACCCCAAAAGGAATTCTAACACTATACGTATTCAAATATTGGCCTTATAATAACACAGATTAAAATGCAACTATAGTCATTGACCTCTATTTCTACAAAAGGATGAAAAGTAGTCAATTTTTTAAAATATCACTGGAGTCGTTATGATATAATAAAAACAGTCAAAACATTTGAAATGAAGCAAATTGACTACTTTTTATCCTTTTGTAGAAACAGAGGTCAATGACTATAGTTGCATGCATTTTAATCTGTGTTATTTTAAGGCCAATATTTGAATACTTATGGTGCTAGAATTCCTACTGAAAAAATATTATATTAAACGCTCGGCCTTTGATTGAATGAAAACAATGCAAATATCTAAAATAAAACAAATTGACCAGTTTCCGTCCGTTTGTAGAGACAAAGGTTAATGACTGTAGTTGCAATATCATAATCAAAAATTGATCATCCTGATTATATATCTTCACATTGTTCCATTTCCGAAACATAATCATTGCATTACATATTTTCCCATTGTTTTATTTCAGAATATACAATTGTCAAAAGTAATTTGTTTACTTTTAAGGGCGTTTATTAAACGTTTAACGAAATGATGACTATCTTGTATAGTAAGCTCTTTCAAGATTCAGTGTGACGTCCGAAACAAAATTTTTGGACGCAATGAAAAGTTTATTTTTTATAGTGTCTTCAGTAGGTTCATCTTCAGAAAGATATTTTCAAAAATGTGTATGTGTATTTATAAACAATGTATTTTCACTATGTACTTAGTAAGGATAACAATGTGAAGTACGCGTTTAATGTAGTTCAATACTATTATTGTACTAGTTATTTTTTATGTTTTGAAAAGCATTTCCATGTGAATGTAAGTAAAAAAAGACAGTTGTTACAAACTATTATTTGACAAAGTTAGTCACAACCAAGTAATATTAAAGGACTTATAAGAATATTGTGATAGTCATTCCCTTTATAATGTTTATAAAAAATTGAATCTAAGACGATACTATTTAAAGATTTGTAAAATTGGGGTCAAGGGAATATTTGACTATATCAAATATAGTCTTTACTTGAATTGAATGTTATTTATATGCTATAATTTTGGTTATTTTAAAATTAAGTCACTTTCTTGAGAAGGGAAGAGCCTTACAATTATTAAACGGATCTATGAAATTAACTGAATTCTTAATATCATTAGAGTAGATAGTCGTAGATATGACGTCAAAAAAAATTACCAGAGACAAATTGGACATGTACATAACTCCTTCATGGAAAAGGCAAAAAGGCAATATGCACAAAAAGTAATTGCTCAATGACATTTTACCTTAAAAAGAGGGTGTTACGGATTCGTTAATTCAACAACAACTTCGATATGTTGCTTAATCATATCAAATGTGAAATTCGATATCAAATAAAATACTTTTAAATCAGGCGATCGTTGATTTTAAACAAGTCATACACGTCTAAATAGAAATATTAGGGCTCAACAATTTAGCTATCGCACCTGTTTTCACTGGTTGATGTTACTATTATAGTACTCTCAGAACTACATGTATATCATATAAGATGTTTTCGTAACTTCATCTTCTTTGTTTATCTATTTATCTATAGATTATTAATAAGTATGTCTTGAGAAAGATACTTTCTCTCACCCTAAATATATTATGTTGACAACGGCGAAAATGGTAATAAAATCTAATATAACAAGTATGCATTCACGTATATTTGATGATAATTTCATTGACAGGTGAACTGTAGAATAGTGATTGATTGTCATTGCTGAGTTGTATTAGTAAAATTTTTGAGAGAATCTTGTTTAAACATCTATACAATTTTTTACACGCCAACAACTTATTTTATAAATACCAGGCTGGTTTTTTGCCTGGACATTCAACTGTTTACCAACTTTTAGAAACATATCATTCTATTGTGAAAAGTATTGACGATGGTAATTACTGCTGTATGATCTTTTGTGATCTTTCAAAAGCTTTCGATAGGGTCTGGCATAAGGGTCTAATTCATAAACTTAAATCGTATGGAGTCTCTGGGCCAATTCTTGAATGGTTTATTAGCTATTTAAGTAATAGAACACAGAAGGTTATGTATAAAAACAAACTCTCTTCCAGCCAATTCATAAATGCAGGTGTTCCCCAGGGCTCTGTTCTTGGCCCATTATTGTTTTTACTCTATGTAAATGATGTGGCTGAAAACATGAGATCAATATGTAGACTTTATGCTGATGATAGTTCATTACAACAGTGTTCAAACAATATTTCTGTCATAGAAGATAATCTTAATTATGATCTTCATGTACTGAAGGAATGGTCAAAGCAATGGCTTCTAGAATTTAATCCACAAAAAACAAAAGTTGTATTCTTTAGTTTTTATTTGACACGGTGTTAAATCGTTGTATAAATGTAATGTAAGTAATGTAAAGGCATTTTAATTTGGAATATGTTCATACATATAAATTAATTTCAACACTTTTGTTCATGGACATGGAAAAAGCTGTAGTGTCGAAAAATACATGAATGCATTTTTTTCTTTTGCAAACCTGGACCACACATTTTTTTGTAATGTTTGTACGTCCCAGTATATCATGATTTATCAAAACAGAGTATTCCAATTCTATGATTTTTGCCAACAAAGAACTGTTTAAAGCAGTACTAGTCCAGGGGATAGCTGCAGAACTGTAGCTCTCCGGGAAAAAAAAATATTGACAGACCGGAGAGCTACAGGGCCACCCATTGAAAAAATTGTATATTTATTGCGCAGAAAAACGTGCGCTAGTTTTGGACTAAAATAATTCATGTGGTGCACTTTGTTTACATGTTAAAATGGCGACTCTCGATCTCGATGTAAATTCAACATACTTGATTTTCCGAGGTCGGTAGTGTGTTTCGGAGAAAGTCTGAGGCAAATAAAGAGGCGATATCAGTAGTAAATTGCACGAAGAATTTAATGGTACTAATTGTTTTCACAGAATTTGCGTATAAATAAGGTAACTTAGTCGAAAACTACCTCACGTTTTTCTGCGCAAAAAATATACAATTTTTTCAATGGGTGGCCCTGTAGCTCTCCGGTCTGTCAATATTTTTTTTCCAGGAGAGCTACAGTTCTGCAGCAATCCAGGGGAATATTACTCCGTCGATTCGTTTCGTCACAACAGAGCTGTTCAAAGCCATTAAGGTAACAATACTACGCCACTTAGTTTTGTACCAAGAGAGCTATCAAAGTCGTCTGGATGAATGTTACTCCGTAACTCCGTAGAACATAACATAGCCGCTACCCTGTCGCTTAGTTTTGGTCCAGAAGAACTTTAAATGTCGCTCAGAGGAATGTTACTCCGAACTTTAGCATTCGCCCTTCAAGGAAACTGAAAAAAAAATCTTTCTATGATTGTTTTGTTTTTGTGTACACAGACCTTACATCAAAGTTAGACTTTACATTTTCTATAGAAGTGATCTTTTTCGGATGAATGTTACTCGCAACTTAGTTATCATTTTAACGAGCACTGTTAATAAACATTATTTCTTGTCTATGTATTAACCCCTATGAGGAATTATTCACAGAAGAACTTTAAATGTCGTTCGGAGGAATGTTACTCCGAACTTTAGCATCCGTCTCTCTGGGAAACTGGAAACAATCTTCTTACATGATTGTGTTGTTTTTGCGTACAAAGACTTTACATTGAAGTGAGACTTAACACAATTTTCTCTAGAAGAGATCTAAGATTTTTCGAAGGAATGTTACTCCCAGCTTATTTTCATTTTTACGAGCTCTGTTCATGGACATTATATCTTGTATTAACCCCTATAAGGATTTTTCCACAGAAGAACTTTTTATGTCGTTCGGAGGAATGTTACTCCGAACTTTAGCATTCGTCCTTCAAGGAAACTGGAAACAATTTTTTACAGAGCATCATAAGAAACATATTGCTAGCGGATTATCCAATCATCCGGAGTAACATTACTCCAAGACTCAATTTCTGTCTGTTTAATATAGAAAGTTGCCGTTTTGCATGTACCTCGTTTAATTGTGAATAAATCGTTGAGAATTTTAACCTAATTCTGTTATTTTTGTTTGAAAATAATGTCAGTGATGAATTATACAGCAGAAATCTAAACTAAAACCCGTAAAAGGTACTATGGTCACAGTACCTTTTTATTTGGCTGGCCCTTTTATTAAGATTTGCATCAAAATACGCTGTTTTTTTTTCTCTCTCAATCAATCAATCAAAATGTAACTTACAACCACAATACCCTCTTGAAGTCACTTATTCATACTGCCTGTGGTTCTTAACCCAAACAATGAAATAATCTACTGATTAAAAAAGTTAATTCATAACTCAATAGAAACAGCCAGACTGATATCTACACGCCCTGTTTATCGATTGGTTGAGATCTACAGCGGCTGAAACTGACAGAACTAAAAATTGACACGCCCTCTTTATCGATTTGTCGAAACCTACAGCGACCTAAGAAAAATCACGGACTGCTCGAGATAATCATGATGTCAGACTCAAAGTTCCACAGGAGCCGATTTGGCTGTTTCTTTTATCCAACGAACTGATGTACATTAACAGTAATTTAATAAATTTTACTTATACTTTTCATAATTAATTTAAACTAAACGACAGATATTAACATATCAACAAAAGGTTGTCTTTGATGATTCATGCGGGTTCTGAAGGTAGCAATCATTGCATAAAAAATTACATAACACGTTTTCTGCAATGTCGCTACCTTCATATCACGAATGAATCACCAAAGAGAACATTTTATTGTTTATTTGATATACATGCAAAAGATATTTACTAGGGAAGAAAATATTTTTATATTACAGTACAGCTCACGAGCATCCCGACAAAAACACCGGCCATCCTGTTTTAAAATCCACGCTGAGCGTGGAAGTGTCGGCGCCCTTGATCTACTGTTCTCTGTTACGGCCTCAAAACAAGAAAAAACTCGGTGCAACATGGCGCAAATCGATCCGACACCGGCAGATACATGGTGTAACACGCAGTTTATACCTGTGAAAACAATTTTTTCTCCCCATTTAAAAATAATTAAATAAATATACAATTTAATAAGTTTATATTATAGTCCATTCGTCACCGTAGTATGGACCAATTTAACTGGTCACTGCTATACTGCTCCATGGTTCTCATTTCCAACACTTTTTTTTTTTCATTTTTTTAAAATATGCACATGCCTATCACAGATTAACAAAAATTATCTTTCTCCCAAGTGCTCTTCTATCACTGTCCCTTATATATTTAAAAAACAATTATTAATGTCTTCAGAATGTATGTATTTATTTTTTACTGTATGGCGGTCAAAAAAACATTGAGTTCAACATTCAAACAGATATCTATTAAACCAAAATGTTTTAAGAGTGTTCTAATTCTTTTAAAGTCACTTAATTATTTTTGCCTGAATTGCAACTATAAGAATGACAAATATGACCCGCTTTCACAGATAGATAAACATGACTATGGACTGAATGTACAATCATTTTTTTTTAAAAATCATAAATACATGAATAATATTTTTAAAATAAGGAACAACCATTTACACGTATTTCCTTGACTCAGTAATTTTTATTTTTCACTCGCAAATGTTTTTGGGTTTTGTTTTGTCTGACATGGTACAACTTGAATTTTGTCCTTGAAAATTTCCCATATTGTATTTTATAAGACCAACGATAATAGTAAAATTAACCTTAATTTACAAAATAAAACAAAATATTTTTATTTCAAAACTCTTCACCTGAGTATTGAATCAATAAAACTATATAGATGGGGGTGGGGGTCAATTTACATTGTATGAATGGCAGTGAAGACAACACACGCAAAAATGATTTCATTTTCCGAAGTAATTCTCTCAAACAAAGTGACACCATCGCAAATGATGGCAGTTTATCTGTCTGAAAAAAACTTTCTTTAACATCAGTATTATGCAAGTTGTTTGACAGTTTTCAATATTTCTTTCTTTTTCTGATGCATCGGTTATTAATTATCATTATAATCATTTTTACTTCTAAAATAAATCATATTTAATGGTGATTTGAACATAGTTCCATTTCTGTCCCAAAAATATATGTACTTATACTGCGAACAAATAATAATGTTCAAATAAGACCTTTCGCATTCAAGGTCAAGATACCATTAGCATTACTTTTTCATCCAAGTACAATTGTGGCAAAAAAAAAATTAAACAAAAAAAAAAATAAACATGTGTTTCACCTAAATGTACATTTGTGTACATGTACTTTACTAAAGCAAGGGAAAAAAAGATGTCATGAGGACCAGAAAAATATCAACAAATGAACAATAAATTGCCTGGGACATTCTATAACTCAGATCATAGTATAACAAAGAAAAAAATATATGGTGTCATACCCATAGCCAATGCTAAACCATAAACAATGAAAATGATATCAATAATTTAAATACTAGGTTCTACACTTGCAGATGAAACAAAAAAATCAAACAAAATAGCACAGTTCATACATTTAAAATTAAAAAATCAGCACACATCTAATATATACATTTTACATTAAAATCAAATTTACACCATAACACTTTTACATCATAAATTGATGATGACATCATCAGTGACATCACTGATGACAAAATCACAGATAATAGTAGTACAGCTTGAGAGAGGTTTATGAAGCTGGAGGTTTTTTCCTTCTTGTAGAGGTCATCCACAGAACGCGGAGGTCACCTAGTAATGTCGCCCTGTTAGTCCCCGTTCATCATGACGGAGCGTTTATCGCGGTGCTTGGACCGGGCTTTGGTTAAGGCTTTGAAAGCAGCAGCATTGTAATGGGTCTAGAGAGAACAAATTAAAGCATGAAAATTATTTACCAAGAGTTTTTACATTCCAAACTTTAATATTTATAAGGATTAACAATTATAAAATCACTTAAGCCAAAAAACAGTAATTGTTTAGCTCTCCGGCACCATCACTTTAGATCAAATGGTGCTGCACTGTTTAATTTTATCACAGCATTGAAAAAAAGAATAATTTTAGATAAAAAAAAATTGAGTTATACCCCTTTGCAAATCTTGCAACCCCCCCCCCCCCCCCCAAAACAAAAAATCAAAGGCCGGAACAGCCACAAAGGCGTCGAGCTGACATTTTCTTTTATATAGAATGATATCAATAATTTGAATTTCTGTACTGTACTAGCTTATAGTCGTATATCAAATAATATTAGAATAAAAAAGGAAATGAATTACGTTTCTGCTGTTTCAAAAACAATATAATTTCGTTGCGTTTATAATACAATAACTCAACGTGGTTACAAAAAATCGAAGAAATTTCAAAGTTCCAAAAAAAATCATTTTCTTTCTGCTTTAAAATGTCTTTGCACAATTTTCACAGGCTCATAATTTGAATACATTAACAGTGTGTCCCTAATTAAAATAATAAAACATACTTTTATTTATTTCAATTCCCGTTTGAAACAAGATTACCTACATGTATGCTATGGTTGTTTACAAACAAATCCAAAACAGGTGCTATCTAAAATGCTCAGCATTATCATATTTATTAATTGCACCAATATCTCTAGATAAGTTTATCGCTTACAATTATTTTGGAGACCATGCCCGATAACAAATAAATTTACATATCAAATTTTATTTCTATCGGGCACGGTCTTCAATCAAAATGTAAGCGATAAACTTAAATAATATTTTAGTGAATTTTTACATTGCACCTTATTGTATTCATCCACCATTTCTTGATTAAGCAAATTAATTTTATACTAATGCAAGCAGTTGTCAATAACCAGGAAGGCAAAGTTGGATTTTTTGTACACAATTTAGTTGAATAAAAGGAATATAAATCTTGTAATACGTTTAATACTTCAAGAAACTTTTTTTTACGGCATTAAAAAGGCGGTGCTGAACATGAATTTTTGGACGATTGCCAATCCAGACGATCGCTAGAAGGCTGCCGAGCATCAGCTCGACGCCTTAAAAAATAACATTTCCCTTGGAGTTAATCAAATTACAATAAAAGACGAAATTTCTATCAATTTTTGCCTTGCAAACTATGCTGAAAGTGTGTGCATTTAAAAACATTTTGATTTTCTTTTCCTTTTAGAAATCTTAGTTTCTGTTTGAGGGTTGAAGACCCTACATGAAATAACAAAGCCGCCCTGTTCTCACTCACCCGCTCCCATTTGGTTATCTTCTGAGCTGGTTTTGCTCCAACAGGTATGGGTGCCCCTAGTCCAAACACTTCTCGTACTACAAAGTTATCCTACAAAACGAAACAACATTAGATCGATGCAATACAGTTTTAGCTCTGATGGAATATAAAAAGATACACATGAAAATCAATCCAACTGATCCATATTTTGAATGAAAAAATGATAGTTATTTCAAATTTTCTCCACAACAATATGAATGTAGAAAAGTTATTATAATCCTGTTCGAATAAAGAACCCCTACAAACCTAAAAAGGGCCATCTTATATGTACATACAAATGTCAGTAAATGCCAGATAAAGGTTTCCCTACCTGTGTATGTAACTTTGTTAGTACACAAATTTACCTGTAGATGTTGGTAGACACCTGTTTAAGTTTTTAGGTAACACTACCTATGAGAGTCGTTCAAAACTTAACTGTAGATGTTGATAGACACCTGTTTTAGCATTTAGATAGCCCAACCAAAAAGTTATAGCACACATTTTACCTGTAGATGTTGGTAGACACCTGAACCAAGCACGGCACAGAAGGCATCATACTGCTTCTTCCTTGTCCAAGAGTCAATGATGACTGACTCTGTTCCAAACTTAATGGTCAGCTCTGGTACATCTCCCTCCTGTTCAATAAAACATGGAAAATTTAACAATGAGTATACCCATGTCAGATGTCCAAGACAAGCAGATGTATTTAATACAAATAAAATGTTCCCTTTTGATCCAAAAATGTTCCAATTTGCAAAAGTAGATCAAAGAAAATGATTACCATACAACATAAGAATGTTATAATTGATTAAGTTCAACTCGCAAAGCTATATAAGCTGCGATATGAGAGAAAAAGAGAGAGAGAGAGAGAGATAGACAGACAAAGAGAGAGATAGACAGACAAAGAGAGAGAGAGAGGGAGAGAACTGACCTCTACTGCCCGGAGGACGTCCCTGAAGCTGGATCTTTGTTGACGCCGGTCTTTCTTGGCCCGGTGTTTGTTGGAGTCAGTGGCCAGCTTCTTCAAAGTCTCGCAAAGACTGTCAATATCTTTTCCTTCGTAGTCCTGTACAAGAAAATGTCATGTCCTTTCAATGCTAAAACAGTGACTGTAACACAAATAGATACAATCTGAGACCCACGTCGGAATTTTGTATATTTCACAATGTATTGTTGGCCTGATGCTACGGTGTTCATTACCTCATCTTCTTCTCTGGCTAACTCGTAAAGAAGAGCAATAGTTTCACCAGCTTCTATTCTAAGTTCTACATCAGCACTGTGTAGCAAGTCGGGCAGGTGTTCAAGATGTCTAAAATCAGGAAAGTTAAAGATACATGTTTGCCTAAAATCAAAAAGTTCAGAGGTATGTCTAAAGCCAGTTAAGTACATAGACATGTCTAAAACCAGGTAAATACAGAGGTATGTCTTAAACCAGGTAAGTAAAGAGATATGTCTAAAGCCAGGGAAGTACATAGACATGTTTAAGTCCAGGTAAGTATAGGTATATGTATAAACCAAGTAAGTTTAGCATTATTTCTAAAATCAGGTAAGTTCAGAGGTATTTTCATAACCAGATAAGTGAAGTGATATGTCTAAAGCCAGGTAAGTACACAGACATATCTAAAACCAGATGAATACAGAGATATGTTTAAAACCAGGTAAGTACAGAGATATGTATAAAAAAGATAAGAACAGAGATATGTATAAAAACAGGTAAGAACAGAGATATGTATAAAAACAGGTAAGAACAGAGATATGTATAAAAACAGGTAAGAACAGAGATATGTATAAAAACAGGTAAGAACAGAGATATGTATAAAAACAGGTAAGAACAGAGATATGTATAAAAACAGGTAAGTAGACAAGGCCTGATGTCTATAATAAGGAACTCATAGATATAGCTTATGTCTAAACTTAGGAAATAACAAAGGGGCAGAAGTCTAAAATCAAGTCAAGTTCAATGATAATAAGGCCCAAAGTATGAATTATAGAAAATTATACAACAAAGAGAGAGGAAGTTTCGAAAATCAGTAAATAGCAAATATTTGGATAGGTGTTTACTTGTACCAAATGTTGAAGTACATGTATAAATATTAAGCGAGATTTTGGATGCCTATTGTTTATAAAGAAAAGAGCAGAGATATTGAAATTTCATTCGCAATTGTGAAGAAAATTAAAAAGATATGGTTTTCAAGATATACACAACTGTTCAAAAGTTATTATTTCAAGACAAGTTTAATATCAATGCTGATTTTTCTAAGTGTAAATTGGCCTTGCTTACTTTTCTAACAGCTTCGTCACTAGAAATGAGGGAGCTATAGAGAGCAGTAGACTCCAGCCACCGAGGGCGCTGGCGTGAAGGTGCGTGGTCTCAGGGGGGTGGGAGGGGATGGATTTATCTCCCTTTCTGTAGGAACTCTTAAAGATTCCCTCCAGGGCCTCTAATACTTTCATCACAACCTGAAAGAACATTCAACGTCAAGTTTGTCTCATTTAAGATTTTTTTTTAATTGTTCAGTGTTCAATATATATTAATATATAGTTCAATATTAGAATTTTGTTTGTTAAACAAAAAAACATCTATGTGTAATATAATGTGAAAAATCACTGCATATTGTAAGGTTAACTGACTTGACTATATATAAGAATTGACTTACATCAATATCTGAACAGGATACAAAATTGCAGACAGCCAAGCCAATAGCACACTGAAAAAAAAATATCAAATACAATGAATTGTTCATGTTTACTACAACATAAAAACTATCAGTGCCAAAACCAAAAAATACATTGATTCATCATCTTTTTATTAAACAAAACTTCTATATGAACTAAATTAGCTCTCTCTCTCTCTTTTCTTTACTTATTTAAACTTCTATCAATGTTTTAAACTCCAATATTTTACATGCTTCTTTCAGTCAGTATACTCAGTCTTTCAATTTCCCCAACAAACTCCATACTCCAAACACTTAACTCAACATCTACTAAATCCACACAGTGTTGCCATTCATTCCTCTCTCTCTCTCTCTCTCTCTCTCTCTCTCTCTCTCTCACTCACCTGTGACCTGGCCTTCAGTGCCACTGAGTTGTCGTTCATGGCTGTCAGTAGGTGGGGCTGTATCTCAGTGAACAGGTCCTCCGCCTCCAGCCCCATCTGTACACACAGCAGACTCAGACACTTGGCAGCAAGCACCTGTTCCTCCCCCTTCCCTTTCTTCAGACACCTCAGCAAGTAGTCAGATAGGGTCATTTTCCTATCAATTATAATAGGCCAATCTTGCATGAAATATTCACAAGTTCTTGGTTCAGTTGAGGGATACTTTAACCTTTTAATTTCTCAGATGAAAACTACACTTTTAAAATTGGGTTTAGTATTACAGAATATCAAAATGTTTGGAACAAAATACAAAGAAAACACAGCATTCTTCTTTCAAGGATACATTGACATTTTTTTATTAACTTTATCATTCATGGCTAATGGTACAATATAGTAAATGAATGGAAGGTTGAGAAAATATTGTTGATACCTGTCCATAAGGAAATCCAGTAGATATTTCTTGGACAAGGCTTTCATCACTCCTTCCAATGCATTCTTCCTGCTCTGAGCACTGTTAAAAATATATCATGAAATCAGATGAACAACTGCCTATAGATACTAACTATGGTACAAACTAATAAAATCATACTACTTGAGTAATGATTTGATAATTTAAGTGAATACGTGTAAAAATCAATTAATTTGTATGTGGGCATTGTTCATTATTCAATACCTTTTCTCTGTAAGCCCATCAATACAGTCTTTCAACTTGTCTTCAAAATTTTCTTGAGCAGAGGATTCATCTGGGCCTGTTCATTCCATGGATTAAACAAGAATGTTAGTTTCTAGCCATTAGAATCACCTCATTTTAAAAATATTAGCTTTTTATTTCAAATAAAACATTCTTGAGACTTTTCAGAAAATTGAAAATTTTGAAATGTCTCTGATAGTTGAAACAATCTTATAAGGACATTGTACCATTCATGAGAGATTGAATTGAAATCTTAATATGCTCAGTAGTGTAAATATAACAATTAATTTTAGACCAATTTTCAATATTCTGTCCCAAATTTAAGATTAGAATTTATAGCTGCAAAATTTTAATAATTAACAAAGGTTCAATGAAAACAAAGGGAGACCTTCTATTAGCTCTTTAACTTATAGTTAAGTCATAACTGAAATAACATGGAATCATCATTGTTCGTGGGGGACCAATTTTCTTGGCTTTCTTTGGTAACCCATACCCACGAATTTACATCCCCACACACCTTTTCACTATCCCAATTTACACTACCAACAAAACTAAGTCCCAACAAACCAGGAATATTTTGGGTACCCACGAACATTGACCCCCACGAATACAAATGATTCCACAGTATACAGTCATGAGGGTATGGGTGGGGTGGGGACAGGATGGGTGGGGTGGGGACGTAATGGCTGGGGTTGGGACTTAATGGCTGGGGTGGGGATGTAATGGCTGGGGTGGGGTTGTAATGGCTGGGGTGGGGACAGGATGGGTGTGGTTGGGTTTTAAGGTACGCACCGTCCTCTGAGGGGATGCTGCTCACTCCCTCATCAGATAAAACACTAGCTGTACTCCAGTTATCAGCTGTCTCTCTGTCATCATCACTGCCTGGCAGGGAATCTAGTCCCGCCTTTGGTTTAAACCCTTTCCCTGTCAGAAAAAAAAAATCATTTTAATAATTTCAAAACACATTTACTATTCTTATTAGGCTTGCAACACGTTACTTAACTCTTTAGCTCACATTTTCTTTATCTTTTTTATTTTACAGTTTATGAGACTTTAAAAAATTCAATGTCTGAATTTTCATTCTTTATTATGGTTAACACAAAATCTTCCTTCTTCCTACATTGGTGTATCTTGATATTAATTTGGAATGAGTATTAACATGATGAAATTATCAAAATGGCAATTATGCTGGAATTTATGGTTCACCATGAAACAAATGTATGAGCAAACTGTAATCAAATTTGGGAAGTAACTTCTTTCTCAATGGAATTATTTTCAACCATAACCTCAAACTTAACTTGAGTCTTCACTCAGCCATTCCCCTTATCCCACCCCTGTATGCCCCTACCCCCATTCACTAGGGACTCTATCTCCCAGGGTCCTCCAAGAGTTTTGTATTGAAGAGGGAGTGTAATACATATTTATATAACAATTCATATAATCTCATTAGAGTTGATGGCCAATAGATTTTTCCAGATCAATCTGGATAAAGATCAACCATATGGTAAAAAAAGAAGAATCTTACGGGAAGTGTTTAACATTTATTTCACTGTTTACGATTATGAACTATTGCAATATGTATATATCTTTTAATAGAAACTCTTCCTATTAGATCACATTTACTCCAATATCCATGGTTAATCACCTATTGGGAATTCCGTACTTAGGAATCGCTTCTCATAACGTGTCAAGGACCCCTACACGATTGAAATACATGTAAATCGATCTTTTGGGGAGTTCTTATGAGTAGATCATTGAAATTAACTTTCAAAATTAATAAATAACAATGATCTTAAATATGTTAAACAATAACTGTCGTTTTAACGCCAATGCTTGTAACTGCGTCTCCCCAAAACATGCACATGTGCTTCGTACATGTCATGGCGCGAGATTGTACCTACCTTTCTTGTTTTTCTTCGGCATTATTATTTCAATTGTCCTATACTTTTGTATCTTTTAAAGTTTCTTAAACACGAATGCCTTCGTATATGAAAATCTGGTAAATAAATTTTCGTTAAATTGTTATTATCACAAGAAAACTCCATCCGCATGGTCAATCCCAAAAGTCGTGGCTGTTGTGTGTTGCACAAGGGCAATCACTTCGAGCTATTTTTAGAACGGTCTTTTTATAGAAATGATATTTTTTCTCTCTCAAAATTAAGACTGAATTTATTTTGATAGTTTAGTTTTGGATAAAAGTATTAATGCTATCCTTATCTACCAAGAAATTTAAAAAGAAATAAGACAAAAATCTGTGTTTATCACGTGCTTTTAAAAGAATTCGAGCCCGATCAAAATATGGCCCTATATTCCTTGTTAGTTTTTTTCCTACAAAAAATATACACCATCTGTGTTATATACACTGTCTTATATATGTGTACATTATAAGTAAAGTCAAACATGGAATTGAATTCTATTTTGGGAGGTATCTCAATATGAATATTTAATCTACCCATATTAAACAGGTTTAGCTCATATGACACTCTCTCCGTCGCCCTAGCTGAACTTTCCCATTCAGTAGCGATTCTAACTCAATCATAAATCGGAATTAATTAGCAGACCACCTGGATGGAGTGGAAAAGCTAGGCAGAAGTTCTGAAACAGCGGGAGATTGGCTATCGACATCTATAAAAGAGTCATCGCCCATGCAGCGGAACAATATGTGTAATTAGCAGGCGTGTTAATTCGTAATCGACACTTGATGTTTTTACCACAAATGAATCAACATATATTCCGATTGCTAGGCTGTTCAGGACCTTGAAGATTTTGTGAAGATACATGATCGCTTTGCTCGTTCTTTTTTAAACAAATGGGAATACTGAAACGTTGAAATATATAATCTTACTTCATATAATTCACGTAATTTCAATTTTGTAATTGAAGTAAATTTTCGAGTAAACTTGCAGCAAATATTTGAAAAAATATATGGGGGGGGATCAAGATCAGCTTGCAGGTCGGAGGAGGGGTCCCGGGAATTAGGTAAAAATAGTACATTGTATGAACAGTTCATATAAAAGCGATTATACTCCCACCCCACCAGACCCTCTCGATCACCTTTTACTTTAAGAGACTGAGTAAAGAATTTGCATGCATGAGCTCTTAAATATAGTTAATAATATGATCTTCCTAAGTCAATGGTTTCTGATCCGCACAACTCGTCAGAAACTCGAGAGATCTTGAATTGCAACTGGTCTGGAAAGATGATTTTTTACGTATAACAAAGAATTAAATTTCATATTGAGAAATGTAATACATTGTTAACATCGTCGATCCGACAAAGTATCATTATTTTGGTAACATTGATTGTGAAAATGTTTGTGATGATAATAAAAAATAATCATGCAAATAAAACACTGATTAATCGATGCATGGATATCCTACAAGGTTATTGGCGTTCAATTTTATAAATGGATTGCATTAGAATTAATCGATCATTAACACCGCCGGATCCACAGGTACTGGTGACTTTAATATATATATTTCTCATATGTACATGCATAATAAAAAAAAATTAACCCCTTCCGTATAATTTCACAGTAGGTTGTGGTATTTATCTTAATTTTTTTTATTATGACAAAAATGTATAACGTCAGCCATAGGTACTGGTGCAACGATCCCACGAATGTTCATTCAGACTTAATTTATATGATCGTGCTTCAAAAAAAGGCCTTAGTCGGCATTTTGTAACGTCTTAGATGTCACGCTTTTCGTGTCCATTTGCACTTCAACGTTTCCTCGACGAGCATACGCGTGTTTAACACATTTCGTTCTATTTTTGAAATATGCAAACGCAAATATAAATTTCCTTTGCCCTATATCTTTAATTTAAATCCTAAAAATATGAAAATATTTCTTAAGTCATTTATATTTCTATTAATGTATTCGTAAAATTAATGAATTTTTAATGAAAATTTCAGAGATGGCAGCTAGACTGTTTAATGGTGACATGTAATTATATAACTACGTACGTATCTGCAAAATGTAAATAAAAATAAAAATATTAAAAGCATGCATCCACTGTCATTCTGTTGTATATTTTCACATTAGCATGATGTTTTAGGCCTATATGTGCCTTTTTTATATAGGTGTTTTTCCAAGTTATTTTTCTTTTTCATTTTTAATTGATTTATTCTATGGATAGTGTTAGGATAAAGAATGTGGGCGCTTAAGATGTAGATTCGGCAGGAATCTGGGCGCACAAGGAGAGTGAAAATTTCATCAATTAATTTTGAATATTTTTCGAATTATAACCGTTATTTGGTTTCTGTTGGATGTGGAATGAGTGGAAAAATATTTGAAATGCAAAAGGTTTTATTATAATATGGGTCTAAATATAGCAACACGATGCAATTCATGCAAAATCCTACTTAATTACAACTGTTTTAAAATGATTTTGTTGTCTCTGGGTCTTCTCTCCACAAATTTGAAACGTGTAAAGGTAACGTATTTCAACATTAAAAATGTCGCTTTTTAAAAAAAGATAGAGAGATGACCCAGAGACGACTAATTATGTACTTTTTCAAATTATTTTTTGAAGGATAAAAAACAAAGTCCATTGCTATGACAGTGTTGTTTCAAACAGTACTTTATAGAGCATATATTGACAAGTCTCCGTGGCTCAATGGTTTCGTCCTGGATTTAGGGAATATGTATACATTCAGTGTTTTGTGTTCAAATCCAACTGGTGGTCTTTTTAAAAAAAAATTAAACTTTTTTGTTTTAAATGTTTGTTATTATAACATATGATGTTGAATTATAATATACCGGTATATTTTAATTTGTTTTTATTGATTTCTAGATCTGCTGTATGAACACTATAAAAAAATTCTTTTCTTATTACTAGTTTTTTAGGATATACACAATATAACTTCATTAAAATATGTTTTCTTACTTTTTGGTAATAACTTTTTTTCATGGATAGGCACATAAAACTAGAGCAAAGCTCGTTGCAAAGCAACGAGTGGGTTTTCCGCTAATGTCGAAAGCACCGCTAGAAGTACGTCTAAGAAGCAGAGTTCTTAATCTAGTAACAAAGAAACCTAAGTACAAAAAGAAAAAAAAAACGAATGATTTTTGGTACAACTTAACATAATCCGAATGGTTTTAAGTACGACTTAACCAAAAACCCTTAACCATTTCAAGAACGACTTAACAAAAAAAGAATATGTGTAAGTACGACTTAACAAATTTGACTTCATTTTAGGTACAAGTTAACGTTACCTTGAACTAACATCTTTTTTCTTAACCCAGAATGCAAAATTAAAATTTACGTAAAAAATCAATTTTGTTTAAAACATAATTCTGAGCAACTTTTCCTCTTCACTGCTTTTCAAAGGGTTGACCTTTCGTACTGTGTGCTCGTTGCGTCATTAATTGTCAGAAACTTATCGATGTAAAGTTTTATTTTACTGTACCTCTGTGAATATTTTCTATGTAAAATTACTATGAACCAGACAACATTGAAATGGTGAACATTTCAAAGGGCCCCGCTTATGTTATTTCAGAGAATTATGCTTTGACCTTGACCTTTAACTTGAAATTTTTCCAGCTGGCATAGAACTTTTAATTCAATTTCATTCCCCCTAACATACATGCATTTTTGTTCAATCTGACCAAGATTAAGCATATTTGGAAAATAATCTACTGTCTAAAACTAATTTCAAAAAGATCTGCTATGACCTTCACATTGACAGACTTGGTTCAAGGTCACTGCACACCATTAACCAATAAACTCTGTAAAGATAAAATATTAGCCAAATAGGGGCTAAAAGGAGAGTATATCTATGCTCTTAAAATATGGATTTTTGTGTGTTCTGATATGGCCTTGACTCTTCATCTACAAATATCATTCGAGGTCATTGCATATATTTTGATCAAAGGCATCATGTGGGTGAAGTATGAGGCTGAATGGAGCAAAGGGAGAGAAGATATACTCCGGACAAGGATTTTTAAAAATATAATTCTGCTATGACCTTCACAGTTTCTTTTCACTGAAAATAGGTTCAAGGTCACTACACACCCTTTCACCCTTTACTCAAAAGCTCTGCTTATGTGAAGTCTGAGCCAAATAGTGGTTAGTATAAATTATATATGCTCTCAAAAAAGGATTTTTGTATGATCGGATATGATCTTCACCCGTTACCTAGAAATTTCATGCAAGGTCACTGCACATCGTTTAACCATAGAGACACTCTGCGAGTATTAGCCAGATTGGACCAAAGGGAAAAAAGATATGCCACAGACAAGGATTTTATATATATAATTCTGCTATGACCTTAACCTTATACCTAAAAACATGGTTCAAGGTCACTGCGCATCCTTCAACCAAAGGAACCCTGTGGATGAGGTATGAGCCAGATTGGGCCAAGGGGAGAGAAGCTATGCTCCAGTCAAGCAATCTCGGATGAACAGACGGACAAATTGATCACTAGAAGGCGCCCGCATAAACATGCCTTTTTATCTAATTTAAAATAGTATCCATGCTATCTGCCCTTGGTGAATAGTCATCAAAACCATTCATCAGCAGAATTTGATTTCCCTCCTTTTTAAGGTGGTATGGGACATCTGTCGATATTAATGTGGATTAGAGTACTATATAATTGAAAAGTTTTCACCGGTTTAGAATTTTCAAATTTTACAATATTTAACCAAAAAATAGCTTTTAAAAATATTTGAAAAGGTAAAAAGTGTAAAAACCCCAGCGGGATTCGAACTCATGACTTACAGGTTCCTAGTAAACCCTCTAACCCACTGCGTTAAGGAGTTAGGTGACCATTTTTGAAAAGAAACTACATGTACTTATATAATTACACTTTATTTTATTGTTTATTTCGATAAACAATACGTCACAACATGGAAGTGTCCCATATCACCTTAAACTCGGAACACCTCTGACCTAATAAGATCGCCGCATTAAATACAAAGTTTGATTTAACTCTAATTTGTTTATCATCAAGAAATTCTGCATCGCTGACAAATAAAGTTTTCTTCTGTATAATGAAATACCAATTAACTGACTATTCGGACAATAGCAAGTTTATTGTCCCACTCCACAGCAACTATTTCCCTTGGCTTTGCCTCATTACATAGTCACTCATATTTAGTGAATATCTAATCTATTCTGATTTCTAGTCTCCTTCTAACCATGCTAAAACAGTAAGTTACAACCTACAAGTTAGACATCTGCCTTAAATTAGAATTAAATTCAAACACACCCAGGTAGCTGAAGACAGAGTTGATTTCAATGAAAAATGTTCAAATTTGACATGTTTTTCTACTTTTTTTCTGCATATATACCTTAGAAAGGTAGAAATAGGTTGTTTCTTGTTCATTTCAAAAGTAATTATCATAGCAGATGTTATTTCAAAGTCAAATGTACATTTACATATCCTACATGTAATCTTCATGCAGACAATTAAATAGAGGGGGGGGGGGGTTTCAATTATGTAAACACATCTTAATATCTTTATGAAATAAAAAATAAAGGAAACATAATTGCATACTTTTATTGAAAAACAAATTTTCACAGCAATTATGAATTTCTTTAAACAGCCTTAATTTTGTTTTCATAATTTCTTATCAAACACAAACCACAATATGGCATGATGCTTTCTTCAAGTTCCATTATTGTTCATGCATTATTGGATTTAATTTGAATTACCGGTAAATAGTCTGTAGAACACAAGGAATATGCATGTGGATAGAGGTGACAGGTTCATCTCAGGAGCTGACCCACAAGAATCAACAGGTACCGGTAAAAGCCATGTGGTAACAAGAGTATGTTTTGAGCTGAAATAAAAATAAAAATAATTAGCTGTGTTTACATACATGTACTAGTAATAGCTGTGTTTAAATTAACATATGCATAGTATTTCTGTAAAAAATACACTGACCATGCAGCGTAATAAGTATGACATATCCCAATACATGATATAACATTTAGGCAGTACAAGATCAAAAATTTGCATATCAAGTCATAATATAATATTAAAAAATTTTCATAGGTATAAACACTTATCAAATTGAGAGAGAGAGAGAGTTTGAGAGAGAGAGAGTTTATTACGGTACCGTACTTGTAGTGCAACAGTCAATATTTCAATTCGTAAATTACAAACGAATATTACCCACCGAACAGCGTCAAAGTACATGTACTGGTATTAGCTTCTGGTATACCATTTATTATCAATTCTACTGTGTTTTTTTTTTTGGGCAAATAAATTTAGCGAGGGTTTTTTTTATTTTCTTATAAATTACATGTTTTAAAAACAATACTATGTGTAATAAGTATAAAACATGTATGAGTAAACTTACTGAAGAATTTTTAATAGATTATTTTTCACAGAATGTGGTACATTACATGTATGTCAATCTTTATAAAACTAGCGTATATTTCTTGCGCCATAAATTGCAAGTTTTTTGTAAATATCATTTACTTGCATGATAGGTATATATGGTCTAACCAAAATTTTCTTCATAAAGCTACAGCTGTATGTACCACATATATGTTTTGTCACAAGTATACATTTAAAAAAAAAATACCCAAATTCCAACAGTTGAAATAAACTCAACTCATTCTCTGATAAGTTCATTGTGTTTTGTGCGTGCATATCTTATTTGTCTGCTGCAACAGCAACCAATCAGCGGTAAGCTGAATCCACAAAAAGAAAGTTTGTGTTTTAGGTGTGGGTAAATTGTTTATGCGACACTGTCAAGAAAACCACACCAAATAATAACAAGAAACATAAATATTCACTTAAATGTATTGTGTTGTAAAGTAAAGGTATTTAACACTTATTGCATCTTGCAAAACATGTGATGACCCTTAATCATCTGTCATATATCTGATATACATGTATATGTAAAAGTTGGGAGAAATAACGATGGAACAAACTGGGATTCGAACCTGGCCCTCTGAATCTCTAGTCAAGTGCTCTACCAACTGAGCTACATGTATCTGGCACCGGTATTCAAACCAGTCTGACCGTCACATTCCTCCCCCCTTAAATGATCTTCACCCTCGAATATCACCCCTGGCAGGATCGAGTTAACCTGTTAGTTCCAGGGGTTGGTCACAACACAAATATTGTAACAGGATGGGAGAAATAATGAAGGACCAAACTGGGATTTGAACCTGGGCCCCCTGAATCTCTAGTCAGGTGCTCTACCAACTGAGCTATCTGGCACTGGTATTCAAACCGGTCTGATCGTCACATATATAAAGAATTATTTTAAACAATGTTGTTCAATAAAAAATAACACTCGCAACCTTCAGTTTTTGTCTGTAATTAATCAATATTGGCGTGCGATCAGTTCTCGCCGAGTACCATTTCTCACCAGTGCATTGTTATGTCATTTTATCAACACATAAAATTACATACGAAAATATGATGTAACAGTGCACCAGCGAGAAATGGTCCTCGGCGAGAACTGCTCGCACGCCAGTACTGCCAGTAGTCAGATTAAAAAAAGAGATTAAAAAATTACATTTAAAACATTAACAAAGACAATTTAAGTACACATCATAACTGCTAAACAAGAAAAATTATGTGAACTGGTAGAATGGTACGCATAGTTCTAACTTGTAACCTACATGTACAAGTACATGTACCGGGTACCCGTTGGTCTGCTAAACCTCTCTAATGATACAATGATCGGCATCAAAAAGATATTAAAGTCATGTTTTAACTCTGAAGTCTGAAGTATACAATTTTATTTACTTGAAGTTATCTCTACAGGGTATTCATGACTATATTTGGAGTCTTCTGCACAAGAATATATGATATGTTTCTAATTAGACCCTGCTTTGAATTTTGAGTTGAAAATTCACAATCTGTTATTTTTTTAAATAGATAAATTCAGTTACCCTTTCCAGTCCCCCATGAACCTCGAGCGAGTCTAAACATCCATGAAACATGTAAAAATTACATGTTAGTAAACAAACACCCACATCATAACAAAAACATCTAACAGTGTGCACGTACTTACATGTACATCTATACTATATACTAAATTTTAACCAGTTAACAAGAAACTTTAAAAGGAGTAAAAGCCTCACCTTCTTCAGTAACATCCACATAAATCACACTCTTTAATGTCCATCTTTTCTCCTTTATAACTCGTAGCATTTCAACGGCTGATCGTCGACAGAAGTGTGGCTGTCAGAATTTCCTCGTAAACGATTCACACGAGAAAAATATCCTCCTTTAACAAATATGTAGTATTGTTCCCTGTGCATGTTCATATGTTTCACAGTAAATTGAAAATGCATGTATACACCGAAAGAATACACAACTTCTCTTCTGCATTACGGCTCTCTCTTTTCTACAATGCCGTTCGTTACTGTTTACATTCGGCGCGCGCGCGGGGGTTACATACAGGGGCGCCCCGACAAATAGTTGCACATAGAACGTTTAAATAATGTGTGTTCATTGAATTCATAAATGATATAGATGAAAAAAATGAAACTGAATCACAACAATTTATCTAAGACGCAACACAACGTAATGCAGTAAATGCCTGGGCCTTAAAGTGGCATTTGTTCGCTTGGACATATTAACTCGTTCATGTACGATTCTCACATATTTGTTTTATGAAATTTGAGAAAAAATATAACACAGAACTTGTTTAATTTGATACCAAATGACATTATTTAATATATATTAACAATAACTGAATTCATTTTTTTTCATTAAATGATAATGATTTTTGCTATCAGAAAAATACGTGTATGAGCTGCTGACCCCTAATTATAGGGGCCAGCCCTTTTTTCTTAATTTTAAATGAAAGCTCTCGTTATTTTAAACAACTTTTGCTCTATATGTATTAACAAAATATTTTTAGTTTAAAGGTTATTATACAAAAAACAACAAAATTTCAGACCCCCCAAAACCTTATACTTTACCGGCAAATACCTTAAAAACTAAAAAACATTTTGCCAAACTTTTCATGCCAGCAAAACTATAAAATGTTACCAACAATTCTGCTAAATTTCATGCAACTATCTTTTGTAGTTCCCGAGATCAACTCTGGACAAAAGACCCCCCAATTTTCAATTAAAGGGCAATAACTCATAACCAGAAGTGAATTTTAAAAATTTGAAAAAAACGTCCCCAGATATTAACATTGTCTACACACCCTGAAAGTTTCATAACAATCAGACAACAAATGTACGAGAAATGGCCTACACAAAATTTGCGGATAAAAAAAAAAAATAATAATAAGAAACAGTAGAATAACAGAAGGGTTTTCCGTTGAAAACGGAAAACCCTAAATATCAATTTGTAACTAACTGTCCCAGCCCAAACATATGCAGACCAAAACCAAATGTACAAACAATTTCTACTCTGACCATTTCCAATTACCCAGTATCAGGGGTTTTGTGTATGAATGTGATTTAATGATTTATTTTCATAATTAAATCCATTTGAAAACTTAATTAATTGATCTCATGCTTGCAAGTTCAACATAGTGATTCGTCGAACTAACGAAAAAATGAACTACAGAAATAAATTTAAAGATCGCATATGATTGTATTGTACTGAAACGATCTCATAATATAGCAGCTACAATATAAATCATTTATGTGTTCATCAAAATACCTTCTTTCCGAGTATAATTTAGATCGGGATCGAGGGTTGAAAACGTTTTACTGACGATGATCAACGAAGGGATTTCATGCTGTGACGTGATATTCGTTTTTACGACGAATTAGTCACGTGGGCTGAATCCATAAAAGGAGTTGGCAACGGTCGTGCAACGTATTTCCTAGTAACTCGTGGTTTGAGTAGGACGTATTGTATACCACAGAAAACAAATTTGTACATTTCTGAAATGCTTATGGAACTGAACACTATTCATCTACAGAACAACAACCAAAAATTAATGAACGAGAAATATTCAGAGAAAGAAAGGATGGATTTTCTAGAAGAAGTAAATTTCGTTCGATGGAAAAAGACAAGGCGGGGCAAGAAGAAGAATAGGAATGTTCGTGACAATAATGAGGTTAGTGATTCCAACGGTGATCTTGAAAACTGTTTAAAGTGCGAACGATTATCACCCTATCAAGCTTATGATGGCGACTCAGAGGAGGGTGTTTCTCCATTAAAGAAGATTCGCATGCGGAGAAATCGCGGGGGCGTGAAAAAGCGCCAAGCTGTTTTGAGACCCAAATACAGTCCAAAAGCCCCACATAATTCTACCCAGTTTCTGATGGACGATCACTGTACGTATAGCTGCGAGTATCTTGGTTTTGAATCCCCCGACCCTTGGGGCCAGCGGCTGCAGTATTCCGACGACTCTGATACGTCCATTGTTGATCCACCTGCGCCAGAGATAGCAGACGATTCATTGTTATTCCAGATGGATGATATCAACGATTCTATAAATAGTGCTGATCAGGATACGAAGGCTTTTATGGAGAAAGACTTCGAAGAAGCATACCATTCTATTCAGTGTGATGAAATATCGCGCCTAAGCAAATCCGAATTGATTTCTTCCATTTGTGCGATGGAATCCAAAGCAGAACTATTGGAAAAAGAGTTGGAGAAATCCCCCGAAATTATTAAATTCACAGGAGTCAGGAGCAGACGCCATAGAACAAAGGGAGTGATAAGTCAACTAAAAAAGGAAAATCTGAGTTTGCAAAGAGAAAATGAACAATTGAAAAGAAAATTAATTGCTGTATCTTGTAGCTAAACATTTACTTAAGAACTGTCTATAGCGGGTTAAATTATGACAATTAACATTCACCGAACTGAATAAGAATTGTAACATTTTACATTTTTAAAACAAAACCATTGTTTTAGTCGGAATGATGTACCTTTTTACAAAATCTGAAGTTGATATATATATTAAAAACCATTTTAACCATGTACTTTTGTGTATTCCCTTCTAATGCCTACAAGTTTTTATTTTTCAGTCAGATGACAAGCTATCCAGCTAAGAAAAACACTGTACAAAGGTGGCCAATAGGGGCCCCCTGAAGGGTGCAGTACAATCCTTCAGAATATGAAAGGTAAATGGTCTTGCTTTATACTAGTACGGGCATGGTCCTGAAACTTGCAAGTATAGGGACCTCTGCAATTAATACTGTGTCAGTCATACTACATGTAGAGTCCGTCAAACCTTTAAAGGGAATTGGTATTTGAGACTTGTGTAGGGTCCCTTCACTTGTAAGTTCTAGGACTTGCTCTGCTTTGTAGACCATGTCAGCCATTCACTATGATAATCGCTTTTATCATTGATCATATTCATCAATTTATCTGTGCAAGTATATCCACAGCATGGATATTGCTGCGTGCAAAACAAGATAATGATATCTCAGTACATTCAAAGTTGGAGATAATTAAAATGACTTCTGCCAGATCTTGCAGTAACTACTTGATTTAATGTGTGTGGCTGTTAAAAATGTGCAATTTTATCCGACGTATCTATCGTGTACATGAATAGGTAGAGAGATTTGACATACTAGTAACTATTCAAGGTTGAATAACTGATAAGCATATTTGGGGTGTACAAGGAAGTTATCTTGCCATTGGTTAAACAGATTACCATAATCAGTCATGAAAGTAAATCATGAATGCGTCTATAAATAGCTTTTTCTACGTATGCACTGGTAGTGTCTCGATTATACAGTGGAAATTTTCAAGAAACAACACAATTCATCAAGACTTTGTTATATTTTATCAATGATCATAATACTTCATAATATTCATCAGGTTTATCAAATAATCTGTTGGTGTTTCTTGGCTTAAAATCACAACTTTATTATGCTGTATTGATAACAACCAAATGTCTTGTGTCATTTACTGGTGTATGAGGCTAAACAAAGTACCCTCTCATTTTAAAGCCCCACACTTCAAAGGCTGATCTGGATGAAAATCCCAAGCTCCTGGACTCTTCCCCCATTTCAACTTCAAACTACAAGCTGACAACATAATGGCTAATGCTGTCACTTAGCAAGTCTGGACACCTCGAGGATGGAATGGCTGGAATTCGCTGCCTTGCGATGAACCGATTCATCAAGCACGCTCACGCATTCCTGGAAACTTTCCAGCATCGCTTGTCCCACTGCCCCTATTTCAAAACAGATAAAATGAGAAAAATTATTTAAATTTTCATATTTTAAAAAATTTGCTTGACTGATTTATTTCAGGTCACAAGGTAGGTAGTCGGAGATTGAGGAAACTGAATTCATGGAATGCTTGATGAAAATGAATAAAATGCAATAAAAAGTGACCTTTTTCTTGTGGTTTGATTTGTTCATAGGGAGTACCGGAGTATAACAAAAATTCAAGATGTGATTTAGATAATTTCAAACATGAGGGCTGGTGTAAAAGTGTATCTATATTGTTCATGCATGGTGCACAGAGATTGTCAATTGAAAAGAAATCATTATTGTGCAGTTACAATCCAGAGATAATTTAAAGATAATGGTTTTCCCAGTATCCTGCTTTACAATAGATTATTGTATTGGCAGGAGAAAGTAGATGCATAACTAATATGTGTTGAGAAGGGGTTTTCCTGACTAATTTTCAGACTTATTCCTGTTAAAATATCTATGGTTTTTTTTTTCTCTATTGTTTTAAGAAACTGATTAGAAAACAACATTAGCCAAAATGGCTAATTATCAAAATTTATGATTCTGTAGTTCCTTGATCCAGTAATAAAAACAACATTAAAATCTTGGAACCTGACGACTAAAACAAACGAGATGTTTGTGAAACACTTATGTCCCCATCCCATCTAGACCTTTGCAAAGAAAATGAATGGAAACTGCAAAAAATTGGAATTTTCAAAAGTCCACTGTGCATGACTGTCAAAAATTTCTTGATGGTACCCAAAATCGAATTTGACATAGATATTCTTACGTTAAAACTGTATAGCGATACCAAATTTCATTTCAGTCTATGCAACCTCTGCGCAAAAAAATGAACGGAAGTTGGTGGACCGACAGTCTGACGGCAGCAAAGCAATATCAGCAAGGGAGGGGGGCATAATAATACATCTCTACAGCAATCAGTTGCAAAACTGTGACTTACTAGTGGATATAAAATAAAATTGAAAGTACATGTACTAGTCATCCTAAGCTAATTTAAGATAGTTAATAAAACCGATGTTAATATGTTAACTTGAGTCTGAAGTCATTAAATTGAGTTTTCTTTAGCTGATATGTTAAGTGGAAAGTGCTGTATGGGTTTGTCCAACAAATTGACAATTATAATGGATGAGAAGTCATTCTAAAATTATAGATTTCTAAGATTTTGTGTAAACAATAGCAACAGGAAAGTGGAAACTAAGAAGGAAAGAAAACACTCTTTAAATCTTGAGGAGACAATTGAAAACTATTTTTAAATATAGCCTACAGGGTTGTGTTGAATTTGTGAAATAGCATTACACTTCAAATAGGCAAATCTATTGGATCAATATAAATAAAATCCTTCAAAATGAAAAAGTAAAAACTAAAATTTAGGAAACTTGACTTGTGTCACCTTCACAACGTCAAGACTTTGTGATTACAAAACCCCACATGGTTGTGGAGTTGGAGTTACATACCGGGTAATCACAAAGCCTTAATGATGTAAAGATGGACTTTAAAAAAAATCCTCTTAAGAATTTTGGATGAAACCATTGTTAAAAAAAAAAGAAGATAAAAAACTTTGAGAAGTAAACAAACAGCTGTATACGTAATACTTAGGTGATAACTTGAAGTAATAAAACTTGACATACCCAGACTAGATTTCTTCACTGAGGTAGATTCCTTTATTTTTTGCTTGGTATCCCTGCTCAAGTGTGTGTAGGATTCCCTAATGGACTCAAAATCTGTCAACAGCTACAAATGTAACAGGTATAATCATTAATATTCAAACACTTCATTTGAGATTACAAAATATATTTGTGGACGGTATCAGTATCAACCCCCCACCCCACCCTAAAAAAAAGACTTCAAATCCACATCATTATCTGTAAACAAACAAAGAATGGCCCTCTGCAAGTTAATTTAGTATCAAAATATCATAAATAAGTACTGTCAGTATTTGTATTTTGTTATCATGGTTATAATGTACTGTATAAGCAGAAATATTCGTTGGCATAACAGTCAACAAAATTAAATCCATGTCTGATTTCTAGCACAAAGATTAATAAATACAGAGTTGATATGCGATAAATTATAGAGATTGCGATATGGCGAAATTAAATGCCAACAAAAAAGTTATTTGTTTAAAAACAACAAAAATTTTGACCCAAAGAAAATATGTGCTTCTACAGTATTTCTATATATTCTGCCAAATCATTTACTTCATACAAAAGTTATTTTAGGAAACAAACAGAACAAAAAATATTTTAAGAATCAAAGGCCTGAAGGGCCACAATGGCGTCGAGTTAAAGTTAATTTGAAGAGTAAAAACCTTAATAATTTTTTAAACAAGTGAAAAGCTGTCAATGTGACAGCTAACCGGGTTTTCTTTTTATATGCGAACTGTATCCATAATCCATGTCAACCCATATCCAGTGAAATAAAGTACCCCATATGCAATATTTTGCTAAAAAAGACATAGTTCAAAAGCTGGTATTTTTTTCACAAATAATCAGAAATAAAAATCCTAGAAATATGCACACCTCTGATACATGTATAATTGATCTGCAAAAGAACAACTTCTTATCTTTAAAACTGTAAGAGGAGTTATCCGTACAATGAGGGTACGCTATATGCAATATTTTGCCAAAAATTACTAAGTTCAAAAGCTGGTATTTTTTTCATAAATTATCGAAAATCAAAATCCTAGCAATATGCATACCTCTGATATATGTTTAATTGATCTGCAAAAGAACAACTTCCTAGTTTAAAAACTGTAGGAGGACTTATCCATACAATGAGGGTACCCTATATGCACTATTTTGCCAAAAAATGACTAAGTTCAAAAGCTGGTATTTTTTTCATAAATTATCGAAAATCAAAATCCTAGCAATATGCATACCTCTGATATATGTATAATTGATCTGCAAAAGAACAACTTCCTATTTTGAAAACTGTAGGAGGACTTATCTGTACAATGAGGGTACCCTATATGCAATATTTTGCCAAAAAATGACCAAGTTCAAAAGCTGGTATTTTTTTCATAAATTATCGAAAATAAAAAAATAAAAAATACATTAGTCAACTTTTAAAAAAAATAGAAAATGTTATTTATCACATAACTAATAAAATTACAATTCATTACAAATTTGCTCACCTCTTAAAAAGTTTTGAATTTCAATTGAAAATTTAAGTTTATAGAAATATCTTAGGAGTTATAAATTTTTTATATTTTTTTCTCTATTTATATGGAAATAAATATTAAAATTATTATTGTGTTTAATTCTATATATTGTATACTGCTGATAACCACTCTGTCTCTTATTATCAATTTCATCTAAAATTCACAAGGGTCCAAATGACACGGGCCGAAAATATCGGGGGTAGATAAAAGAAAGCACCCATTCACGTTGTTTACAAAGTGAAAGTAGTTCACTTAACTTTTGGTTGTAGATGTACTTATCGTTCGATTAGGAAGTTTTGTTTCTACAAGATCAAACATTTGTGCACTGTCAATTTTCGATATGGATACAAAATAATCTATTTTGCAGGCTAGTACATTTCATAACCAAATTGAGTATGTAAGCCCAGCTATCGCATGTGTCTCGGTGCTAGTGTATTCATCCGCTGAAACCGAGACATATTGTTTTCAATAAAATGTGAACATTTTTAAAGACGGCAACCATTTCGAATCTGCAAACTTGTTTTGTTGACGTACAGTTCTGCTCGAAATTGAAGTATGTCATCTATTTTTCTTCAAACACATACGAAAACTTTGCACTCATTTGAGTTGTTTGGCTCCTAAAAATGTAACTTCCGGACGTACGATCCCTAGATGGCTTTCGAGCTTCGCTCGACGCCATAAAAATAAACAATGGTCATGTCATTCTCTTGGTAACAAAAATTATCTATAGATGGTTTTAAATGGTGAATATTAAAGGAGGAAAATTTAAATATAATACAACTGATGAAAATAATTAATTACATGTTGTTTAATTAGTATGATTTATTATTTGCAATGATTCTGGTTTTTACATACTAGTATGTTAAATCTAAAAGGTGGATCCTTAAATTGAATGCACATTTATAACGGTATGTTCAAAATTTGTCAATACATGACAAGTTCTTTGACCTTATTCTTATCTAAAAACCACATGACATTATCTCGAGTTGATCAAATGACAATGAAACAGGATGCATCATATGAAGGATATTGTTCCTCTTCAATACACTCACTTAAAATTTTGGCCATTTGATAAGGCCATCCTTAAAAAAATGCTTGTTTGGAATTTTCTAGACCCAGGAGGGAGGGAATTTTTTTTTTATCAGCGGGGGGTATTTTAATGAGGGGGGAGGCACTTCCAAACAAACACTAATTTTATTTTGACCTGAGTTATGGCTTTGTGTAAATAAAAAACATTTAAACAGAATATCCTTATACATGGTCTGCATTTGAAGACAAAATATATTTGAATATGAAATTGTTTTTCCTTGTTTTATTTTTAAATTCTCATAAACTTTTTTAGTTTGGAGCACTTGGCTCAGCTGTAATAGATAACATGTTTTGTGTAATTAAGGCCAGTAATCAAAAGGTTGCTGGTTTTAGCCCTACTTTGGTTACTTAATGTGTTCTGTCCTCAGACAATGCACTTTTTTAACCAGGTACATTGTCTCATTATACCCAGCCGCAATGGGTATCAGCTTAGGGAATAACTGGCAATAGACAACTAATTACCACTAAAGAAATGTGTATGCACCAGCCTTACGTGCCAAATTTATGGTTTGGTGATGATTAACTTAACAACTTTTTTCTAAATCAGTTCAATTTTGGTGTTTTCACACTGCAATTTTTCAATAAATTTAACGTCATTTACCTTGATAAATGTTTGAAGCAGATTGTACACTCTCTTGAAAGCGGGGCCCAACTCGTTCAGAATGGGCGGGGTCTTGTTGCACCAGTGACTCATCTCGTTCTCGTAGCAGTACGTAAACCCAACCACAAGCTGAGATAACTCAGAGAGCACCAGACTCATAGTCTTGCTTGCAATCTCGCCTCGAGATGAATCAGGTGTCTCATATGTGAACTGCAATGAAAAATTACGCTAAGAGTTAAAGAAACGATATTTCAATGTCGGAGAAGATTGAACTTAGATTATACAAAATAACAATAGGTTAACTACAAAATTGATCAATTATTTCATGACTAAAATTGATACGTTGCAATGCTGTTTTTAGAATCTGTATCGGTACTAAATTCATGTGCGAAACCAGATTTTTTTTTTTAATATTAATACATGCAGATCAATAACATTTACAGAAACATGTAATTAGTTTCACTTTAATGAAACAGGGTGGAATACCCATTAAGTTTATAGAGAGCCCTCGTTTTCCAAAATGTTAAAATAGCATAAAACAAGTTCTTTTTAAAAAAAAATTCAAAGCGTTTAAAAAGAAAGCAGCAGGTATGAAAATCAGAAGATCATCTTTCATAGTTATCTCCCTTCTCAAAGCAATGACAATTAAATTTGTTATATTGGAGATGCATGGGGATAAATAAAGTAATATGCACTGAGAAGCTTACACTTTTGTTGACTTCTCTCAGAATTTCCTGTTGTCTTTGAAGGTCTTGTGAAAGTTTTTCAGCCAACTCCATTAAACTATGCAAATCTTGCTTTGGAGGCCTAAACAAAAGAAAAAACTTAATAAATATTTAAATGTAATAATAGTATTTATTAATAAAAGCATGTTCACAAATTCTTTTGATTGATTACACACATGTACATTTTATAAATGAAAACAAATCCATAAGTACATACTAGTAAAAGAAGTAACCAAGTACCGGTATTTGTAAAATTTTCTAAACTGAATATAAATTCAGAGAGGTAGAAATTTCAAATCGGTTACCGGTAAACTGTAACTTGGTTGAAATGATGGTTACAGTAACTGGTTACAAAACAGCACTTGATAATAAGGATAATTTTTTTTTTTAATTGTTATTTACGGTAAGTGCAGTTTTATTACAAATTTGATTTTGTAACATTCGAGACACTGATATTTAATTGATTTAAATTGGAGACAGTTAATAAGGCCCATAGGCTGAGATCATGAAGGAAAATTAGTCAATAGGTGTTTTTTATCATTACCATTAATACTAAAAACATGTGGCCTTGCTATGTCTGTTCAGTTTTCTTTGATCATTAATGAATGATCATACTAAAATCCTGGTTTAGTGTATTACAATAACTTTTTCAATATTGTACAAACGTTCCATGTAAATGATCTAAAAGGATAGCCCTATTCATTTCAAACCAAAAATCTTAGGTTAGAACTTATGGTATTTACTTGAATGCTTAAAGGAATAATATTGTGTCAACTCCAGGCCAAATTACATTACCTGTCTTTATCCACCCCTCGTTCAACCATGGCTACTTCGTACTGCCTCTGTAAGTCTGGGGGGAGGAGGGAAAGGCGGGGATTCAGAACAGAGTCTACCTTCTCTTGATGTAGTAGCGACCTCATCAAATGTGAATCATGGTGAAACTGGTCCTCTAACGCCATGGACTCACTGTAAAAGATCAGTGCAAGGAAACAAATGCTCCATATTGTCTCTATAATAATACTTAATTGCTTTAAAAGTTGGTACATGAAACTAACTACATAAAACAGTTCCCCATTTAAATCATATAAACTTGCTTGAAAACATAAAATGAAATAGTGAAAAAAGTCATTGTGTGATAATCAATTGATTGGAAACATACAATACATAACATGTTGAAATGATTTTTCAGAAACATACATGTATACTTGCAGTTTCTACAAGAAATATCAATTAATTCCAGAATGTCCTAACAAATTTTTCAAAGCATCCTTACAAATTTTCAAAGTAAAACTACATGTATCTAAAGGGTGAAGTGAAAAACAATCATAAGGATGTCAGACTTTATACGAGGGTCAATCAAAAAATACGAAGACAATGTGGCTATATATCATATATTTTTCATGAAAGTCATATTTAACAGATTAATCTGTGCACCAACACTTATGTTATTGATATGCGAAGTTTTAGTCCATTTGATGAAACGGTATTTTTGTTATCCCTTTTTAAAAACAACATGTTTTGTCACCACGGCGCACGGTAACGTTCAAAACATGACGTCAATATTAAACACACACAGTTTATAGATAAACCCCATCTTCATATCACGCTTAGTCTCTTGTGCCTTTCTCCTTACAATTTAAAATTGCTCTGAACCACTTAACATCTTATTTGCACACATTTGTTTGAGAATCATAAGTTAGTTCTTCAAAGTTTTCATTTTCTAACCTTCTTTCTCTTGGTTTACAGTAACGATAACCCTGAACGTCGGTTGTTATTACTTATTTTTTGACCAAATATTTACAGATATTCTACTCTCTTTCGGACTGTTTTATATTCAAAATACAATTACCACCACCCCCACAAAATTTATTACAGTTAAATACAAACTTGCAAATAATTGTTGTGTTATTTTTTGCACCATTGAGCATTTTTACAGCTTGTGTCGGCTTTTTCCTGGGTTAAATCCATTTTGTTTGTACCTTTCGTTGCGGCGTGACGTCCGGCGACGTCGATGTTTTTAGTCAATTCTAAAGAGGACTATCTGTCTTTAGTTACTAATATCTGTTCAACAAAACAATATATCCCGTCATTATTTGGAACATAGAATACCAAGACAAAACTTAATTTGAGGTTTCAATATTGATTGGTTTTAAGCCCAATTTATAGAGATATTACTTTCAACATTATATGGTTTATTGTTGACATAACACAAATTTTGACCGTGCGCCGTGACCTCGTTTTTGCAAGATTAGATTCTAAATAATTCTTAGAAATAAAGGAATTTATTTACTTTTTTTCTTGCAAAGTGTTTGAAACTATTGTTAAATTATGTCTACCAAATTTAGTAATGATATGACGTTAAGTAACATAGCTATGACAAAAGTCTTCGTATTTTTTGATTGACCCTCGTAAGTAGTTTTTAGTCTCTCTCTCTCTCTCTCTCTCTCTCTCTCTCTTAATAGATAGTGATGAATAATGCCTAGTATGTAAATAACTAAAGGTAACAAATGAATACATAACAAATGAATATAAAAAGTTAACATTACTCCCCTCTCTAACCCCCCCCCCCCCCCCCCTTACAAACACATACTGTGAAATCATTAGAATTCATGGTGGCTCAATCTTCGTGGTATTTTTGGGTAGCCCTCCCCCACGAATTTACATCCTCAAAGAAAACAAACTTAGAAAGAGTTATCTTTCTTACTGAAACAGAAAACTGACACATCCACAAAATTACATACCCATGATTAAGCAAAAAAACCACAATCCGCGAAAAATGGCCCTCACGAAATTCAATGACTTCACAGTATACATCTATATAATAAACAAGAGGAGCATTATCTATGCTATTGCTGTTTCCATTGCCTATACATGTACTACCTGATTACACCGGGGTTTCTCATGGCCTTGTTGTCAGGGTCATCGGCCGCATCCTTGATACATACAAGGTCAATCAGCTTGTCCATGAAGGCGTCCTGCCTACTGCCCCCAGTGACCCCCTGTGTAAGTCAAAACAGTATTTTTATATAAAAGTACTGAAAGCTAATTATTTTTCCTGAGCAAGTAAATTCTGTGATGATCATGACAACAATCTTGTCACCACATGGCATGCAAACCACTCTTTAACCTTTCTATTTCCCTCCTTGGAAAAGCCCCCCCCCCCCCCAAATGTAAAAAATAAAATTTCTCAATTGAACACAGGATGCTATGCCTCATTAAAGAAAATTTCTAAAACGATGATTACAAACGTGAACAAGCTTACCCTAATCAGATCGACATCATCGTATCTACACAGACCAAGCGTGGATGTCACAAACAACAACCCTGTCAATGTAAATCAGTATGTTGAATGTTGAGAAATATGCATTCATTGCTTTTGATGAATTCAAATGTTAAAAATGTACAATGCAATAAAATACATACTTGTAATTAATTAATCCCCTTGTGTAGCAGACCTTTAATTTTTGAACAAGTAATGAATCATGCTGAACATCTCAGAAAGGTGGAAAATTATTGTTCAAGAAAGCATATTGCTTTAGCTATCACTGAACCTTATTGTAGAGGGGTTTAATCCAATCTCCTTAAAGAGAAGTACTTTGCTCACTTCAAAAGATCAAAACTTCAGAAGATTTCAGGGTAACAACATTATTATTTTATTATGTATGCTTTCACAATATTCTTTTTCTAAAGCCAAATTTTGAAAATATCCTGTTATTTTGTCCTTACCATATGGTGGAACAGGTCCAATATTCTATGTAAACTTATGATGCTACTTATCAATTATGTTATGTTATTGTCTTTGGAAATGCAAAACACAAATTAATTACTTTGAACTCTGGAGTCTAGTTTGGATTCTGCAGTTGCAAACCTTGGTTCAATGTATTCATGAAGTTTTGAGTCAAACCTGTTAAACAAGAAAAATTTAAATAATAAATAACAGATTTCCTTCCAATTTTGGGGACCATGGCCATAAAAAATCATGAAAGCACTGCATGCATGCATTGAAATTTACTGGGTTCATTAAAAATGACTTAATTTTGAGTTTGGAACAGACAAATAGCAGGTTCTGGACAAGGGAAGAAAAAAAATTTTGGTAGATGACTCGGATATGAAAATTAAGAAAAGAACTAAAAAACAACTAGCTGGGCTATTTTTAGATGAATGTAAGGGTACTAAAAAAAGTTTATTGTTGTCTCAAATGTCTGGTCACTTTTGCAAGAAAAATAGAGTAATATTAGTAAACTTGTGCAATGTGGTTCAAATAATGGTTATGCTGTATTTATTTTTAATGTAAAACATTCTATCATATAAATGAATTTGGTTTAAGGATCCCCCCTAATAAAATAATAGTCAATACATTTCAAACAACCATATAGATAGCTTTGATATTAAATAGATTAACAGAAAAGTTAATTCAACCGATCCAAGCACATTTGATTGATAGCTTGCTCATATAATGAATTTATTGATGATATTGTGAAACTTTGGTCACTCACTTTGAAAAGAGCCACTGAAGCAATTTAATCCTCGGTTCTCCTGGCTTGTAGATCATTTCTATGATCCATGAATCGTCTACTCCCTCTGTGTAAGGGCATCCTAGTTTCTGAAGAAAAATTTCAGGAACATATAAGCATTAATATTTACTGTACTAAGTATGATATACTGCTGTTTCAAAGATGATAAAATTGGTAATACATTAAGACACAAAATGAAAGCCGACCTGGATCAAGCATAAGTTTAACTTTTTGATAAGATACAGAGTATATCACTAAAGTGTCATCTGCTTCTCATGGTAGCTTTTGTATTTTTTCCTACGTTTTCTGTTTTTTAGAAACTTTGCCATTTCAAATAAAAACATTTGTTTGCATTTTTTATTTTGATTGTCTCACAGTAGTTGGGGCAAATTAACCTAACATAGGTGAGATTTGTTGAAACTATGCCAAAACATTTTTCTCTCCAGAATAGACATAGACAAACATGTTTTGTCTTGAAGAATCTCACTAAGATTTGGGCTGCCAAGACTTAAGAGAAAAAAATTAACACAACAGAAGGTTTTGTTGCAGAAGACCTATATCAGCCATGTCACAGTTAGCACACAATAAGAACCCTTGTTACATCTGGAATGATCCCCAAAGAGGGTAAACCTTTGTTCACTTTTTGCCACAGGGGCTTGTCTCGATCTTTTTTTGACCATCGTTGGAAACCCAAGGTCAGTCTTGCTTCTCTTAATTAAAAACCGATGGCAGGTTTCTGAAGATTCCCTTTGACCTTTACTATAAAATACTTTTAATATAAGGGTGGTCAAAGAATAAGAAGACCAAAAAAAAAAAAGATTGTCAAGAGAGAATGCCACTGCAGTGGACTTTCGTTAAAACGGACGAAGAAGAAGCACTTGTGCTTTCTGAAAAGTTTTGGATCTCTCCACAGGCCTCTAAATTACTACATGTATCAATAAACCGTCAAATGTATAGCAATAGGGATATGTGTATCCTACCTAAATATAAAATACACTTGCATGATGTATATTTAATATAGATAGGGTATACATATCCCTCTTGCTACATATTTAAATGTTTATAGATAAAGATTCAGAGGCCTGCGATCTCTCCAGTACATTAGACTATTCAAATTAATTACATATGTTTTACTTCAATTTCTTAATTATTTCCTATCATTTTTATACATGTACATTACATCTAATCGTTCTCTAAATGATGATATCAAGTTTTTCTGTTTCACATCTCTTTTTGAACTGAGCGCCATATTGTTTACATTTTTTTCAACAAGATCTGAGAATGTCGATCCCGATTTTAATACACCAGTCCCGCATCAGACTTGCTTCGACATAATTTAACCTTTGTACTACTACATGTATATACTGCATACTGTGGAAATTATCGGCGATTGCAAATAAAAAGGAATTATATTAAGAACGATTTTTTTCTTAGATTAGTCTACTATTTCAGCATATATATGCATGATATAATTATCCGAATTCAGTCGACTTTGCGGGGAGTTATAGATATTTTGTGTAATCAAGTTCGTTTTTTCCCAGGGAAAAAAGTTTTTAATTACATTCTTGATAAGCCTCATAGAACGGAATTTATCGCGCTGAATTGCCAATCAATCGTTGGAGTTTCGTTCCAGTAGAGCGGACACGAACTAAAAAGCAAGTCTGATATAAACCCCTCCTGATTTATGCAGACATCTGAAAATGATGTTATATATGTGTCTTAGTGTTTAGAACGTATGGTTCTTTATAACTTTCATCGCTGTTGACATTTTGTCGTTGTTTACGCCTCAAAAAGGTTCATTTACGAATTGATTTTTTTTTTAATTATATCATGAGGAAGACGAAACAACTTTAAAGAGGTGTAGCGCACTAAGTATACGCCTACGACGACCTTGAAATCATTCAGCGTTATCGATTAGACAGGCAATCCATCATTTCCATCATCGATTTGGTTAAAGACCGCTTAGAGAGGCCCACCCAGCGATCGGTCAGCCTTCCTGTATCTCTGCAAGTCTTTGCAACTTTGCGCTTCCTTGGTTCTGGCACCCAGCAGAGACTGATTGGGGACACGCTAGGAATTTCTAAGTCCTCCGTTTGCAGGTTATGAAATTTTCATTCAGAAATTTACTATGAACACAGTGTTCTTACGCTGCGAGTGAAAGTTCACGGGTGTGTCTAATTTAACAACTACACTTATTTAATTATTACATAATTTTGATAAAAATAATCGATATACATGTAGCATAAGATATGAGAAAGTAATTTTGTGATTTTAAAAATAGCACATAGTTTGATATATTCTATATTCACAAAAATCGACATTTTAATTGCAGAAGGGTGCACATATATTCACTATATAATTCTGTAATAGTTCTTCAGTGCGATGTAAAATTTTGTTTAGATCCGTCGAAGATGTAACAAATGCCTTGAGTGCATCACTGCAAAACATCAAATTTCCAACCAGTGACATTGACGTAACCAGGACGAAGGTGGATTTCCACTCCATCGCTGGATTTCCCAATGTGTTAGGAGCCATCGACGGGACCCACATCGCAATAACTGCACCTTCTACAGACGAGCACCTTTACATATGTCGGAAGGGCTATCATTCAATCAATGTCCAGGCAATAGTTGATGCTGACATGAAGTAAATGTTAATTACTTTAGTATATAAATGTGATTATTTTCATTAAGTATTTCAAAACTTAGTTTATATATTACAGAAAGGGTATGAAACTTGAAGTCCGGACTTAAATGTCGCAGTGTTAAATAAAAATATTTCCTATTCATTACATATTTGATAAGCTACGAATCCAAGGTCAAAGTATAAACTGAAAAATGTAGCTGCATGTAATTATTCAATTATGAAAAAGTATGGAGAAGGTGTATTGAATACATATAAGTCATATTTATATCACTATGAAGTTTTTTTAGCATAAGAAAAAATTAATAATTTCCTTATAAATTACAATGATTTAGAACTAATTGATACGAGGGGCAGAATAATACTAAAAATGTTTAAATATTAGTATTTATATAGCAATAACTTCCATAAAAGAATTATATAAAGAAAATGGAAGGGTAATCTTCGACTTATCTGATTTTGAAAATGTTCAACGGCTTTATACATGTAAAAGGGTTTGTAATCGTGAGACACCAGTTGTAATTTATAACATTAATCTTTATTCAGATTTCTGAGCATTGTCAGTAAATGGGCAGGCTCAACACATGATGCTTTTGTCTGGGCCAATTCCTCCATAGCCAGACGTTTCGAGAGTGGTCAGGTTGATGGGTGGCTTCTGGGCGATTCCGGTTATCCTTTTCGACCGTGGGTTTTAACACCAGTCAATCGTCCAAGTTGCCGGGGAGAAGATCGATATAACCGGTCACACAGAAGATCAAGGGTTGTCGTGGAGCAAGCCTTTGGCGTTTTAAAATCCCGCTTCAGGTATCCCACTTAACTTGGTCCGCCCAATTCTCGCTAAATTCACTTACATCCGTGTTTGAACGGAAAGTACCTTTTACTAAAAATAGATTCAAGTACCTCTCGCTATATACGATTTTATAAACCTAAGAACTGATTTTATAAAGGTTTGTAACTACTTGTCATAAATTCTAGAAATCTGCATCAAAAATGAATATATGGAACTCTGTGTAAAAAGTTAGTTAACATTACTTCCAACAAAATGAAATGAATATAAAAAGAGATATCATAATGATCATCTTGGATGAGTTCAGACTCGGCGTATTATAAAAGATGAATTGAAAAGAAACATCCTGCATATCAGACACATATAATTTATACTTTCTATTTTTATCATGCTTTATTTTAATGAAAAGAAAAAATATATAACTTGGGGGAATCGATTCAGCGACGATAAAATTAAAAAAAAAGAACAATGCGTTACCATTTGGCCACGCTTACAACACAATTGTAGAATGTCCTTTCAATATATGTGGCTCTATTCATGAATGTTTAAGAAAAGTCACTTATTGAAACATGTACAATTTACAGTACAAACCTAAATTAATTCAATGTAAACATATATTATAATACATGTTCATGAAAAAATATCATTTTAATCGGATTTCTTTGGTTTAAGGTGGTATGGGACACATCCCTGTTGTGACGTATTATATATCGAAATAGACAATAAAATGAAGTGTTATTATATAAGTAGTTTCTTTCCCAATATTGTCACCTAACAGCGTAGTGCACTGGGTTAGAGGGTGTACTACGAATCTGTAAGTCATGAGTTCGAATCCGGGCTTTTACAATTTTTACCGGTCCAAATATTTTAAAAGCAATTCCAATTATTAGGTACTTAATATCGACAGATGTCCCATACCACCTTAATGTAGTTCAAATACCCAATATACACTTTTTTGTTTTATTCTGTTTTCCAATTTATTGTCACCGTGTGAAAAATACTTATTTAGAGTGACATATTGTTTCTTTAATTCAGTGCTAATTAGTTCTAATTAGACCTTGACCACCGGACATTAAGATGCCACCTGTTATGAAATCAATTATTAATCCTTAGTAATCCTTTTAATTAATTATCTATTATGTCAAGAGTAACTCTATTTATTCACTCATGTGTGTGTCTTGCATATAAAGTGGTCAACAATGTTGTGTAAGACAGTTAAGACTCTTTTAACTTGTTGAGTAGCTTGCGTTTCTTTGAATATATTTAAACTACATAAATATCGTATAATATTGAAAATGTCTGCCGTTTGCAAAAGCGCTATTTCGTAGACGAAATCGTATACTTAGTGCGCTACACCTCTTTAAAGTTGTTTCGTCTTCCTCATGATATAATTAAAAAAAAAATCAATTCGTAAATGAACCTTTTTGAGGCGTAAACAACGACAAAATGTCAACAGCGATGAAAGTTATAAAGAACCATACGTTCTAAACACTAAGACACATATATAACATCATTTTCAGATGTCTGCATAAATCAGGAGGGGTTTTGGATTATCAACCTACAAAGTGTTGTAAGATTATCTTTGTCTGTTGCCAGCTACACAATATCTGTATCGACAAGCATCTTCCAGTTAGTGATAATCCAGAAGAACTGCCCGAAGACGAAAATGATGTTGTGTACCAGGGCCCGGTCAATGACGGTAAATCAACCAGAGACCAACTTATTAGGCAACGGTTCTCTTAGGTAAACCATTAATTAACTTAATAATATAAATTCATGTACTTGTAACATTTTATTTTTTCATTAGTTATTTGATTTATGCTTTCAGGCATTTTTCATCTATACAAATAAAAAAGACATAAAACAAATGCATCAATGAAAAATATACTTAAAATTGAACAAAAAATCAAATTAAGAAATACGTACACCGATTCTCTCTCTCTCTCTCTCTCTCTCTCTCTCTCTCTCTCTCTCTCTCTCTCTCTCTCTCTCTCTCAACGACTCAGAGAAGTGAATATTTCCGCTAGGGCACTCCGTCCGCCAGGTGCAACCCCCGCATTCAGTGTTCTCAGTAGATCAATCTGGAGCTGAGTTTTCTCCATCTCCAGTTTGTTCTTCTCCATCTCCTGTTCTAAAACTTGGCATTGCAGGTCATAAACATCCTCCGCTGTCCTCTTCCGCTTCACAGCACATTTTTTCCTGTAAAAAAAGTATTTAAAACTTTTTTTTCAATTTGAGTTTCTTCTAACGTATAATTTTTTACTTGTTTGCGGCCTAAAGTGCTGGAAATTGGTATCACTAGCTTGTATTCAAATTGTATTAACTCTACTTAATATACGTTCTAAATATTCAAAAAAATCAATCGACTTCAGTTGCATAATTTACATGTTTGTTTGATAAGACACATACTTTTTCATTTGTAGATGCTCTCCGTGACTTGGAGACTTTGGCAGAGTAGGAGTGACAGCAGGATTATCAGGCAAAGCATGGGATGGGCCAGGAGATTGTGAAGGCACATGGCTGGGAACAACAGCTCGCTCGGACTCGGAAGTCATCGGAGGAGAGAGCCACAACTCTTCTACCTTGAACAGATCCACCTCTGAAATAAAATTTGATATTTTTAACTTTACTTATATCTTCGCTTTAATTTATCTGGTGAATGATGATAGAAGAACGGGGACCATACCATTCACATCGTCTGTGTCTAAACCACCCTCGATTCCTTCGACTGAGGTTTTACCTAATATAGCAACAACCTGAAATTCATAAATGTCAATATATTTATTTATCATTAATTATGATATTAATTATAATACATTTTTTGTCTCAGACAATCAGTGCCCCCTTCGGTTAACATATTAACTAATGTTATTGATTCATGTTCAATACAAATAACAACTTGCATTATTAATGTAAAAGTGTAGACGCAGTACTACCTTTTGACCGACATCAGAAGTGTTCACAGGGGAAGGAGCAGGTCCGCCACCGGTTTTCCCTAGCTCTCTCCTATACTGAGCCTCCTTCTTTTTAGTTTGGGAGGATATGTCTCTCCATTTTTTTATTACCTCCGCGGACGTCCGCTCTTGAATTCCGATGCTGTTTATTCTGTTTTAATAAGAAAGGATAATATAAACGTCTTTATTTTCATAACATATGTTCTATCAATAAATTGCTTAATCAATGTACATGTTTATTATGCAAAATTACAAAGACACCTTAAAATTACAAACTTACATACCCCCCCCCCCCCCTCTCTCTCTCTCTCTCTCAATTTTTATGAGCAACATGATCCGCCACTTTGATTGAAAATGAAAGTACCGGTAGCTGAAATTAAATGAATTCATAGAGGAAATGATTTTTCTTTCATGTTTTCTCAAGTTAAATGTTGTTTTTTTAAATTCATTTGGATGAAAGGAAAATATTCTGCTGAGCCACAGTAACAATATACTTGTACCCTACTGTAATTTTATCTTATCCATAAGGGGTCTCGCGTATCAAAGGTCAAGGTCTACATTAAAAAGGTAAACAGCAGACGAATATTTTTCCTGGTTCAAACACCAAACGTGTACTATTGTCTTTGTTTTTTATAAAACCATCGCTTTTCATAGCATATAATATATCTTAAATTCTATAAATCTCAGTTTAAATTGTATTATGATAACACTAGTTGTTCATTCAACAGTGATTTTTCAACTACAACAGAAGATGTTAGGCCTACGGATTTCTTTGGGTTACAGAAGCTAATTCACACCTTAGGATGTATTAAAATATTGACCGATTTCAATAACTTATGTGTATAGCAATGTCCATGTAATTATATATTGATTGTTCCTTTTGAAATAAATGAGCATTACTCCGAGCAGTGGGGCACCTATAAGGGGACCGGGGTATAGTATAAAGTGCCCTTAATTTAATAGCAGATTATATATATATGCATATACATGAATGCATATGCATATTATGCAATACATGATAAAAAAATTAATCTTTTATACATACACGCCACAAATGTCCTTCCAGCAGTTATTTTTCCGCTGATTGGTGTTTACATCCTTGTGGGGGGCAAATAAGACGGATTTATTCTTTTCGACCTCCTCCACAAGGATCTCTACCTCTCTTGCAGAAAAGTTCTTCTTTCGTTCTTTTTTGATCGTGCCGTCTGCCATTTTTTCTAAACTTCCGGTACATTTACGTCGTTCTTAAGTTGCGAACATTTACGTCATTTCTACGTACCTTTCGTGAAACGGTCTTAACTAAGTGCGTACGTAGTACTTAAGTGTGTCGTAACTCGTTAAGTAGTACCTAATTTACGATGCTTTTGTGAAACGACACCCAGGCCCGCATCAGACTTGCTTCGACACAATTTAACCTTTGTACTTAACTACATGTATATACTGCATACTGGGAAAAATTATCGGCGATTGCAAATAAAAAGAAATTATATTTAGAACGATTTATTTTCTAAGATTATTCTACTATTTCAGCATATATATGCATGATATAATTATCTGTATTCAGTCGACTTTGCGGGGAGTTATAGATATTTTGTGCAATCAAGTTCGTTTTTTTTCCAGGGAAAAAAGTTTTTAATTACATTCTTGATAAGCCTCATAGAACGGAATTTATCGCGTTGAATTGCCAATGAATCGTTGGAGTTTCGTTCCAGTATAGCGGACACGAACTATCCCGCAAAATTCAATGTTTTTCATCGCTTTTGATATAATAAACCATTTTTTAAAACAAGACATCTATTTATTTACAAAGTACTGTCAAAATTGGGGAAAATACTTTATTAGAAGTCACCATGCAGGTAAAGATATAAACAAAATGAAATTAATTGTTACAATGTACCGTATATATATTGTGAATTCGAACATTGGGTGCGATGATGCTGACCTAATACATTCATTGATATGGATACAAAATCAAGTCATATGGTAAATTTTATGGTGATCCCACCGGGAAATTTACAATTACAATTTGATATAACAATTTTACAATTATAATTTGATATTGGGTTTAATTATATGACTTTCGTTAATGACAGGTACTGATTTGCACACAAATAAGATAGATATCCAGTCTGTTAGATATTTGTGTCAACCAACTCCTTTTTATAAATTTGAACAGTTAAAACTTATAGAATTATAACGTCTTAACTTACTAAGAGGCCAATCTATTCATACCTTTGCATGTTTGTTTTCCTACAGTGAGCTTCAGCTCACATGGTCCAGAAATTCAACAGCTAAATCCTAGCAGAGTAAAGCATGATCTCATAATTAATTAAATTATGCACCAAAATACATCATGTTAGGTTACATATTAAGAAAATCTCATGATAGCCGTTAAATAAAAAAGTCTTACAGATATTCTACAGAAAATATACAAAAAATACTCCATTTATTTTTCACACAACCTTCCAAAAAATGCCAAAAATTTAATATATATTTTTAAATTTCTATAAGATTATACAGTTTACATACCATTATTATTAAACATATATAAAAGAATATATATATTGTTAAAAAAACATAGTTTATCTAAATTGACTTGCTAATTTTTGTTTGTTAGTCTCTTGAACATAAATACAAATGCACGTACTCCCTTATTGTTTGATGTAGTTTACAATATATTTTTTTTTCTTTTTGCAAACATTGAAAAAAAAAATGAAAAGTACCAATCAGACGTCATCTAAATGTCACCAAAAAGTATAAACATATTCAATCTGTATTATAGATATTAAAAGTTTGGTCTTAGCTGGCAAAACCGTAGAAACAATTGCAGTAATATCCCCCCTTTCCGGCATGTAATTTTCCACTCAGTACTTTGGCATATATTTATGGTTTTCCTCTTCTTCTAAAATATCAAAATGTATGAGCTACGTTTTTGAGCGATACACAAATAATTTATACAAATAGACACCAATATAACTGGTGCCTGTAAATACAAAATTTACAACACAAAATTTACAAGATGACAAGTTATGCGGTCATATCATACTGTAAAGTTTTGTATTTACACTCACCCAGTAAATTCAACATTTACAATATGACCATGACAGTACATCAGGCCGTGCAGACAAATTGAATACGCGCGTTAGTTCCTTATGTATGTCGTTTTAAACAACGCTATTGCTATGTTGGAAACCCGACCCAAAACTTTGTCAGTGCGATGATTTGTATAAAAGAAAGCATAATGACGAATGCGCTATGGTATTCTTTATTATCAATTTAATTATGTAAGGAAATTAAATATGATTTTTCTTATGCTTATTTATAAACGATTCACGTAAGTATATCTGCGCATGACAGCGGGAAAAGTAATTGAGAGAAACAGCCATCGGGAAGGAGGTACATGTATGTCAACATGTTTGTTTCCAAGAATAAATAGGAAAAAATATACTTTTTCGACGTTGACAAAATATTATTCCTTCATAACTTTCTTTAAGAAATAATGTATATCATCAATAAACATACAGAATATAGGCCAAATTCAAATTCAGTTCAAACCTATCAGAGAATAAATGAAAAAAAAAAACCCCCAAAAAAAACCAAAAAAAAAACCACACACACACACACACACACACACACACACACACACACACACACACACAAAACGTCAGTTTAGGGGGCTCCTCGACTCAAAATATTTGTTGTGTCTCTGTCTTTTTTTTTTTCATTTGCATCAGAATGAGTTAGCATGCTACCAACATGCCGACCACGCTTTTGCGTCGACTTCTTGCATGTTTACATACTGGAATAGGCCTGCGAAATCACGTGATCAAGTGATAATGTATATTTAGAACTAGGCCGTAAACCTGTGAATCGTGGTAATATTAACAACAAAACTTTCTTCAGTTCCAGCATTTGAGCCTCAAATTCCCAATCCAGGAGTAGGAGGGAGGGCATAATCATTAATTATATAATGTATGTTTATTTTAACAAAATTATGTGGAAAGATACCCCAAACTCTATACTACCCCCCCCCCCCCCCCCCCCCCGTCGCTACATCTTAAGACGTGTCCTAAGTTGATCGTAGGATGTCATATCTTAGGAACACACTTTTAAATTAGGTCATATCTTAGGAAAGTTTCGTGAACATGCAGGCATGCTGGTCGCTATGAAAAAAAAGTTGTAAAATACTTTAAAATGCGTTTGAACTAAAGAAAGTTTCTAACTTATTAAGACCATCACACTGACAAAGTTTGGATCGGGTTTCCAACATTGCAGAACCAACGTTAAAAACGGGAAATACATCTAAAATTTATTATGTCTGAATTTTAAAACAAGATTTTCGGAAATTTACTTCTAGTTTCAGCTTAATCTTTTTAAAATTACACAACTATATATATATATATATATATATATATATATATATATATATATATATATATATATATATATATATATATATATATATATATATATATATATTAACGTCGCGCTTCAAGTATTATCTTCTTATTTATCTCAATTTTAATTCCACATTTTTATTTTCATTTTATCCTATTTTTCACCGAGTTTCAAGTGTAACCTAGTATTTATTTTATTCAGTTTAAAATCCAAAGGATGAAATGAAATATGATCTACAGCCAAAAAATTAAATTTAAAAAAAATCGGAACTTTTATAGAATCTCCCCTTTCTTACCCAAAAATATAACAATTACATCGAAGATCTACATAATTTTTTATGATACATGTAGGGATACACTGTTTACATGTATGTACTTTCAATCCCCATATGATAAACTTTTATCTCCGCCCCACTTAATAGCCTTTGAAATACACAATAGCATTTAGGTACATTTTTCTTCTTTAGTTGGTCACTGTATTTTGTCATCGTCGGAAACCCACGATCGGTCTCGCTTCTCTTGTAAGTGAGAGGAGCGAGAAAGACCTTGGGTTTCAGACTATGGTATTTTGTCAAAAGATATCTATACGAGGGTTGTTCGGAAATTATTGAGACAACTCGAATATTTTCTTTCCTAATTGACGAATTTTGGTAAAAATTGGCATAGACACTGAAGTTACGCCAACAAATAATAAAACAAAGTGATATTAAGAGAATATCTAATATTTTGTTTACGGCGATAGATAAACAAGTCGGTGGTCGGGGTACCCGGCGCAGCCATGAACTCGGAGATTTAATAACTTAAACATCTACTTTATAAGTGTCCTTAGAATTACAGTTAATGATAAAAGAAATCAAATTAAATATGTTCATTTTGCTATTCTTTGCGACTAACTTTTGATTAAGTTTCACTGATGTTTGAGTTGAAATACGGATATGGTACACATATATTTACCAAACAATAGAAATCTGACAACGACTTTACATTGAATTTTGACGTCAAGGTGGCGCATTAAAAACCGTCAAACTGGTGGAAATCTCGGAAGAAGGCCTTTTAAGGCCAAGCAATTGCTTAAAAAAACAATACGATGACAAGACACGGTATAGAGCTTCAGTTCATCATATTTTTTTCACTGATTGTTTAACTAGAATTAGACCAAAGGGATTAATTACCAAGTACTTTTGACACACTAACTGTTGTCAACAGTTCTAAAATATATAAAAAAAATAACTGCAGGAGACATTCGCAGTAATTAGACTTTCGGGAAAAATAACTCGATTTTCCCCCTGAAAATAACAAGAATGACAGAAAATGTAAATGATGACATCTTGAAATGAAAACAAAAGATGATAAATAAAGAATAATTCTTATTTCCGTTCGTTTGTAAGGTGTTTAAAACGCAGGAGCAATAAGAAGAGTTAAAATGACGTTGCGAAAAGTTTGCGGTTGCGCCGGGTCATTGGACGAAGGTAGGTTGGTCAGCTTACCAGAAATGATCTATTTCTGCCATGAACAAGAAACTTTTCACATTGACAGTCTCTATCCTGATTTACGTTTTTGTGAAATTTCAATGGTTTATCTTTTTTACTAAAAGAATAAGAGGAAATGTCTCAATAATTTGCGAACAACCCTCGTATGTGAGAGGCTAAAAATGTACCCCAATGCGCTCATTCTTAGCTTCTAAATGAAACCGCAAAAGTCCAGTGGGACTTCCTCATTATATTTTCTGATGTTGTTTACCCGATATGAACTCGCTTAGGGGGAATGTGCGGTAACTTTTGTACATTTGAGGATAAGAATGTAAACATTTCTTGAACTGGCTTGTTTCTGCCCGAAACAGGCCAAAATGTTGCCAACAGATATAAAAGCAATAAAATGAAGTCACACATGTCATTTTGTTTAAAAAGCACGCATACGAGAATAGGACAATGTCTCCTTAATCACTCAGAACAGCTGTCGAACTGCGCAGCTGCAGATTTATTTTGAAGATTTAAAAATATGAAGGGGGTTCATTAGTGTCCTCTCTACAACGATTTGTTGAGAACATTTTCTAAGCTTGCCTATTTAGGTTGCCACTTTTGTCTCAAAGTAAGTATCCTATTCTTAAACAGGGCCTCAAAAGCCACACTCCATGTCTGTGTCTATAGAGGTACATTGCAGATATATTTTAATTTAAAAATGATGTATACTTTTTTCAATTTAAGACAATCCCTTTTTTTGGACCTCTATCCCACTTCCAAAAAGAATTTACTTTCATTTATACTAAATCTCCATAAAACAAACATGGGACAGGTATAGAGATGTATATCAAATTCAAAACGGGTTGTTTTGAATTAACATCTATTTTTTCTATGAAAGTATAACGTCAATGTGTCTCCATAGACACAGGAACTCTAAGTATAGACCGGATTTTTCTTGTTTTAAAAATAGATCCCATGCCGACTGATAAAAATAGGGTACCCTATTATGAGGCAAAGTTACAACCTAAATGAGCAAAATTCAATCTTTTTCTAAAATATGCATACTTTAATATCGTACAGGTCGACAATAATGCTAACTGAAATATTTTACTTCAATCAGAGCCTTTAAATAGCTATTTCTAAAATTATGAATTTTGTAAACAACAATTTTGTCAATGTTGACAAACAACACCGCTTGCGCAGCTGTTAACTGCATGTCTGTGCACTATGTATACTGCTATAAAAAGATAATTATACACACTTAAGATATTTTAGAAAAAAGTAAAACATGCTGAAAATAGCCAATATAAGTGAGTTTTTCTTTATAATTGAATATAAGAAATTAATTGCTTCGAGGAGTCCACCGACTTATCTTATCGTCCGCCTACACTGTCTCATCAGGTCTTCAGTGCTCCCCTTGCATTTAAAACTTTAAAACAAAATGGCGATTCCAAGGGGTCATGCTTATGCCGAAAACTGTAACAATTATTATACGCTCATTGATGCGATGAAGTATACTAAAGAAGGTTTGGAAGGTATTGTGAAACGTTCTGTGGAAGATTTGTACGAGAGGATTTACAACAAGTGTCATGGAATACAACCGTGTATCGACAACTGCACTGCAATTCATGGGTCAAAGTTTAAAAAGTGGTGCGACTCGTGTACGAAGTGGAGAGAGGAATTATCTCTGTTTATGAACTATCCTGGTCATGTAAATCGAGTTGAGTGGAAACTATTTGACTCCAGAGATTGGTTAAAATGTAATGATTCGTCTACAATAAATCAGGTCGCCAATATCTTTGTTTATAAATGTAAACAGCCTAAAAAATCGATTACGGACGATTTCATCGATATGATTTCGTTATTTGAAAACTGTTCTTACTTTGCTCTTGGAAAGAATAAAGGACTTACGAGGGATATTCGGAGTATTAGAAATGATTTTTTCGCACACAATTCCACTTATACAATAAACAACAAAGATATATTATACTGTCTGGACAAGTTTTCTACTCTTTTGAATCAACCGTTGTTTCGGACGGACAAGAAGTGCAATGAAATGAATAAACTTGTTTGTGATCTAAAGGATTCTAGAAAACGAGTTCAAAACGACAATACTACAGAAACTAGATCGATAATGCAACCTTTTCTACGACTTTATCATAATGAACCAATGATTGTTGTGGAGAAGGCCAATGAGGTAATATCAAACATTAAAAACAAAACACTAACACGACCATTACACAGGAGATATGATATGATACTGCTGGTGCTCTTGTTATGTTACCATTATATTGAAATGCCTTGGAATACTAACAACGGTTTCGAATCACCGAAAGGTAAATCAAAAGAAAAAAAAAACTATGTATGTTTTAAAAAAAAACTTTTTAAATCGACATCATAGATACAAACTGTGTCGATGCATTCATTTCAAACAGCTTATCCAATTTTGGTTTAAAGTACATGCGTTATTTATTATGTTAATTTAAGAAGGGCCACATTCACTTGAGATTTGTCAGTAAGGTTTGCAGCAAAAAAGACATTGGCTTTTGAATCATGATAAAACGATGTAGTTCAAACCAAATTTCTCGGAAATTGTATCATTGACATAATATTTAAAAAATATTAAGGATATATGAAAATTAACCAGGATTGGTGTTATTCTTTGTTCACTGAAAAATGACGTGTGTTGAAATTTTATAGAGATTATAGAAGAACAATGATATTAGAATCGACATGTCTTAATAATAAGCGTAATGCTGTTATTTATAGCTGCTCTTGAAATGAGAATATTCTTGTATTTATTTTCAGGATGCAACACTATGGACTTTACATTTCCATGGAAAAGTGACTTGAACTTTAAATCCTATATCAGTGTTCATAAGGATTTTGTAGGAAGAGAGTGGATGACGGAAGACATAGCATACGAACTACTACATACTGATCGCAGAGGACTCTTGATTGCAGCAGAATTAGGATTCGGTAAATCTGCGCTTGTTTCACATATTGCTTGTAGCCATGATCACATTTCATCGGCGTATCCAATATATGAAAAAACAATTGGGATTCATATGTGTCGATATGATTCAAATTTAACTCTTAGTCCAGGAATCTTTGTACGTAATATGGCAGGGAAACTTGCAGAACAATTTCCTGAATTTGGAAATATTCTGAACACAGAAAATATGGCATCCGATTATCTAACCAATTCAAAATGCATCCAGGATCCACACGGATGTTTTGATCACACTATTTTGTATCCACTTCAGAATTTAAACTCAAGTCAAGATATTATTTTCATTGTTGACGCCTTAGATGAGTGTACTGAAATTGGACCTAGAAATATTTTTTCCCTGTTAAATAAGAAAATTCATCTTTTGCCCCAAAACATAAAATTTTTATTTACTTCTCGAAACATATCTACTATCAGAGTAAACCTTCCACCAGGAGTTTCTGTTTATCAGACACATTTGTTTCGGGAGAAAAGTTTAGGCGATATAAAAAAATATATAAGTCACAGACTTGAAAATAATTTTGTCAATGAACAATATCAAACATTATTATCTAGTTCAAACTTAGACGAAACGTTAGAGAAACTGGCAGACCTTGTAGATGGAAATTTTTTGTTTTTAACTCATGCATTTGATTTTTGGGTAAGAGTTGGCAATATTAACGCATTTCCCGATAAAATGGAACATATTTATCGTTTAAATGTTTTACGGATATTTGATAAATCAGAAAATATATTCGAAGATGTGCGATCCATAATAGAAATACTATGTGCATCCCAAGGATCAATTAAGGAATCTTTACTGTATGAAATTTTGAATGTATATGACTTTAAGAGGAGGAAGTATTTTTCTCGATTACTGTCGAATGAATTATCCCATTTTATACAAAGATCATCTGAGAACGTAGTTTTTACCAACAAACGGATTGCTGATTTTTTCTCTAGACAAGATAATTTGGAAAATGATTTTTACATTTTCCAACAAAATGGGCATAGACTGATTGCTAAATTTTTCTTAAAACATCTTGAGAATCAACATGCTAATATAAGTGTAACATTGTTAAAGGACACATTTCGACACGTGGCTCTTTCTGAAGACAAAACTTTAAAAAACAGATTGATCAATGAGGTTTCTAGTCATACAAATGAGAATAAGTACCCTTTACTGATGCATTACATTGCTGCATCTTTAAATTCTTACGACGCTATGTCAATAGCGATTCTTTCGATGTCTCATTCAAATATTGACATGAAGGACCCAGGGAAATCAACGGCATCCTTTATTGCTGCTACCTACGGCAATGAAAATGCATTGGCCGCTTTGATTGAACGTGGAGCTGATGTAAACTACCAAAGACCCCCGCCTGTCTTTATTCAACTTAAACATTTTCAGGACCCTATACATTTTTGCAAATATAATATATTTTGTGGATACAATCTTGCAAACATTGCCTCTCAAAATGGTCACGCAAATGTTTTAAAATTTCTTATTAAGTATAACATCAATTTTTGTCATGAAACCTCTCTGGGTCTTAATTCGTTCCATCTTGCTTCTGAACATGATCACGTGCACATACTTCGCATTCTTATGTCATCGAAATTGTGTAACTGGTCTTCCAGCTTTGGTCAGGCTCTATATCTCAGTGCAAAAAATGGCCATGTCCGTGTTGTTAAGTATCTACTCTCTATAAATGCTACTGACAAATGTGTACCTTGTTCCAATTTTATTCACTGGATCCCGAAGGGAAAATCAAGACTTCAAACTTACACACGTATGCCAAATCTACCATACGAACGCGATTACAAGAACTACCTTTTAAGAGATGACAGGCGTTTTTATTTCTGCGAATCTGCTTTAGATATTGCAGTTCAAAACAATCATTTAGAAGTTTTTAAAATTCTAGTTGGTCAAAAAGAAAATGCCCTTAACTGTGTAAGTGCTCGAGGGATGACACCCGCTATCACAGCTGTGGTTTTTAACAGTAAAGATGTTATTTATCATTTTCTTCAGTCAGGGTTACCTTTGAATGACACATGTACGGTTCGACATATAAAGAAACGGTTTAAAAATTATGATGAAGACATGGATAATGAAACATTTTGCAAAAATGATCTATCATTTTGGCATATGCTAGCTATTCACTCATCGCCAGAAATTTTCACTAATGTGAGCAACCATGCAAAATATAATTATGTATGGAAGTTAACAGATAATAATGGAGCTACACCATTCCACCATGCTTGTTGCAATTTTCGCTTAAAAGTTGAACCTTTTTTCACGCTAGCCCCACATATGTTCGACAAAACCCTGAATGGATCGACACCTTCTCATGCTGCTGCTCAGTGCTTACATGTTGTTCCAATATATATATTTATGGAAATCAAACACCTTCCAGTAGATATTAAAGACCACAACAATAAGAACATTCTACATTATTTTGCTATGAACGCAGTAGATGATGTGCAGTTACCAGACATTTTCCTGTCTGATGTCATCAATAAAAGTTACGACAAACTAATAAGTGAACAAGATTCTGAAGGTAGAACACCATTGCATTATGCTGCTATGTCGGGAACGACTATTTTGATAAAGAATGATAACTGGAGCATCACATTTCAACCTGATCACTATATGATTAGAGACAAGTTTAATTCCTCTGTATTGGACATTCTCTTTGAGTTTATGCCTTCTCTTCAGCCTTCATTAGGAGAGTTCACATTAAAGCTGCCTTATGATTGCGGCCTTGATGATTTGTTTAGAACACCAGGGTGCGCCGACCTACGTTTGGAAATTTTGGACAACTTTGAAATGTTCGCATTTAAAGCATTAACAGATTTAAGAGGATCTAAGCTTTTACTTAAAAGAAATATTTTTTCGTTTATGCATGAAGCATTAAGAAAGAACCGTTTTTATGTACTTCACATGATAAAAGTTCTTTTCCCAAAATTCTATCAATCAATCATTAAAACAAAATTACAATTGTTTTTTGCACAATTATTTGAAGATCAAACTCATCCCAACTTGATACTGTCTTCATCATTCCTGCCAGATCTTATGAAGTATGCATGTGAGAGTAGAAAACAGTTAGGCTATCTATGGTATATGTTTTATGACAGTCAGAGAAAATTTTGGCCAATGTTTATTACCTGGAATGGAACACAATTTCACGATACGGTAAATTCAGTACTCAGGAAATGTACCCAGATCAATCTTTTGGAAGCTGCTGTAAAAGGAGGAAACATATATCCTTTACTTAATACGGGCATTAGAAAACTGGTTGATTACAATATTACAAATTTTGTTCACCTCGCACCATGTATTATACCAAAGTCAAAATATCTAGCACCAAACTTGAAAGTCATAGCTAATACCAACAGTTATTTATCAATGCCAGATGTTACACCATTTTCCCATCCTGTAGCATTACATTTGATTCGGCATTCTGGTTTAAAAATACAATATTCTTCTCACTGTTTACAAAATACACCAGACCTCAGCATTTACCACCTTTGGGTATCAAAGGGATTTTGGTCCCTTTACGAATTTCCCGAAGACAAAGAAATATTGAAATGTAAAAATAGATACAAGATAACTCCAGCTCATTTAGCTTATTTTTTTAACCATTTATCGCCTTATCAGGAGAATATAGACACAAAACGATTTATTGACAATCATTTTAGCGCACTTTTTTTCAAAGTAGTAATGGATTTTCGCACTTTTGTATTTCCAAAGCACTCCAAGGCTTGGACATGTGTGCAGTACCTGCATAAATTTAACAGACTGTCCCTTAAGAAGTTAGTATCTTTGGCCAGTCTTGAACACGAAGTATGCAGCCTAATTTATAAATTGTACCAAGTGGACTGGAATTTAATTTTCCAAATGTTTTCGTTCAAGACAATACAAAAATACGTTGACCATGGCTTGAAACAACCATTTGATTTTATCAGTTATTTTCAGCATATTCGTACAACCTGTCAATACAAGAAAAATAATCATTCATTTCTACCTGTTGCAAAATATTATAAGGCAAATAGAATTGTCCACAACGAATGTTCAAATTTAGCAGATTCTTTGAAGAGCCGGTTTTGTTTAAAGAACATTACCTTTTTGAACAAACAAAGAAAACATGTTAACTATAAAATGGAGTCTATTTTAGTTATGTATTTTCCTTTGTGTCATTTGATTTACGACAGATTTATAATAGAACTTCCTGATTTGGCGCAAAAGAATACAATGGAAATCATTCAAATTATGATTGCTTACGGATCCACCCCTTTCTTTCACAATAATCCAAAATATAACTATTGGAATAAACTCAGATCTCCATTTACTGATCCCTTTCGAACTATGACACGGACTATTCTCAGTTCAGACGTAGCCCAAATCTTGTCTTGGATAAGATTTCCAGCACTAGAAATAGAACAAGATGAGTTTCATTCTGAAAAGGAAAAACAGGCGTTTGTATCTTATAACTATCCTTTGTCCATGTATGAAAATTTAACTAAAAACTTAACTTAATGATCTTTAACACGTCAAAATTCATCAAATTTAATTCAATGTACTAAATGGACTGTTTGATATAACTTTATCCTTTGTATTAATCTATAAAATTAATATGAAATTAATGATTTTGAATATTTGTAAACGTGACATGTTTTAGTGTATTATTATTATTTATTTTTTTTTGCAGATAAAAAGTTTCTTCTTTTATTATTAAAAAAATGGTATTAAATGGTATTAAAACAATTAATTTCTTAGAAGTCGTAGCAAACAAACCATAACTTAGAATGATAAACCCCACTTAAAATATTACTATTTCATTGCATTTTTGTAATCAATAAAAAAAAACCAATGAATAGGTTTATATTAACTTTTTTTTTAATTTCTTACTAAAGTATCTTTAATTCTAATTTATTTATATCAAACCTAATTAATTGATTTACATTTAGTGGGGAATTTTTAGAACTTTGTTCGAACAGTGCAATGCAGTTTTGGTTGGTGAAAGACTATAATCTTTATAGTCTTTTTTTTGGTTCTGTAGAATTGGAAAATTTAAGATAAAAAAATTCTTTATACGTATTATTTATTACAATGCTTTTATATAAATAATTAATGATTAAGTTCATATTAGTCTGACAAGGGGCAATGTACACCTTTTTTCAATACATTGTGGAGGGATGTTTTACAGATGAAATAGAAATCGAGAGTAAATTCACACTGCAACTCACCATTTTATTAAATTAAAGTTTTTAAAATAATAGGAGAGGATACCTAATCATGAAACACATGTGAGATGTATATTTGTTTAATGATATATTGTGTAAATATACAGTGTATGTATACCAGGCATTATCTGCTCTGTGTCTGGGGGTTTTCATGTGTTATTTTTTTTTTTTTACAATAAATTTAAATTATTTAACATTGTTATGATTGAAAATATCCATGAAGTTATTGTAAAAACATATCGTTTGTTAACATTTTATTTATTGGTTATGTTTTATGGTTTTCCCCCAAAGGACAAGATAGGATAAGGGCCATTTGTGGCCCCCTCAGCAAATATGTTCATTTTACTACCATGCATAGTATTGACCTCAGTAATCAACATGATAGGATTTTTTTCTTGGTAACCCTTCAGTATAGTTAATACATATGAACATTTTTAATAATATTTGTTCTAAATTTGTAAATTTTAACTGTTTATAAGGATATGGTATATATGTAGTCATTTCAAGCAGTCGGCTGTGTTGCAAGAACGCTACGTACGCCGCGTCAATCTTGATACTTATTGCATGTGTGTTCACATTAAAATTCATACTTTAAAGAATAAAAACTAAATTAAATCATAATGAAAAGAAACATTGCTGATAATTTTGTGAAAATACACATATGTAACTACATAAAATAATGTGCACTTACCAAACTTCTGCAAGTTCAGCTTCACCGTCACAATGTTTGTTTCCGGAAAAAATTACGCCGATCGATTTAGACTGATACTTATAATTTTTCACACGATTTTTTTCTCCGAATTTTCGATATTTTAACATGAGCGACTAAGAATACCACGAAAAAAATTTAAACAAAGAAAGTTCATATCTATTGCTTACTACAGACGAAATTTTGTTGTGGTATTCTTAGTCGCTCATATTTTTTAGAACGCAAGAAAGTTGAAAATAGTGGTTTTCTTGGTGTTTTTCAGAAATAGGCATGTATTCCATCCATCTAATTTTATTTTTCCAACACTTGTGAAGAAATCAAACAGTTTCTATAGTTAGTGCTTGTTATCAACTTTATAAAAAATATGATATTTGTTAATGTACGTGCAGTTTATTTTATAGAAAAATTGGGGGCATTTCTACTTTACATATCCTATCTAGTTCTTTAAACCAATTCCAAAATAATCGACGCAAATATGCTTCTGGTGGACAATCGTGACACTGATTTTGTCAAAATTTTATGATTTCTTTATTGATTTGTTGACCCAAACAGTTTTATTGTTCTTTGTTACTTTTTACGATGTCTAGATGACAACTTTTCATTCTTGCGTTTGACTATCTGTATTCGTGTCTTTGTTTTTACGATATGTTTACTATGTCAATTTATCAGTAAATGTTACACTTGAATTAGATTTTAGTTTGTTTTTTTTAAGATTAAATCAAAACGTTAAGAATTTTTGTTACTTGTTTGTCAATAAAAGGTGAATAATGATATTATTACTACAAAGGATGTCCCTTGCTTTGTGAATAAATCGGAATTTCATCAATTATTTTAATCATTCAAAACAATGTCAATCTTTAGAACATAACAATACGATGTACTAAGCGAAATGTTATTTCAAAGAAAAATAGAATTAACAAAATTAATTACAGCTATACAGCTGATATGATCAGTTATGTTGTTTCATGTACATGTACTACTTATTGTTCATTGTTCGAACTCTTATGAGTCATGATAATCTGAATTAAAATGACTGTTATTGTCCTTTTTTGCACTTATTACATTATACATATATTTTATCTATAAGTTAAGTACATAATCTAGTATAATGTAGAAAAAATAACCACATTGAAAAAAAATACTCAAAGTTACATGCATTAATAGAAAAGCGGTTACGTTTTTATGAAGAAAAGCAAATTAAATCAATATACAAAGTTAATAATTCTCTGCATAAGTATACACTTTTCTAAGTCAATGCTATTTCGTTTGCTTTTAAACATATACTTTCGTGTGAATTACATAATGAAAAATTTTTTTAGAGTGACTTAATGTTTTCAATTCAAGCTGAAAATATTTGCATTCTGTATTTCCATTTTCTTTCATTAATTTTCACAAACCTTCATTAAGACACTCTAAATGGTCAAATAATGAATGTTCCAAAAATGATCATTACAGAACGTTTCCTTGCTTTACTCTGCTATATCGCTGCACCTGCACAAACCATAAATTGAAGTTATTCGAGTAAAGACCGCATTAATCGGAGTGTTAATTTGGAGAAATGGACACATGTTGTCATTTCTATCTATATGTGTAAACAATGAAATGTTTTCTTTGATGATTCATGCGGAATATGAAGTTGGTGACAATGCAAACAAATGCATAACCCGCATTAGCGGGTTCTGATTTTTTTTTTCTGCAATGATTACTACCTTCATAACCAACACGGATCATCAAAAACATTTAATTGTTTATATTTACATCCTTCTTTTAACAAACTAATAAACTTTGATAGAAAAAAAAAAGTTAAATCAACTCAAATGATGTTAATGTACATCAGTATGTTAGATAAAAAAGATGCAGCCAAATCGTCTCCAATGGGAATTCGAGTCTGACATCATCATGATCATTTCGTGCAGTCCATTAATTTTCTTATATCGCTATAGATTTCGATCAAGCGATGAACGAGGTCAATTTTAGTCGACCAATCGTTAATTTGGGCGTGTCGATTTCAGTTGTGTTAGTTTCTATAGAGTTATAAATGAGTTAAAGTTTCCGTAAGAAATAGAGGGATGCACACTTGTTAGATGTGAATGTCATAGCTTATTTACTGTTTATTTTGGAGTGTTAAGGTCTTCATGTACAAAAGGGAGCAATGATATTAAATGCTATACTCTATAGAACTGACACTCGTGTTTAATGTGCACACAATAATAACTCCTTCTTTTTAACTTAACTTGGATCTGTTTGGCAATTCTTGCAAAACAAATGCTTATTTTAGTTTTATATTGAGTAAAGTTTCTTTTCTTTTTTTAAATTGTTGATATAGTTTATGGTGAATTTTCAAATTTGGATTCATTTTGTTGAAATACAATGTAATTCATTGTTATTTATGATATTATGATATTATTCAGTCATCTAAAAAGAAAGTTATCTTGTGAATTGATTTTTCCTTTGAGGTTTTGTACAATCTTCGATGAATCCTCATGCAAATTCAACATAGACTTGGTGTTATTATATGGTTTCCAGCACTGTTTCTTTGTTTCATCAAAAGTATGAAGATTGCTTTCTATGATGAATAATTATTATTGAAATATTTCAATGATATGGCTAAGGGAAACGGTTCAAATAAAGTTTATGAAATGCTAAAAAGTAAATCAAGTGTTTAATAACCTCAAATCTAAGCTCATATTCATTATTAAAATAGTTATCGGCTTCATCAAAGGAAACTATTCTTGAATAGACTGAAACGCTGTCAGTTATTGCTTGGAACATAAAATTCACATTTTTAACATTTCATTGAACTTTGGAAAAGTATGAGTTAAAAACAAATTTACAAAACTACTAATCATCAATGTTTTGCAAAAAGATTATGTTTTAATTAAGCATGGTTATAAATCGATACAAATATCAATAATTCATTACACCATTAGTTTATTATCTTGACTTATTGACCATATATGGTGCACAATAACTGCTTGTTCTTTTATCAAAGGACGATACTAACTTCCTCTCTTTTGTTGTACATATAGGTATATGTTTTTTGTTTAATTTGAATAACGTTAGACCGTTGTTAATCTATATCAAATAATTGTTTTTACTTTAATATCTACAATGTTAAAAGGCATACCAGTTTGTTATCTTGATCCCATTCCGTTATGACCTTGATTTATAAGAAATGAATGTTTTTTGTCATTTGCTATTGCCAATGACATCAAATTCATATTTTCCAAAATCATTGGAACTTTTCCCATATTCACAAATTTAATATCCTGTTATCCTGTTTCTGTTTTGTAGCTCATATTGTAATGAAATTGTTTGCAGTATACACAAAAGCTTTATGACTCTGCATCTCAATCTCAGAAAAGCTCTTCTGGTTGCCAGTATCTACAAAATACGTCCATCCAGTGTGTTCTTTAGAATTAACCGCCATCTGTGACTCACATTTAATACATTTTTACCTTATTTTGAGAAGTTTATATGATACATTGATAACTTCATTTTTTTTTAAATTAAATTTAAGGTAATTTGGTAGGTTTTTTTTTTATTTTTGTTTTTTTTTTGTTTTTTTTTGGGGGGGGGGGGTTAATTCTATGTGCCAGGGGATGTGATGAATATCTTTACATGCATAAGAGGCTTTTAATTTTATTGGGGTTCTTTGCATTCTTTTGAATGTCTGATGACCGAATCCATGATTATTTTGCAACGCGACTATTTTACCCGGCTTTTTCCTTGCCTTTGGAATTTTTTTCCGTTGATTTGAAATTAAAAGTAGATATTTAAAAGACTCATTGAGTTATAATATTTATCAAGAAACTGTGTTGCAGGTCAGAGTTTGTTTCAAACGCCCAATACACCAAAGCACATCGAAAATAAAACACTTTGTAAAACATGCACTCATCTTTGAAAGTAATAAATATTACACATTTACCTTTGAATTGTACGAATAATCTGTCTGCATAGCTTCAAAAGTTCAAATTTGTTTAGTTCAAATTCCAATTTTAATTTTCATGGTTTATGATGATTGACCGTTTTGAATATTTTTTGACACCCCAATTTGGAGAGAAAATATCTATCATTGAGATAAGATGCTCGTAACATATAATGCTGAAGGCAGTTCTCTCATGATTTATATATAACGTACAAATTCCATAATCAATATTAAAAAAAATCTTTTGAATTAGTAGTACTTTTTTTCATTTTTCAAACGAACATGTTCATGCTTAGTTCGAAAGTATTTTTGAAAAATCCGCGTTGACACTGAAAGTGCATGTTGAATACCACTATTTACATTGAGACGATATTGTTAACCCTTTCAGGATCGTTTTGTAAAAACATGCACCTATTTTCAGATGAATATATACGTAAGCATTTGTAATATTTCTTTTACAGACGAGAAAAGGCACCTTTCATTTGCACAGGTCAGTTAGCTGGTTGACCGAGAGTTTCAGAAGTCGAACACATATAACCGTATGATTTCTTTCCTGTTATTCCATTATCGGAAAACTGAATGACGTAATGAATGATGTAACAAATGCATGTCCAGAAACAAGTCTTTTTTTTTACTTGTGTAATTCCGGATGAGTTTTAACGACCTGTAAACTGATATGTGAAGGCTTATAATCCCTAAAACCCTCCGTTTGATGAAAGTTTGGATGTCTTTTTATTTTTTATGTCATACCAAAAAAAATTAAAACATCTATTTTGAGTCACCGAGCCACTTTAAAAAGTGTCACATGTTTAGTTTGAATCAACATTTGTACATTAAAATAAAACGTGTAAGCTATGTAATAGTATATTTGTTCTTTTTAGATGCTCCTTAATCGTGGACATTGTGAAATGTATTTATTGATAGTAAAGCTTGAGCAACTTGAGCCAATTTTTAATGTAGCTATTACTTCGAACAAATAGCAAAAGTGAATTTTCTTTTTACGATGTTGCGTGAAACAAAAACTGTTAAAACTGTTAAAAATGTGTTAGAGGTGTTATTTACAGAATGGTAAAATAACGGTTGCGCTGGGTGATTGTTTTCTTTTACAAATGTACATGTAGAAAAACTTCTACTGCTACCACTTGCCAATTTTGTGCAGGATTGATGTATAACAAGAAAACGCGAATCTGCCATCTTTGGAATACTGTTCTACACGGAGAGGTTCTTTAACAGAAGTTGCATCGATATAGGATAATAGCTTTACAATATTATCAATGGTTTGTATTAGACTTCGAAAATAAAAGTGAGGTGGATCTATAACATAGAATTGGGAGCTTTCTGCTCTGAAGAAAGTATCACTAAAAAACCCATCAAATGAATATTCTCAGTAATATTTCATCACAATAAACTGGCATTGGTTTACTTTGGTTTGATTGAGAACACGTTTTAAAAATGGTTGCAGTAATACCGGAATAGTACTCATTTGCAAAATCAATTGGTTTTTTTTTGGGCAGTGCATTCTTAATCATCGTATAACAATATTCTTGAATTCTTTTGTCAGCAAACCATTGTTATGCAAATTGTAAATTATTTTAACGCAGTTTATATGAACATATTTTATATATAATGATTAATAGATTAAAGTTAAATTCCCGTTTTGCGAGCTTTAACTTGCCAGATAATTATACGTGCAAGTAAGTCTCAAACTGATGGTGTACCTCAGCCTATCATCTGATTGTGACGTAGTGCGATACTCGAACTAATTTAAATACAAATATTCCATATGCATGGTTTTATTTGAAATACTTCATTTTGTAATGTATATTGTACAATGACATTTAAAATGTATATGTTAAATGATGCACCTCTTACAAATTCTTTTTTTTAAATTGCTGACTACCATTTATGATTCTCTATTTATCGTTTTTTGTTAAAAGTGTTTTTTATATTTCATGAAAGAATTTTAAATTTCAATGAACTTATTCAAATCGAGAGTTTTTTGGCGGCTTGTAGTTTTGGACGTCAGAAAAATAATTGATGATGCGAAAATAGAATCCCTAAATTCCCATGGACGATCGTTAAAATTGTGAACATCATACCAATAATTCATGAAGTTTTATCTTGCGCAAAAACATAAGAAATATGAATAATAAATGAAAAACTATTCTTTCAGATATCGTTTGATATTTATGCTACAACCGATTTTTGTTCACTTTTGAGAGAAGTGTTGATGCATAATGTATCATTTTATTCACGAAAAAGGTAACGTTATTCCAATGAATTAAAAATTGATCGGAAAATCGTGATGTTTGAGTGCTTTTTATCCAACTGGAGACAATTTGTTTGTAACGTGTATTTTATAAGAAATCCATAATGAAATTCTGATATTAATCTTTATATATTGAACATGTTTTTGAACATTTGAACATTTCAAAGTTTGTACATGTAAGTTTATATGGCATAAAATAATTGCAATTTGCATCTTTCTTTATTGATAAGACTCTCTCTCTCTCTCTCTCTCTCTCTCTCAATCTCTCTCAGAATAAGCATTTGTTGTTAAAAGTAATGTTATATAGATCAGTCTATTAAATAAATATTTGGTTGCTAATGCCAATATCATGGTAGCTATGATGAATGAAATGCAATGTCATGTCCTGCGTTATATATTTTAAAAAAATACTTTAAAAAATAAATGTATAAAGATAGAAAATGTGCGTGAATTATTTTTGTCGGTCACTATGTTACGAGGACAAAATTGCACATATTCGAAACATATGTAAAAGTTACGAAAGTTTAAGGTGAGGTTTGTAGTTAAAGGGAGATTTCCATTGTGATGTAACATTAACTATTCTTTATTCCAAATATGACGTCAAGATTTATTTAATGGAATAATTGACTCCATTTTTATTTTTTATTTTGCGAGGTTTGTAAGTTTATGGTTGAAAATGGTAATCGGATACTGGCATCTAATCAATTTCAAACAAAACGAAGTCCAAAACCCGTGGTTTTATGAAATGTTTTAGAAACACCAGATTACTCATATACTATGATATTTTTTTTTCAAGATATCGATGGACTTGGAAAGGTTTCAAATAAGATTTTTTTGTTTGCATGAAAAAAGTAAAAAAAAATTTGACTTTTCTTGCATTTCAATTTTTTAATACTAGTAGTTCATTTGAAATTAGAAAAAAGTCATGATTTAACAGTGACATTATTTTCGACTATTGAGCATAATGTAAATAACTGATATACCAGTCACTTACAAAGTATCCATTATTTCACAAAATTGTTTACATTTCATCAAAATGACAGTTTGAAATCATCAACTCCGACAGAATCATTGAAAGAAAAAAGACTTCAATACAATGAATAAAATGGTATATAACTTTTTTACAATTCTTAAAAATGAAATGCAAGCTGCATACTTTACCTTAATCTAAGTTAGTGTACATAACTTAAGTTTTAATCGATCGAAAATGATACACACAAAGTCAGCCCCTAAAAGAACAAAAAAAAAAATATAAATTAACGATGCAAACATTATTCATCGTGGATATTCAAGTTTTTCATTTAATGTGCTAAAGAATATATTTAAGAGGAGGTTTAGAAAGTAACAGGACTGCGCATGTATCTCGCATTAGAAATTGTTGTTAAATAATAAGAGTTAACTGGGCATGGTCACAAATTTGGTCAAATTCAATTCTTGAAAAAAAAAAAAACCATCGCAATTTGTCACAGGAATTAATTCAGTTAAAATTCAATTATGACTTTAATCCAAGCCTCGAGCAAAATTGCAAACGCAATATCACAGACCTTTTTGTTTAGTCCATTCACGGATCACGGTCAAATTTAACTTATGAATTGTATATTTTGGAAAATGCGTAAAGAATATAATAACATTTCATAAAAGCCGCATTGTTTTGCTCAGTTATTCCAAAAAATGAAAATGCTTGTATCAAAACCGATGTATACAGCAAGGCTGGCTATACAAATGCTACACATCGCTATAATGAGTAACCTCATTGACAATGAGTCAAAAAAGGACTATGTGCGAAATTGTGCATTTTTCGCCCCTCAAATAAATTCCCATAGAGAACTTAAAAAATTGGGTTGAATTTAGTTAAAATCATATTAAAGTATAGAAAAAGTAATTTCCCCAGTGACGTTATAATGTATAAATGTCGTCATGAAGGTTGACGTCTTGTTTTGATGAATTAGTGTTTTGGAGCAAAAAATGTGTTTTTCTTTGGTTTTTTGACTGGAAAACGACGAGCGCATGCTTGGTCAAGTACCATTTTAACTATGATTTGTATAATTCTAAGAACAAAAACATATGTTAAAATCGTACTTGAGCAGAGCAATACTATCAAATGCAATATGTGAAAGAAAATGACAATATTAATTCTTATTTACTTGCAAAATTTGCGGGTATTTGTTAATTTTTGTGACGTCATAGATAAACAGCTATTGTACAATGATGACTAATATCAAAATATAATTATGTGATAGACATCCTCTGCAGAATGTTTCATGATGATTTTATTTGGATACAATATTATTTAAATATTAGTAAAAATTGGGGGCAGATATTTGACAATCCCAAGTATAGTTCTTTTTCCGACAATAAGTCAAATTTGTGGCATAATGTAAAATTGAATAAAATGTGTATGTTATTGAATTTAACAGTATCATATAACATGAACATCGTTGTAAATGTACTCACAAAAATAAAGGTTGTATCTTTGATTTAAATGAGATATGTGATAAACAATTACAGAAAAATGATTATTATTCATGCAGTGAAGTCATGTCGAATTTCAACGAGTTGGTTACTAGGGTCATGGTGACGAGTTGAAATCATAATGCCTTTGCTTGAAGGTATTACTGTACATTATATTTTAAAAAACAGATATGTAATGTTGGCCTTCATCTACTAATGGTGTAGTAAAGAGACGATATTCGTAGTAACATGAAGAATTCAATATTACTTATTGTTGTCACAGAAAGTGCGTATTTATATGATTTATCAGTCCAAAACTAGCATACGTTTTTGTCCAAGATAGATAGATAGATAGATAGATAGATAGATAAATAGATAGATAGATAGATAGATAGATAGATAGATAGATATATATATATATATATATATATATATATATATATATATATATATAAATAAATAAATATATATATATATATATATATATATATATATATATATATATATATATATATATATATATATATATATATATATATATACTGTTTTTGATAGGTGGCACTGTAGGACGTCCATCCGTTTTTTCAGACCAGGAGCTAGAGACCTGCAGCTAGTACTAACTAAACGCGACTTCCTACGTCAATGTAATACATATATCATAGATGAAAATAATAGAGTACACATATTACTTTCAATCTGCTGCTTGTAGATATTACTATCTCGCATGTTGCCATAAATACGTTGCGTATTAACAAATTCTTATTCTTGCATACTGATATAAATTAGTAGCATGTTTAGATATCAAGTAATTCAGATATTGGTATAATTATTCGCATGTTGACATAAAAAAGCAGATTGTTTATTTAATCACGAATGATGTCAATCCAAGGCGTTAGTAAGTATATTATCCAATTTTAAAAGCAAATTATCTAAAATAATTGACATATCAAAGTACATAGTACATAGTGACATACCTATTTTATATGTTGACTAGTAGGAGGCAAAAATATGCCACAATACTGACGAGTTCCCTTCCATCATGGATATTTAAAATCCAGTCATTGTTGCTTAGCAATGTCAAAGCTACATAAATAGGGAAACAAAAACTACAGGCAGACGTGTAGCAAGATCATAATCAATGATTAGCAACATTTGTTAACTTTAATCACGGTTTCGGACTTTTCTTTTCATTTTTATAATGTTACGGATCTTTTCCAAACGTTTTGCTGTTTTTATGCCTTTCTTATTTATTCGTGATATCATTTCGCTTAACGTGGATTTGCATTTTAAGAGAAATGAAACTTTCAAAGATCTGCTTCCTAGTACTGCATATGTTAGTTACATAGACACAAAGAATGACACTAGTGTGTTCGAATGTGCTGGAAGCTGTGTATACTGTGCCGGATTTCTATATCACAGTGAGTCAAGAACTTGCCATCTACTGGAAACTCTTTTCTACGAGACAAGTTTTAACAGTAGTCATCGGGATGTAGGATGGGAGCTTTATGAAAGTGTTAATGGTATGTCGAAAACGTGTTAAGAACGACTGATTAAGTGTTATGAGTGATATAACATTTCTAATTAAAGTTTGAGGTTATATACTGCAAATAAAGATTTTTTTTTACCAGAAATATAAATGATTACAAAAAAGAAAGAATTTTGACGCCTTTAAAAATTTACCATTTATATGTTGATTTTTTAAAATTTCTTATAAATTAAGATTCAACAAGTATGCCAACCATTCATAAACCAAGTACTGCATGGTCTGTTTTCGAAGATAAAATAAAGTTTAGTGATAATTGAATTAAAAAAATGTAGCGAGTCATGTAAATCTGCTAATCAAAAGGGAAATAAATCACTACAAACGATCGACAAATTTAATGTTGTAAACAAAGACAAATTCATGGTGATCTTACTTTGTTAAAAACTTATCTCACACCCTTAAAGAGTTCAGTTTTAATCTTCTTTCTACAACGTATACTTGGAAGGACTTACAAGCAGAATATCATCGGGTCGAGCAAATTGCAGTTTTAATCGTGCCCTCAGAATTATTTTTAATCCTCTGTATATGTTGTAAACCTACCAAGAATGCATATTTCTTTTAAAGTTCCGTTATGAAATGTTTTTAATTCTAAGATATTAGAGATTCAATAAATTAACCCTTAAAACTTGGAATTAGATAATAGAACTTTAATAAACGTTCAATGACTAAATGTGATTTTCTTAACAAAAATATACATGATATATTACCGTTAATATTTGTAAACTAATTTGAATTATATCATGTTTAATAATAATCATTAACACTTACAGTCTGCAGTTTGGGATGGCATCTCTACAAAACGCATTGCTATAAGTACTTGGACTTGAAAGCAACATGGGCAGAAGCAAAGGTATCTACTGTGGAATCATTAAATTTCGTGGGGGCATATTTTCGTGGATTGCTTTAATTTTACAGGTTCGTTGGGACGTAATTTCGTGTATTCTCTTGTATTGACAAAAGGGAATGTTACTTTATTACCTTTTTTTTTAAATTCGTGGAGGATGTTAATTCGTCGATGAGAGGTACCCACGAATTCCACGAAAATTGAGCCACCACGAAATTCAATGATTTCACAGTATTACGTTTTCTTCCTACGTAAGAAATTGAAGGCTTTCAAGTGTGCAATGATACCAGTATAATATACATTTTCAAATTAACTCACTAGCTAGCCATCCGTCTGGATATATATACAGTTTTTAGAATTCAAAATTGTTTAACATTAATAAATGATATTGCTAACAAAACCAGCGTTTATATCCCACTTCTACAAAACGCTACAAAAACTGATCAGTTTGTTATGGATTATCATATCAGATTAAAGGAGGCAAAAACGAGGGGTTTTTTTTAAATTCAAAAATCGTGTTTATAAAATATATTAACGTAATTCAAATTATGAACTTGACATGATGAAAAAAATAAAAAGCAAATATTGTATATGTTTGCTTTCTCATTTTTTTTCGTAGCAGTAAGTGTTCTTTAAAGCTTTGCCACTAATTACATGTACGTATAAACTCATAGAGTATTCATTGTTGAAATGTAACTAGTTTCTTTGTAAATAAATGTTATTCTTCACAAATACATGCAACATCAAGCCCTTTTTTATCAAGCACAAGATTATATTATCCATTTGATCAAATACACAATCTCAATATATAGTACGTTGTTTTAAGAATTATGGAAAAAATAATTAAAATCTGTATCGAAAAGGAACCCCTAAAATTATCATTATAGAGAATCGGATCACCTATTGATTGACACGTATAACATAAACTGTTTTTGGCTCTTTTTATACATTTATACTACATTTTGTTTTATTAATATACGTATAAAACTGCTTCAGCTATATATCGACTTATACAGACCAATCCTAAAAAGGAAAGAATTTTTTATCTTAAAAGTGATCTGATAATCTATTGATTGCTAGATAATGATTTATTGATTTTCAGTAACATAAAAAATGTATCTATTTGTCATTCAAGAACGATTAATTAGTGTTAGTGTATCAACTTTTTTTACCAATAGGGCACAAAATTGAACGTATAAGCAGCAGTTTAAAAGGCTTTATTTCTTAGATTTACGCCAATATATATCACAGTGTACTAAATTAAGATGCATTGATTCTTAAAAAATATTAACTCCGATATAATAACTTGATCAAAGTTTTATACATTTTCAAAAATAATTTTCACCATTTGGTGATTTGTTGACTATAATACAATAGGATAGAACTACAAAATGTGAATGGAGAAAAGTGTGAAAAAATATTCGAATTGCGAATATCCAAATAAGTTGAATAAAGCAACATAGTTAAAATAAATATCTTTTGAGACGCCTTGGGAAATCGAAGTTATTAACGTATCTTGTGTGAATATTTATACAAGTGAGTTATTACTGTTAATGAATCTTCTTGCGTGTAATTTCATCTCATGTAAAATATGATTTTAAATTTTAAATTTAGACTTCTTTCTTCAAGAATATCTTTATTTTGAATTTCACTCACGGACAGTCTTTTCAACACAAACTCATCTATAGTAGAAAAAATATACACGTGTTCTTACTTTGTCTGACAGATTTTTGTCACTCATGTTTAATACATCTTTCTTTTTCATCACTGCATTGTATACAATATTGATACAATATCAACATAACTTCGTACGATATTGAACTGATATTGACTTTACATTGACGACATTGTCAGAATTTCTTTGATGTTAACATCGTTCACATCGCAACTTCGACGATGTTTAATCTATATCGAGTAAAGATCGTCGACATTTATTGGACATTAACATCGTCACTCAATGTCAATCAATATTGCATTGTTGACGATGTCGACAATCTAAACAAGAAAGAAGGCACACGATGAGGATTTTATGTCAACTCGATCTTGGTGAACATTGAAATGTTGAAATGTCGACGTAAACAGGATACGTTCCAAATGTTAACACGATATTAACACAATGTAGACTCGATGCTGGCCAACACTGTGATGTCGAAAATATTGATAAAAATTGTTTATTAGACATATTTCTTGTTTTATATACAGGAGCACTGTTACAAAACCGGAACCTATCTTGTTCAAATAGAATCAAGAGAGGAAAACGAATGGATAAAAGAAAATCTATTACCGGCAGACCCCGGTAAACTTTCATAATTCTTATATTCAATGAAAAGCATGAATTGATTACTTTAAAATGAATTAATCAGAGTCGAATTTTAATGGCCTTGATACATACTGTTCAATGCCTGTTATCCTTCATAGAATACTTTGTTATGTCAAGCACTATTGAGTCTCTGTTACGTCTGGGCAAATCGTTTGCGCTCAATCTGACACTCCTTTTTATTGAAACCAAAACTAAGGTCAAATGTTGTGTTAACGTATAAATTTGTTATCTACCATTTAGAATTATGCTATGATAGCACGACATACAGCTGTTGTGATACGTGGATCGGAGCCAGTGACCAAGTTAAGGAGGAAGTGTTCCAGTGGACAAACAAAGAAAACGTGGTATTCACAAACTGGAAGCCATATGAACCAAACGACGCCAATGGCAATGAAGATTGTGTTTCATTGTGTCGTGATGGTCAGTGGAATGATAACATTTGTAACAAAACTTTCAACATCATCTGTGAAAGATATGTTTTTGGTTAAGCTAGTTTTTAATGAAGTCTTTGTAGCCGCAGGAAGTTGTTGCAGGCTATATAACTCGTATTATTACCCACGGCAAAAAGGCGGTCGTTGAAAAAAGGAAAGGTTCTGATGCGATGTATAGTAATGTTATATTTTGTAGAAATAACCATGTGTTTATGCAGTACTATTGTAAACTGGTCTCGTTTAGCTAGACTTGTTGTTTACGCAACAGAGAGGGTGTCTGATTAAAAGTAACTAAATATAAATTTTATCATGAAAAAATGAAATAAAATGTGGTAGTGAAATAAATAATGATAGTGTTACTTGTGCACTTCAACCATATTTTTAATGAAAGAATTCAACTAATACACCCACAACGATCAATTTCTATTCAAAGTTCATATTATAGACAAAATATAGATTATTGGTAAAATGTTTCTCTCTAATGTTTAAGAACAATACAACTTCATAAATAATCAAACTCGCTTTTTTTTAGTTTTTTGTTTTCCATCTCGATGCTATAAAATAATAATTTTCATGTTTTCATGAATTATGTATCATTTGATTGAAAAGAAAAACTCCAATTTTACCAAACGTTGAATTTATTTTCCTATAAGCTGTTTACTCTTGCTCTTGAATTTGGAAATAAATGAACAGACAAACATAAAATCATGTGCTAAAAAATTCTCCGTTGCTCAAAAAATCCAAGAGACTTATAGAACTTGAGTCACCTGAGTACTATAGCCCATAGTTTGATATGTCAGAGTCTCATGTTTGCATTTTAAGCTTCATATTGGTATTTAGATTCTAATCTGAGACTCATCTGACTACTAACCCACTTTTATTATTTGATGCTTAAAAAACATAAATTCATGGAAATGCTGGGGAGGGGGTAAGGGTGGGGTGGTGAAGGGTTGGGTTACAAGAGTCAGCGGAATCTTGGATTATCTATTTCTAAGCTCCAATGGCCAAAAATTGTAAACTTTTGATAATAAAAGACCCGCAGGCCTTAAATAGTCAATCTTTTACAATATTCACAATTTTATTTATATTGCACCAAAAATGCACACAGCTTTTTTTCTACAAGTATACAATATTCAGGATATTAAAGAAAATTTACCAAAAATAGAACACATACTTAATTCAATATTGCCGAGTGACAATTTGCCATGTTGTTTTGAAGATGGAGGAAAAACTGAAATGAATGACAAACAGCCTAAGTAAAAATCCAGGTTCATCATGGCATTATGAACATTTTAACAATGCATGACTTTATCTCCCATGACTGTGACAGTACAAAAAAATGAATACTAGTACATTATTTTTTTATGTGGGCATATTGGTCTCGGTTTTGGGCCTGAACCTCTTACCTAGGGGCCATGCATTTCACAATTTAGGTAGAGGGCTTCATGGGTATCATAATCGTGCATTTATTTTTTTCTCAAATATATGGGAGTGGAGTTGAACATCTTTAAGATTTGATATATTTTTACTCTATGGCCATGTAAGCCTCAACCTAGGGCCTGAACCCTTGTCCCAGGGACCATGAATTTCACATTTTATATTGAAAACTTCGTTGAAATCAGAATCGAGCATTTAGTTTTTCTTAACTTATTTTGTGAGTAAAGAAGAAGATTTTCTAAGATTTTATACATTTTAACTATATGGCCATATTGGCCCCGCCCTAGGGTTTGAACCTCTGATTCAATGAAATGGTCCATGAAATTCAGAATTTAGGTAGAAGGCCTATATATAGATATAAAGAAAATTTTAAAAATGAAAGAAAACACAAAGCAAACGTTAGTGCTTTCATTATCTTCAGCAGTAACGTTTTTTGCTGATGTATACAATACAATGAAGTCATAGTTATAGTTACAGAGGGATAATGCCGCGTAATTTATAGCAGTAAATTGAAATATCTATACGATATCAATACAGTTAAATTACATTCACTCTGTTGATTCAAGCTTTTAAAGTCTGAATAAAATAGTTTCTTTTCTTTCTTTCTGTTACACTCTCTGTAAAAGTTTTTAAAAAGGAAACACTTTGAAACACCGACGTCCGTTCGGTAATTTTTTAACGATATTCTTGGTCTTTATTCTACTGTTTATGCACACGGGTTCTCCGTCTCGCCAAAATTAACTGGTTGCAACCATCACATACAATAGGATAGATTAAATGTTTGGAATGACAATGACTCAGTATCTCTGCTCGTTTAGGAGAAAATTCCCAGACAAGCCGACCCTGTAAATATCGTTAAAACGTCAATATCTCAAACACAATATTGACATCAGCATTCCAGTAAGATTCCGATCAGTATCTATCAGTTCTAAAAGTTTCATTAAAATTGTCCATGCTGTTATCGAGAAATCGCGTCCACAAAACTGAGTAAAAAAAGAATAATCAGGATAAAAGGAAACAAAGCAATGTCTTCACTTTAGCGTAGACCTTGATTATGGTATGAAATATACAACAAAACAACAACAACAAAAAATACAGGCATTTATATTTCAAAAACCATTATTACAGTACGATTCCTTGCTTCACTTGTTATATCGCCAAGGTTAATCGTAAAGACCACATTTACTGGAGTGTTGATTTAAAGCAATTTGATACAAATGACACATGACATCATTTCTCTCTATATTCTTAAACAATAAAATGCTTTTTTGTGATTCATGCGGAATGTGAAGTTAGTGGACAATGCAGTAAAAGTACATAAACCGCGTTAGTGGTTTTTTCAGCAATGATCGCTACCTTCATAACCCACACAAATAAAAAGAAATAAAAACATTTTTCTGCTTATATTTACATCTTCCTTTCCACTAATTAATGAAATCTATACCTATAAATGAAGGCATTTTGCAAATAAACTACTAAATGTCTGCACCAGAGTACTTTCTTACACATTTGGTATTTCAACACATGTAGGATGATGTCCGTAACGTATATCTGAATTTTAACTGATAAGTTATTATTGTAATATTAATATTAAAAAAAAACTACTTTCATTTTCGATAAACAAGCCCGAAATAGCAAAAATGACAGTAAGGTGGTGGACACGCTTTGGCGGATCCAAGTCATGGATAGTCTCGATCAGAATATATACTTGCAATGAAATAATATTGAATGATTACGTATAGAGTGAATATATCTACTGTGAGACTATTTAGAGAATACATAGAAGTTAAGATTTCACAATTGTTGAATAAATAAAATGAGTCAATTCGTTTTTTAGTGGGCGATTTTAGTTATGATTCACATTCGCTTGGGAACTCTCCAGAACGGAGTATCCAAGAACGCGAATTGCCTAATTAACGAAAAGTGAAGGACGAGTTCATCATGCATCGCGGACAGATACCTTGGATTGGACTTCTACTAATTCAAGAAGTTAACAAATAAAATGGAACAAATAATGCAATTTTAGTATTAATGGAAAGATCTTTCCAGAACGGGGTGCCCAGAAACGGATTGATTAATTGACATTATGACGGAAAGTGTAGGGCGAGTTAACCATCGGCCAGATATTTTGAATCTTACAAATTTGGTCCAAAATATGATTGCAAATGGATATTAATGCATGACCTAGCGTGTTTTAATTTCATACTTTTTTATACCACGACAGATTGGTTGTCAACCTAAGACATTAAGTTGTAAACATTAATGAACAGAATAGTGTATATTCTACGTCTATAAGTTGGGGATGCCCCCCCCCCCCTCCAGAATGTTTTTCAAAACGGTTTTTTGTCAGAAATAATTGTCAGAAATTCTTATTTGGGAGAGTAATACAAATTATATTGAAAATTATAGATTGACCAAAAGATCCAAATTAAGAGAAGAGATATACTTAATACCCATTCACTGATATAAAAAAAAATACAATAAAAAAGTTTATTTGTTTCAGTCAGCTGCAGCAAACAGGATTAAGGCCACATACATGTATATATCATCCATTTCAGTTTAGATTTTCATCCCTGCCCGCTCCTCCGAATATCCTACAATGCAGTTTGTTTTTTTATTTCAATTGTAAGAATAAGATAAGGAAAAAGTTGGAAAAAGTACATGTATATACAAAAATGAACAAAAATATGGTTCAACGTATTAAACATTGTATGATAAAAATGTGTAAAGTGTTAATTCCCGCGCTTGCGCGGGGTATCTTCTAGTAATTATAAAAACTAAGTAAACTCAACTAAATTACTGCTAATGTACATCAGTACGTTAGATAAAAGAAACAGCCAAATCATCTCTTATGATTATTTGAATCTGATTCATCATGACAATTTCGTCCAGTTCGTAATTTGTCTTAGGTCACTGTAGGTTTCGACCAATTGATAAATGGGGCTTGTAGATTTCAGTTCCTACGATTTCCTGTCAGTTTCAGACGCTGTAGGTTTCGACCAGTCGATGAATGGGACGTGTCGGTATCAGTCCTGTTAGTCTCTATAGAACTGTGAATTAACTAAAATTTCCGTAGGAAATAGAATGGATCATTTTCGGTAGATGCGAATATTATACCTTATTTACTGTTTTTTTTTAATGTAGAATTAGTGTCCACATGTACAATTGAAAGCACTGATAATAAATTCGAAATGACACTCGTGTTCAATGTGTACACTAAAACAACTCTTTCTATGCAACTTAACTTGAATATGTTTGGCAATTCTTGCACAGAAAATGCCTCTTTCAGTTCTATATTGAAGTGACGTTCCTTTTTTTAATTTTAATTTATTGATCTAATTCAAAGTGAATTTCAAATTTGGGTTTGTTTTGTTAAGATTCATTGTAATTCATTGTTGTTGTTTTTTTTATATGAATTATTATTCAGTCGTCTAAAAATAAAGGCATCTTATGACTTGATTTACCTTTGAGGTTTCATACAATTTTCTTCTATTGCTTGGAAAATAAAATTCATATTTTTAACATTTCATTGAACTTTGGAAAAGTATGGATTAATTTTTTTTTTTACAAAACTACTAATATCAATGTCTTTCAAAAAGATCATGTTTTAATCAAGTGTGATTATAAATCAACACATCGCAATAATTCATTACACTTTTGGTTTGTTATCTTGACCTATGGATCAAATATGATCCACAATAACTGCTTGTTCTTTCATCAAAGGACAAATACTAACTTCGACTATTTTAAAGCGCATATATGTATATGTTTTGTTTAATTCATTAACCTTAGTCCGTTGTAAATATATATAAAATAATTGATTTTACTTTGATATCTACAATGTTAAAAGGCATACCAGTTTATTATCTCTAACTATTTATTTATGACCTTGATTTATAACAAATGAATGTTTTGTCATTTGTTATTGTCAATGACACCAAATTCATATCTTATTATATAGAATTAACCGCTATCTATGCTAGGCATTGAATCACATTTGAATACATTTTTATTGTATTTTGAGAAGTTTATATGATACATCGATAACTTCATTTATTTTATTAAATTTTAAGGTAATTTGGTAGTTTTTCTGGTCTTAATTCTATGTGCCAGGAGATGAAATGAATTTCTTTACATGCATAAGAGGCTTTTAATTTTATTGGGGTTCTTTTCATTCTTTTGAATGCGTGATGACCGAATCCATGTTTATTTTGCATCGCGACTAATTTACGCGGCTTTTTCCTTGGCTTTGGAATGTTTGTTTTTTTTTCGTTGATTTGAAATTAAACGTAGATATTTAAAAGACATCATTGAGTTATGATATTCATCAAGAAACTTTGTTGCAGGTCAGAGTTTGTTTCAAACGCCAAATACATCAAAGCACATCGAAAATAATACACTTTGTCAAACATGCACGCATCTTTGAAAGTAACAAATATTGACCACCTTAACCTTTGAATTGTACGAATAATCTGTCTGCACGGACTCAAAATTTCAAATTTGTTAAGTTCAAATTCCAATTTTAATTTTCAGGGTTTATGATGATTGACCATTTTGAATATTTTTTGACACCCCAATTTAGCGGGAAAATATCTATCATTAAGGTAAGATGCTCGTAACATATAATGCCGAAGGCGGTTCTCTCATTATTTATATATGATTGTACAAATTCCATAATCAATATTAAAACCTCATCAAATCTTTTGAATTTGCAGTACATTTTCATTTTTCAAATGAATATGTTCATGCTCAGTTCGAAAGTATTTTTGACAAATCCGCGTTTACTCTGAAATTGCATGTTGAATATTACATTGTTACTATTTACATTTAGACGAGATGGTTAACCCTTTCAGGATCGTTTTGTAAAATCGTGCACCTATTTTTAGATGAATTAATACGTAAGCATTTGTAATATTTCTTTAACAGACGAGAAAAGACATCTTTCATTTGCACAGGTCAGTTTGCTGGTTGACTGAGAGTTTCAGAAGTCGAGCACAAATAACCATATGATTTCTTTCCTGTTATTCCATTATCAGAAAACAGAATGACGTAATGAATGATGTAACAAATGCTTGTCCAAAGACAAGTCTTTTTTTAACTTGAATAATTCCGGATGAGTTTTAACGACCTGTTAACCGATATGTGAGGGCTTATAATGCCCAAAACCCTCCGTTTGATGAAATTTTGGATGCCTTATTATCTTTTATGTCATACCAAAAATAAAGAAAAGAATTAAAACATCTCTTTTGAGTCACGAAGCCACTTTAAAAGTGTCAGATGTTTAGTTTGAATCAACATTTGTAATTTGAAAAAACAACGTGTAGGCTCTATAATACTATTTGTTCTTTTTAGATGCTCCTTAATCGTGGACATTGTGAAATGTATTTATTGGTATTAAAACTTGAGCAACTTGAGCCATATTTAATGTAGCTATTACTTCGAACAAATTGGAAAAGTGAATTTTCTTTTTACGACGTTGCGTGAAACTAAAACTGTTAAAAATGTGTTAGAGGTGTTATTTACAGAATGGCACATTAACGGTTGCGCTGGGTGATTGTTTTCTTTTACAAATGTACATGTAGAAACACTTCCACTGCTACCACTTGCCAATTTTGTGCAGGATTGATGTATAACAAGAAAATGCGAATCTGCCATCTTTGGAATACTCTTCTACACGAGAGGTTCTTTAACAAAAGTTGTATTGATATAGCATAAGAGCTTAACAATAATATCAATGGTCTGTATTAGACTTCGAAAATATAAGTGAGGTGGATCTATAACATAGAATTGGGACCTTTCCTCTCTGAAGAAAGTATCACTAAAAAACCATCAATTGAATATTCTTAGCTTACATAAAGTATTTAACATATTTCAAAATGTTTCATCAGAATAAACTGGCATTGGTTTACTTTGGTTTGATTGACAACACGTTTTAAAAATGATTGCAGTTATACCGGAGTAGTACTCATTTGCAAAATCAATTGGTTTTTTTTGGCAGTGCATTCTTAATCATCGTATAACAATATTCTTGAATTCTTTTGTCAGCAAACCATTGTTATGCAAATTGTACATTATTTTAACGCAGTTTATGGGAACATATTTTATATATAATGATAAATAGATTAAAGTTAAATTCCCGTTTTGCGAGCTTTAACTTGCCAGATAATTATACGTGCAAGTAAGTCTCAAATTGATGGTGTACCTCAGCCTACCATCTGATTGTGACGTAATGCGATACTCGAACTAATTTAAATACAAATATTCCATATGCATGGTTTTATTTGAAATACTTCATTTTGTAATGTATATTGTACAATGACATTAAAAATGTATATGTTAAATGATGCACCTCTTACAATTTTTTTTTTAAATTGCTGACTACCATTGATGATTCTCTATTTATCGTTTTATGTTAAAAGTGTTTTTAATATATCATGAAAGAATGATAAATTTCAATGAACTTATTTTAAATCGAGAGTTTCTTGGCGGCTTGTTTTTTTTTGGATGTAAGAAAAATAATTGATGATACGAAAATAGAATCCCTTAATTCCCATGGGCGATCGTTAAAATTGTGAACATCATACCATAATTCATGAAGTTTTATCTTGCACAAAAACATAAGAAATATGAATAATAAATGAAAAACTATTCTTTCAGATATCGTTTGATATTTATGCTCCAACCGATTTATGTTCACTTTTGAGAGAAGTGTTGATGCATAATGTATCATTTTATTCACGAAAAAGGTAACGTTATTCCAATGAATTAAAAATTGATCGGAAAATCGTGATGTTTGAGTGCTTTTTATCCAACTGGAGACAATATGTTTGTAACGTGTATTTTATAAGAAATCCATAATGAAATTCTGATATCATTCTTTATATATTGAATATGTTTTTGAACATTTCAAAGTTTGTACATGTAAGTTTATATAGCATAAAATAATTGCAATTTGCATCTTTCTTTATTAATAAGACTCTATCTCTCTCTCTCTCTCTCTCTCTCTCTCTCTCTCTCTCTCTCTCTCTCTCTCTCTCTCTCTCTCTGAGAAAGAATGAGAGCATTTGATGTTAAAATGCGTGATGCAACAGATCACTCCGCAAATTTTATTCTATCAAAATACTAAATATTTTTTCCAATGCAAGAAGTTGTATTTGTAATTTGTTTAAATTGAGATCTTTCAAAAGATCAAGGAACTTTATATTCTTATTTTTTTTTTCGCAAAAAACGATATTATTGCATAGCTATTCTTTACTACTTTTTTGATTGGTTTACACGGAATGGTAATTTTGGAGGTGAACATTTAATAGGGATTTGATTTAAAATTCAGTAAGCTTTTTCGTGTACTCTACTGCATCGGGCTTGAATGCACAAAGAATTGTACATTTCAAAGTGAATAATTTTCAGTGAACAATCATCCTCCTCCTTTGCTGGAAAATCTGATAATGTACCATTGCTATCTTTTGCATAAATAACAAGTAAATTGATTATTGCAGAGAAAAGGTACATATTAAAATAAATTATTTTAAAATTCATAACTACAATCATACATTTTCATGATTCACTTGATTTCCTATTTACAATCAATCAACTGAGCAGAAAGACTTTTTTGTCAATTTTGATGAAAATAATAAGGTTTATTGTAAAGCAATTTTTACTTTCAACGACTTTTTTCGCCATTAACCGGAAGTAAACTAATAATTTTCGCACCCACTTTTTCGTGATCAAGATGTATACCTTTTTTATAAGCATATCTCAGAAATCTTATCTTGTTTTAATAAATCATCGGTGATTTGTAAAATGACACATTATACAATGATATTGTTATTATGAGTACACGTTATACAATGAAATTGTTATTATGAGTACACGTTATACAATGATATTGTTATTTTGAGTACACGTTATACAATGATATTGTTATTATGAGTACACGTTATACAATGATATTGTTATTATGAGTACACGTTATACAATGATATTGTTATTATGAGAACACGTTATATACTGATATTGTTATTATGAGTACACGTTATACAATGATATTGTTATTATGAGTACACGTTGTATACTGATATTGTTATTATGAGTACACGTTATACACTGATATTGTTATTATGAGTACACGTTATACACTGATATTGTTACTATGAGTACACGTTATACACTGATATTGTTATTATGGATGCATAGAGTGTTTCGGAGGTTTTGATAGAGTTATATTTGATTTTAACTTCGCCTAATCAGGTGTCAACCTATTATGATTTTTACGCTATTGTAGGCGTCATTGAATTATCATCTTGCCTATGTTCTTGTGTTTAATGTAGGAGATGAAAGGTTCATTGGTTATTATTTCTTTAGATATTGCATCAAGTTTAAGGACATTCCAATATTTGAGAATGCATTTTTAAGACCCTTAATACTGTGGAATCATTAAATTTCGTGGGGGCCAATTTTCGAGGATTGCTTAAATTTCACAGGTTCGTAGGGACGTAATTCGTGTATTCACTTAAACCTACAAAGGAAATATGACTCGTATACCCTAATTTATTAATTCGTGGAGGATGTTAATTCGTGGATGAGAGGTACCCACGAATTCCACGAAGTTTGAGCCACCACGAAATCTAATAATTCCACAGTATATTGGTTTATTCTTGGTAATCATGACATTTGGTTACCATTGGTTGCATTGCGGATCTGTTCTAATCCATTAATTTTTTCTATTGATTTTCCATTTCATAAATATTGCGATTTATTTCCTTACCAGAGTAACCTCTCTTTGATAGGTGTGTCTTAAAATCCGTTGGAATTGTAGATAAAATAAAAGGATCACTGGTATTGCTTGTATATGTCTGATGCATTCGCCTTTTATTAACCCTTTAAAAACAGGAGGGCTGTGGGTGCTTTTTCTGTTCTTGAAAAGTGTTTGTTGATTTAACATATGACTTGATATCAGGTCCAGAAAATGGTCGCTTTTTTCTGAGATGTCAAACGTGAACTTCGAGTTTGTGATATGCATTGCTGATGTAAACAAATTCTAATATTTCATTTTGTGTGCCGTTAGAGGAGATAAGAAATCGTCTTTAAATGGACTTTTATTAGCGAATTTGATTTGACATCATACAATTGATAATTTAATACATTGTTTTTTTTTCTAAATTTCCGCATCCTTTAGTATGTTTCTAATATTTATATTGAGCTCCAAGTACGTGTTTCTAAGACACATTTCAAGAAGAAGATAAGATCTTCGGTCTTTTTGGTCTCTGGATTAGGAATGACAATTTATAGGTTGTTAGCGTTTTTGTGTGTTTTGTGTGTTTCATTGACGGCGCTGAGTAATTCGCAGAATTCCATATCGGTATAACTAACAATACCTTCTGTTCTGGTTTGCGACATTAACAAAGAATTCAGCATGTCAGAGGCATGCATTTAAAATTACAAAAGAGAAAAATAGTTCGGTATTAAATCATGTGTTTAAGTGTACAGAAGGAATAAATAACAGGTGCACGGATAATGCATCTTTTAAAGAACAACGATCTGAATAACTCTTTTCACAGGATGAATGACCATCTTTAAGTCCTCCTTAAAGATAGCTTAAAGGTGTTTAAAGGTAGCTTAAAGACGATCTTTAAGCCACCTTTAAGCTACCTTTAAGCTATAAGTATTGCTTAAAGGTGGCTTAAAGAAAGCGTAAAGATGGCTTAAAGGCAGCTTAAAGACTATCTTTAAGCCACCTTTAAGCCACCTTTAAGGACAACTTATAGGTCCTTAATGTCCAAACTTCTTTAAGCCACCTTTAAGCCACCTTTAAGCTACCTTTAAGCCATTAAAAAAAATTTAATTCAATATTGTGCTTAATTTCCAACAAAATGTATTAACTTTATGAAAGAAAAGGTATTAAAACGGTTTTTGTTCTAGAAAGAAAAATGAAAAAAAACACACAAAAAAACCAGGCACGGCGAGAATTGAACCCGGGACCCTTAGTTTACTAGCATCACCACACAGCCTCTGCGCCACGGCAACTTACATATATATGAGTGTTTTTATATCCTATATATCAGTGGATATTGAATCACTGAATTGAATGTGTTTACTTGAAAAGATTTTGACAAACCATTCAGTTTGTAACAATCAATTATATCTAATTTATAAATTACATGCATGCATGTATTTAGAATGAAATACGGAACTTGGTTATCAGTAAACAAAAATATATTATACCTAAATGGAAACCGGTAGGTTCACTATAGTAGGCTTTCTTAGTTAATAAATTTAAACCGAGTAGATATACGTTCATCTAATTTATAGCTATAAAAATGTAAGAAAGAAAATGAAATCATTTCTTTTATTAAATGCATTGATACTATTAGGGTATTTGTTCAATTTCCCGCAATTTCCCGGTTTTCATGATCGCGGCGCCGTTCCAATATGTTTAAATATTTACATGTAATTGTATGTACATGTACATGATTTTTAAAACAAACAAAATTACCAATTACCGGTGATGTATTTACTGCATGTGGCAATTGCAAATGACTTGTACATACAATTGTATGATGTGCCAGGCCGGGTATATTTGACATATTTACCCTTATACATATATTTAAATAATCAACCCCTATTTATGATCACCGGTACATTAATTAATTAGCCTCAAGATTTTACTCTTACAAACATGTATCGTTAATTTGTAGACGTAACATCTTTGAAACCCAGAGCTAGGAAATAATACTTTGAAAATGAATTACAAATGTAAATTAACTTGTATTCACTAGACTTATCGTATACTCGTACATACTAAGATTCAACGCCTTTAGAAACCCTGACGTGCACCTGGGCACACGACACACCTGTTGTGTATATCTTGTATATTCTGTGTTAGTTCCAAAGGTTTTCTTAAGTTGGACAAACAATAGACTTTAATTAGATATACACAAACATGCACCTGGGCACATGACACAACTGCTGTGTATATCTTGTATATTCTGTGTTAGTTCCAGGGGTTTTCTTAAGTTGGACAAACAATAGACTCTAATTAGATATACAAAAAAGAACAAAACTATGTCTAGACAAACAAAGCAGTAATATCCTGCCCGATATAACAAAGGCAGTTGAGAGTCTTTTCATCTTTAACATGTATCTAGCAGATCTAGAGTTAATGAAATAATGAAAATTGAAAAAAAATACAAACCTTAAAACGATTAACAAATTAATTCATGCATTTTTGGTTCATTATCTTTATTTTGTTTAATAACCGGATGAACTGAGAGAGAGAGAGAGAGAGAGAGAGAGAGAGAGAGAGAGAGAGAGAGAGAGAGAGAGAGAGAGAGAGATTTTTATTAGTTTTATGCACATATTAAAATACAGAGACTGCGCTCATACCTACAATAATTTTGAAACCCCCAAAAAATTATAAAGAATTTTATAACGGCAATCTGTGTCCATCAGAGCGGTGCTGATGATAGCGATCTGTGTTTAATGGAGCGACGATTAAAACCGTCTGGAACACCCCCCCCCCCCCTTCCTTGGAAATTATATTATCACTCGGATGACCCCCTCCCATCTCTATAAAAGAGCTTTTGCATTTAATATATGTTTTTATTGTTCAGCTTGATCAATATTGACTTAAAAGCCACTTAAAGACAGTGTAAAGGCAGTGTAAAGAGAGCGTAAATGCCACTTAAAGATGCTTAAAGGTGGCTTAAAGGTGGCTTAAAGGTAGCTTAAAGAAGTTTGGACATTAAAGACCTATAAGCACTTGCTTAAAGGTGACTTAAAGGCGGCTTAAAGGTTGTATAGCCTTTAAGCTCCTTCAAGTCACCTTTAAGCCACCTTTAAGGACTTGCTTAAAGATGGTTTTTCGCCCTGTGTTTTGCAAAAGGATGATTAAAATAATTATAACAGGCACGTATCATCGTTTTTGAAAGTGTAGGGGTGGCAGATTCAACCATAAGATCTTGAAAAACAAAACCAGGGGACAAGATGCTACTCCCCAAAATCCTGTAAATCCAAATCAGGGGATATATACCTCTATCTTCAATTACACTACTCATTTTATTTTAACTCAAAGTTTTGACTTCTGACCCAAAAACACCTCATTACGTAACACGATGGAAAATCATTACATTTTGTTTTGCCTCGGACTAGAATGTCTCGACGTCATTGAATGGATCGCATCACGTGATTGCCTTATAAATTTCTTTACACGACAGGCGTAACAATTTATACGGCAACATGGTGGACGTAAATACATGTAAGTCTGTAGCTGCGCAGTTCAACATCTGTTCATGGTAATTTAAATGGCATTGTCCTGGTATTGATTGCATACTTTTCAAACAAAATTGCATGTAGGACTTTATATTTATTGCTTTTTTATCTTTTGGCGACATTTTTGGCCAGTTTTGGGCAGAAACAAGCCATTTAAAAAATGTTTACAGTCTTATTCTCAAATGTACAATATCGCCGCATACCTCTATAACAAAATAACCAGTATTTGTATTCCATGGTACATAAAAAAGAACATGCAGTTACTTAATTCCTAAATTCTTATATCATATTATGTATTGATACGTTTTTTATATTGATACATATGCCAGTCTACCAGAAGTAGTTCATATGTATATAATTGTATTTATACAATGATAGTTTGGATACATATGTAGGTCCGGAATGGATAGATAGATAGATAGATAGATAGATAGATAGATAGATAGATAGATAGATAGATAGATAGATAGATAGATAGATAGATAGATAGATAGATAGATAGATAGATAGATATCTGAAGAAAAAATATAGACATCTAAAAACTTGTTATGATTTTTAACTTTAGAATTAAGAAAATGTTGATAGTCCAATACTCTGTATCATCCGTCACTGCAACGCAAAACTTTTGATTTGATTTGATAATGAATGTAACAATTTGAAATGAATACTTTAAGGAAAGAAACATATCCCGTTTTTCGTTGAAATTCAGCAAATTATTTTTTTGCTATCCTTTATCTGATTTGCCTTATTTTGATCTATTTTCACGGAATAGTATCAGTAGAAATGTATTTCCAGTTCATTTAAAATTCAGCAAAATATTCCACATCATCTACTGCATCATTTTAGATTAATATTGCATAATGTCCCGGGAATGCTACAATCAAAGAGAGGAATCAATATAAATGAATTCTTTGAATGCAAAATTTAAAAAAAAGAATTATATTGCAATCACTTGCATCATTTTCGAAATATTTTGATTTTATCTAAACAGTTTTTTTTTTAACAAAAGACCCACAGGATTTCACGGTATGGACCTATCACGGAGGCGCACGTTTGCATTTTCAGCTTCAGTTTGGAGTATTAAACTTAATCCGAGACTCCTCTAACTATTACCTCTGCTTTTATTTTTTGATGTTTGCAAACATATAACAAAGCTTGGGAATAAGTGGTCAACTGTGCCCAGGGTCTACTTAGCCTAGCCATTAACCTGCTTCAAGCAAAGCGCTATTTATCTACTATTTGATCCACTGATTATTTATTGACTCAATTTATCAATAGACAATGTTGATTGATATTGATTGATCAATTGATTAATTTATATTGATTGATCCAATAATCCTATTGCTTATGTAATTGATTTTTATTGTTTGATCAAACAATTTGATTGATTTATGGATATATTGATTGAACAATTCTATTGCCGATGTGATTGATTTATATTTATTGATTAAACAAGTGATTGTTGGTGTGATAGTTGATTGATTAATTGATTGATTTATTGTGCAGCCATATACCTGCTCACCAATTGGGTGGCAGGTCGGTTGTTAAAATACATGTTTCAATAAATAAGTCATGACCAAACACGACACTGGCAGTTAGTGTTCAGCTGTTGTCTTTTATATCATTCACTATTATTTTATGAATAACTAAACAGACAAGGTTGTTACATGTTGTTTTAATCATTTTAATTAATACCTAATGAAACATTTTATTGAAGAGCTGAGCCGTGGTCCTAACGGTCTCCGATTAAATTAAAGGACGACGAACCTAATTCAAGATTTCGCACCTCTGCACAGAAATCCGCGCACATGCTATGAATATGACTGTCTTAATTACGTACATCAGAATAAGAGAAAATTATAAAGTTTTCATTCTTCTAAACCTAATTTGTGATGCCAAAATATTATTAATGGAGTAAAATTAAGATAAAAAAATTAGCCCGAATTTCCTTTGTTTACGAGAGGTCCGTTATATTTCCACCGTTTATTAATTTTAAAACGTCCAAAGGCAGTTTATTCTTTTTATCTGGTAGATACTGAATTTATACCATACCCTGACAATATTTATATTTATATTAGTTAATGTAATGTCAGGCAATAATTAAATATGTCCTTTTTTTCAATAATATTTCTGAAGAAAAATGATCCATGCAGAGAACTTTTAACACAACCCCTCAATAAATTTAGGTCTACGACCTACATTTTTTCTGTTTATCAGTAAGCTAACAGACTTCTTCATATTACAATTTAATTAGAATGAAAAATCTATCGCAGAAGTTTTAAAATATCAGTTTGTATACCACACCCCAGAAAATTTCCTTTACTCTCTATTATATCTTAGGATCTTTGTAGCGAAATTTAGAAATACCGTTTACGATAGTTTCGACCGAGTAATCGGTTAACCGGTTAGAGATTGTCACCACTAGTTAAATTGGAACATGTATTCTGTTAGCATGAAATGAATTTTATACTTAAATGGCCTATTTTGGGGAACTAAGAAGAGTTATTTTTAACACCTTATTGTCAACGTAACTTTTTTGTTTTTAAAGCAAGATGTATAGAACGGTTGTTTAATTGCAAAGAGGTATGGATGGTCATGAAATCTTGCGATCTATATTGGTTAAGCAATGACCTAAAACAATGATAGGTTATCATTCAAGAATATCCTTTTTAGTTACAAAGAACTCGTAGGATACATTTTTGTATATTCACATTTGCAAATGTTTCCTTGATAAGACTCAGCAAATAATTCTATCTCAGCAAAACTAGGTCAAGATGTCACATTAGCACTTAAATTATCTAGGTCACTACATTTTCTATGTACACAATCTAGCCGAATTATGTTAGAAAAAAACAAGTTTGTAGTGAAAATGCATTATTATAAATAATAAATAATAGGATACGTTTAAACTTCAAAACATACTTACTTTTCTTTTTTCAATGCCATTTTTTATTCATTCGTTTTCATTTTATAAAATCAATTTTTGTAGAAGATCATGGAATAGTTAGTCACAAAGTGTAGTGTGTATTGGTGGACACCATTAAAACATCACTAAAATATATATTTTCACTTGTCGTAGTAGCAAAAACAGTTCATGTCTGTGTTTTCCTACGTATCCAAATCCATTTTGCAACCTCAAAAACATCGACCTTCAGTTTATGTGCACTCACAAAGCAAATCTACCATCATGCCAGGTTCTCTTCCTTCTGCATCTCTGTCCATTCCATACACAATAAGAAAACAGGTTTGGTTCTACAATTTACGAGGGAAAACATTGTACTCTCTACTATTTTTTTTTCTGCAGGTACGAGTGCACCTGAAAATTTTGGAAATCCTAGGCGTTTTTAAACCGCTATATATGTGACATGACTTTTACAAGAAGTTGTAACATTGCGCCGAGGTTTTATAGGTTTTCCTCATTTCATGTTGAATTTTCTTATTATTTATCTCAATCGAAGTTGAAAATTAGGATTTTGTAGTCATTACAAAAATTATATTATATATTTTTTCATTATTATTTCATGAAACATCATGTCAATCAGAGTGGCTTTCTTAATCAACACTCGAAGACTATACCGTTATTGTTATAAATACAACCAATATATTGATTAAGAAATATGATGCTATCCGTGGCTTTTATGGAATGTGTTAAAAAACAATCAGTATTTGTAATCCCTAAATACATAAAAAAGAAATTAATTCCTAATTCTCATATCATTATATAATGATAGTGTGGATAGTGTGGATACATGTGTAGGTCCAGAAAAGATAGATAGATATATACCATAGCCCTTTAATGTACCTGTCAGGGAGTCTAGTGTTCGCATTTTAAGGTTCAGTTTAGAGTCTTAACCCTAATCTTAGACTCCTCTAACTCTTACTTCTGCTTTATACTTTGATGTTTGCAAACATATAACATTGCAATCATTTGCATCATTTGTGAATTATTTTTATTTGTCTTTACTGTAGATTTTTAAGAAAGAGGACTTTAGGTCTGCGATCACCCGAGTACATGTACTATAGCCTGTTACATGTAACCTGTACGGGGGTCTCATATTAATGTTTCAAGCATAATTTTTTGAGTGCAGACACTACTCCGGACTCCTTTGAGTGTTATCCTTACTTTCATTATTTATGTTTCCAACCATTAATTCATAAGAAGGAGTAGTAGTCTGAAAAAGGATATCCGATTATCTATCCCCTTATTCCAGGAGACGTAGATACATGCTGTGTTATTCTTAGTCGTTCCTCTACTGCTTCATGAGTGTATGGACCCTGTCAAGAGAGTTACGGTTGTTTGACGTCAGATCGAAGCTTTCCAATTGAATGGATATTGAAGAATATTAAGTTTATGGTAAGCTCTTGGTTTCCAACTGAGAATGTGTTTTCTGAAATTAACTGCTTGAAATTGTGATAAAATACATATAAGGACGAGCCATAGAGTGTTAGGATTGTAGTTAAATAATCATTTTAAACTTTAAACAACGAACATTCACTGATAGCATTGTTAAAGGGTAGTTCTGGTAGGGATTGTATTCGCTGTTTTTATGAGAGTTTTTCTTGGTTATTGTTATCATGGCACTAAACATGAATTTTTTTATTTTGAGAGAGATGATACTTTCAAAGATCTACTTCCTATCACTGATATTGTAACATTGCATACATTTAGACCACAGTCAGTGTTTGACGAATCATTACAAAATGGTGAAACAATTACGCCCTTCACAGAACAGAAGTTTTTGGTTGGCTGTTGGTTTGTAATGATATTTGTATTAAATTAATGACATAAAAACCACTGTTTGGGAAAGTCAAAAGCTAAACATATGGTACAGCAACAAACTGGAAGGGTGTAGTTAGACGATCACCACAAATTTTCACAAACAATATTTGCAAACTTTCACAGATTCAACAATATATAAGAATGATTGTGATACGGACTTATTCCGAGTATTTTGCTGTTTTTATGAGTTGTTTCTTGGTTTGTGATATTATGACACTCAACAGAAATTTTGATTTCGAGAGAGATGACACTTTCAGAGATTTAATTCCTATCACTGGTAGTGTTAACTACACAGAAACACAGTTTAACCTTACTCGGATTGAGTGTGCAGGTTGTTGTGAATATTGCGCAGGATTTTTGTACAATAGGGTGACAGGAACTTGCCATCTTTTGAAAACTCGTCTCGGTGAGAGAGATTTCAATAGAAGTCGTGTGGATATCGGATGGGAGCTTTATAACAGTTTGAATGGTATGTAAACAATACTAAATAGCGAGATAAAGTCTTCAATAAATAATAAGTGTTAAAGAAATAAAAATTAGTTCAATAACATTTTCAGACAACATCACTTTTTAACAAATTTAAAACTTCCAAAGAAGTTTTTTTGCTTTAATTGAGATTATACGTAAAAGCAAAAGTTAGTTAAGAGTGGTGTTTTATTTAGCAAAAAAGTCAAACCTTCGTCAAACTATCTTTTATCAGAATCACATAGATACCGGATGGAATCTCTATAACAGATTAAGTGGTATTTTAAGATCTTGTTTGTCAAATGAACCTTTATAAGTAAGATAAGTTTTGTAATAAAAAATAATACGTAATATACTGCAAAAAATCGTTTTAAGAAATAAAAATTGAATAGAACATATTGTAACGCTTTTAAAGATTTCCTAAGGATGTGGATTTCCCCCGTTTTGTTTATTTTTAGATCAATCAAATAGATAAGCAACATATTTAGAGACCAACTTCTGATGTGTCAGATTTTGAAGATAAAAATAAAGTAATGGTAAAAGGAACACATTTAGCTTATAAAATTAATCTGAAAATTGATTAGTTTAAATCTCAAGAGTAGGATTAAATAATCTCTCGCAAAATTAATTAAATGAACTTATTATACATTATAACGTTCTATCCTCAATATACTTTACTTGAAGTGTCCTACTAAGGACTTACTATGAATGCATATTTTCTTTTTTCAGTTCCGATATCTTTAACATTTAAACGTTTGTAATTAGAAACTTTAGTAAAAGTGCTCTTAAAACAAATGAATTTGACCAAACATTTTTAATAAACTTAAGTTTAAATATTTTAAACATCGTGATTTTACTTTTCAAAAATCTAAATATTTAATTTAATATCATTAAGGTTTTAGAAAAAAATTTCTATTTATTAAATATCAGAAAATTTATAACATATTTTATTTTTTGACATTTACAGTTTGCGGTCAGGGATGGCATCTCTACAAAACTCATTGTTATACGTACTTGGAGTTGAATAAAACATGGACCGAAGCAAAGGTATCGTAAGAAAACTTATTAAGGTGGCTCTATACACCACTTTTTGATGACGCAGTACGCAAAAAAGTAAATCTGGAAACATGCATTTCCGGTACTGGCTGATTTAAACTGAGGTGAATTGTATGGGAACCGCTATTTTGAAAAATTTGTTAAATGGATAGATTTAATTTGATAATTGGAAAATTCATTACTTACAAGTAATGTGGTATGTGACACCTTCACGTTGTGTGGCATTATTCATCGAAATAAACAATAAAATCAAGTATAAATTTTAGAGAGTTTCTTTAGCATTTAGCATTATATGTTACAACGTAGCGCAGTGGGTTAGTGGGTTCACTACAAACCAGAAGGTCATGAGTTCGATTCCCGTTGAGAACAATACATTTTATAACTTTCCAAAAATTTCTAAAACGTATTTTTTTGGTTGAATACCGTGAAAGAAAATTCTAAACAGGTGAAAATATTTCAATTATAATATACTTTAATGCACATTAATATCGACACCTAACGGGGATGAGAGAGATGCTTTGAATTTCTCTCAGGTTGGGATACATAAATCCTATTAGCCTAGTCAATGTTCCCCTTTATTTATTTGACTTAGTTTTGCATTAAAGCGAATATATTCACTTATACAGGGCAAAGTCTATAATGAAATTTGTATGTATTTATCATTCCAACATTATATTTAGGAAATTTTCTTCAACTCAGAAATGAAAAGTCCCCAAGGTGTTTGGGCCTTGGGACTAAGGAACGATAACCGTTACATGAGGAACTTTCATACCAAATAAAATTTAAAATATTTTTTTTAAATATGTTCAATACTTTGAATATGTCAAGTTGACTCAAACTGGTGTATACGTATCATAACCTCCAAATATTGTAAATTTTAGAACTTCAAGGCCTTTCCTTTTATAGAGTAGGTCTGTGCTCCATATCTTCTCCTAGTCTAAATAAGGAGATAACAAACCGACTTCAATCAACAAAAACGTTGAGAGATGATCCGCTATACATTAAAAATGCATGTATCATTATGTATCCAATCAGTTGAACGTTTTGAAAAAAAAAATCAAGTCCGTAAATTCGTGGCCACATAGTATTTAAACAGCCTACTTTGTATGTTGTGTCTGGAATGGCTAGGTGGTTAGAGCACTATCCATATGCTAATCTTAAATATCCAGGGTTTTCATGTTGTGGGTTCGGTACCAACAAAATTTAAGGCAATATTTTTTTCCTTAACGTTTGATAAATATATTAAAATCTGAATATAGTTAGAAATTGTGTTTTCACAAACTTCTATTATAATATATTCGAATAGATTTAATTTGAAAAAGTAGATTCAAACTTGTATTTAACGACGTAACCGAATGGGTATTTGCGCTATCTTATCCCCCACCCCACCCCCATCTTCTTAATTTTATAAATTGATAGCTAGATAGTGATTAATAGATTTTAAGACACTTTATTACCAAAAGGGCACCAAAATTAACCTTTAAGTAGTTTAAACGGTTTTATTTTTTAGATGATTTTTTTACGGAAAATGTTCTATTTGATACTAAACTATAAGGTAAGGAAGGATGAGTTTAAAATTATTAACTCAAATGTTTATACATTTTTTTCATAAATTCCACCTTTCCATTTCCAAAAATAATTAAGATGGGAAACGTGTGGAAAACTTGCAAAGAACTTTAAAATTCATAAACAGCAAAATAGTAAAACTGATATCGTTTGAAACGCCCTTTTATGAAATTAGAATGGTAAATGTATATTTTTTAAATCTTTAAAAACTTGACATTTGAAGCTTCACAGATCTTCTTGCATGAAATCTCATTACGTGTAGAGTATCAAAGGCAGAAATTTTTGACGCGTTTCGTTGAGGATATCTTCATTTTGAACTTGGTTCCTCTTGTCAATTCTTTTAAATACAAAAACCATCTATGGTAAGAAAACGAAATAACCACATTTTTTACTCTGTTTTACAGGACATTTGTGCCTGTTCCGGTGCCTATCTTGTTCAAATAGAAACAAGGGAGGAAAACGAATGGATAAAAGAAAATTTATTACCAGCATTGGAAGAATCCGGTAAACTTTCATAATTCTTCATTTAATAAATAGCATGACTGTTTTTACAAAAGAAATCGTCGTCTTCAAAACAAAATTAATCGGAGTCGAATTTGATTGACCTTGATTACCACTGTTCAATGCCTGTTATCTTTCATAGAATACTTTGTTATGTCAAACATTTCTATTGAGTCTCAGTTACGTCAACCAGTTCTGGGCAAATTGTTTGAGCTCAAACTGACACTACATTTTAATGAAACCAAAACTAAGGTCAAATGTTGTTTTAACGTCTCATATTTTTTATCTTCCATTTAGAAAGTTGCTTTGGTAAATCATATTACTTTTGTTGTGATACGTGGATCGGAGCCAGTGACCAAGTTAAGGAGGAAGTGTTCCAGTGGACAAACAAAGAAAACGTGGAATTCAAAAACTGGAATCCAGCTGAACCAAACGACTACAATGGCAATGAAGACTGTGTTTCAATGTGTCGCGATGGTCAGTGGAATGATTTCAGTTGTAACAAAACTTTCAACTTCATCTGTGAAAGAAATATTTTTGGTTAATGTAGTTTTGGGAGTTAAACTATGTTCAATCACCCTTGGTCATCACACACTTTTCAAGCGCAGTAATATGTATTGATTATATAGTGGCTGTCAGTGGGGCTTATGTGTCAGCTAATTTACTCTTGTGATATTCAATATAGCCATGTATAAACATCCGACACAGAATAGTTAATGTCAATTTTTTCTGAACTGATCTTATCTTGATTTTTTAGAATTTAAGTAAATGTAACAATACATTAAATTTATTAAGAATATTAGATCTCGTTCAAAGTAATTCTGAATCATACAGAACCTAAATATCTCCGTAATTTGCGTAACAGACCTCATTTGAAGTGTGGCTCCATCTGTAAACATTGAAAAAGATACGAACGGAAAACATGCACAACAACTATCGACAAAGTGGTGCGAAATATCCAAATATGGTGCGAAGTCTATTTGCATTGTCTGCCGCGTAGTAAGAATTGGTTCACCAGTAAAGTTATTGATATTTCTGAAAAAAGTTTTCAGGGATGTCTTTTTGATAATACTGTTTAAATAAAAGAATTAAATATTAATTTTAATATGAATGATTAATGTCTTCTTCATATAAAATTTCTAGTTAATGGTTTTTCTACCTTCACAGTATGTAAAGAAACTTAAGGGTGTTGTTTACTCAGGGTTTGAGTTCTCAAATTCGGATTGTTATAAAGTTTAATGTCATGAGTAAAACTTGTTCTAAAATATTAAAAGTTAAAACTTTATGATTTAGCCTATATAATTTTGCATAATTGCTGTTGGTTTTACTTCACTTTATTATTAAATCAATCGAATGGCACGAATTGTAAAAATATTGAAAAATGCTAAAAAATGACAAAAGACCCCATATCTCAAAATTTTGATCATTGACCTCATATAAATTTTATGCAAACAAAATAAGGTCAATATAAGAAGTTTAATACTATAAATGTTTTTGTATTATCTTCATTCAATTTTTTGTAAAGTTGGAACAAAAATGGGTAGGAATTTGAAAACTGATAGAGGAAATTCGGACTTTGATATTTTTAAAAATTGAAGCTGAAATCTTATTGCTTTGTATCTATCTAGTGCCCCTACCATTCACAAACTGTAATTCATTGTTTAAAGTGTTTATTTATTTGTAATATTTTACAATTTAAAAAATCTCTATCGTAGTGTAAAATTTTGTAGGATTTTTCTTGATCTTTCAAAAAATATTCAATGGCCATTTACTCATAAAGAGATCATTGACCAACGTTTTTGAAAGTAAAAAATAACACAACAATCAAAGGTCTATAACATACAATAGATAGCTTTTCATTATCATCAGTGGAATTTTTTTTCAGTCTGAGTAAACGTCATCCTTAATTCTGACTCCACAACAATAATGATCATGTATTCCAAATTCATTGTTATTTTCAATGTAGTTTTATACAACTATTTTTAGCATATATTCCTGATAATAAAACATATAAATTTCCAGAACATGGGTTAATGTACTGTTTATTTGTCTGTCGGAGCTTTACCTAGCTGACACTTGTAAATGCACCACAGCATTGCATTTACACAATGGAACAGAACTCGGATATTGTCCTGGTTAAAATATATTATTGCTTTGCCTAGTAAAAAAAATCTTATTAAACTATGGAGAAAATAGTTATGGATCTTGCATATTTAAATAAATACAAGATTTTCAGGATTATAATCTTTTTCAGTCTGGATCAACTGTTTACTCCCTAGAATATCCGGTTAACTCTCCCCATGTTCTATTTTGTCCATGGTAAAAGAGCGTAGTCAAATAAAACATTATACAGTGTATAAATACACTGGTTTATATTTCAATTTTAGCTCACATGAGCTAAAAGATCAAGCTAGCTAGCTTCTCTAATCATTTGTTGTCCTTTATCCATTTATTTCACATTTTGGACTTCTAAGAAGTTATTACTTCTAATAAAGAAAATGCAATAAAATGATCGGTCAGTAAGCATTTTTAGCTCACCTAAACCGAAAGCTCAAGTGAGCTTTAATGATCAAAATCTGTTCTTTTTCTTTCGTTGTTGTTGTCGTCTTCATAAATTTCAACCAAACTTGGCACAGAGCATCCATCAAGTTTTTTTTTTTCAAATAAAGGTTCATTTCCCTTTTAAAGGCGAGATAGTTAAGAATTGTTAAAATTGTTGGTATTTTTTGGTTGTCCTTAGGTAGTGTAGATTCAAATTTGTTCAAATCATGATCACTGGGACGGGTTGGGCCACAATGAGGGTGGAATATTTACAAAAAGTTAGTAAGAATATACAGAAAATTAATCAAAAAACCTTTTATAATTTTCTCATAAACCTTATGACCAGAAAAGCTGTAACTCGTGTGGAGGCAATCACAGGTATTGTAGATTCAAAATTTCTTCGAATCATGATCCCTGAGGTTAGGCTGGGGCGACAATGGAGGGTCAAAAATTTTACATCAATTTTATAAAGAAAAACTTTAAAAATCTCTCAAAAACTTACTAGTCAGAAAAGCTGAAACTCGTATGGAAGCGTTCTGTAGTTTAGATTCACGTTTTTTGAAATCTTGATCGCCGGGAGGTAGGATGGGGCCAAAATGGGGGTCGAATTTTTATATTGGAATTAATAGAGAAATATCTTTTAAAATCTTGTTCTCAAAAACCAATTAGCCAGCCAAGATTAAGCTTGTTTAGAAGCACCCCCAGGTACATGTAATGAAGATTCAAGTTTGTACAAACTATCACGATCCTCTGGAGTACAATAGAATGGCCACAATAGAAGGATAAAAAATTACATAAGAATACATAGAGAAAAATATTTAAGGAATGAATTTAATTTCTACCTATGTTATACGGTATAACATAACTTGGGGCAGTTTACGCTTTATAAACTATTAGATAATAAGGCCGATTTATTAGTTAAAATATGTTAATTTGTACAAAATTTAAACGTAACGTCAATTGCAAGCGGATTAATACGTTTCGCTCGCGCGTCTTATTGTGACGTAGGCAAGTTATGTTATACGATATATATGAATTTGTTAAGCCAAACAAATGAGGCGTTACAATCAGAATTAATTTATTTAAAAATATTCCCCTAGAAATTTGTTATACATACTGTTACATGTATTGAAGCATCCTTAGGTAGTGTAGATTCACATTTGTTCGAAATGAATGATTCCCGGGGGTAGAATGAGGCAACAATTAGTGGGAGGGAGATTGAAATTTCGAAATAGGAAATAAATTTGATTATTTTCAATAACTCAAATGTACCGGAAATAGTATATTGTATTATTTACATAAAAGAATCTTGAAATTTAATGATTCTTAATTGTTTACATAAATAGTTGGTCTTCTTGGTCTTGAACTTTTTGAGAACTACAATGCTCAATAATATATGTGACTAAGAAGTCACACAGGTACAAAGGAGGATTAATTTTTACCATAAGAATATCTGAGGAAATTTTGAAATCTTTTTATAAAGGACATATCTTACTAAATTGTTCAGATATTTTGTATATGACTGGATAAATCTGATTTTATCATGTCTGTTGTTTCTCGGGTAAGCGATGTGGCCCATGGGTCTCTTGTTTTAAAAACCAATGGATGTGAGGCAGAAGACAGATTAGTTAAAAGATAATACACATATTTATGGTCACTTTTATTTCTTAAGGGAAAATATTCTGAAAATTTAGAAAACAAAATTGAAGCCAAATTTACAATGCGAGCATTGTGGCCCAAGTGACTTTAATTACTGTAGAAACATATATTTTCGTTGGGTCAAAATTACGTTGTTTTTAAACCAAATAAGATTTCGTTGGCATTTAATTTCGTCATATCGTAATCTCTTTGCATTCATTAATACTTAGGTTAAAAATTCGTCATGGATTTAATTTCGTTTAATTATATGGCCAACGAAAATAACGAAATTAAATCCACAACGAATATTTCTGCTTCTACAGTATATTCAAATGCTTTTAAAACAATTTCTCAAGTATGGTACAACACTACGAATATCTGCTACAGCTAACTGCATCTTAAGTAATGATAATGTTCAGTCATAAAACTTCCCGTCGCCTGTGTGACACAGTGGTTAGAGCTTGGAGTCGCAGATTAAGAAGTTGATCCCTAAAGTCGCCGATTTAAATCCATGCGGGACATGGAGACTGGTTCTTCGGATGAGACCGACAAAAATACCTCGATGCTCAATTCCCCTGATGCCGAGTATACGTATGTGCATCCCTCGATCGGCAAGTGGTCGCGTCTCCATATCACCCCTAAGAATGTGTTTGGAATGTTTTCTTTATCGTTGCTAAGTATATGATAAACCCAGAGGCGCTCGAATGAAAGTTTACGAGACTTCGCCGAGATTTGTTCAGTTCCTGTGAAATTTCGAGCGGAAGTATAAGTGTTCGGATAATATTCTCAAATACGTTTTTCATATCATATCCTATTTTGATTTATGTTAAAACATGAAATTTTTTAAAGATGTATGTCTTACTTCACCATCTAAATTAAACGATGATATTCAGAACAGAGTTATCGTTCGTGTTCAACCACGTGTAGAGTGGTTGAAAATATAAACATTCGGTTGCTTAATAAAATCATAGCCATGCTTGATGCTTGTGGTGTGCAATACCATGTTTTAAAACAAATAATGTGTGTCTGTTTTGCTTAAAAAGTTAGTATATTGAGCCATTTTCAAGGAACATTCTACATAAAATAGTATCACTATTGATGCTATTACTAGGTCAGGCGCGGATCGAAAAACAATCTTACATGGAAATCTCCTATGCATGTTAATTGCTGCAACAGCATAAAAAAACTATTTTTTGTATTGTCACATTTATTTCTAGAACAATTTCTATCTACTAATTAATGAAGGTAAAGTTTAAAGTCAATGAACTTCTAGATTTTATATTTGACTACAGGTAACTAGATTCTATGAAAAAGACTATAAACGCGAGGCACAATTTTACTGCGAAACTGAAAGGGTCTAATAAAATCACGTGGTTTGAATTTAAATGACAATAACATTCGCAGAGGTGCCTATGAGTGAAACATTCTAAAACAACAAACAAACTAATCTTCCCACTCCGAGTGGTATGGCTTCTAACTGAGTTTACACCCTGTCCAACTACAAGGAATACTTTCAGTTCTTTGATTTTATTGAAGCAGTTTGTAACCGCATGAAGTTGTTGCAGGCTATATAACACCCCTGCGAATGTTATTGTCATTTAAATTTAGACCACGTGGTTTTATTTGACCCTTTCAGTTTCGCAGTAAAATTCGTGCCTCGTGTTTAAAGTCTATTTCATAGAATCTATAGGTAGTAGTAGTCAAATATAAAATCTAGACGTTTATTGAATTTAAACTTCATCTTAATTAATTACAGGATAAAACGCGTTCTAGAAATAAATATGACAATAGCTAATATAGGTTTTTTTTTCAGCTGTTGCAACAATTAACATGCCTAGCAGCGGTCCCCTGTTTTAGGATTAATTTTTGATCCGCGCCTGACCTAGTAATAGCATCAATAGTGAAACAGACTATATATTTTATGCAGAATGTTCTTTGAAAATAGCTCGATATACTAAGTTTTTATTCAAAACAGACACCCATTCTTTTTTTAAAAGCATGGTACTGCACGCCAAAACCCTCAAATGATTTTATTAACCAGCCCAATGTTTATACTTTCAACCACATGTAGAGTGGTTGAACACGAACGATTACTCTGTTCTGAATATCATCGTTTCGTTTGAATAACCTCTAGATGATGAAAAAAAGACATACATCTTAATAGATTTTTTTTATGTTTTAGCATAAATCAAAGAAGGATATGATATGAAAACGACCAGTACTTATGTATTTTGAGAATATTATCTGAACACTTATACTTCCACTAGAAATTTCACAGGAACTGAACAAATCTTGGTAAAGTCTCGTGAACTTTCATTTGAGCATCTCTGAATTTATTACATACTTAGCAACGATAAAGAAAATATTTCAGAACACATTCACAGGGGTGTATAAGACCCATTATTACCTGCGGCCAGCAGACAGATAATTTTAAAATAGGAAAGTTTCTGACATGGTGTATAGTAATGTTACATTTTGTAGAAAAAATCATGTGTTTATGCAGAACTATTGTAAACTGGTCTCGTTTACCCAGACTCTTTGTTTACTCAACCCTTTGAAACACTGCTCAGAGAGGGTGTCTGATTAAAAATAACTAAATATCATAAAAATGAAATAAAATGTAGCAGTATACAAATTTTGACTTAGGTTGAGGGCAACATTGATTGTATTAGCCCCCGAGGGACGAGTGCCCCACGCAAAGTTGAGGGCAATATTTTTTTCCCAAGGGAGCTAATATTCTCAATGTTGCCCGAAAACACAGTCAACGTTTGTTTTGTTACATAACGAAAAAAACCAAAAACAATAAAGTATTTGAAAACATATCACCGTAATTTTCCCCCAACAATAAAATTCATGAATTCAGTTTTGCACAAATACCATTTTCAAAAAATCATCGGCATCAAACGGTCACTGGTGATATTCCGCTGTCCGTAGTAATTAAGTTCCAGATGTTCTACCTGATTTTACTTCACAGTAATTTGCAAATCATTTTATCTGTTATGACAGCAAACCGTCCCATTGAGCATACGTTGTTTTATTTCCTTGACTGATTGCCTTTTATGACGTCACCTTGTTTTCGAGTCTCAAATTTACGTCACTGTTTACGAATCAACGAATCAAAAGCGATTTATTAAATAGAGGGAATATTCTTTAGATATTATTCCTAATCGGTCAGTATTAAAAACATATTGACCGATCAATATTTTTCGGACGAGTTAATATCACAGGCATTGACTACAATTCATTTTTATAGCATTAAATAGTGAAAAAACAATGACATATATGATATTAGTATATAACCTGTGCAAAAAATATTTTTTAAAAACAGATATAATTCAACAATAAAACAAGATTATTATTGTGATGTTTTCGTTGTTACGTTCAGAGACATATGTGTTAAAGGTTGGTTGTCTTTGTATTTAATGTGAAATCCATTTGAATCATCATAAATCATTCAAGCAAATATAAAAAATATGTTTAAAAACATTGGGTTTTTTAAGCTGTTTGTCTATTTGACATAAAATTTGCTTCTTGATAAAAAAATACATTTCTAAATTTACAAATCTCTCTCTCTCTCTCTCTCTCTCTCTCTCTCTCTCTCTCTCTCTCTCTCTCTCTCTCTCTCTCTCTCTCTCTCTCTCTCTTACTTTCTCTCTCTGAGAATGAGAGCATTTGATGTTAAGATAATTTGATGCAACAGATCAGTAAATTTTACTCTATTTAAATTCTTATTTTTTTCCTAATGCAAGCAGTTGTATTTGTAATTTGTTTATATTGAGTCTTTAAAAAGATCAAGTAACTTTCTGTTTGAAATCCAGAAAATGATTTCCTTTGCTCTCCTTTGCAACATTTTTGTAAATGTTGATTGATTATCACGGGATTGTGTGTTTTGAATACATTATAACTAAAAACATTTATTTAAAAATTCAGAAATAGTTTACTTTGCAATCCGCTGTTATATTTATGAAATAATTTGATTGATGTATAAGAAATGGGATATTTGAAAGAGAGAGGCATATGTTTTTTTTTTTTTATTTTTTTTTTATTTTTTTTTTTTTTGGAAACCCAGAAATCTATATCATTGCATATTAAAGTAGTCTTTTTACTATATTTGATTGGTTAACACAGGATGGTAATTTAGAAAGTGAATATTTAGTAGGGAGATATGTTATGTTTTGGATTTAAAATTCACTAAGCTATTTCGTGTACTCTAGTGCATCAGGCTCAAATGCACAAAGAACTGTACACTTCAAAGTGAATAATTTTTAGTGAACAATCATCCCCCTCATTTGCTGGAAAATCTGATAACGTTCCATTGCAATATTTTGCATCAATAACGTGTAAATTGATTATTGTAGAGAAAAAGTACATTTTTACATGAAATATTTTCCAAATCATAAATACAATCAATCATTTTCACTTGATTTCCTATTTACAATTAACAACTGAGCAGTTAAACTTTTTTTGTCAATTTTGATGAAAATATTAAGGGTTATTGCAAAGCAGTTTTTACTCTCAACGACTTTTTTCGCCATTAACCGGAAGTAAACTAAATTTCGCAACCACTTTTTTGTGATCAAGATGTATACTTGTTTGATAATCCTATCTCAGAAACATTTGAGGACGAGAATGTGGCGTGAAATATTCGCAGTGACGAAGTTCTCGCGAATCTCGCAAAAATAGTGCTTGAAAGAATATTGGAATAAAGTGAACAATTTCACTTTGAAAGCATTAAGCGCTTATCCCGTGGCGCAATTATCAATTTTTAAAAAATCTCAATTGGGGGGCTTCATAACACCAATTGGAAGTCATCGACTTTATCATGCATTACCCCTACGCGTACTCATTGTAACGATAACATATTGATCCGGTTAAAAATTGACCCGGGTTCAATTTTCAACGTTGAATATAAAGTACTTGGCCATAATTATAAATGAATTCGCAAAATGGCCGACGTTAACGTAGGTTTTGTCATTACCTGAAGTTTTTGGACTAACATTTTTCGACAACAAATTAAAAATGACTAAGCAGACATATATCATACTTTGGATCATATCTCGGGTATGAAACATTCTTAGAATTTCCTCGTTCAGCGATTTAAAGGCTTCGTATTCAATATAGAGGGGAAATACTAGAAATGTCTGTAGCGACTTCCAAGATCACGAAAAATTTGGATTTTTTTTTTCACCTTTGTTCCTATTTAATCGACATTTTTATGTACTTTCTATGATATCAATGTCTGAATGTTATGTATGCCAAACATGATGTGATACTGTTTTCCTGCTCTATTTAATTGGAGCCAGAAATCTTATCTTGTTTTAATAAATCATCGTCAAATCATAAGTCAAATTGTAAATCGGACAGAATGTATAAACAGTTGCTATATTTTTATCTGACAAGTCGTCATTAGTTTATCGACTTAACAATAATGCGTTGTTACCTTTTTAAAAAAAAGATTTCAATCAAACAACCTTGTTGTAAATAATCAAGACCCGACACTCTAGACCACATCATGAGTACATGTTATACAATGATATTGTTATTATAAGTACACGTCATACAATGATATTGTTATTATGAGTACGCGTTAAACAATGATATTGTTATTATGAGTACACGTTATACAATGATATTCTTACTATGAGTACACGTTATATACTGATATTGTTATTATGAGTTCACGCTATACACTGATATTGTTATTATGAGTACACGTTATACACTGCTATTGTTATTATGAGTACACGTTATACAATGCTGTTTTCCCTCGGACTGAAATGTCACACTTTCATTGGATTAAACATGGCACGTGATTGCCTCATATATCTCTATGTAGGATCTTTGAGGATTTACATTAGGCAATATGGCCGTGATCACCTACTCGTCTCGATATTTCATATTATTTAACACAGAAATCGTGTTCAGTAAGTCCTTAAAATATTTCGAGTTGTTGCCCTTTGGACGTCACATTGTTGTGTCTGGAGCAGAGCAAAATGGCAGCGTCGAAATTTGCTCAAATCTCTGCAGAGGTTTAAAATTGAACAGCAACAAAACATTGTAAGTAATATGGGTGAAGCAAGGATCTTTAAAGTGTATTTGAAAGGTGGTATTGATAATTTTTAAGAGTTTAAATGAGTTTAACTGGACGAGATGTAAGGCGTCTTAATGTACATGGCTTTGCGTAGATCACCGCTATTTGTGAATGAATATGTCGCTTGATAGTCCTCGGGAAAACAAAACACTTATTAGGTTAGTTACTGACTCACTACGAAAATATATTGGGTTGATCAATCTCATAGACGGCTCGCCTTGGCCTCGCCATTTATGAGATTGATCAACCCAATAAAGTAGTGAGTCAGTAACTCACCTAATAAGTAATAATATTGTTATCATGAGTAGACGTTATCTATTGATATTGTTATTATGAGTACACGTTATACACTGATATTGTTACTATTAGTACACGATATACACTGATATTGTTATTATGAGTACACGTTATATTGCTATTATGGATGCATAGAGTGTTTCGGAGGTTTTAATAGAGTTATATTTGATTTTTACTCTTAAGGTCCGCCTAATCAGGTGTCAACCTATTATCATTTTTACGTTATTGTAGGGGTCATTGAGTTATCATCTCACCTATGTTCTTGTGTTTAATGTAGGAGATGATAGGTTCATTGGTTAATATTTCTTTAGATATTGCATCAATTTTAAGGACATTCCAATATTTGAGAATGCATTTTTAAGAGCCTTAATACATTGGTTTATACTTGTTAATCATGACATTTGGCGCCATTGGTTGCATTGCGGATCTCTTTTAATCAATTACTTTTTCGGAGTTGATTTTAATCAACTCTCCTATGCAGTTACTCTGGCAAACCGATACTGAAACAATGTTTGGACCTAAGCACAAATCATCACCGCTGACAAGACTTAGTTCTTTCAACATAATCGATAAATTCCATATAATGTACACTGAAACATTTTTTTTAAAGGAAACTTATTTATAAATACATTGGAAATCGTCAGATTTTAAATCGTACGAACAATTTAGAAGTTTTTTGGAGTACGCCAGAGTTCAATATAGTTTCGTTTAACGATCGGCTGTCTCCGTACATCTCCAACAAGCAGAGAGTCAGTCTATATTGAGAGGTCGCATCATCAAGCTATCACGTGACCTGGTATCTCTTACTTGTTGGAGATTAACGGAGATAGCCGAGCATCTGATTGAACGAGACTAGAGTTTATAATTGGTTGGATCCATACAATTTTTGAAAATATTTTGAATACCGATCCATAATTTGATAAAATCAATTTTATTTTTAAATATTCCACAACATGATTCTAAAGGTTTTCTCGAAATTCTTGTCGGACAAGTCTGAGAATTCATATTATAAAAATGTGCGTAATTCAAATACAGGTTATAAACAACTTGCCAAGCAAATTAACATATCGATGATTTTAAGATAAATAATAATCGATAAAATCAACTCCCATCAGTACTTCAGTACTTTGATTTCTGGAAAAAAAAATTCAATTTCATAAATAATGAGATTTATTTCCTTAACAGAGTAACCTCTCTTTGATAGATGTGTGTCTTGAAATCCGTTGGAATTGTAGATAGAATACAAGGATCACTGGTATTCCGGATCTGTTCTAATCAATTTTTTCTATTGTGTTTCCATTACATAAATATTGCAATTTATTTCCTTACCAGAGTAACCTCTCTTTGATAGGTCTGTCTTGAAATCCGTTTGAATTGTAGATAGAATACAAAGATCACTGGTATTGCTTGTATGTCTGATGTATTTGCATTTTATTAACCCTTTAAAAACAGAAGGCTGTGGGTGCTTTTTCTGATCTTGAAAAGTGTTTGTTGGTTCTACATATGACTTGATATCAGGTCAAGAAAATGGTCGCTTTTTTTTTAGATTTCAAACGTGAACTTCGAGTTTGTGATTTGCATTGCTGATGTCAACAAATTCTAAAATTTCATTTTGTGTGCGGTTGAAGGTGATAAACAATCGTCTTTAAATCGACTATATTAGCGAATTTGATTTGACATCATATAGTTGGTAGTTTAATACTTTCTGTTATCTAAATTTCTGCATCCTATAGTCTGTTTCTAATATTTATATTGAGCTCCAAGTACGTGTTTCTAAGACACATTTCAAGAAGAAGATAAGATCTTCGGTCTTTTTGGTCTCTGGATAAGGAATGACAATTTGTGGTTTGTTAGCGTTTTTGTATGTTTCATCGACGGCGCTGAGTAATTCGCAGAATTCCATATCGTTATAACTAACAATAACTTCTGTTCTGGTTTGCGACATAAACAAAGAATTCAGCGTGTCAGAGGCATGCATTTAAAATTACAAAAGAGAAAAATAGTTCGGTATTAAATCATGTGTATATGTGTAAAGGAGGAAAAAATAATAGGTGCACGGGTAATGCATCTTTTAAAGAACAACGATCTGAATAACTCTATTTGCAAAAGGATGATTAAGATAATTATAACAGGCACGTATCATCGTTTTTGAAAGTGTAGGTGTGACAGATTCAACCAAAAGATCTTGAAAAACAAAACCAGGGGACAAGATGCTACTCCTCAAAATCCTGTAAATCCAAATCAGGGGGGTGTATACCTTCATCTTCAATTACACTGCTCATTTCCATATTTAACCTGGTAAAGTAAAAGTGTTGGGGCCTTGCTTCATGCCTGATTGATGATAAATTACTTTTAAACATATTACACGTTTCGCTTGATAATCTTACACCTTTTTGCATGATGCACTTCAAACCAATGACCGTGAAGTTATTGTCAACAAATCCAAGTTGTGAACTCGTTGGTAGGATTTTGCCTGTTCTCGTTTATTTACAACAAATTGAATTATTTTCTCGCCATCTATACATCTAAAAGTCTTCAGTAAAAGAAATATAAAACAAGAAATCGTAGTTTTTAATTCTTTTTCTTAACATAACTTAACTTACAATAGATAAAACAAACGAATCATTGCCATGGCCACCAAAATGTCCGGCCAGGTGACTGCAATATTTTCATGAACACAACCGGGTTCTTAAATACATCTTTCAAAATCCATATGAGTAAAACAAAGCTAATAAGTCACTAAGGTTAACATCGTCTGATACCCACGGGTGAGCGCGTCTTTTACTTATCAAAAGATGCGATCACCCGTAGGTATCCGACAATGTAAGTTTAAATGCAAAAACGTATTGTATATAGTTATAAGAATTCAAATTATTCCCTTTTTTGTCAAATGGACACTAATATCTCTCTCTCTCTCTCTCTCTCTCTCTCTCTCTCATTGCTTTAATGGTGTATCAAATATCTTTAGGGGACAGCTGGTAATCCTTATCTGTCTCAATCCCAATTTCCTCCTGAAACACTTACGTAGCCAGTGGTTTTTATCTATGGAATTGCTGTAGTAAAACGTAGAAGTGTAACTAGACACGATCACAATGCTAGCAACAAAGAGGTCTTTCGTTCATTTCAAAAAGTAAAACATCAATCTACAACCAGACATGATCTAGAAAAAGGAGGCAGCACAGCCCTCATTCGAAGGTTTAAAGTTATTTTGTATCAAAAGTAAGAGCTAGGAATGAAAAATAAATTTTCGACCCTATCGACCCCTTATTTGGGAGCAAGTCCCTTTTTAATACCAAATGAAAAGGTTGTCTAAATCTAAACACTTTTTCTTCATAAAGTGTTTAGAAATCCGTTATTATTCCTGAAATATCTAAGAAAGTACGTTTTAGGAACGAATCACTTACCTCTTAATCAGGGCCGTTTATCGAAATTTTGATATTTGGATACTTTTCAGTTCATAATTATGATCATCCTTTCTTCGGAACTACTTACATAAATCAGTTTTTTCCTTGCTAAGATATTTCAAATAAAAGTTTTGACTTCTGATTCCCTAAAAACAACTAATTACGTAACAAGTGAGAAAATCATTATATTTTATTTTGCCTTGGACTAGAATGTCTGACGTCATTGGATGGATCGCGTCACGTGATTGCCTTAAAATTTCTTTACACGACGGGTGTCAAAATTTATACGGCAACATGGCGGACGTAACGTTGATTTTTTTACACAAACGTTCAACCATACTTTAAATTTTAAGCCCAAAAAATATTTAACTCCACCTCGTCCTCTATGGGCGCACAACTGTATGTAAACAGTTGTCCCTCTATAGCCTTTTACAAATTACCTTTATGTAAAGTGCTATAGATTTAAGACTTTATACCCCTCTGAGTCTAATTTTAGGAACAAGCGCCTCTTTCTTGGTATCAAACCACAGGGGCCAAGCCCGTTTTAACATTAATTTCAATGTATCCATAAATAAAGAAAGGGGTCGAACTCTGGCCCAAATAAAAAACTACCAGCTCGCTTCAAAAGCCTAATAAATCAATGAATTTGTAAAACACTCACAATATGCATGTATTTTTCAGAAAAGTAATATCTGAGATACACTCATGCGGAATTTCAAGTTGACGGGTCTTAAAATAGCGGAGATATACGTCATTATTCTCTCGAAGTCGCCAGTTTATTTTTACTCGGACATTTACCGGTCCAGGGCTCACGATGGGAATTTGCCTCTGACAACAGCAGTATTGCAACAAGTGTAGAAACATTCGCACTAATCTTTTAAAATCTTATATCAAGTGCATGCTACTTACATCCTTAAATTCCGATAAAATTCCTTAAATACTCTCAAAACTGAACTTTTATTCTGCAGCCACATCAACTTCTGACCAGACTTGCCATTGTGATAGATAATGTTTAACTCATTTTCATTGGTTAATATTCCTGATGGTCCAATCAGAATCAGTCTTTCTCGAAAAATGTCAAAATGGCTGACCCTGTCAGAAGTCAATGTGGTTGCAGAATAAAAGTTCATTATGGAGAGTATTTAAGGAATTTTATCGGAGTTTTTGTATGTAAGTAGCGTGCATTTGATATAAGATTTTAAAAGATTAGTGCGAATGTTTCTACACTTGTTGCAATACTGCTGTTGTCAAAGGCAAATTCCCATCGTGAGCCCTGGACCGGTAAATGTCCGAATAAAAATAAACTGGCGACTTCGAGAGAATAATGACGTATATCTCCGCTACTTTAAGACCCATCAACTTGAAATTCCGCATGAGTGTATCTCAAACATTACTTTTCTGAAAAATACATGCATATTGCGAATGTTTTAAAAATTAATTGATTTATTAGGCTTTTGAAGCGAGCTGGTAGTTTTTTATCTGGGTCAGAGTTCGACCCCTTTCTTTATTTATGGTTACATTGAAATTAATGTTAAAACGGGCTTGGCCCCTGTGTATCAAACTAAAGATCATTTATGTCTAAACACATTTTGTTGAACAAGTTTAAAAATTCGTTACCGTTCTTGAGATATTTGTAAAAGAACGTTTTAGGAGCCGACCTTTTATCTCATTAGTAGGGTCGTATAACTGAATTTTAATGACTGAATTATTTCTAGTACGAGTTAATTTTAACCTACATTTTAAACTAATTTCTTAACCAACACTGTAGTGTCAATATATCAGGAAAACAAGGGATCAGAAATTGTAACTATTCTACAGATATCTGAACAACAGTGTTACATGAACCGACCTTTTAACTCCTTACCGGGGCCATGAAACAAAACTTTTAAGGTAGCATATTGTTAAGAACATTAATCTGAGCAAATTTTATTCTAGAATACTGTCTCTTTATTTTTATTTTTCAGATATTAATGGTCTACGTTTTGAAATTGTGGCCCTTTGAAGCCCATGGTTACGTAATATATGATTTTATTTTGGTACTGAACAGATAATCAGATGTTAAATGGACATTTTTGCTTCTAAAATTTTTAAAAAATTATTGCTCAGTAAAGATGTATAATAAAATCAAATGTAAAAGCATATTTTGTTCAACAAGCTTCCAGGAATTGTTAAACGTTATAGAGATATCAGAAAAAATTGCATTTAGGGCTGACTCTTTGACTCCTTACCAGGGCCAAGAACAAAAACTTTAAAGGTAGCATATTGTTCAGAACATTAACATTTTGCCAAAAACCTCATGTTCATTTTGGAGCTCGGAAAAGCTTCGGGGCTTTTCACGTTTTTATCATTACTAGTTTCAGAAGAGTAACGTGGACAAAATGGTCCTTTAAAATTCAAACAATCCTCAATATCTCAAACCGAAAGTGACGTCATCAACTCAAAATGTTATTATCGCAGGTATAGTTGATGCTCTATCGGTCTCGCAAATTTAGTGAAAATGCACCAAAGAGTTTCTGAGTTATTACTCTCAGAATATGTCCGAGGAAAATAATGAAGAAAACAATATAAGAACCTGTAGAAAAACAAGAGGGTCTTCCAATTGAAACGAAAAGCCTTAATAATAAAGAAAGCGTACAGTAACAAGAGGGTCTTCCAATGGAAACGGAAGACCCTGAAAAGCAACGAACGAAAACAATATGGTCCTCTGTTGGAAAGGAAGACCTTAATAAGAACATGTTACCCATAGTAGATGTTTCTTGTAGAATTTTTTTTATGTTCTAAGGCCTTTATCAACAATTACTGATTGCTTTGTTTTGTGGCGATGTTTTCGTGAAACTGATGAATTGTTAAAACTTACCAGTTTTTCTACAGCAGTTAGATTACCATTAAAATTGTTATGCCCCTGGATATAATTTTGTTAATGATTCATCTCTATAATACTCTGATTATAAGTGCATATAACTATCTTTCAAAAAGAAATTGAAATAACATCAATTGAAAAACGTGTACACTCTAAAGGTACGTCAAAATATTGATAAATTTATCAATATTTCACAGTTTATCCTAAACGATACTGCATCATATTTTATCAGTCTATCGTTTCTTAATACAGTGAATGCACAACCCTCATTCACTCAAATAAAACATACCAAACATTAGAAACATTAGAAATTTAGAAGAAAAAAAAGGTAAGCCTAATAATTTGTTAAAGAGAGAGAGAGAGAGAGAGAGAGAGAGAGAGAGATATTATTACATTTAGAGAGTAGAGAGAGAGAGATAGAGAGACACAGAGTAGAGAGAGAGAGAAATTAGATGTAGATGTTTAGCAGATAGATAGATAGATAGATAGATAGATAGATAGATAGATAGATAGATAGATAGATAGATAGATAGATAGATAGATAGATAGATAGATAGAAAAGAGAGAGAAATTAAATGTAGATGTAGATAGATAGATAGATAGATAGATAGATAGATAGATAGATAGATAGATAGATAGATAGATAGATAGATAGATAGATAGATAGATAGATAGATAGATAGATATTATTTTGAATCTTTTTTTCTATTTTCTTTTTATTTGTACAGGTATACAGGTTCAAATGCGTTTTGATGTAGAACTATAGACCAATCCACACTTTACAAAAGTTATGTTCCTGGGCCGCCATCTTTAGGGAAAACCCATCGGAATCTCACCGTAGCCTTTGTAGTTTAGAGGTTTGTTAGTTTGTCATTTGCCAATACAATTCTGTTTCCGTTGTGTATTTGGATTGCCACAGTATGGGGCAACCCTAACATCGAAGGAATAAATCAAATTCAAAGAGGTTTTATGAAAGGACGCCCAAATATTTGGTAGCATAAAGAAGGAAAAAGTTTGGGGGTTTTCCCTTTTGACCTTTTAGTTGACCCCGCACACTTCGCAAAGTGTGGATTAGACTATACTCTTGATGCTTAAAAGGTAGACCAGTTACAAAAATACTCCACTTCTTTAAAACTTTCAATATAAACCTTTGTAGAGGAATCAATTTTTCCTTTTTATTCAACGTTCCATATCAAACTCAAAAGAGTAATTTTTTATATGTTTTTCCATCTAATGTTTAAGAACAACAAAAGTTTTTAAATGAAATACCACTTAATTCTTGTTTTCAATTTGGATGCTATAAAATAACGAATTATGCACACATAGTATGATTGCATTTCTTTATAGAGAATTATTTACTTGGTAACTAATGCATTTTTTTTATCTTTGAGCAATGAAATTGAAACATAAATAACAGCACTCGGTTTACGTTTATGCTACAGTGAATCCTCTTTTTATCGTAGTTAGATTTCATAAATTATGCATCATTTTATGCACAAAAATAATATCAATTGAACCAAGAGATGATTTTATCTTCTGATTGAGTTATTTTACTATTGCTCTTATATTTGGAAACATTTATTGTATTAGGGTTAATTTTTTAGCAATGTTTTCATGCAAACATATAACAACTGTTTTCTCATATATATATATATATATATATATATATATATATATATATATATATATATATATATATATATATATATATATATATATATATATATATAAATGTTTAACTGCCGTATGCTCTCATTTTAACTTGCACTATTTGAGCAACGCGGAGTGATAAACCGCGAGTAATCTTTTGAACATCGTAACAGAAAGTTGTCAGACATCTTTTTTAATGTGAAATAATGAGAGAAAAAAAAACATGCTTTATATTGTCTTGTGGGATAGTGAAATTCCAACTCAGGGCCAAAATTCACTGTCTGGGACTTGGCAAGGCCTCAACCTAGACCGTGAATCTTGTCCCCTCGGTGGATTTCACTATCCCACACTCGTAACATTGAATGATACTATTAGTCTATTCGGGACTAGGGACCTAGACACGATTTGAGATGAATTTTTTTTTTTTTTATGTATAAAATGGCATTGTTTACATGTGTATTTTGAATGATTCACCAAACTTATAAGTCATGTTACAAGCAAGATATAGTGAAAAGAAGTCGTTGTTATGTAAACAAAGCTTGAGTCTTATATTTGTATACAAATAATGTAAAACAAAGAAATAACTATTTTTTGACAAAATAACTATTGGCCAACAGGATAAACTGGTTCAATATGTTCATCAATTAGTTAAACAACAATAAAAAAAAACTAATTAGACTAAAACGTATACCAATACACGACATATGTAAACAACAACAGGACTCGAGCCTTGTTTACAAAACAAAGAATTCTAACCTCTCTAACTCGCTAGTAAATTGATATATGACTTTCAAATTTTGACAAAGCATTAAAAGCATCCATATTGATTTTTTTTTTTATTTGAGTCTTAATTGTGTCCAAATCCCTTTAAGGCGACTACCTACATTGATGTCATTCATAAATCATACCAAATGCAAAATAGTCATATGACATTTGATTTGCATATATCAAACATATCATTCATATGCTGTTTGTAGATATAAATAGCTTAGATCTTGATATAAATATGTTGTATATTAAGGACATTGTTTACTCAGGGTTTGAGTTCTCATTTTCGGATTGTAATAAAATTCAATGTCATGAGTAAAATTTGTTCAAAAAACTTTAAGTAGTTATGTAATGAATTTTTATTGACAAACCATTTGATATTTTTACTATATTATGAAATTATGCTCAAACAAAGTGGGACTTTTAGCAAAACAGAGGTCAGTCAACATAATACACTAATTCTGCATATTTTCTGTTGGTTTTATCGCAATTTTTTCGCTTAGATATTCGAATGGCACACACTACAAAAATATTTAAAAATGCTTAAAAATGATAAAAGACGCCATATCTCAAAAGTTTGATCATTGACCTCATATAACTTTTATGGAAGCAGAGTAAAGTCGATATACCTACTTCATGTATTTGGTATTATCATCATTCAGTTTTTTGTTCAACTAAATTAAAAAAGGGTAGGAATATGAAAACTGATAGAGGAAATTCGGAATGGAAAATTTAAAAAAATTGTGAATGAAAACTAAATGCTTTGTGTCTGTTTAGTTCCACTGCCATTCATAAACTGTACCTCATTTTTAAAAGAATTTAGCAATTTGTATTATATTTACAATTTAGAAAATATCAATCATAGTGTAAAATTTTTAAGGAACTTTTCTTAAATTTAAAAAAAAAATATTCAATGGCCAATATCTCAAAAAGTAGGTCATTGACCTACTTTTTTGAAATTAAAAATAGCACTAGCATGATATGTTTTTAACACACAATTTATGGTTTTTCATTATCATCAGTGAATTTGTTTTCATTCTGAGTAAACTTATACATTAACATTCCTTTCTTGCATGTTGACCTAAATAGGTCGAATGTTTAAATAATTATTTCAAATGTTGACATGTTGACATAATTAATACGCTTGTTGACATGAATATGTCGTTTGTTTTATTAATTACTGTAAAACACAGGCGTAAGTAAGTTTTTTACCCAATTAAAAAAAACAACCAAAAGGACCGCCGACTTGTATATCATCATAGTTATTTAAAACGTAAACATATTTTTCTCCCATGTCATTTACTTATTTTGCATAGTGACATGTACGAGGCTAAAACTGCCACCATACAAACGAGATCGGTGTTCCACCCAAGATATTTAAGATCCAATCATGATTGCTCAGCAGTGTCGAAAGCTATATAAATGGTGAAACCACAAACTACAGCAGACGTGTAGCGTGAAGATTGGAGGCAATAATTAGCAACACTTATTGACTTTCATCACAGATACGGGACACTTCTTTTCATTATAATTATGTTAGGGGTTTTTTCCGAACGTTTCGCTGTTTTTATGATTTTTTTCTTGGTTGGAGATACTATGGCACAGAACAGGAAATTTTGTTTTGAGAGAGATGAAACTTTTAAAGATCTACTTCCTATCACTGGCAATGTTAACTTCCTAGAAACCAAGTATGACCTTAGTCAGATTGAGTGTGCTAGTAGATGTGCATTTTGTGCCGGATTTTTGTATAACAGTGCGTCAGGAACCTGCCATCATGTGAAAACTCGTCCTATCCAGGAATCTTTTAATACAAGTCTTGTAGACATCGGATGGGAATTTTACATCCGTTTGAGTGGTATGTCGAAAATTAAAAAGATATCAAAATCAAAACATTTAAAACACATTGATATATTCAGTTATTTAATTCTTTTTTAGTTTTTGATCGAGATGAATCAAATTAAACCGATTTGCAAAATATTTAAAAACCAAATACTGAATGGTCCAATTTTAAAGAAAGTTTTGATCATATTTGTAAATGATTAAATGAAGCGTATAAGGTCAATCTGAAAATCAAAAGAACAAAAAAATTATCATTAAAGAGGATATTATAAGCTCTCTCAAAATTAATGTAAAAAAGACAAACTCACGATGTATTCAAGCAGAATGATATCGATTCGAGCAAATTGCTATTTTAACCATGCCTTCAAAGTATTTTCAAGTCTATATAATGTATTGTGGACCTACCAAGAATGTGTATTCTTTTTTTTTTTTAATGTCCGTTTTGGTTAATATTTCAATTTTTGAAATAATAGGAAAATAAAAATTTTAATAAATGTACATCAAAAACAAAAGTTTGATAGAGCAGCTTTAATAAACGTCAAAAATGCTAGTTTGTCAATAAATTATCCATCAGATCTGCCTAAAACTTTAACATAAGATATTTTTGTCCATATACTAACAGTCTGTATAGAAGACGAATCCAAAATGTTATTAGTTTGAAAATTTATCAATTTCCCTATAATTTTATTCAAAGTTCTTCTTCTTATGAAATTAAAATAGTCTATAAATGGCCAAGACACCAAGCCTTCTTAAGTGAAATATTATATTTATTTATCAAAATATCGTGCCATTATCGTTATTACTTTGTAAATTTATTAACTATTATATCATGTGTAATTATATACATTAACAACTACAGTTTGCGGCCAAGGTTGGCATCTCTACAAAACTCATTGTTATACGCACTTGGAGTTGAAAAAAACATGGACAGAAGCAAAGGTATCTATTTAACCTGACATTTATTCATACAACATTGAATTGTCATGTTAGTTTTGATTGTTCCTCAACTGCTACTGGGATATACATATCGGCCAAAATTGTAATGGTCGGTTCCTTTCCGATTGAGGCATTCAGGTTTAACGGACTTAATTCTTAATGATAAAACAACACATTGTAGTACTAGTAAATTTAATGCTTTTTTAAAGAAAAAAGGAAACTGCAATCGATAAAGCTTGAAAAATTGATTATTTATTGAAATAATTTCCAATGTATCCTCGTTATCTTGCACAGATAGTGTTTTGTTGTGTTACTTCTGATGATCATCGAACACCCGCGTCGTTCATACAAAGTAAATAATGTAGTAATCTTTTTGTAGACCAGGACCGCACTGTGGCAAAATTTAGATAGCAAATAATGAAATCAACAACATTGTCCCAAATTTATATAAGGTGGATCCTTGAAAAGGACGGCCATTCTTTCTTAATGGGTAGATTACTCATAAGGATGTTGTTAGGGTTCCTTAGGGTGGGGTGATAGGTAGTAGCAAGTGGAACCCTGCTTTTGTCTGTTTCTTTTTTACACTGTAAAAGGGTTTTCTTGTCTTTTGTAACAACCTCATCAATTGCAGATTGCAATGTGTAGGCTTTATAGTGTTCTTTCCGATTTATTTCATTTTATGAAATAAAATATACAACATGACTATAGCCTCGATTTGATTTTGATGTCAGAGTCTACTCCTCAAAGATTTCATCAGAAGAACAGGTCACTCTGATTCGGGTTAATAATGTTAATCACTTCTTTTTTATAGAATTTCTGTGAAAGTATCGGTGCCTATCTTGTTAGAATAGAAAGACAGGAAGAAAGTGACTGGTTACATGAAACCTTTTTATCAGTACTCTGGAATGAAGCCGGTAAGATTCACTATAATTACTTTAGTAAGCATCAGACAGTAAAAAAAAATACCCATTTTTTTACATCAAATTTTTTTCATAAAAATCAAAGCCTATTATGATACATGTATATCAAGAGAACTTATTATGTTCATTGTCTGTAATCCTTTTTTTGGGGGGGGGGAGTATTGAGTCAACTGACTTTAATAAAGTCTCACTTACTTGTATTGAACGATTATAATTTTTTTGAAAACATGATGATTTTTTTTTATACAATAATTAAGGTCAAATGTTGCTTGAACATCACTATTTTTATCCTACAGCTGCGTGAACCTCTCGTATTGACTGCATAAAAGTGGACCCAATAAATCATAGCTATATTCGGTTAATGCCCCTATTTAGGCTAGTGTGTTTACTCGACATTCAGATGCATTGTGACGTCATTCTTATTTCTACGCTTACGCAATGGCGTCATGGTTTCAACTGCAGAAGGATAAAACGTACGCTCAACTAGGACCTTGGGTCACCCGAAAATAGTTCTCCAAAATGAGTGTATTGATAAGCACTTATGGAACTCTTTTACAAGTGAAGATAAGAATGTAAATCTACTTTCTTTTTTTCTATATCCATAGGGAGACCACAGGTCACCTTACGTCCTAAAACAATGTCGTAATCATTATGTTAATCAATACGGAAACAAAAGTTACCTAACATCTGCCTAGTGTCAGTTTTACAATATTGAGATTCATCAGAAGTGATCCACTGTAGGGAGACCAGGGGTCACCAAATGTGTAATATCAATGGGGAGATGTCATCCAGTCATCTTATGACAATTTACAAGATTAATATTTACTGGAAGTCAGTCATTTTAGAGAGACCAGGGGTTAAATTAAGTGGAATGTTCGTTTGAGACCAGAAGTTACCTTAGGTCCTAAATATGAAGAGAGAAAAAATAATTTTGGTAATTAATAGAGCAGGTGTCACTTTAATGAAATACAGTTAAACACGCTTATAACGAAGTCCCAGGGACAGGCAATTTAACTTCGTTATAAGCGTAATTCGTTATATCCGTCAAGTTTACAACATGAAATAGAGATTTGGGGAATGAAATTCACTTCGATGTAAGCGTCAATTCATTATAAGCGTGTTCGCTATAACCGTGTTTTACTGTATTCATAATATGCCTAGAGGTCATATTATATTAGGACCTATGTATTCTTATAATCTATAGGGAAAATAGAGGCCCAGGCACGTAGCATCGGGGGGGGGGGGGGGGGGGGCTCCCCCCAGTCCCCCACGGATTAGGATTTTGAAGACTTTGGGGGATTTTTTTTTTGCTTGTCAAGATTTTAAAGATTTTTTGGATGAGTCTGCCCCCCCTCCCCTTTCAAAAACGATGCTACGTGCCTAAGGTCACCTTTATAGATTTTTAAGGATACAGATTCACCAGAAGCCATTCACTGTAGAGAAACAAGGGATCATTATAAATACGATATCAATAGAGATCACCTTAGGTTCTGAATCAAGTGTTGTTATAATTTTGGTAATATATTGGAAGACCAAGTTCACCTTATGCCATTTTTAAAGATGGATAATCACTAAAAGTTCGCCACTGTAGGAGACTACCTTAACCATAAGTGGAACTTCAATAAGGAGACCCAACGTCACCTAAGGTCCTAAATAAATGAAATGAAACTGTTTATTTGTGCTTATAGTAAATTAAAAGATAGACAAATCAGGTTTACAACTTTTTACTCGTATATTGAACCTATGTAAAAAAAAAACAGGGCACGGGCGTTGTTTACATTACAAAGAATTCCCAGCTCTGTATCTTGCTTTCAACTCCACGAATGACTCTCAAATTTCATTTGATCATTGGAAATGCATGTCTAAAGCATTCTAAAAAATAAAAATAGAATTTGACCAAAATCGTGACCATCCCCCTTTGATGGAAATATGCCTAGGGGGACCAAAGGTAACCTACGTTTTCTTTTTATCACTGTTGTATTAATTCTTTACATCAATACGGAGACCTCGGGTCACGTTATGTCATATTACAGGATGGAGAGTCACCAGTAATCCACTGCAGGGTGCCCACAGGTCACCTTTTATCATTTTACACAATGGCGAGTCACTCATCGGTCAACCACTGTAGGGTGACCAGGGGTCCCCGTATGTCATTTTACACAATGAATAATTGAAATATTCCTAGGGGGACCAGAGGTATCCTCAGGGTTTTTTTTATCACTGTTGTATTAATTCTTTATATCACAACGGAGACCTCGGGTAACCTTATGTCATATAAAAGGATGGCAGAGTCACCAGTAATCCACTGCAGGGTGCCCACAGGTCACCTTATATCATTTTACACAATGGAGAGTCACCGCTCAACCACTTCAGGGTGACCAGGGGTCCCCGTATGTCATTTTACACAATGGATAATTGAAATATGCCTAGGGGGACCAGAGGTAACCTAAGTTTTTTTTATCACTGTTGTATTAGTTCTTAATATCAATCAGATACCTCGGGTCACCTTATGTCATATAACAGGATGGAGGGTCACCAGTTATCCACTGCAGGGTGCCCACAGGTCACCTTATATTATTTTACACAATGGAGAGTCACCGATCATCCTCCAGAGGATGACCGATGACTCTCCATGGCGTAAAATGACATAAGGTAACAACTGGTCACCCTACAGAGGATGACCGGTTACTTTCCATCGTGTAAAATGACATAAGGTGACCCCTGTTCACCCTACAGGGATGACCAGTGTTTCTCCATCGTGTAAAATGACATAAGGTGACCTCTGGTCACCCTGCAGTGGATGACCGGTGACTCTCCATTGTGTGAAATTACATAAGGTGACCTGTGGGCACGCGTCAGTGTGTGACTGGTGACTCTCCATCATGAAAAATGACATACGGGGACCCCTGGTCACCCTACAGTGGATGACCGGTGACTCTGCATCGTGTTAAATGACATACGGAGACCCCTGGCCACCCTGCAGTGGATGACCGTTGACTCTCCATTGTGTAAAATGACATAAGGTGACTCCTGGCCACCGATGACTCTCCATTGTTTAAAATAATATAAGGTGACCCCTGGTCATCCTACAGTGAATGGCCGGTGACTCTCCATCACGTAAAATGACATACGGGGACCCCTGGTCACCTTACAGTAGATGACCGGTGACTGTCCATCGTGTTAACTGATATAATGTTACTCCTGGTCACCCTACAGAGGATGACCGGTGACTCTTCATTGTGGAAAATGACATAAGGTGACCCCTGGTCACCCTACAGTGAATGACCGGTGACTCTCAACCGTGTAAAATGATATACGGGGACCCCTAGTAACTCTGCAGTAGATGACCGGTGACTCTTCATCGTGTTAAAGGATATAAGGTGACCCCTGGTCACCCTACAGTGGATGACCGGTGACACTCCATTGTGTAAACTGACATACGGGGACCCCTGGTAACCTGCAGTGGATGGCCGGTGACTCTCCATCGTGTAAAATGATATAAGGTGACCCCTGATCATTCTACAGTGGATGACCGGTGACTGTCCATCGTGTAAAATGATATACGGGGATCCCTGGTCACCCTACAGAGAATGACCGGTGACTCTCCAAAATGATATCAGGTGACCTGTGAGCACCCTACTGTGGATTACTGGTGACTCTCCATCATGTTATATGACATAAGGTTAGAGTCACCATTCATCTACTCTAGGGTGACCAGGGGTCACCTTATGACACTTTACAGGATGGTGAGTCATTAGTCATCCACTAAAGGGTGTCCACTGGTCACCTTATGTCATTTTGCAGAATGGAGAGTTACCGGTCTTCCACAGTAGGGTGACCACGGGTCACCTTATGTCATTTTTCACTATGGGGAGTTACCGGTCTTCCACAGTAGGGTGACCAGGGGTCACCTTAACAGAAATATCATGAGAGAAAGAGAAGTCACCTCCTTACATGTATTTCCCACACAAATGTCGTTATGACTATGTGAACCTTATGTCATTTTACACGATTGAGAGGGACCAGCCATCCACTGTAGGGTGACTAGGGGTCCCCTTATGTCATTTTACAATATAGAGAGTCACCGGTCATTTACTGTAGGGTGACCAGGGGTCACCTTATATCATTTTACAGAATGGAGAGTCACCAGTCATCCATTGAAGGGTGCCCACCGGTCACCTTATGTTATTTTGCACAATGGAAAGTTACCATTCATCCACCGTAGGGTGACCAAGGGTCCCCTTATGTCATTTTACACTATTGGGAGTTACCGGTCATTCACTGTAGGGTGACCAGGGATCACCTTAACAGAAATATCATGAGAGAAAGAGAAGTCACCTCCTTACATGTATTTCCCACACAAATGTCGTTATAATTTTGTGAACCTTATGTCATTTTACACGATGGAAAGTGACCGGTCATCCACTGTAGGGTGTCCAGGGGTCACCTTAAGTGGAATATCATGAGAGAAAGAGAAGTCACCTCTTTACATGTATTTCTACGCAAATGTCGTGATAATTTTGTAGATCACTACATACGGACACTGGAAGTCGGCTGATGCATTTTGCAGATGGAGATTAATCAGTCTTCATCCATTCTTTGACTACCTGGTGTTACCTCAGATCATTTTACAAGATGAATATTCACAAAAGTTATTCACTGTAGGATAACCACAGGTCAATTTAAGTGAAAAATGAATAAGTGACGTTATCAATGTTTTTAGATCGATGTTGTAATTTTTTGAGTCATTACGGAGACCAGATTTAACAAATATTTCAATATACAAGGTGAAGATTTACCAAAGCCATCCAACGTAGGGAGACCAGGGGTCACCTTAATTGAAATATGCCTAAGGGGACCAGAGGTAACCCAATTTTTTTTAATCACTATTGTATTAATTCCTTATATCAATACGGAGACCATGGATCACCTTATGTCATTTTACAGGATAGAGAGTCACCAGTCATCACTGTTGGGTGCCCAGGGGTCACCTTATGTCATTTTACACGATGGAGAGTGACCGGTCATCCACTGTAGGGTGACCAGAGGTCACCTTATGTCATTTTTACAATATAGAGAGTCACCGGTCATTTACTGTAGGATGACCAGGGGTCACCTTATGTCGTTTAACAGGATAGAGGGTCACCAGTCATCAACTGAAGGGTGCCCAGGGGTCACCTTATGTCATTTTACACTATGGAGAGTGACCGGTCATCCACTGTAGGGTGATTAGGTGTCCCCTAATGTCATTTTACAATATAGAGAGTCACCAGTCATCCACTGAAGGGTGGCCACGGGTCACCTTACGTCATTTTACACTATGGAGAGTCATTGGTCATCCATTGTAGGGTGACCAGGGGTCCCCTTATGTCATTTCACAGGATTGAGAGCTACCGGTCATCCACTGTAGTAATTAAAATATCATGAGAGAAAGAGAAGTCACCTCCTTACATGTATTTCCTATACAAATGTCGTAGTGATTTTGTAAATCAATACGGAAACTGGAGGTCGGCAGATGCATTTTGCAGATGGAGATTAATCAGTCTTCATCTATTCTTTGACTACATGGTGTTACCTCAGATGATTTTACAAGATGGAGATTCACTAAGGTTATTCACGGTAGGGTGACCAGGAGTCACCTTAAGTAAAAAATCGATAAGGGGACCAGAGGTCACCAATAGTTATAGATTGACGTTGCAATTCTTTGATTCAATATGGAGACCTGAGTTTTAACAAATATCAATATACAAGGTAAAGATTTACCAAAACCATCTACAGTGGGAAGACCAGGGATCACCCTAAGTGAATATCTAAAAGGCTACCAGACGTCAACCTAGGTCTAAAGACAATGTAGATTTAATTTTCTTGTAATGACAAGAAGTCCAGATGTCAACGTATGTCATTTACAGAAACACCAATAAGGAGACCAGAGGTCAGTTCATGTCCCCTATCAATTAAATGATTATTTTCCTTATCTACATGTATAGGGAGACCAAAGGTCACCTTATGTCATTTACATGATAGGTATTCAGCCATAATAGGGAGATCAGGGGTCACCTGAAGTAAAAATATGCACAAGGAGAGCAGAGGTCACCTCAGGTCCTTCATCAATAAAATAATTTTAATATAGAAACGGTCAGCTTATGTCATAACAAGATGGATATCCCTAGAAGCCATCCACTAAAGGTCACCTTTGGAAAGCGATGTTTGTCGTTATAATTTTGTCCATTAATAACGGAAATCAGGGGTCACCTAATGTCATTTTACAAGATGTAGATTCAAATAAGTCATTTACTGTAGGGAGAGCAGAGTTCACATTTAGTAAAATATCCATGAGGAGCCCTGAGGTCCCCTTATGTCCTACAATAATGTAGCAATAATTTTGTTTATCAATATGAGACCAGAGGTCCCCAAATGTCATTAAACAAGATGTATACTCACTAGATGTCATCCATGTGTTAGATCATGGGTCAGCTTGAATGGAATTTCAAGATGATAGGTCCCGATATGTCCTAAATCAATGTAATAGTTTGTTGATAAATACGAACACCAGATGTCACCTTCTTTTCCAAGATAGACATTAACCTGAAGTCATTTACTGCATGTAGAGAAACCAAGTGGTAATTGTAAGAGGAATATCTAAAAGGAATTTAGAGGTCACCTTAGCTTCAAAAAGGTTTAGATATAATTCAAAGATTAATACGTAAACCAGATGTCAGATAATGTCATTTTAAAAGATGGAGATTCCCAACAAGCCATCCACTGTAGGAAAACCAAAGGTCACCTTTGGTATTCGATCTATGTCGTTATATTTTTGTTAACTAATAACGAAGACCAGAGGTCACTTAATGTCATTTTACAAGATGGAGATTAAAAAAAAGTCATCTACTGTAGGGGACCCAAGGGTCACCTTAAGTGGAATATCCAAAAGGAGACCATAGGTCACCTTAATTATGATCTAAATTGATGTAGTTATTATTAATTCTGTAAATCAATACGGTGATCAGAGATCCGTTAATGTTATTTTACAAGATGAGGAATCATAAAATATCATCTATTGTAGGTAAACCAGAGTTCCTTTTAGGTCTTGGATATGTGTCGTAATAATTTTGTTAATTAAGAAGGAGATCAGGGGTCACCTTATTTCATTTTATAAGGTGGGGATACAAAAGTAATCCACTGTAGAGAGACCAAAGTAATCCACGGTAGAGAGACTAGGGATAAAATTTTATGAATTATCAATAAGGAGATGAGAGGTCACCTTTAGACCTAAATTATTGTAGTAAATTGTTCATCAATACAAAGACCAGATGCCACCTTCTTTTACAAGATGGAGAATTACCATGCAGAATTCATCCACTGTAAAGAAACCAATGTCTATTAGGAGACCAGAGGTCACCTTAGCTTCTAAATCAACGTAATATTTTGAAAATCAATACGGATACCAGAGATTATCTTATGTCTTTTTTAAAGACGAAAATCATGCACTATATTTATATTGTTTATTAGGAAGAACATAATTGTTAGAGGGAACAGATGTCACATAAAGATGATAATGAATACGTAAACCAGAGTTCGCCATATATTGTACATCATTGGTGAGACCGGAAATTGCATAACTTATAAGGAGACAACAGGTTAAAAATGTAGACAGGGGAACACCTACTCCGTAATGACAATAAAGAGACTAGATGTTAGCTAGAGCATTAAGTTTATAAGGTTGCCTTTGTTGTATGATCAGATGTATCTTTAGTTAGAACACATATTTGATGTCATTCCTTTGTTCCAGCAGTCTAAAATTTTACATGTACAGTCCGATATTAGTGAGCTTCTTAAAATAAGACCGTTACTAGTGGTTACAGTACTGATATCCTTCAAAATCAGACTGTCTCAGGTAAATCAACAATGAAATTCAATAGCAGTGTTTTAACTACGATGTATGCCGAAAACAGCTCTGTATGGAGAAAAAAAATATATCACACAGTTCTCATCACTAACGGGCTCGAAAATGTCAATTATTTTTTTATACAAAACTGTTTGGCATGCATCCATTACGGAAACCAGATGTCATCTAATGTAATTTATTATCAAATCATTTTACCATTATATTAAAGTATCAGTAAAAAGTCTATGGGTGGGTGGCTTGGGGGTGGGGGGGGGGGGGGCAAAACTACATCTTTCTATAGGCTACACCTACGTATACAGAGTAAGAAGGTGAAGTACTTTGATATTTTAATGAGGAGGATTTTGTGTTACATTTAACTTATATATCCTTAGGGGGACCACAGGCCACCTTATGTCTATATAACGTATATCATATATCTTTCAAATAACAGTCAATGTTGAATTTTTTATCCTCTATAGTGTATTTCCAATACTTTGAGGGATATTCTTTTTTAAAAAAATACATTTCTGCCTGTTGTATATCATTTCTAAAGGCTAAGTAGTGGTACTAGTTATTCTACTTTCACTTTGCGGTTGTAATGCACTACATTTTGTAGCGGAGTGCACAGATTTGGAAGTTGTGAATAAGCAGGTGACCGGGGGTCCTAGTTGGGCGTACGTTTTATCCTCCTGCGTTTCAACTATTGATAAGCAAAAAATAATTGTCAACTGTTGTTCGAATAAGGAGTAAATTGTAGAACTAAAGTTGCAACTGATTGCAATTGTGATATTAGCACGATTGTGACTACGAAAGCCCAAAAAGGCTCATTCGAAATTTGAGATTCAAAATATAAGACTGATACCAATCTGTTTTAAATAAAGATCATCCGTATACGCTCTTATGTACAAATATATGTTATTTTACCCTTAGCTAAATTATTATTTGTAACTGTATTTAGTTTTACACAAAATAACTGACCAGTAAGAATGAAGTGTACATCTATGCGATTCTGCTAGCCCTGTGTGTATTCCTTCTTGATGCGCCTGGACCCGGAGATATATTATCATCAATAGTTTAAAACCGGGGTTTATTGACCACTGTTGTGTATCAATGCAGTTATGTTAGAGAGATTCATGCACTGTCCCAGAACAATTTTGTTTAATGTGGAAGGGGTATTTCGAGGCCCTATTTTTAGTAATTTTACTACTGTGGTTTCATCAATATTCGTTGAATACCAATTTTCGTGGATTTCGTTGTTAAGTTGATCCACGAAATTTAATGTTCATTGAAGTGCAATATCTATTAATATTTTGTATAGATTTGGTCATTGGCAACGAATTTACATATCCTTGAAACTGTGATTTTCACTTTATCCACGAAAATTGATACCCTTGAAAATTAATGAAACCACAGTATGTAAATTCGTAATCTAGAGTTTCAATACAGAAGGATCCATTTTTATGCGATCAAAATCACATTGCCAAAATGTGAAGAACAATAAAACTTTGAGATTTGATTGAAAGTAGTTTTCAACCTTTAGTTTTTTAGTTTGTTTTTATAAATTTTATCAACAAGAAAGAATAGAAGGTATAAAACAGGCATTCGCATCACACCGAAGTTAAATCTCTCTGTAGTTTCCCAATCCCAACCCCACACACACACACCAAGATTAAAAATCACATTGGAATCATAAATGTGCTTTGTATGTAAGTTACTAGTACTCTCTAAAGATGTAAACATGCATTGCAAAGAATGCTACTACATCACACTTGATTGGATAAAATCCAATAAGGACGGTAGATACAAGATTGTTTGGAAAGCTAAATTTACACTTTGTCGCCATATACATGTATACGCATATGTAACACCGACTAAAGAAACTGTATGTGATGTTGAAAAAGCATAGACGTTTGCTGCAAATTAAAAGTAGCCTGAATACATTTTTTACTGTAAATTTTATCACATTTTAACAAAAAGTAACAAAATTTTACCAGTATAGTTATTTTGCTTTCATGTTCTGCTTATTATCTTAAAAATGTATCGTGGATTTGCGTCCGTTAACCCGACCCCCTCCTCTAATAAACATATTGTGCCCTAACTTTTATATGTTTGATAACATTTTAGCTAGAAGGAAATAGCTTTATTCATAGCCCCTTTCTGTATGTCTTAATGTGTATATTTCATTTCTCTCTCTCTCTCTCTCTCTCTCTCTCTCTCTCTCTCTCTCTCTCTCTCTCTCTGTATTATTGTCTTTAATTTGATCATTTTATTTATGCACCACAATAGAAATTTTGGATTCTTGTCGGGGTTGTTTATCATCAATAGTTTATATACTTGTTATCTAAATCATGGTATTTGAACTTCATCATAACCTCTACTTTGAATTTCGTTTCATTGTTAAAACTATACTTAATATTGTAATTATTTAGACTGTAACAGGTGTTTAAAGATCATCTTTCTTTGCAAGCCAAGAATATTTGTACACTATCTGGGCGAATACAGACTGGGTTAAAATCTATTGTGGAAAATACACACAGGGCGAGCAAAATTGTTTAGATTTGCAAAGCATACTGTACTTTCACTAAGCAAAGTTTTTACTGTGTGGGAAAGTTCATCAATCCATTATTTTACCATTATAAAACCATTTTATAAGAGATGACACAACATTAATTTGAGGTAAGATCATGTACGGATGGTCTTTAATTAAACAGTTTGGTGACGCTAGGACACAGGTTTTCAGTTCCACAATGTGATTAGCTAATTTCGATATTGAATCTCGAATCTCGTATCTTGTATTTCGAATCTCGTATTTCGAGTCTTGAACCTTGCATGAGCCTTCTAGACTTTTGTATGTGACAGTCATATTCTATAAACAAAATATGTGACGATTCCTTTAAGCACTATTTGGGCTCGGGTTCAAAACGCACAGATCGCTCGACGTCTTGTCCTCTCTTTAGATTTCTTACCCTTGCCCAAATATCGCTTATCTTTTAATACAGTAACCCTAAATTTTACATATAAATGTATCCAATATATAGCTGCTTGCAGTTGTTGTCCTTCATGGATTGGAGCAAGTGACCAAGATAATGAGAATGTGTTCCAGTGGACAAACAAAGAAAATGTCGAATTCACAAACTGGCTTTCAACTGAACCAAGCAACTCTAACGGCAACGAGCATTGCGTGGGATTGTGTTCCGACGGTCTGTGGAATGATGAATATTGTGGTAAAAATTTGAACATCATTTGTGAAAGAGACATTTTTCTTGAAAAATGAAGTATTTGTAGGCAAAGGAAGTTGTCGTAGGCTATATATCCTCAGTAATGACCGTCTCTAAGAGGACAGCCGCTAATACTCAGCAGATACCATATATATGGTGATTTTCGCAATGATCTAATTTTTGCTTTTTTGCGCTCTATTTTACATCGCAAATATTGAATACGCAGAAATTGTATCTTGTCTTACTGTCTATGATAAACTTATTAATTGCAAAAAATGACTGACGAAAATTAAAATGGTTCGCCTCTTTTTCATTTTCGAAAATTCTGTGACATGCTGATAAAAAAAAAACCTGGATATAAGGTATTATGCCATTTTTTAAGGCTCGGTTTGTTATATACATGTAGTATGAAAGTTTGAAGAAACTGCTTGCTTTGTTTGTTTCTGTGGAACTATTATGTACATTTTTTGTTAAAACTAACGCTCTGCATTCTCAATACTTCGAATCTATGCTTCGAAAATTCTTGTCGAACGATACTAAGTACCAATTTTGAAAATGCTTTATGCATGTATTTTAACAAAACAAACAAATTTAATATATAAGTACAATACACGTTCGTGTAAAAGATACCGTCGTGTCTTATGCGTTTACAAACACATATTTTTAAAAGAGAAGGAAACCAACAACCAGAAATAATTATGTTATTTTTTGTTATAGATATTTTAAAAATACGAGATATACATGTAAACAATCGGAGTTGTCTAATATTAAACATTATGTGTATTTATATTTAAGTGTTATTTATTAATAATTGTTACGTTTGAATTATTCCATGATTTCAATGAATGTTTATTTTATTTGTTGTTATTTTCCAAAAGCATTTTTAATTGAAAATAGGAAATTTAAAGAATTATGCTTTAAATTTGTGTGAATTAGATTTGCATCACATCTAACATGATTTATTTTGGAACTTATTCTTTATTTTCAGTATTAGATATACTTTTGCTAAATTGATTGAGAATGTTGTTTTAAAATAATGGTTTTCCACTAGAACATAACATCTAGAAGAGATTAAAAAAAAACTTTTCGAATTTTTAAACTATATATTAACTATTAACTATTAAAGTTGCTTTATCATGTTTACTTGAGATAAGCAATATTATTGTCAATCAGATACCGTGGGTGGCACTTGTGCGTGTTTCTTGCTTGTACATTGTATAATTGTAGTTAATCTGTTTTCCTTTACTTTTGAATCAATTAAATTTGTGGGGGCAGATTTTCGTGGATTGTGGGTTTTTTGCTTATTCGTGGTAAAGTAGTTTAGTGGGTGTTTTCAGTTTCAGTTTTCAGAAAACCTATTTAAAAAAAAAAAAACAAGTAAATCTGTTCTCTTAATGCTAAAATAGGTAGACAAAATATATTTTTCCCCTTTTTTAAACTTTTGATATCTTACTTTGTAAGCTATCTTCATTGATTTCCTATTCACCATTCCATATTTAAGATCAAAATAGATAAGTTGTATAATGCGTTTATCATATTTAATTACAAACAATAAAACTCCATGAATTCAAAATTGCTTTAGTTTGGGATTTTTTTCCTTCTCAGTGCTCTGAATGATAAGTTTTACACGCATAGTGTTTACGCATTTTGTAATGGCGACATCATATTATAGAAATTACAGTACTGTTAAAACTGTTATCTTCCATATTTATGATTAATATTTAAATCTACTGAGTATGATTCCCTCTGTTTCTTACGGAACCCAATCGTTAATTCATACCTATATAGAAACTTACAGGACTGAAATCTACACGCCCCGTTTATCAATTAGTCGAAACCTACTGCGGCTAAAACTGACAGGATAATGACAGGACAAAAATCTGCATGCACCGTTTATCGATTGGTCGGAACCTGCAGTGACCAAGGAAAAATCAGACTCAAATTCTCATGTAAGAGATTTGGCTGTTTCTTATAGCTATAGTACGGAAATACATTAATAGAAAATTTGTTAATTTAACTTAATTTTTTAAAACCTAAACAAAATCCTTAAATCTATCATATATTTGTTTAAAGGAAGATGTAACTATAAACAATAAAATGCTCTCTCTGATGATCCATGCAGGTCATTACAGTAGCCATTATAACTGAAGAAAACTTTTCATAACCAGCTATCGCGGAACATGCTATGTTTGACGTTGGTTTATAATTTAGAGGAAAGTCAAAGGTAAAAGAATGGTCTTAAATCGATATTGTTTCAAATTTTTCAGAACTTGTCATTTAAAGCGAATATCATGATTTGCTAATACTGATGCTATGTTGATTAAAACAAACCGGAATAGATGGTACGACATCATAGATTAAAGTTGGCATCTACCATAGCGGCGGGAAATTGAAATTAAGCAATTGATTTTTTTTGATTTATCATTGTTCATTGTTCTAGGGGTTTCTTGAAAATGAATAAGATTTACAATTATAGTACATGTAGATGATAATTAATTGATTTATTTTACAACATATTTTTAGATTCTTTCTCCTTTAATTGAGATACAGGTAATGAGTAGACAATTCTTGCTTTTCCGGATAAAGTTTACATCATTGTGTATTAATTTTTTTCCATAATTTAAATTGATTGTAACAATTTCAATTCATAACAATGTTTTTTGTTATGACCATTAGGGTTTTCTCCCTCATTTGACTTAGTTTGTACAATTAGAATATCTATATATGTTACAATATTTGTTAAAGACCAATATTTTCATTCCACGTATATTTTGCATGTAAAGCTACTGCAGATATAGCTCCATAAAACAAACAGTGTACTGAAAGGTTAAATCACGAGTTTTAATTGTGACGTCACAAACGTTGAACGCTGATAAATACAACGTCACAAGCGAAAATCAAAGATTGTGGCTGTTACTGTTGCTCTTCCATTAATTTGAACTTACCCATGGGATAATACAGTAATTTAAGGTATAATTGGCATTTGCGTACAACGCAAGAAGGTAAAAAAAATGTAAATATAAGCATTAAATCCTTATTTTTTGAAAGATATAGTCTCATAACTGCAACGGTGAGTGCAAACAAATTTTCATAACGCGCTAACGCGCGTTATTCAATTTGTATGCACACACCGTTGCAGTTATGAGACTATATCTTTCAAAAAATAAGGATTCAATACTTAAATATTTACATTCCAAATATTTTTTGCATGTAAAGTGTGTGAAAAGATATTGCAGTTATAAGACTGTAACACACACAGGGTACTCAAAGGTTAGAATGACTAGTTTTATTATGACGTCACAAACGTTGAACGCTGTAAAATGCAACGTCACAAGCGAGAATCAAAATTCACGCTTGTGGCTGTTCCAGTGGCTCTTCCATTAATTTGAACTTACCCATAGGATAAAACAGAAATGTTGACGTAAAAATTACATTTGCAGACAAGGAAAGAAGTTAAAAAAATGTAAATATAAGCATTAAATCGATAGCGCGCGTTATTCAATTTGTATGCACACACCGCTGCAGTTATGAGACTATATCTTTCAAAAAATAATGATTCAATGCTTAATTGAACCGTCTCTACTAAATGGGGAATCGAGGAAAGCTTCGCGGCTATGCTAAGGCTGTCCAAAGCTAAATTTATATCGAAAAATGATACTTTTTTAATTATCGAAAAATAATTTTACCGAGCGAGTTTCTTTAAATTTTATTACATAAATTAACAGTGACATCCAACACTATATTTGATGTATTTTTGTGACGTCATATATCTCTCTTAAGCACGTGACAGGTGTATTCTAACACGGTTAATAATGTATAAAAATCGCATCGGCACAAGTGAATAATGACATTAAATCAAAAATATTTTTATGAAAAATCCTTCGATAAGTAATGTATTTTGCAGTTTTTGCTGGGGGTTCATATAAATATTTCGTTTATTTGAAATATTGTCAAAAGATTTCGCACCCCCATCGAAATTAGGCACATTTTTACCTTTTAAACTCGATTTACACAAAATCGGGTCAATCGGTAGGTTTCCCCCAGCAAGATTCACATTGGTTCTTATTTTCTCTCCCGATTTCACGTAAAATATACTAAGATTGTTTTTATCTTTCACTTGTGTCAAGCTGTTTTTTATATGCATATACATATCACCATTCATTAGATTACACGTAGCAGGGGGAGTCTCAAAACTATTAGTTTATGAATAGTTATTTACCTATTACGAAGCTTTAAAACTGTTGATTTTTTTATACTCCATATCGGTGATTTTGAATTTAGTATCACTAGTATTTACAACAGTGTCTATGTAAAGGAATGAAGCGGTTTTATTATGCACAATGAATATCACTTATTACGTTACGATACATTCCCTAAGAACGATCGAAAGGAATGCAGATCATGACGTCAAAGTTAACTATGATGTCATATCTTATGAAGTACAGACAAGTGACTTTCTACATATCGCTGTGAAATTAATTGGGCAGCCTTAACATAGCCGCGTTGTAAAGCTTTGCCTTTCAATTTTCTGCAATATATTCTTTTACATTTTTCTTCAAAATCTGTTACATGTAAAACATTTATATGCTAATTTCACCAATACATTATATTTACATTCCACACATTTTTTGCTTGTAAAGTGTGTTGAAAGCTACGGCAGTTATAACACTGTAATGCACACAGGGTACTCAAAGGTTAAAATGACGAGTTCTATAATGACGTTACAAACGTTGAACGCTGTTAACTGCAACGTCACAAGCGAAAATCAAAGTTCACGCTTGCGGCTGATACTGTGGCTCTTCCATTAATATGAACTTACCCTTAGGATAAGATAGGAATTTTAAGGCTTACGCGCGTTACTCAATTTGTATTCACACACCGCTGCAGTTATGAGACTGTATACTTCAAAAAATCATGATTCGATGCTATGTTAAGTGCAAAGTTCTTTTCGTCAAGTTTCCGTAAAGTTGTGGTTAGCCTGGTAGCATGCCACTCAGCTTTCTACTAATATACTAACTAACTTTCACGAACGTATCTTGTATTTGATTTTTATTGTAAACTGACTGTAAATATAAATGGTAAAGCTCTTAGAATCCATATGATGAATTCAGGGTAAAGCTCAATTCGTTACACTTGCTCAAGTTTACGCTGAATAAAAACTCCACACAAACCACGAGTTTCAACAAGGTGTATTTAACAGTATAACTGTACATGGTATTCCAACGATACCTCTGTAGTGAGGTAGATATTTATAATTGGGTTTAATTCTTTTACAACACAGAAAATTTAAACTCGGTGTCAAGTGTAGGTTGATTGCACTTTTGGTCACATAAATGAAAATACATTTTCCGGTCCTTTTCTGCACTTTTCAATAAATTGTTTTTATTCGTTCAGTCAGTATAACATCTTGTAATCTTCTTTCCTCATGATTATTTTCTAGCATTTTCTAAAATGTTTTTTGTTAAGTAAAAAATTAAAAATGTCTTTTAAAAAGTATCAAGATTCTTTTTTTTTCTTTTTTTTTTGGACAAAAATTTTCCATAAAAAGGGCAATTCATCGTTTCAATAAAATCTGCTATGCTTGAATTGGACACCTTTTTAGTTCAAATATAAGTTTAGCTTTTAATTCTATTCAGAACACCTTCGTAAAAGCCATTCGTCCAGTCTATTTTGTGTTGAATATTTTAATAAGATGTTTTATTATATCAGTTTAAGGAGGCTGAATTATCAACAAATTAACCATCAGATCTGCCTTAAACTTTGGCATATAAAATTTTTTCCAAAATTATACTAACGTCAAGTAAAACAATCAAAATATTTAAGCTTTAATGTACTATATATATGGTTTGAGCCTAAAATGGCCCCCTTAAATGAACATCGTCATTTTACTGTAATTCTTTGTTTTATTTGTACAGATAAACATTTGTAGTTTTTTCATAATTTTAATTTTGATTTTAATGCCCCCAATTTAAAAATATGACATCATAAAGTTTACCTTTTCCCGCCATTTTCGCATTTTTAGCATAAAACGGCTTGTTTTGAAGCAGTTTGTCTTTAAGGAAACATTGAGCGACTGCTTGAACAAACAAAATATTTTCACCAAAGATGTATCTCCCCAGTACCTATAAGTGACCAAAAGCTCGTTCTTTTTCAAAGAGTCGCTCTGTATTTCCCATTCGAAAAAAGATAAGAAAAATGTCAATTTTGTACTGATTTTGAATGAATTATAAAAATAGCGTCACTTCTGACGTCATATACTGCCAGTGAGTGCATATAAATCAAATAAATAGATGAAAAACATATTTTATGTCAACTCTTTTATAATATAACAGAACAAATTGATGTATCTGAATCACTTTAAAAATAGCGAATTATGGGGGCCAAATTTGACTAATAACATATATAGTTCTTTTGAGCATTTTCCTGTATCGTTATACAGTGTTCTTTCTCGCAAGGAGGAACATAGAGCCTAAAAATGGCATCGGCCATCCAGCCCTTTAAACGTGGTATGGGACGTCTGTCGATATCAATGTGGATTGAAGTACATTATAATTAAAATACTTTCACCGGTTTAGAATTTTCAATCTTAAACAAAACAAAAAAAATACGTATTAAAAATTTTGGAAAGGTAAAAATTTTAAAATGACCTGTGGGATTCGTACTCATGACTTACAGATCAATTAACCTACATTTTACACCGAATTCAAATTTTCTGTGATGTAAAAGAATTAAACGCAATTATAAATGTCTACCTCACTACGCTCCAACGATCTATTGCATAAATCATTTGATTTTAAAAATGTTAGGTGTTGAAAAATGAAGTGATGTGGATGACCTGTAACAACAGATAATGGAATTTGACTCCCTTGTTACTTTGTTGCAAAGTCTATTTTCTCTAATTTTGGGGTCAATACTTTCCTTTCAAAATTTTAAAAATGAACAAAATGCTAATGTTGTCAAATTATTGATAGATCTTACATCTGATCAAAGTATTTATTCAAATTACAAAGGTATAAGCCTTATATGTTGAACCAGGGGAAATTGTTTCAGTTCTTGATAAGAGACTTGTTGTTTTTAAATAATAAATTAAGTACTTTAAACTGGTTTGATTACCTATTCAAAGTAAAAACGACCGGGGACTTCATGCGTGTGTCACGATGTGACACTTGATCGTTTGGACCACTAGTATTAATAACAATTGTACAAATTTATTTTTTAGCCCTTGTGCAAATTGCAACAAACCCTTTTCTCATACGTCGTCACCTGTTCTAAAATCGCTATAATTTCCGCCCACCTGAGTCACAGTGAAAGATGAACTTTTTTATCTTTTATTTGACTTCTTTTTATATTTGTTGATGCTTATCTTTCATCTTTTAAATTACCCTTTCATATACACACTTTTACATTTGTATGACTTCCTTATTAGCTGTTTGATCTACATTCTTTTTATTTCAGGGTTCACTATGCATGGTTTTCAATATAAAATCATTGTCAGTTGAAATCAAACTTTCGGTGCTTACACATCCCAAATCCATTTCAATGTATATTCCATGCAAATTCTAAAAAAAAAAAAACCGCTAAAAGTCGTATTGGTTTCTTGGACGTTAAATAAGATTTGGTACAAAAACAAGAATCTTCAAGGTTGACCAAGTTATAGTCTTCCGCGGCAAGGAGCGCCCCCCCCCCCCCCGCCCTCTCCCTCCCCATGCAAGATTTATCCCATTGGGGGATCGGGGGGGGGGGGTTCCGGGGGTCGGAACCCCCCCCCCCCCTTCTCTGAGACATATGAATTTTTTGAAAACTTTTAATGCCTATTTAAAGGCAATTTTTCCCATTTATAATATAAATACTCTAATTATCTCAAATAAATGCTTTTAAAAATTTTTATCCAAAGAATTTCTTACAACGTACCGTAATTTACATGTATTTCTGATATGAAAAAACCTGAACTATTTTTTTATCGAAAAAAGTACTCCCCTTCAGCATCCGGTGTTCACTTCCATGAGTAAACATACAGTTTTGAACTGATAAGCCATCGAGTAAATTAAACGACTTTCAAGTACGAGTACACACATTCGTTTTATTTTTAAAAGCTGTTTTCAAATGTATTGTTTAGTTAACTTAAGTAATTATGATAAAAATGTTTTACTTCGTTCCATGCAAAAAAAAAAAAGAAAAATACAGAGAAAATTAAACCCGCGTATGCGGGTTATGCTATTTTTCTGGAATACTAGCTACCTTCATACCCACATGAAACACAAAAGAAATCCTTTTTTGTTTTGTTTCCAAGAATCGGAAATTATGTTACAAAAATACCGTGTAAAGGGTTTATTTGTAAACCATGATGAAAATGCACAACTTTTCAAAACTTTCCTGAATAGGATCGCATCTGTACTAGTGCCGGATGATGTGAAGCACCCATTACAAAGGTAACATCAATTAAGTTCCCTGGGACGACTATTGCTTGTACAATTGTATTACGCATGTTCCATCTATTCAGCAGATAAACTATCCCAATTTTTTGTTATATCCTATCATTTAGACCTTTCTTTAAGAAGGCGATCGATAGAAATCAAAATCGATAAATAAGTCAGAATTTACACATCAAAGACATAAAAAATTACAAAAAAAATCATTTTTATAATACTAGTAGCCTGTTGTCTGAATTAGTCTGAATCATTTTTGTTTCTTAGTGTTTATTTCTAATAAGCAAAGACGCACGTTCTCGATCATTGCTGTAGACTTGTTTTTTTTTAAGGCTAGAAATTATGCAAAACGAAATAAATGTTTATTAAATTTACGCACGGAGAACGTTCAAAAGGCCTTGTTTATTGACAAATAATGAATTTTGCATGCATTGATTTTCATCGATTGGAACCCCCCCCCCCCCCTTTTCCAAATTGTGGATCCGCCTCTGCTAATCCTCACACGTAAATTGCACAAACGAGAACTTTTTTTAGTGAAGAAATCTTCGAGCGTTATCTGACCACAAAATATAATATATATTATTCTTTCCTATTTGCAACGACGATTTATTGAGGTCTCTCGTTGGAAACGGAAGACCTTATTGTTTTTGCTTTGTTTCTTTTCCTCTATTATTATTATTATTAATTTTTTTTCTGTCACGTTTTCTCAAAAACGCTTCAGCCGATTTTCGTGAAACTTTCAGATCTTATTCATGACAAAATTTGTAAGAAAATTACACGAGATTTTTTTAGTCGTCACTTCCGGTACCGAGATATTAAAGATTTTATGTTTTTGCTTGTTCACAATTTTTCTCAAAAAGTATTGAAGATAGGACTTTCAAATTTTCAGAGAAGGTAGAGAGTGAACGGCCGCAGTGCCCTTTGCATATCCGAACGTCCGCCGTCACTTCCGGTCGTCACCGGAAGGATATGAAAAACCTTAATTTTTTAATTTTTTGGATTTGAATTTTTTTTAATTTTTCATTCGATAGAGACGCTCTCAAAACTTCAGAATATGAAATTCGTTTTAAAATCAGATCCACGCAGTTCTTGAGATTTTGGACTCTGAAAGTTCTGAAGCGAGGGTCTGCATAGCTCAGTCGTTAGAGTGGTGGACTTGTGGCCAGGCGACCCGGGTATAGTCCCTGAGTGCCGAATCTTTTTTCTTTCTTATTTGTGTTTTGATTAATGGTTTTATCTTTAAAATGATGGATTTGAATGTGTTCCGTTTTATTTTTGTCATAAATAAAAAAAAAATAGCGGCTTTTTTCAGTACAAATATAGAGCTCTTTTCCGTCAGCAGCTCTCTAAATTCCGACGCTCGTCGCATCGCCGACATCAAAGACATGCCGCCGAAGTGCCCCTGCAGTTCGACCGCATTAGAGTTCGCTGGGTCGCTTTGCCGGCATCAAAGAAATGCCGCCATCTCAATGACTGTATGCACACAATATTTAGCAATGCACCCACGTTATTCTACCTGGCTTGAAAAGGAGGACTGCTTAGTACTTAATCCCATATATAGATACACACATGCATGTATACATGCGATTATTGACCTAGGTTTCTTATATATTAATTTCCTGAACATTATCAAACACTATGTAATATCTCTCTCTCTCTCTCTCTCTCTCTCTCTCTCTCTCTCTCTCTAAAGTACAAATGTTTTAGCATTTGAATAAGAACTAGTACAGGTAACATGGAGTAAAGTGGATAGAAGCTAAATGAACATTGGCGTCCACAAATTATACATATTTTATATCAAGTTACGGGATAATGTCTATGGATTCAAATGATTTTAAATGCATTGTTTAATGATTGTCTTCTTACTGATTGGAAGTCAACGCTAAAAAGTCATTTTTATTACAGATGGTGAACTTTTTCCTTTTTTTGTGCATGTCTACATACTGATACAAATCTGTTGCCTGTCGGGATTAAGAAAAACCTCCGAAGTTTATACACGTAACTATACAAACGAACGGGTGACTGCGACAAGGTTTAAAACCTGACCACCCGTTTATGAGTGTTTGAGCCTAAGAATAAATAGATGTGAAAAAAAAATCAATAGTTACATCTTTCAAACAACGCTTCTATATTGTTCTAACATATGTATTTTATTTAGAAATTGTGTAATATGTGATATTTAGAATTTAATATTCTACGTTTAATATAGAAGTCACCGACCGACCCCCCCCCCCCTCCCAATTCATAAAATCATTTTGCTTTTCTGGCCCGATTTACTTGATCTTTGATCTTGGGCCTTTAATTTCAACTAATTACCATTCTAGATTACTGTACTAATTACCAGACCAATTCGTTCATTAATAACAGAGTTATGAAGTTTTTGGCATTTGAGTTTCAATTGTCGTGTTTGACATGTACTATAAAAAAATTCTAACTCCCAAGCCCTTCACTTAATCCTAATGAAAATTCGTGAAAATGAACCTCGGACCCGATTCTTATTGTCTGTGAAATATGCAGCGGATTGAACAATTAAGACAAAATTCCTGAGATTAAACAGCGCTTATTGCCTATACGTGGAAATTAAATTTACACAGTACACCCACCGACCCCCCCCCCCCTTCCTATTCACAAAATCATTTAGTTTTTCTGGCCTGATTTTACTGGATTTGTCATCTTGAACCTTTATTTTCAACCTAGTTCAAGTTTAGATTACTGTACTAATGACCAGACCTTTTCGTTCATTTTTAAAAGAGATATGAATTTTTGGGCATTCGAGTTTCGATTGGCGTCCTTGACATGTACTGTAGAAAAAAATTCTAACTCCCGAGCCCCTTACTCAATCCTAATGATATTTTGTGTAAATGTACCTCGGACCCCATTCGTATTGTCTGCCAAATATGCAGAGGATTGAACAATTAAGAATAAAATCCTTATATCAAACGTCGAGTATAGCCTGTACGAGGACTTAAAATCTACACAGTACAAGGGATGTAAGCAGCCGCGTAATATTTCTGTTGCATACATGTATATTTCTTGTTTTCTGTTTAGTCTGTATCTACGATAGTGTGTGAACTACTTATGAATGTTAGAACTGTGGAAATTACCGTCATCAAATTTTTACCGAATAAATTTACGTGTTACTGATTTCGTTATTTCTACATTGATAAAGATTTTATCAATCCTGCTGAAATAAAACAGTCAAACATAATAGTAAACGACACGAACAAATATTCTCAACACTGAAATACATGGGTAAAATGTATCGGTCATTGTTTTAGGACTTCCCCTAATTGTTGTTAACCGAATCCGAGATCCACACCTCAAAATTCTATTTTCGATTTATTTAAGACAAAAATCAAGCTCGGGTCTTTTCACCCCCTCCAGACACAAACACGCATCAATATTTCAAATGACCTCGCACTGTTATCAAACCTGAATAGTCAGACATCTTACACGTTGTTTTTCATCTCATACAAAAACTCAGCTCCTCTCCCGGGCGGAAACGCCCCAAATTCAAAGACAAATTCGGGAATTATTTCGCGTCAGCCAGGTTTTGAGACACCTGCAAAGGATGTGTGTTCTAGTCTCGCCGGAGCCAAGATTTGTTCTTTCTCTCTATTTCTTTCTCTCCTTTTTATTTAATTTTCTAACTAAAATATTCAACATAAAAGGGTTGTTGGACTGCAGTGCAAGTTGAAAAACACTTTTCAATTAAGATTTAGACAAAAACAGTCTTTTATTATTAGGGTCTTCCGTCTTCAGCGGAAGACCCTTCTATTCTTATTGTTATTAGGGTCTTCCGTTTACAAAGGCAAACCCTCTTTTTTTTTCTTTTTATTACAGGTAATTAGACCTGTTATTAGGTCAAAAGACCTCTTATTTAATATGAAATAAAATGGGGCTGGTCCTTTAAATAAGGGATCAAACGGGGTGTATAATCCTTCATCCATCGCTCTTTTAGATCACATCTGCATTTCCTGATATGTTTCGTTGATGAAGATAAAAGGCAAGGTCATTTCCTCTTCTAAAAATCGGACGGAAGACCTCCTCGTTGCTCGCAACGAGATCGTGTCTAGTTGTTTTACTTATTAAAGTTCAATGTTCTTCGTTTATGGACAATTTGGGCAAAGTTTTGTTGAAATTGGCCGGTGGTTCTTACAGTGGAAGATGAAAGAGATAAAAGTTAACAACTGCTAAAGACGAAATTAATCAGAAATCTGAACCTACTAGTATTTGCCTAAATGAGCCATAAAATCCTTCATGCATAAGATATAATAAGCATAGCATATGATCTATATCGTTATTATACAATATGATGAATTTTATATACATGTAACTGGGGTTTTTTTTTCATTTAATTGCATTGCAGCAAATTTTGATTCAATAAATAATATTGAATCATACATAAGATAAAACCTAGTATTACATTTATAAACAATATAACATTGTATCGTGATAAAAAGGATATTGTATCATACTATATTGTATAATATTGTATCACTATATTGTATAATATTGTATCATACTATAAAGTATAATATTGTATCATACTTTAGTGTATGGTTTTGTATCATACTAGGGTATATAAAACTGTATCATACTGTAGTGTAACATATATTATAACAATATATATTATAAGATATTGTATCATACTATAATGTATAATATTGTATCATACTTTATAGTGATGACATTGTATCATGCTATAATGTATAATATTGCATCAAATTATAGTACATGTATTTACTTAGATATGGTCACCAGAGGGCATTTGCTTCGAAGTCTTTAACCTGCTCCAAAAACCATAACCTCTTCTAGCATCTAAAATCTATGGCTCAGTTTCAACATTCAGGCCTATCAAGTACATGGCACTGAGTGCACAATCCATGCAAGTATGGTAAAAATAGGACTGCCAGTAATAACTTTGATATGGCCATTAAAGGACACCTGCTCCAAACATCTAAACTTCCTTAAGCATCTGAAATTCATGGCCTAGATTCAGCATCCAAATCTTTTAAGTCCATGAGTATTCCCAGAGTTTGGTGAAGATAGGACAAGTAACAATTTAAAAAATTTAACCAGTTCTGGACATCGACTCAAAAGGTATTGAATGCGTTCCTCCAGACTTTGTCCTGGTTAGCTAAAATTGAAGTCAAAGCATACTCAAAACTGAGATTTATTAATAGAAAAATACAAATGCTAGAAAGACATGGCCAGTTCATATCAATAAATGTATAAAATATAACGCAACAATTTTTTTTTTTACATGTAAGGGATATATATATATATAATTGAAAGTCGAGCGCATCAAAAGCTGGAATGTTTAACCATGCATAGCCAGACACAGTTTACAGAAAATACATTCTTAATACCAGAAAAAAAATGAGTTTGATGGATTTCATGTTCTTCAGCTGAAAAATCAACAGATCAGAATGATATAACATTTTTAAAAAATACATTTCAAATTTGTACATGAAAATACATAACTTAGAAACTGTTCGAAACAAATTCCTCTTAATTTAAACTATGAATATGAACATTTTAGGAACAATTTCAGCAGCTTTTAACTACTGTTAATCAAATTATCTCTTAGGTAGCCACTCCAAAAAATATGAAATTTATCTTACATTCTTTCTACTTTTACATGTATCATTCCAATGAATAGTGACAAATATGTATTGCAGTTCATATAAACTAAACTGTCATGAAGTGGAAACCAAACAAAACCATCTTTAATAAAGCAATGCAAATTCATCAAATAAAGTAATCATTGTTTCACTTAATCTTTAACCTCTCTCAAAAACTGCTGATAAATTCATTAGATAGATAAGGTGTGTAGGAGCTATTATCAGGACCAATAACGTCAGGCACGTAGCATCAGGGGGGGGCCAGGGGGGGCCTGGCCCCCCCCACTTTTTCTCGCAGCAGCAAATTTTTTAAAATTTACATATAGAAAACTGAATTATCATGGAGTTGCCCCCCCCTCCCCCCATGGATTAGGATTTTGAAGATTTTGGAAAAGTTGTGATATCTTTTTTTTTTTTTTTTTTGCTTGTCAAGATTTTTTGCATGAGTCTGGCCCCCCCACTTTCAAAAATGATGCTACGTGCCTGAACGTGCAAGTGAAATAAATTGTGTATACGCTGATATGTCTATTATTCTCTGGGTATACACAACAGGTACACTACTTCAGTTACTATACTACATATCCATCAATAGTCTAGAGAAAAGCACTTTTGCATATACATGTGTATATTCTAAAATCTGACACGATCACTGTTGACCAAAAAAAACCTGTTGTAAATGAAATTGGTGTCAATTTTTTTTCAAGAAAAAAAGTACACATTTCTTTTCAGAATATAAGCTGGAAATATTGTATTTTTTACAACTTGATCTCTGTAAAAGGCATTTGATAATGTGTTCTGACATTGGCTATTTACTACACACTAAATATCTATTGTTGAATTATAAATAAATGAATAAACTAAGTTACTGACAAAGAATCAATTAATCAATTAAAATTAAACCACGAATGGCTGTGATTTTGCAGACAGAAAAAAATTATAGCCCAAACATAGTGAAATTAAAACCATCGTGATTATTTGCCAATCAACAGTAGCTGACAGTGAATATATCCAACAACAAAACTAGAGATAAGAAACTCTTTGTTCATGCAAGTCACAGTCAATTTGAAAATAACTCTGTGGTTTTGAATTCAGTTGGAGCAATCAAACAACAAATCACATAAAAAATGACTCATGTCCAGAAGTTAAGAGAGATTCCAGTGAAAATAAGTTTTGTAAACAATGAAGATTTATATATATATATATATATATATATATATATATATATATATATATATATATATATATATATATATATAATACATATATATATATAAACCTTAAGATGTTTAAATCCTTCAATCTCTATATACCCATCTGAACATATGTCAACATTTTCTATTGACTTAATTTTAAACAAGCAAAAGTAAAACTTTTTTTGTTTCCAAACAATTCAATAATTATCATTACCACGGGTAAAAGATATACATGTAGTCCATGATTATACAAAAGAGCCCCGAATATTCTAAAGAAACAGACTCCCTGCTTTAATATTGGATACAGTACAGCTAAATCAACAAAAACGGAAAAATGTTACACATAGGTATATTCAGCAGAGCACCTGTCAAAATTCCCTACCCTGAATAGAAGGTTGGACGGACAATAAATCAACCATCAGATCTACAACAAATTTTTGAATATGACATTTTTGGCCACAAACTATTATTCTGTAAAGAAAAAGTCCAAATTTTTACAATTTTGAAATTTTCCTTTGAACAGGGCTCTTTTTCTCAAGGAAATTAATAAATTATCTTCTAAAAATGTTCACAACCATCAATATCTCCGATCCAATTCTCTTAACACTAATTAAGATGGGGGATTGTTGAACACCTGCTCTGCTAAATAGGACTTTGATCAGAATTTGAACGAAAAAAAAAGAACTGTTGCTATGGAGATTCAGGAGTGTAAGATGTTTCTTGTTTTAGGAGTCCTATGCATTAATCTCATTTATGAAATTGAAATTTTTTTTTTGGTTGATCTTGAATGTACATGTATGTTATTTAAAAAAAAAATCCAAAGCTCAAGAGAAATAAATGTTATCTTCATAAAAAAAAATCAAAAATTTTATCCGACAAAAATATTTGTTCTCAGTTATATTTAAAATTAAGGGCATTTTAGCAGTGTACATGTATGGCTCTCTCCCTCTCTCTCTTTTCTTCCTTCCTCTCTCTCTCTCTTTTCTCTCTCTCTCTCCTCTCTCTCTCTCTCTCTCTCTCTCTCTCTCTCTCTCTCTCTCTCTATCTCTCTCAAATTGCATATAATAATCATTATAGCAGCTATTTAGATCAGGATCATGTGCCTTTGGTTTTGGTAGGGTAAAGAGATAAACTTAAATCATTGTTAACATATCTCCCAGTATCCGACATCATCATCATTTTGATTTGCATACATTTTAACAAATATACATACATTTAAAATAAAAATATCAATAAGAACAAATATGATTGTAATTCATAAAAGAACAAGGGAAAATATATTTCTATCATGCAAATGGAGGAAAACTAACCCAAATGGAATTCTATCATAAAAATATGAGACAAACAATGTACATGATGTATGGCAACATTAATTCAATATCATTCAAATATACAACTCCTTGTACTATACTTCTTACCCATTCTGCGTTCTTACAATCTCATTCCCTTTCACACATATGCATGAATTCAATCTCTGAACTTTATTTTTTTTACAAATGTCATAAAATGCAACTCTTTTTGACATATATTACAACTCACTAACATAATATCACAAAAGTGATCACTTCCAATCTTATACAAAAATATAACTGCAGTCTTCATGGTCATGCATTTAAAGATATCACTTTTTTCATGTGCAAATATCTATTTTCACATTTTGCTCAGCAATCCAAGTGGCTGTAGGTAAAAAAAACAAACAACAAAAACCTGGCACAAATACATCAGCGCATCAGCCTTAATGAGACTCCAAACTTATGAGACTCCAAACTTGACTATTATTAACATAATAATAATCCATTGGATTTAGGTTCGCTAAAGTGTGGTCATTTTGGTGATTTTAGTGGATTTCTCTTCACTATCCACATCCGTATTGACCGACACAACGGACACTGTCTGAGCCATGTCACCCGTCCCACAGAACTCCTTCATGGACATGACCCCAAACTTGACCTGCTCCACTCCCATGGCCACCCCTGCCTTGACCCGATTAGCAGCGATGCTTCCCGTGTCCTTGATGGTAATCAGGTACTGGGAACCAGACTCGCGAATCGAGTGTACTCGACTTTTCACTTTCTCCATCTTTCTCTCCAGTCTTACTTTCACTTCATTCAGAGTGTTGTTGGTATTTCCCCGACTTTTCTCTAAGTATTCTTCAGGAGTGGGTGTGGCACATTTCCTTGGTGACGACCTCGGTGTGCGAGCAACAGGAGAGTTCACAGGAACTTTCAGCAGTGATTCATCTTGTTGATACGAATCGTCATAAGAGTCTTGGTCATCAGAACTTCTATTGTAAGTGTTCTGATCATCTGTATACTCCTCAAAAGTATAATTTGGTTCGTTGCTTGGTTTTCTGGGCTCGAAAAGCACACATGGGCACTTGCATATATGAATGGCACAGAGTTTTATAGTGCCCACTAAAAGGCCAATCACCAGTGCTGTCAGAGCACAGATTCCCCCAACGACCATGCTCACCCATTCAACCGTGAACAATCGGGTCACCGCAGTCAAGGTCAAGGTAGCTGTACCATTTCCAGCGCTGTTGATCATAACACACTGAAAAGTTTCATTGAAAACGTCTCGAAAATTGGTTAGTGTCAATGTATTGTTTTGTGAAATGGAGGCTTCAGAGAAAACATCTCCATAGTGCTTATACTTCAAATGTGGCTTAGTTGTAATGTTCATTTGTTCAAGCATTTCTTGGTAGTAGATGTGACTTATTTTTTCTCCCAAAGGAGTCACCCAGTATCCGATGGCATGATTTTCTGCTGAGGCTCGGCAATGAAGAGTGACAGTTGACCCAACAACCACTTCCTGAGAATCCGATATTTCATCAATAACGGGTATATCACATCTTAATTCGGTTTGGACCAAATCCAGTAATTTCGTTCCAAGTAATCTTGCAGGAGAATGGCAAACCAGCATATCTAAATGGGAAACATTAGTTTTGTATAAAAACAAAAATTCCAGAAAGTTTTCCAATTTACAAGAACAGTCCCATGGGTTTCCGTATAATTCAATGCTAAAATCATTGTAATTTTTCATATCAGACAGTACATCTGGAGACAAGCTTCGGAGATTGTTTTCACTAAGTTTTAGTGTCTTCAAGTTTGTGAGATTTTGAAACACTCCTCCTGGAAGCCAATGAATGATGTTGCTTCCCAAATCTAACTCCTCTAGTGAATGCAGATGGTCAAATAATCCAAGAGGAACAGAGAAAATTCTGTTGAAACTCAAGCGAAGTGTTTTCAGATTTGTCAGTCCTAGAAAAAGGTCTTTGGGTAAAGTCTGCAAATTGTTTTCACTAAGTGATAATATTTCCAAGTTGACTAACTCTGGAAATGCGCCAGGAGAGATTTTCACAATGTCATTTGAGCTCAAGTCCAACATTTGCAATATTTCTGGATTGCCAATAGTAACCTTGTCTACTATGGTTAAAGAATTTCTACTAAGATCTAGCTTTCTGAGCCCAGTCAAAGACCGAACTTCGGCTGGAATAGATCTTAAACCTCCAAATAAGTTCAAACTCCTTACTGTAAGAGCATTTGGTATGGAATTAAAAGAAAATCCCTCATAATATGAAGAACAGTAAGCATTTTTTGCCTGATCGCATTCACAGAATCTAGGGCAGTCTGGTACAGAGTTATTTTTCTTCGGTGCATGTGTACTAATACTCTGAATATAAACAGAATGTGTGTTCTCCGTATTCCAAGCCACTGATATGAGGATAACAATGAAGAATTTATGTTGCATCTTTGTTCAGTTTTCTTACACTACAATAAATAAAGAAAAGGAGCAATTTAATACTTTCATATAAATATCTAAAGATCAACAAGTTAGATGATTAAAGAAATTGAATCTACAATTTACAATATGCCTTTGGAATAATAAGCAGACCACAGAGGAAAGTTGCAAACTCCCCAAATAATTTTCAATGACATGAAGATCAAAAACATAGTAAGTAAAAATGTCTTATAGTCTGTCCCAAGATATTTTGCCACATACTGTCTTAAAAATACCTCGATTCAGACAATTTTCATTCAATAGTATGAAAAAATCCCATGATTTCCCTTTTGAAACGCCCCCTCTAGCTTGTCAGGTTTCAATATGCAGATTAAAAAAGAGAAAGTCTACAAGGATTTTGCATTGCATCAGCCATTATTAAGCCCGGATGTTAACGTTGACAAAATAAGTGAGGTATTCCGAATGGAGAAAAGAAGTCAACATTCCCCATTATGAATCTCCGAAGGAAATCTATTTTCAGTCCTGTGCATAATTTTACGAGGGAAAAATCATAATGTGTGAATGAAGTTATCTTGCAAATTTTCCCTTTCATCAATTTCAATTTCACTTCTTCCACAGGTATGTGTATTTTTATTAAAAATCGTCCAATTAAGCAGCATAAATATCTTGGGACGGACTATATGACATTTCATTAAAATATATGCACAGCAAGTAATGAAGTCTCACAAAGATCTCTCTCTCTCTCTCTCTCTCTCTCTCTCTCTCTCTCTCTCTCTCTCTCTCTCTCTCTCTGGACTGTGCTTTATGCTTTGCATTGTACAAATATTGTTTTATGTTTAGAAAAAATAAATTACAAAGGAAACTGAAATTCAACACTTTAAAAAATGTAAATATAGTTACGAAGACATTGTCAGACCGATTCAGACATTGGCATATTAACAAAAAGTCTATTTACTGCATATACTACCTGTATTCTATGTTTATAATGTTATTTCTTTGTTTAATTCGATTTACAATTTACTGGCCAGGTGAAATATTTCTTCATCCGGAAGTGACATAGAATATGTAACCACGCACGTCCATTTATTTTTCTGAACGTTTTAACCTATCAACATGCAATTAACAATCCATCAACCAACCATTTTTTTTCATTTATTAAGATAAAATTGATAAATTATGATAAATTCATACCTGATTTCGTGGTTTGACCTCTCTTAGTCAGCTGTTGTTGGTTCAACATTCTACCTGGATTGTGTAACAACTTCCGGTCTTCAGGTTAAAAACGGTAACTGGTGGTTTCGCTCCTGGTTGATTTGATCCGATGTGTACATGTAATCCTTTGTCGGCGCGCAACTTTGTGGGTGATAATATAAGAGAGATGAACACTTAGCCAGTGACACTCTTTATTTTGAATTTTTGAGGTTTTGTATGTTTTGTCTACAGATTCATTTATATTCCTTCTCGAGAAAGACACGAGGCTACATGCAGGGACGTATATATATATACGTCCCTGCTACATGTAAGTGTCAGTTCGAAGATTTTTTTTCCGATATCGAAAACAAAATCAAAACAACTGTTGTTTTTACCTTACTGAAAAAATTGGGGAATAGGATGGCGCAACTGCCCATTTTGTTTAGTCGTAAAATACAATTTCAAATTTAACTTTTTTTTCAATTACATATTGTAAATATATTTGTATTAGTGTTAAATCTAAAGCAAACTATAGGGTGGCGCGACGCCATGCCCCTTTAAGGTATCACACCGGTAATTGTTTTCACTATATAGCACTATAGAGGGGAAAAAATTCTTAAAAATCAGTTTGTATTCCTCATGGCAAAATATTCGGAGGAAATGTTATTTGTTGCCTTTCTAATCAGCTAACACCATAAAAAAGCAAGCGATACGGCATTTTCTCAAAATATCTAGCTCTAAACAGGTGTGACGGTCAGACGGGTTCGAATACCGGCGCCAGATAGCTCAGATGGTAGAGCACCTGACTAGAGATTCAGGGGGCCCGGGTTTGAATCCCGGTCTGGTCCGTCATTATTTCTCCCATCCCGTTACACAAGTCTACCCTCAAAACCACGTGTTTTCCATTTGAATGTAAACAGACTACACACTCCCCAGGAAGCTGCTGCATGTGCCCTGAAAGAAGTAGTCCCTGTGAAAAAAGATCATCATCTAACAAAATACATGAAATATCCTACTCAGTGGTACAAAAAAATTTAAAACTGAGTAAAGGAAAATGTAAAAATGCAGTCAAGGAAAAAAAATGATTCTGAAGTATATATGGAACTACAATCGATTTCATTTTGATTGGCCGATTACCGGTGTGATACCTTAAACTGGAGAAGCCCAAGCTGAGGGGGTATACATAGCAGGTATCACAACACTATTTTTCCGAAGGTTCACTTCAAAACATGGCTGAGTGAAAATAATTCCCGAATTCCCCTTCGTTTTTAGGAGTTTTCAGCCAGCGACAGGGACTGTACTTTTTTATGAGATGAAAAACAACGTGTAAAATGCCTGATTTTCCCACCTTTGTAAAAATACGAGGTCACTTGAATTGTTGATGCCAGTTGTTTCGGCAGGGGGGTTGAAAGAGCCCGGACATGATTTTCAAGCACATGTGTAACTTTGATGTAAACAAACTCTCGTGCCTTTGTGGATGGCTGTGTGTTTTTTGCAACTAAATTGGTTAGGAACAATTGATTTTAAAAGTTGTATAGAGGAATTTTCCCAGAAGTTTGTTTTAAACTTGCTACCCGTATCTTAAGTTGCGCAATTTTGGTAAGAATATATAGTAAAAATTAATGGTGGTGTGCAACCCATGCATAGCTGTCCTATATAAATGGGTGATTTGACACCTAATTACTGGTACAATAATTTGATAAATAACAACTGAATTATCTCCTTGAAATAAGTAGGCTAATTGTACAAGCTTAAGCTTATCATTGAGACATCGTAAGGTTATCTATTATTAGAATTAACACAAATGAATATATTTTATGGTGATAATTTGAAATTTTAACACTGAGGCACGAAAAACCATGTTTTGACTAATGAAACATTTTAATAAAAATCTAGATGTGAAGTTTTCTTATTCTTTTCTAAGCTTTTAAACAATCGTCAGATTAACCAGTATTTTCTCTGTTTCCAAAAAGGCGTAACTATTCCTCTTGAATAATGCAGAAACTTAATTCATAATATTAAAAGATTGTTATGCAGATTTTAATGCAAATTGATTTTTAAAAAGCTTTAAAACAACAATTTCAATATCCAAATTTCTATGGTAAAAAGGGTTTACTAATTTTGCCATCAGTTGTCTACTGACATAATTCTCTTTTGACTGAGAAGTGGAGAGCCATTATAAGCCTACATCCATGCTACATGTATGACTGTTCACTTCTCAAAAGAGGATATAGTCTACATTATACATGTCCCTGTGATTAATTACTGGATACAGACGTGTTAAAGTTCATATATTGCATAAAGCGTAAATGAAATAAAGAATTTTTAATGCATTATACTTTATTTAAAACTAGTCAGACCAATGTCCAATGACTGTTCTAAGGGATAAAAATAAATGTTAATCAATTTAAGAAAGAAAAAAAGATTGAAAATAAAATATTGAATAAAACTTATGTGAATGCAAAAGCAAATCATTTATTGTTCAATAATCTTGTTTCATTTCAGATCTCGAGGTTACACTTGATTAAGATGCAAAATTTTCCTTTGAATACGCTTGTTTCAAGGATTAATGATTTATAATAGTACCGCATATGTTATAATAAAAGTTTACAAAAGGGTAATTTCTAGCTATATTCAGTATAAAATATTTCAAAAAACAGTAAGAGAAAAATAAAAAAACTCCTTAAGTTTTGGTGGTATCGAACCCACAACCCAAAAACCCAAGTTCTATAAAGTAACCTATGTCAGGCGCTCTAACCACTGTGCCATTTTATTCACAACAAAGTGCGTTGTTTAAATGCTATACACAATGTACGAGGCATTGGCCAAGAATTTACGGATTTGTATAATTCTTCTAAAACGTTCAATTGTTGGACTACAAAATCAAATTTTTAAAGTATAGTAGGTCATCTTTTTTTTTTGTATCTGTTTGTCACTTTGTTTGACCTCATTGGAAGTAATATCAAATATCAATTGAAAAATATGAAGTTTCACTTTTCTTGACGTGTAACCATTAGGGCACAGATAAAAGCTTTGAAAGAAGAGGATGATTTCACGCAATTAATTAATGTATAATATTTATAATATGCAGTGTATCATTAATACCCTGCAAGTAAGGAAAAATACGACATATCACCGTAAATCGAAGTATGTCGATTTACAAAACTAATAATATTTTATAGGTCTGTCTTTACTTCACTATGAATATTGTTTAAACATATATAAAATATTACTGTAGGTGCCTTAATTAGTATCTGTGGATGCTATCTTTTTCACCCTTATAATAGCTAACAAGATATGTAACACTATCGTATAGCCAATCGTCCATGTGGTCAGCAGTTTATAAAAACGAGACTTTGAGTTAATCAATATTTGTTTTATTTACAAGAAAAAAAAGAAAAATGTATACTTGCATCGGACTTTTAGGCAACAATAACTGTTAAATCAAGAAAATATCTCAATATATTGGAGAACTAGAATGGTTGACAACAAAATAAAGAAAACATAAAAGATATGCTCAAATCTTCAATTTTTTGCATTATAAAAACATATTTGACCTAAGAAAAATCTAGGACCGTACAAAAATGTTTGAAGAGGGTTATATCTTTAAGAAAAATAACTTTCAGTCGTGAGGTATGCCGGTCCATTAAACTCGAAAAATAAGCGACTTTATCTATCTTTGACACTCCACTATATTGAAATGTCGTTTACCAGGGTTGTATTTTGTGACAAAAGCAAAAGGAATTCTCTTTTTTGTGTCAGTTTACTTTGCTATTTGCAATCTCTTTTATATGACAAAGTTTGCACGTACATTTTTATTTGTTTCTTTTGATTAGAATTGATCAATTCTCAGACGCAGAATCATCTGTAAAGTATCCAGTTTCTTGTGTTTACGAGCTTTTGGGATACTGACATTAAAATCAAGCAATGTATTTGTTTAAAATATATTTCTCCAAACCCCTGTTGTACCTGGGCAAAATTACTATGAAGAATTTCTAGTTAAGAAGATTCACATGTGTTGATACAAGCCCCCCTCTCTCTCTCTCTCTCTCTCTCTCTCTCTCTCTCTCTCTCTCTCTCTCTCTCTCTCTCTCCCCCGGACATCAGAAATAATGTTACGTCCCATTAAGGATAAAACATACGATCATTTATCGAAGCTGCATGAGAGCAATACCAGGACAGGGTAGGGGGTTCTGTTTATTCGGCTACTACTTATCTTTTTATCATAAGTGTACCAAATAAACTGTGGCCTGAAATATTCGACAGAACAGAGTAATAGAAAATGTGTTGGCAGATTCTATTATTTATTTGACGTACATAAATGAAACAACGATAAATTGATAAACATGTATATATAAAACAATGATCAAGTCGATGATAATGTTTATAAGTCAATGATTATGTTTATATAAGTCAATGATAATGTTTATAAGTCAATGATAATGTTTATATAAGTCAATGATAATGTTTATATAAGTCAATGATAATGTTTATAAGTCAATGATAATGTTTATATAAGTCAATGATAATGTTTATAAGTCAGTGATAAATGATATTGAACTGACGTTGTTTATGATAAACTAATTTTTACCAGGAATAAAGCTATATTATGACAATGAAAATGATAAATGGGCAATAAACTACATAGACCTCAAATGAATTCAAATTACTGGCCGCAGACCCCGGAATAAAACAGATTGTGAGGCGGATTATGCGTTCAATCACGGCCAGTGTCAGCAGCAAAAGGAGATCGTAACGCAGAATTTTTAATATTTGCGCATGTTCTTACACAAATTTCTAATATGGACAATAGGGGTTTACAAGGGATATTACAAGGGCATTAACAACAGGAATTTTCTTTTCTGGGCTGGCTTACTCTGTCTAAAGGGTCTTAACACAAATGAGTTAAGTCTTCATTGTGTCAGTCGACTCCCCTGAGATTCAAAACGCCCGAATTTTTTCATCAATCAGAATGAGTCCGGAGATTTACATATATCATGGGATTAAAAATTTTAAGAAATTTGTTTATCTATTATTAGACGCAAGAAAATATAATAATGTTTGGATCTTGTTACTTTGAACTTTTCTTCTTTTTGTATTTTTAAGAATATGACAAAAATTCCGGAAATTAATATTGCAAGAAATTATCAAAAAATGTCCAGACTTCATCAACATCCGGCCGATTTTTCGGATCAATGTCCCAACAACGCTTTATCAAAACCATCCAATCAGCAGGTGGTTTGTTTTCCAATGACATAGAAGGACGAAGTCCACCTTTTATTGCACTCTGTAAAGTTTCATATAACTGCGTCTGGATATGCTTAGCAGCATCAATACCATACCACATCTCCCACATGACTATGGCCAAGCTATAGATGTCAGCTTTACAACTGTGTATATCTGTTTGGAGGAGAACTTCCGGTGCCATGTAAGCTGGAGAACCCGCGACGGTTCTATCGATATCTGTAACCGATTTGGTCAGTCCGACGTCAGCTAACTTTAGTATGTCTTTACCACTCGAGTCCACAGCAATCTGTATAACGACACACTCAAACGATCAACTCAAAGAATTTAAAGTTCTTTAATATAATATAAGCTACATGTAGCACGAGTGCAAGATACAAAATATTTTAAATTTTCGGTATATACAAAATATCATGCTTCCTCGTTTGATGCTGTTAGAGCTAGCACTCGGTGTAAAAATGCCTTTTATAAATTATACAAAAAGAAACCAATAAGTAACAAATCTGCTATGCTGGTACTTACGAGAATATTTTCAAGCTTCAGGTCTCTATGGACCATATCTTTATTGTGAATATACCGCAGACCCTCGCATATCTCTATCACCATTCTTGCCATTTCTTTCATCTGTTCTACTTGGACAGAATAGATCTTTTCTACTTTGGCTGGATTGTTATAATCTTCATCGATTAATTTTTCCTTCAGGGTTCCGAAACAGTACTCCATAACCATAACCCAAAAGAGACATTTTTTCCCTCGGACCTTTTCTTCTCGTAACGACGCTCCGTAGTACTGAATAATATGTTTATGATCCAAGTCTCTAAAATCGATAGAAGGTGAAATGATTAATATATTGTATGTTTCAAAAGGTATTGGACAGCTGTCGAAATTAATGTGGATAAAAGTACATAATAATCAATATACTTTCACCGCTTTAAATTTTTCAAATTTTACAATACATGACCAACAAATATTTTTTTAAAATTTTTTTCAAGAAGGGTAAAAATTTTAAAAGCCCAATTGGGATTCGAAGTCATGACTTACAGATTCGTAGTTAACCTTCTAACTTACTGCGCTACGCTGTAGATAACAATTTAGAGAAAGAAAATGTTTATAAAATTCTGCTTATCATTATTGTTTATTTCTATCAGAATTACGTCACAATATGGAGGTGTCCCATACCACTTTAAATGTATCTTATTAAAGCAAAATATCGAAGCATTTATTGTCAATTTATTCGAAAGTTAATCGGGTTTGATTCGAAAAATGCTGAAAATAATATCGAATAAAAAAGCAAACACTTTTTCTTATAATACGCTATTATATTATAATTGATATAATTATAACAGGGCTGTTATAATAGGGGCATTTACTCTCACTTCCAAGAAACGACCCAGATATCAACTGATGAATGGGGTGTCTCAGTAGATTTCAAACACCACTCGTCTATGAAATACTAAGTCAACGAGGCTTAGTGGTCAACAAATTAGCTATAAGATGTGTCTTAAATTTTGACATAACATTATTTCATAATAGGAATATTTATGAAAAACAAAATAAAGCAATGAAAAAATCCAAATATATTAGATCTAAAATTTGGACATTTTACTAAATCTTTACGTAGAGCTCTTCTCAATAAGGAGGTAAATATAGCATCAAAATGGCCATCTATCCCTCTTAAGCTGGGATTACCTCATCGTACGGTCCTCCAGAAGTAAGTCAGATATATTGCTTTCCTGCAAGTATTTTTTACTGATTTTAATAGCCACGTCCAATGGTGGTCGAAAGCACACGAGCTTTGCTTTGTAAACATCACCAAATGACCCACTTCCAAGCAGGTCCTCAGATGGGTTATAACTTAGATCACGTAGACAAAAATCCATTTCCATTATTTCTCTTGTATAGAAAAAATCAAGTTGCCCTTGCAATCTTTTTCCAGTTTGAAGAATATTTGGAAAAACTTCCTTCAAATTGTATTCAGCATTTCGAATTTCCTCTTGAATATTTTCAATCAACTCTGCATCAGCATGGATGAAATCGGGAATCTTTTCTGCTATAGTATCGAGACCTGTAGCAAATCTTTTCACGAAATTGATTGTCTTAATTTTTAGGTCGTTTCCATCGAAAATGTTTTCAATATAAATATAGACCAGGGACTTCATTTTTTCCAGTTGTTTTTTGGGTGTATATGCCCTACAGATATCCTTTACTCGTTTGTCTGAGGTGGACAGACCCCCAGCACTGCTTACCATGGACCCCAGACTGTTTATCTTGTCCCCATTGCGTCGAACATCTTTTGCTTTTGCCCAGATCTGTCGTATGGGTGCTTGTCTTTTCATGGAATTATGTAAATCTTTAATATAATAAGTGTCGCCGCCCAACAGGGCACCTGTACATAAAAAAGTAAAACATACTTTAGAATATGATATGCATATGTAGGTGTAGTGAAAAGATATAAAAATGAAATCTTTCAAAACCCACCATCATTATCAGAATATTAGGAGTGAAACAAAAACTAAATAAACAACATTTTTTTTAACTATTTACAGATATACTTATAACACCATTTACTTATATATTTTATTATTCTAATGAATTTATTGTCATGTATATTCCAAACTTTAATGTATTTCAACGTGAAAAAAATTTGAACACTGTGTCGGATAATTGTATCACTGCCAATGTGACATTTTGCACCCGCTTAAGATGCAATTTCGTTAAAATCAATATTTAAATTAAATAAAATTATAGACCATTGTCTAGGGAGTTTATAACCACTTTTGTTTTTGTGTGTCTCACTTTAAAGGTGAAATATTTACCCTTTAAAATTGATGTCCAAATAAGAATTCCCATATAAGAGATATTTTTCTTCAGGAAAAATCGAAAATCCTATAGGAGTTTCTTTTAAAAAAAACTAGCGGAATTATATTTTATATAAAAGAGAAGTATTTCAATCAGAAATTTGATTCATACTGGTTGTTTTTCTGAAGAAATTAAGATTTGCTATCGTACTTTAAATTCTTATCATGGGCGTTTGGTTCAAATCCTATTGTAATTAACATTTTTATAGGAATCCGATAGGACATTTTATATATCCTATGGTATAATTGTTTTCCTGTAGGAATTTATTTTCTAAATGTAAATATCTCACCTAACATTCAATTACCCAAGCGGTTATAAACTTCAGCTATGGTCTATCGATCATATAGCATATATTTGAATTATGTAATACATGCAGCTTAGACGTGTGCAAAAGCCACCTTGGCACTAGTTTAGTTATCCGATACAGTGTTTTTGCTACATACTTTCAATTTCTTTAAGCTGCTCTTCATAGCCTTGGCAATCACTGTTAAATTTGTCCAAGATTCTTGCTTTTATTCCATCAACACGCTTAATTTTATTTTCCCAGAAATCTATCTCCCTAGCTATCATGTTACTTATAATATGACTGGCATTTTCAGCTACTTCTTTCCAGTCTTTGGATGGTCTTGCACATTCGTTTTCCTGAATATCAAAAACCTTTTCAGTAAAAGTTCTGTCTCGAAGACAGGATACGAGGTCTTCATACAACTTCTCTTCTTCATATTTAATTTCTGATTTCAAATTTTCTATTGTCGCTTTTGCATTTTGTTCGAGGGTTTTCATTCGTCTTTGGATGTCCTCGATTTCGTTTTGTCTGTTCTCTTTGCCTGATGCCGCCATTGTTCGAGAAACGGTTACAGACACCAACGTTCTTTTCAAAATTTGAGACTGAAGTCTGAAAAGAAATGTTTGTACATAATTACAAGTACATGTTGATGTGATTATATAAGTTAGGAAATTAATACTATAATATTCTGTAAAATGTACATGTAGATGTGATTATATAATTAAGGAAATTTATACTATAGTATTCTGCAAAACGTACTTTTTTCTTTCAAAAAAATATATGATAGTTGTCAAAAATCATCAAATTGTGAATAGATTGTTATCATAAAATTAGATTAAGAAAGACGACCAGAAGCTACTGTGGTTTCATTAATATTCAAGGATATCAATTTTCGTGGATAAAGTGAAATTTCAAGGACACGTAAATTTGTGGCCAATGATCCTATCAATACAAAACATTAATAAAAATTGCATTACAATGAACACTTGATTTCGTGGATCAACTTAATAACGAAATCCACGAAAGTTGGTATTCAACGCATATTAAGTACCTGTAATGGATGTTTAGATTATTTCTAAGAACAGCGTGGAACAGATTCTGAATTCCCTGTACCAAAATGTGTTCATGATCCTCCGTTCTGGTATCGTAAGAAACGCTTTGTAAAGCCTTATATAAACATAAACATAAGGTGTTTAAAAGTACATAATAGTTTTGGGATACATTTTGATATCTCCTGTTGATTGAATTAGTTGACTTTAAATTGATTTATTTGGAATTCATTTTGAAGATTTTAGAAATTTAAATTTCATGTCATTTTATGAGTAACAGATACCTCATTAACAGACATAAAGAATATATTGCTGTCCTTCAGACCAGGGTAGCACTGCTTTAGTTTGCAGGATGTAGTTTGCTTGACCTCTTCTCGATCTTTTAGATCCACCGAATCTATTTTGTTTCCAATGAATATGGTAGCAGAAGGATTGAAATCATCACCCGCGGAATTAACGACAACTCGAAGAAAGTCTCTAAGCTATATCAAAGAAAAATTATTGTCAGGCTTTGGATTGTTTATCCGTGACTGCTTTGTTGAAATGAAATTTTAATGATTTCATTTGTGTCCTTTCATATTCTAAATATTTTGCGATATTAAAGTATGTAAACACTAGCTCACATTACAGCTACATTATTACAATCTTCCAATTAAATAAAATACACATGTATCTATTTTATTGCTATTTTTTTTTTCATTTTTTATTTATGAATTAAAAAAGAAAAAGAGTATCATACTCTGCCTGAGTTAACTCCACCGGCTGAAGCGGTGTTGACGATATAGATGGCGCCAAAAGAATGGGCGAGGTAACGTTGCAGCTCGCCACTTTTCTTTCCATTCTCCCCAATCCCAGGACTATCAACAATCACAACTCCTTCCTTTAACAAGACAAAAAAAATCCACTGAGAGTTATGAATATGTATCAAAATCTTTTGCGACATTATTCTAAAGATGAAACCAATTATAAAAGCACTGACCTCAAGCATTCTGAAAGGCATGTATATTTCTATTCGTTCATACGGACTTTCTTCATCTTTGTCTCTTTCTCTGATTCTCTTTTTCAGTTCCTCTACACCTTTATGGTTTTCTAACTTGATTACTTTTGGGGCTCTTGCCCTTTTATTGTTTCCACGTTTAAAGAAACAAAATGCTTCTTTTTTCTCGTTTTTAGACTTTCGTAGCTCACAAATTGTCTGTGTGGACTCGATGGCACCAACAGGTAGTATGTCAGTTTCCAACAGAAGGTTGATGAAGCTTGATTTCCCGGCCCCTGTTTCACCTGCAGTATGGGTAATTTATCTTATACATGTGTACTCTTCATACATGTAAATGGCAAATCAGCGAAAAAGTATCCGCTCTTACACTTTAAATGATTTTATTGTAAAATCACAACATATTAAAGAAATCTTTTGATGCGTGTCTTTTATCTTGAATATAGTTTGTAGCGGTGAAAAGGTAAATGAAAGAAAACGCTGTATACGAAATAATTACTGAAACATCGCTAGAGGACGGAAAATGAAAATCTAGTTGTTTTTTTTTCAAGTCATTCCAATTTAGCAGGGAACTGACAAGTACTGGTCTATTATTTTGTTTATGGTAATGTTTAGTCAACTGATGAACTCCTGCTAAGCGACAAATAATTGTTTTACAGAAACTAAGAGAAAGAAAAGCATATGCAAAAGTGATACCCAACGAGATCTTTGGTTGATTTAAGTTCTTATAGTATATAAGGTCTCATTTGTTAAAAGTATGCAAAAACTAAATGATCTCATTTTTTTCATTATTGAAATTCACAACCTAAATAGATTTCAGTCTGTATGCATATGACTTTGTGAAACATAAATTGACATAAACATAGAGAGAAAATAAAAGTCTAATAAATACCCGCCACAAGAATTACAATATCGCTGGAATCGAGGTCCTTCCTCTTTGCCGTTAAATAGTTCACAAGATCAGGGTAGGCGGAATTTAGACTTTTCTGGTACTGCACAGGAAGGGTATTGTACAACCCAAGGATCTTGTCATAAATCTCCCGGAGCTTAGCTCTATTCAACATGTCCAAATGAATAGCCTCTGAAAGTCCAGCGTTAGAGTCAGGCTGAAAAAATAATGACTTTCATGTTAATCAAATAATGTTGATTTTGAAACATTTTAAGTACTGAAATTAGAGATATATATGCCTTAAAGTTTTTCGCCCGATTTCTTCTCATTGTCAGTGGGCAAGTTAATGTGGCTCTCTTTACCATTGAGGAAGTCTCCAAAATCAGCGGAAAATCATTTGATTTTGAAATATAGCACGATCCATAAGAATCATATATGTCAAATATACATGTATGTAATTTTGAATTATAAAAACTATGGGTATTTTTACCATTTAACTCAGTAAATATGATCGAAAGCCAAGTGGATTTGAACTTGTCCTCCACGGTTCATAAGCATGATACCAAATCAATATAAATAGTCATAGCGTAACGCTGTCTTTCAAATATAAGTTTGATTATTACACCTCAATATGATTATTATATATAACGCATTGTTTGGTTGGTCTTGAAGGACATGTGACAGAGCGAACAGATGTCGTGTCTCCCGTGGAATATATATCATATTCGACCTCTTCGGGCATCTCGTGATTTTTCATTCCACATGAGTTGATAAAGAGTTGAAAGTTGAAAAAAGTTGAAGAGTTGAAAAAGTTGATATGAGCATACGATAGAGATAAATGTGATAAAAAAAACACTTTATAATTTTAATTCTCTTTTTATTACAAAAACCAAGTTAAATATTCACAATTGAAGAAAAGAAAAAATCAGACGTTCACGACGTTTTTGCTTTCTTAAAGTCGAAAACCCCGTAAGAATGGACGTATTTTGTAAAATCGTATGTTGTTTGGTAAAATAAATCGTGTATTGCATGAATGTTCGAGAATATACATATAAAGATTATTCTCCAAGCAAAATCAAATTTTCCTCAGGCGAAACCCTCGGGAAATATAAATTTTCTTGGGACAATTAATCTTCAAATTTCTTGAACCGATAATGTATAAAATGTATAATATAATGTAGCTTTCGGTTTAAGAATAATTACTTTATATTTGATACACACTGCAGTAGAATGCTGGTGAATCGGGAAAAAACACTAACTCATGACAAAAGAGAAAAATAATATTAAAAAATATATTCTTGTTATTTATCATCAAAATGTGGGTTTACATGGCATACTAATATAAATAAATCCTATGAAATGGATTTACCTGTGTTAAAACAGTATCTTTCATCTCCAAACATCGCTATTTAAAAACTGAGATTTTTTAATACTTGGAAAAGATAACCATTTCCTTTTGTACGAAGGTTTATTGCCTCGTTCTCTGTACTAGCGTCCTTGTCGTTTTTTTCATACGACATACACTTGGCGATAACCTTGAAACGCGCCCCCATTTTGCAGTAGGTTCCTTTACAAGTTGACTTTAGAAACCTTATCAGTATCAACAATATTTTTTTCTCATTTTTAACATTCCATCCAAACTGATTACGTTAATATTAATATAATTGAATTATTCATTATTTTTTCTTTTCACCTATTCAAACTCTACCAATGACAAGTATACTTTATAATACTTAAACAAACATGATTGTTTTTAGGTTCTCAAATTCTTAAGGGCAACAATTTAAACGATACCAAATAAAGAAGATTGTGGACCATAGCAATTCCGACTTTAAAAAACAATACAAAACAAAAAATACTGATATTTTCATATTTCTTACAGTGTTTTAGTATCTGCACTTGCAATGATTTATCTTTGATGAATGATAAAACGTCAACCTATTTCTCAGTCTTAACCGAACATTGAAACAAGATTTAGGCATTTTAATAGCACAAATTCCCTTTCTTCAGTTTCCTTTCTTTTTTCTTTTACTTCATTTTTTCTTTTCTTTCTTCTCTTCTTTTCTTTCAGTAATACAATTATTCTTACCTTATTTTTCCTTTCATGATCTTTGTCGTAGAAATTCAACAATAATCTGACATAATCATCTCTATTATGAAGGGGGCCATTGCTCTTCACATTCCACTGTTTCTTCAATGCCCGAAGAGATGTAACGTCCGGTAGTCTAATGATGTCCTCCCTACAGTTGATTTTCATGTTTTTTCGTTTTAATTATTTTCCTCTCTCCATTTGAATGGAATTTTGAAAAAAAAAAAACCACCTGTTTAAGTTAATTTCAAAAGATTCGGTCCAAAATAAGAAAAGTCGATGCAAATATCCTAACTGCCTGAGCCTCACTCTGGAATTTCAGTCGACAAACCAACCAGGATCTTAAAATGTTTTTTGAAGGAGTTTAGGGGAAAATATAAATTTACACCTAGTTGTATAAGAGTTACACAAAAGATTTACAATGCTTCCATTATGTTAGAATACCGTCTAGGTATTTTTATGCAGAATTACCGGTTTTCCTTTCTTTCTTTTTTACTATCGTAAGAATCTTTTGCATGAAGTGACTCAACAATTCAATCCTACAAAATAACGTAAGGAATCTTTATTGTGAATTAATGAACTTGACTTACTACTTTTTGATGAAACTGAATTATGGATATCTGTTTAAAGATATGTTAAAGGTAAGGTGGGGAATATTCTTCTATTACATCATTTTCGAATTGAATGTATTTTATTACCTCAATTACAATCGTTATATTCATCAAAAGTATGTGCATTCTTTTGGATTATTCACTGATTTCATGATAAGTAAAATTAATCAACTATTATTCGAATTTATATGTTAAAATCTAGCCTCATTAATAGTGTGCACATTCTTGTACATGGACATTCGAGGGCTTACATTTTATCCAACAATTTTATTCAGGAACAATTTGCCTTAGAAAGGCATTAACAATACGATTTAATCTTAGTTAAAAGATATTTAAACTAGATGATCATATATCCATGCCGATTATATAATTTGTATTGAAAACAGCCTTAAAAACAAATCCATTCGCATAATACATCCTTTATTGTGCGGCGTACTGAATAAGTTTTGTTGTTGCTTATTTTTGGGAAAAAGGAAAAAAACAAACAAACAAAAACAAGTATGCAAATTGACTTCTGAGAAATTTTTTTTATATTTCACTCCCCCTGCTGATTTATGTTCAGAATGTTTAAGCAATGCACACGGTGTATTTACAATACAAAACCTAAATGTTCGTAAACTATATGATGTGCGAGTATAACGACTTGTGATTTAAATTATTTAATGTGCCCATGATACTTGCAAATCATAATGAATAATTGAGGCTGTGATATTCATTGAGTATGACTATATAGCTTGCAACAGCTGATATTTTGTCTCTTAGATACAATCCCACCTTAGCCCAAAAAAAATTGCCACCGAGATGTGCATATACATGTAATCTATAGCAGTATATATGTGTTGATCTAGTATGAAAACACAGTTACAACTAAATGTCATTCCTACAGATAATTAAAAAACCAACAAACCACGAAAATTGGCCCGCTTAAATTTAGAAAAGAACACAAAGTATATGATTTAGATACTTTATCTTATTTAATTTTATAAAAATCATTTAGTAAAAAAAATGAAAATTAAATTTCGTGATTGAGAAAGCTATCAAAGAATGTCTTGACGGCGTCAACTTCTAATCGCTTGTTTGGATCAAGTTCCCAGCAGTTCTCGATCAAAGATATCCAATCAGCGGGCGGTTTGTGTTCCAGAGACAAAGAAGGACGCAGTCCCTCTTTTAAGGCACTGTCTAATGTTCCCTGCGAGATCGATTTTACGTGATCTGCTGCATCAATACCATACCACATCTCCCACATGACTATGGCCAAGCTATAGATGTCCGATTTCTGGTTGTGAGTTTCTGTTTGGAGGAGAACTTCGGGCGCAGTGTAGACTCCCAAATTCATGGTTGGATTGCCGATATCCATGAAAGAATTAGTCAGTCTGACATCTGATAGTTTTACTATGTCTTTGTTATTTGTATTTTTGGATATCTAAGAAAAAAAGAAGTGTGGGTCAGTTTAATTTTGGTATGGCAGACAATTTTTAAGTAAAGTAGCACTGAATAAGTTTAAGACAATATAATATCAAAAAGTTTAAAATATAAATAATTTGTCACGACACATAAACAGCACATATATGAAAATGATATTTTGTTTGTGTGTAGGTGTAGACTGAATACTTGTTCCGTTGCTTTATATGCTTACAAGAATATTTGCAGGCTTAAGATTCCCATGAACCATGTTCTTGTCATAAATGTATCGTAGACCATCACATATCTCAATTACCATATTTGCCATATCTTTCATCTGTTCCACGTGATTGGAGGATTTATTTCCTATTTTGGCAGGATTAACGTTATTTTCATTCATAATTTTTTCGTGCAAGTTGCTCGTACAATGCTCTAAAACCATAATCCAAAAAATAACATTGCTTTCCCCGACCTTCTCTTCTCGAACAGTAGCTCCATAGTAATGAGCAATATTTCTATGATTTAACCCTCTGAAATTGATAAAGGAATCAATTATTAATAGAAATGTGCATTAAGCTTCATATAATTCAATGCTACAAGCTTAAAGAATGTTGTTTTTAATTTAACCTCATTGTTTGATCCTCTAGAAGAACGTCAAACACATTATTTTCCTGCAAGTAACATCTCCTGATTTTTAAGGCTACAGTCAGAGGTGGTTCGTAGCAGACAAGTGTCGCTCTGTAAACATTAGCAAATGACCCACTTCCTATCAAATCTTCAGATCGGTTGTAACTTATGTCTCCAAGACTGAAGTCCGGTTCTATGATATTGTGAACACAGAAAACACCGAGTTTTCCCTGCAATTGTTTTCCTTGGTGGAGAATCTTTGAAGAAATGTTTAGATTGTGTTCAGCTTCAGAAATATTTTCCTGTCTATTTCGAATCAATCTGGCGTCCTCGGTGAGGAATTCAGGAATTTTTCTTTCAATAATATCCACACCTTTTGTAAATCTGCTCATGAACTTATTAATGTTAATTCTAAGGTCATTTCCATCAAAAATGTTTTCAATATATATAGCAATCATGGTCTGCATGTCTTGTTGTGGGCTTTTTGACGAATAGTATCCTTTACATATCTCTTTAACACGTTTGTTTTTGGTGCACAAAACCCCCGCACTTCTTACCATGGTACCCAAACTGTTAATGTTGTCTTCATGTTTTTGGTTTTCTTTAGCTTTTGTCCAAATTTCTCTCACTGGTGCTTGTTTTCTCATGGACCTTTGCAGATCTTTAACGCCAAAAAAATGCACCTACATAGGAAATACAATATTGTTTAACTAAAGATAATTTGCTTATATTATGTTAAGAACCATTGTCAACTGATTAATTGATATTGTTAAGTATTGTTAAGGAAAATAATTCATTTATTCTGTAGCATACTTCTATGTATTTATAATCTGTTTCAAAATACTGAGATTTGGATTTTCTGTTGCAGGTTACCTTTTTTTTTAAGGACGACAAAAATTCGGTTTTGCAAGAAAAATGAATGAAATAAATATTTTCTTCTTACTTTCAATCTCTTTTAGCTGTTTTTCGCATACCAGGCAATCTTTTTCCAACTTGTCCATTATCAATGTTTTTATTCCATGGGTACGTCTATCTGCTTTTTCCCACTTATTTATTTCTTCTGTTATCCTATAACCTATGATTACATTAGCATCTTGTACCACTTTTTTCCAATCTTTAGTTTGTATTGCACTTTCGCTTTCTTCAATAGCAAAGACAGTTTCAGTGAATGTTCTGCTTCGAAGATAAGAAACTACATCTCCATAAAGTCTATCCTCTTCATCTCTTATAATTTTCTTTAAAGTTTGAATGGTTTGCCTTTGCATTTTGCTCAAGAATATTCATTCTACGTTCGACATCCTTCATTGTGGTAATATTTTTATTTCGTCCTGCTAAGGCTAAATTGTGTGAATCCTGAACAGGTACAATTATATCTTTTAATGTTTGTATCTGAAATCTTAAAAAAAAACCTGAAAGTTAAATCATATAAATAGCTGAATAGGACAATTTTTTCTATTCCGATGAAAGAAAACGAACTGTTTATCTTTTACTTATATAATTAACTTCTTTTTAAAAATTCGTTTATGAAATCAATATGATATATGCTTTGCAATAGCTTAGGAAGACAACAGTCTATTACTTGTAATGGCTACTCAGTCTATTCCTCAGACTAGCTGGAAACAGTTTTTGTATTCCGTGTATCATGTTCTCATGATCCTTAGTCCAAGTATCATAGGAAAAACTTTGTAAAGCCTTTAGCAAATATAAATTTTTAAAACATTAGCATACATGTACATATGTATCAGTGTAGATTATTAGGCAATTGATTCACGTTTTCTATTCTTTGTTAGTGTCTTCAAAGGCATCTGGATTTTTATTTTACTTTTTTAAAAAAGACAAATATTACATGAGTTAGAAAAATCTTCCCTACCTCAGTTACAGACATGAAGAAAATGTTGTTATCCTTCAAACTAGGGAAACATTGCTTGAGTTTGTGATATGTCGTGCCTTTAACCTCATCTCGATCTCTTGCATCAACTGAGTCAATTTTGTTTCCAATGAAAATTGTAGAAGAAGGATGATCTTCAGTGGAATTTATAAGTAAATGAAGAAAGTCTTTGATCTATACAGCAAGAACAAAAACAAGTTTGAAAGCAATTGTAACATATTTATCAAATTTACTCTAATTTATATTTATTCAGTATGCGACATACATCAAAATAGTATAAATATCTGTCTTCAATGTGTAATAAGGTTTCTACCAATACATGAGTTTTTGGGTTAAAAACTTGAAATATATGAATAACGGTATAAACCGGATAACTTTGATCTGAGGATTATTTTTACATAATATAAAGTATTATAATGTATTTATACATGCATCACTGTCTCACCCTTCCAGAATCAACACCCCCGGCCGATGCTGTATTGATCACATAAATGATTCCACAGGCACGGGATAAATAACGCTCCACTAGTCCACAATTCTTTCCATGTTCTCCAAATCCGGGACTATCTACGATCACAACGCCTTCCTGAAATATTATCCAACGATTTTGAGCATTAACTTGTACGTGTAGCACACTTTTTTTCATAGCATTGATGAAATATTATGAACAAACCTGTAACATTTTGAATGCTATGTATATTTCAATGCGTTCGAATGGACTTTCATACTGGTCTCTTTCTTTGATCTTTGTTTTCAGTTCTTCTATATTTTCAGCGCAATCCAGATTAATAATATTTTTGGCCAAGCCCTCCCTCCTGAACCCACTCTTGTAGTGAAAAACGGCTTCCTTTTCCTCATTCTTGGACTTTCGTAGCTCACAAATTGTCTGCGTTGTTTCAATGGCGTGCACAGGGAGTATGTCTATGTCTAACAAAAGGTTAATGAAGCTTGATTTCCCTGCCCCAGTGTCTCCTATAAATACAGTGCAATCTTCAAATATATCACAGAAACACAACAATACTGTATATTCTTTATTTTACGCGAGTATTTAATTCCACGATTTCACCGTTTTCCATCGAATTGCAAGAAAATAAAATCGCGAATGCCAAATTTTTGTTTCATTAAGTTTATATGTATCTGAAAAATATCTGGAAAAAAACAGTGCCAAGCAAACAAATTGTGCAGTGCACGTTACATCGAAAACAAAATTATGAACTAAACAACATTAAGATGGTGACCACCTCAAAGGGCCCGCTAAGATAATGGACAACTGGGTAAGAGCATTTCAGAGAGATTTGAAAAACGTTGAGATATGACTCAGAAGTTTTCAGCTGGCAAAGAACTTTTAATTCAATCTAATTATCCCTACAAACAGGCATATTTGTTTAACCTAAGCAAGAACAAGCTAATCGGAATCAATCTTTGGTGTAAAACTGATTCGATTCTAATATATATATGATAACTTTACTGGGTACCTGCAACCATGATGATTAGTTCTCCTGAATCAAGTTCACACCTTCGTTTTGCAATTGAATTCACTATGTCGGGAATAGGCGGTGTTCAGATTGACTTGGTACTGCGGAGGGAGGGAATTGTAAAATCCTAGGATTCTCGTCATACATCTCCTGTAGCTTAGCTCTGTTGCGTGAGTCCATCTGAAGAGCTTCCATAAGTCCAGCGTTTGGATATGGTAGTGCCTTTAGAAAAAAAATAATCTTTTAATATCTTTTACGTAATCAGCTTTATTTTTCTTATGTGCTTGCACATAGGTCTAACCGAAATTTAAAGACGGTGAAATCAGGCGTGCTAGTATTTTAAAAGGGAGGTATGAATGTCGTTTGCAATTATGTTAAGGAATGTTAAATTAAGTCTGCCTGCCTATTGATAATTTAAACCAAGTAAAAAAATGCTTTATAAACTGATCTGCGTAAAGAGCTGGTTAACTCCTTAATGTCATTTTTCAACTAAAATAAAAGATCTCAAAATAACAAAAAAATTTGCAACAGAATATACAGCTCTTTCTTTTAGTCGAATGAAACTGTAGTTAAACGTAACTAAAGGCGACTAAAAGATAACTGGAAGATGACTGATTGACGTATCCCCGCTGTTCAGTCAACTGAGTACCGTCTTTAATATTACAGGTATTTTTTTATACTATGAAGGATGTGAACTAGCTTTTTTTCTAAAGAACGAATATCTTGCTTACACTATATAAGTCAATTTTAAAACTGTTGCTGGTACATAATAATGTATTGCTTTAAATAATTGAATCATCGAGACATTCAAAACAATAGGCATTTGCACAGACACTACCAAGGATTTAAATATTTGGAACACAAACACAGAACTAGACCAATTCAATTGATAACAAAACAAAATAAACCGAGGTTCAATGAACCATGAAAAGAAATGTTGAAGCATGTTGCTCAAACAAATATCTGTGAAGAAAATGGCAATCAAAGCATAATTCACCAGAAACATTCTTATTAAAAGTTTAGACACCCTATGAATTATATGCAAACTTATAAGAATACGGAGGAAAAAGCATTTTGTACTTTTTTTTTACAAAAAAAAAATGATGTCAGTGAAGTGGACATCACACCCTACTGAGTATAATAGTTGGTATTATAGTTACTGCTGACTGACTAACGGTCCATACCTTTTGTATTCTTTCATGACTTTGATCGTACACTCTCAACAACAGTCTGATGTAGTCCTCTCTAGTTTGTAGTGGACTGTCGCTCTCTATATTCCATTGTGACTTAAGATCTCGCAGTGTTGCAATGTCAGGTAAGTTTATTATATCCTCCCGGCATTTTATTTCCACCAATGTTCGTAATGAGTCCTTCTTCTTCTCATCGGCCATTAATGATGGTGAATTGTTACACAGCAATCTCCTTGGATAAAGTTACTCAAGAAACAGACAATTGACAAAAGACGTATCCTCTGTGAGTCTATTATCATGCAGTAAGCCAATTGATTTAAAGACTACCTGCTCCTTGTGTTGTCGCATAGTGGTTCTTATATGAATATTTGGTTTTATTTCCATCATATCTGTTGGTACAAATGTACATTGTTGCAGTGTTAAAAACAATTTTACTCCACTGTAATTTTCAGATCCCAGTAGGTGAAAAGAAAAACTTTGACCGTCTATTCTGAATATTTTGTTAATACAAATCTTGCCTAAAAATCTAAAAACGGATTTAAATCTCGTTCCGTATGAATTTAATCGTGCAAAATGTTCTCCTATCCAACATGTTTTTCTATATATCTATCTTTTTTTAAGGATCCAATAAAGCCCATATATGCAAGTTTTACTTTGATTTACTCTGGCCTTTGTTATTTGTATTACGTGTAAAGCAAAACTAACAGAATGACCTCCAAAGATGGCCCTTGTTTATTGTTGATGATGGAACTACTGTCAGCATTTATATAAAACTAATTTCAAGGATAAAAATGTTTCTTGTTTAATATTCCACTTTTCATAAACATTGTAGAAATATAAAATTGTTATACACATTGTACAATATACCTCAAAAGAAGGCCACGTCGTTAGATGTGTTTAATAACATATGCAGATTCCTACGATCAAATTAAAAGCTTACTACATATTTAAAATGGACTCTATACTTAGATTATTTGTAAGGTAAGAGAACTCCTCAAAGAGGATAACGGCATTAGAAGTGTGGTGTATTTCTTTAAAATATTTTGAAAGAAATATCATACATCTTTTTAATTCTAACATCTCACATGAGTTCATCATCACATATTTTTATGAATATGAATTACCTTGTGCACGATAATTAGATGAAAAAGATTAAAATATTTCAGTACATGATGGTATCCAGACGAAACAAAATATGTTGTGATTTTTAATACATGACAATAGTAACAGACAGACAGAGAGCAGGTATTCAGAGAGAGAGAGAGAGAGAGAGAGAGAGAGAGAGAGAGAGAGAGAGAGAAGACATTCACACAGAGACAGAGAACACATTCAGGCAGAGAGACAGACAGCAGGCATTCAGGCAAAGAGACAGACATATAAAAAGACAGACAAAAGACAGACTGATAGACAGATGGATGGACGGACAGAGAGAAAGTGAGAGAAATATTTTGGAATGGAATTATACATGATACATGTACAAGAACAGTTTTATTATCATTATTTTGTTTGGCTACTTACTTCTAGTTTTGAAACTCGCAAAATTGAGTCATTTGTTTCGACTGTTCCCAATAATAATGACATTAGTGGAAAAACTGTAAGACAGCTCTAATATAAAGCTGACAACGATGTATTTTAATTATTTTATTGTTTTCCAAAAACGTATTTTCAAGACAAAATTATTTAATAGACAAAAAGTCTAAATTAACAACACGAGGATCAGTCATATGTAGTTTTCCTTTTTATCTATCTTTACTTTTTTATCATGATAGTCTCGATATAAATAAACTCTTTTTTGGTAAAACTCCTGAAGATAAATGAAACAAGAGCAACATAAATATTTAATCATCAATGAGAGAGAAAGTTATAAAATACATTTTAAGAAAAAATGGTATTAAATTGACAGTATATGCACGAAAACTACATGCAGTATGCAGTTATATTAATAACAGTTTTCATTTCATTACTATTGGTTACATATTTACATTTCTACATCGCCGTAAAAAATAAATTCAGTCAAAACATACAATACACTCAATTAACAATTATGTTAAATTTGTAATTATCATATTCCATACTCGTATTTACATGTATTAATTTATTAAACATAATGTTCCCTTGCTTCTATTCGTAAAACCTCCTCAAACTATATATCTTTTGTTTACAGTATCAATCTAAATGTCGATGGAAGAAATTAATGTTTTAGAAAGTTGTCGAAAAATTTCCAGACGTCATCGACTTCCGGGCGATTTTTCGGATCAAAGTCCCAACAACGCTTTATCAGAGCCATCCAATCAGCGGGCGGTTTGTGTTCAAGAGACATAGAAGGGCGTAGTCCCCCTTTAACTGCACTCTCTAACGTTCCGTATAATTGCGACTGGATATGATCTGCAGCATCAATACCGTACCACATCTCCCACATGACTATGGCCAAGCTATAGATGTCAGCTTTCCAGTTATGAATTTCTGTTTGAAGCAGAATTTCCGGTGCCATGTAAGCTGGGGAACCTGCTATGGTTCCGCCGATATCCGTAATAGATTTGGTAAGACCAACGTCTGTTAGTTTTATAATATCTTTTCCATTTGGACCCTTGGAAATCTAGAAATAAAAAGATAATCTCAAACATTTTTAATTTAATAAAAAATGTAAACAAATTATGTCTGAATGAACACGTTTTTAAAAATTTAAACACTCATTTCAAAGAGTGAGTTATTCCTACTTCAAAAAAAAATCGCACATATATTTCCCTTTTTGAATTATTACATTCTGCTATTTTCATTTTGCTCACGTAATATTATGAAAAAAAAATTCTACATGTAATAATTGCAAGGTTGATACTTACAAGAACATTCTCGAGCTTTAGGTCTCTATGGACCATATCTTTATTGTGAATATACCGTAGACCCTCACAGATCTCCATCACCATTCTTGCCATTTCTTCCATCTGTTCCACTTGGACGGAATATATCTTTCCTACTTTGGCGGGGTTGTCATAATCTTCATTGATTATTTTGTCTTTCAGAGTCCCCGAGCAGTGTTCCATAACCATTATCCAAAAGAGTCGGTTTTTTCCTCTTACTTTTTCTTCACGCAAAGTTGCTCCGTAATAGTGTACAATATTTTCATGATCCAACTCTCTGAAATCAATAAAGAGTTAAGATTCTATCATATTATTTGGAAATGTATGATTTCTTGTATGCATGTACCGACCAACAAAAGCATGCATGTACTTACCAACAAAAAACAGTAATTTACATGAGAATTATTAATTCATGGTACATCGTAATAAACCTTCATATTTACCTCATGGTACGATCCTCCAGAAGTACATCGGACACATTGTTTTCCTGCAAATAGTCTTTCCCAATTTTCAATGCCACCGTCAGTGGGGGTTTATAGCAAAGAAGCTTAGCTTGATAAACTTCAGCAAATGACCCACTTCCAAGCAAGTCTTCATGTGGGTTGTAAGTTATGTCTCGCAGGCGGAAATCCATTTCCATAACCTTTTTGACGTAGAAAACGTCGAGTTGTCCCTGAAGTCTAGTGCCTGTTTGAAGAAGCTTTGGATACACCTCTCTCAAATTATGTTCGGCATTTTGAATTTCCTCCTTGATATTCTTAATCAATTCTGCGTCAGCATTAATAAAATCGGGAATCTTTTTCGCTATGGTGTCCACACCTTTAGCGAATCTGGTCACGAATTTGCTGATTTTGATTCTCAGGTCGTTGCCATCGAAAATGCTTTCAATGTAAATTGAGATCAGTGATCTCATGCTTTGGAGTTGATTTTTTGCTACGTATGCTTTACAGACGTCTTTAACTCGTTTGTCGCTGGTGGAGAGACCCCCGACGCTGCTCATCATGGATCCCAAACTGTTGATTTTGTCTCCACTGGCCCTTGTTTCTTTAGCTCTTGCCCAGATCTGTCTCACGGGAGCTTGTTTTTTCATGGACCTGTGTAAGTCCTTGATTGCCCTGACGTCACCGTCCAACAACGCACCTGTTCAAAGCAAAAATTACATAATTTTCAGTTATTTTCACAAAATAAATTCGTCAAATTTAGCCCCAAATTATTATTATATACTTTTAATGTTAAAGCGGTCTAATTATTGCTAGTATGCCTCAGACACATATTTTTTTAATAATATATGTACAAATATCAATAAATTTTTTCAATATTTTAATCACTATTTTAATTGAGCTTTTCATCTTAACATATCCAATCCTTTTTATATACAGTAAATCAACTTTTATTCGCGTGAGAGAAATTTTCGCGAGGTTAGCGAAACCTCATTGTTGCGAATATTTCTCGCCACAGACTAGTATTTGCCTTATAGTTATGATAAATAAAACATGTCTGGATAAGGCTTAGTCGCGAAAATTAGTCGCCGCAAACCATTTCATCTCAGGTTATTTGCGAAATATTATCGTCGCGATTACTAGTTGGTTTACAGCATGTTTAGTCTTTAAGTAAATTGATTTACATACTTTCAATTTCTTTTAACTGATCTTCGTAGACCTGACATTCTTTGTTGAATTTCACCAAAATCCTCGTCTTGATCCCTTCCACGCTCTGGTTCTTATTGTCCCAATCATCGATCTCCTTTGCTACCTTATTGCTTATAATATCACTGGCCTCTTGTGCTACTTTTTTCCAATCTTTTGAGGGTTTTGCACATTCACTTTCTTGGATATTGAACAGACTTTCGGTGAAAGTTCTGCCACGTAGAGAAGATGCCAGATCTTCGTAGAGCTGTTCTTCCTCGTGCCTGATGTCCATCTTCAAGTTTTGAATTGTTGCTTTTGCATTTTGCTCGAGGGTTCGCATTCGCCTTTGAATATCTTCGATTTCGTTTTGTTTTTTCTCACGTCCAGTCGCCGCCATGGTTTTAGAAACTTTTACAGATACTAGTGTTCTTTTCAGTATCTGAGATTGGAACCTATAGTGAAATAATGAAATATTTAAATGAAATTTAAATAAGATTTATTAATTATTCATATCCATTTAATAAATCAAAATGTCTATTTGTTATAATATTTGTTATCTAAAAATAATAATGCACTCTTAAAAATCTGTAGTATGATTAAATTTACACTATATATCAACTTATCTAAGTTTGACAAGACCTGACAAAAAATTATTGCACTTCACCTTTATTTAGTTTATTTATAAATGAAAAAGGGAATACGGACGAAAGTTAAATAAAAGGAGGAGATAGAACTACAGCCAATATATATCTATGATCCAACAATTGTAAGACAGATTAATTTTGACCTGTAATGGTTGCTGAGTTTGTTTCTGAGACTGGCGGGAAAAAGTTTCTGTATCCCGTGCACCAAAACCCTCTGGTGATCGTCAGTTCTTGTATTGTAAGAGACACCTTTCAAAGCCTTGAATAAAAAGTTAAGAGAATAGAAATCGGAGAAATCAAATGTGCATAATAACTTTTAAAACGATTTGAAGTTTTCTAACAACATTATTTTATGTTTTGCGTAATTCCAATCCTTATTCACATGTAATCCTTTAAGTGGAGATAGGCATTTTCAAAATCATTACCGGGGATATAATGAAATTATCATGATTATATGTATCATTCTTAAACATCTATAACACTTTATCTAATAAGTATTTAAAACTCTTGATTGCAACTTAAAAATTCAAAATTATATTCTTAAAAGCCTAAACAAATCCCTTTTTATAGAAGTTTACACAATATGAGGTCATGGCATAGTTTGACTTCATGGCAGTAAAATAAATTGAACCAAAAAAAATAAAACTGTGCTAGCAACATTAACCTAATCTTAAGTATCTAGATATTAAACATATTGCTATTAATGATAGACGCTTGAAAAGTAGGTCTCAATATTTAGAGATGTTTTTCGACGCTTGGACAGTTATGGTGATTAGAATAACTAACCTCATTAACAGACATGAAGAATATATTGCTATCCTTCAGGCCAGGGTAGCACTGCTTTAGTTTGTAGGATGTAGTTTGCTTGACCTCCTCTTGGTCTCTTGAATCCACCGAATCTATTTTGTTTCCGATGAAGATGGTAGCGGAAGGATTGAAATCATCACCGGCGGAATTAACGACGAATCGGAGGAAGTCTCTTAGCTGTTAAAGGAAACGTTATAGATAATTATTATCTTATTAAATGTATTCATATGTAATCGTTTCATTGATTGAAAGTTGGGGATCTGAAAAATGATACCTATATTCTGAAATCAAATCAATATTTTAAAAATGTCGATTGTGCAATGGAGCGGCAGTTTTGTAAATAATGTAGGTATTATTTAAAAATGATAATGCAAACTTGAGGGTAATAACAGATACATTCGAAAATCACATCAGTTGGTATGAAACACCACGGTTCTGACGTTTGTTCATTATTGTTTGGCTAATATGATAGGGATGTCGATGTTGATATCGAAATTATTGTTGATCGTTTAAGCAAAGACGATTGGAGATTGTTACGCTATACTCATACATAAAAATAATCTTACCCGCCCTGAGTTTACACCTCCGGCTGATGCGGTATTAACAAGATAGATGGCGCCAAAAGATTTGGCCAAATATCGCTCCACTTGACCACTTCTCTTTCCGTGTTCTCCAAACCCAGGACTATCCACAATCACAACGCCCTCCTAAAAGAAAAACGATACCATTGAAAACGAAAATACATGTGTGTTTCTTACATCAGTTTTCCAATATAATACCAAACCCAAAACAGTTCAAAAGATTATATTAAAAAAAACAGTCCAATTCGGTTTTTCAAAATCAAACATAATATTCCTTACTTCTAGCATTCTGAAAGGCATGTATATTTCTATGCGTTCATACGGACTCTCCTCATCTTGGTCGGTTTCTTTGATTCGGTTTTTTAAATCTTCCATGCCTCTAGCGCCATCTATTTTTATTATTTCGGGGGCTCTCGGCTTCCTTGATGAATCGCGCCTATAGTAACAAATTGCTTCTTTTTCCCCATTTCTGGACTTTCGTAGCTCACAAATTGTCTGCGTGGCTTCAATGGCGTATACAGGAAGGATATCAGTTTCCAACAGGAGGTTGATAAAACTCGATTTACCGGCCCCTGTGTCACCTAAAATAGTTCTCATTAGTTAACAAAAGTGTAAAATCCGTTTTGTGTTGGATATCCTATTGATCTAATTTCTTACATGCAGTGAAGTAACTGAATGTTAAGATTTCTTGAATATCATTGCTCATTTAAAAAAACATTTTTCATCAGCTTTTTCTGTCATAAACCGTATTCAAATCTTGTTTCTGCAACTCAACTCAACTTTGATGCAGGTCTGTAGCTCCCGGTCTGCCGAAATTCGGTTGGCCGAATTTTTTTTTCAGACCGGAAGCTACAGACCTAACTATAATTACAAACCAACATACATACTGTAGAAGCACATATTTTCGTTGGGTCAAAATTTCGTTGTTTTTAAACGAACTAAGATTTCGTTGGCATTTCATTTTGTCATAATTTCATCAGCTCTTTGTAATCATTAGTACTTGGGATAAAAGTTCATCATGGATTTCGTTGATTTATACTGCCAAAGAAAATAACGAAATTAAATCCTCAACGAATATGTCTGCTTCTGCAGTATATATAAATGTAACAGATGTAGTACCGTAGATAATAAAGACGACGATGTGTACATTTGTACGTTACGGTATTTCTGCTCTGGAAGATATCAAATGTAAAAATCTGTGATACATACCTGCTACCAGAATGACCAATTCCCTAGAATCGAGTTCCTTCCTCCGCGCGGCAATATAGTTCACGAGGTCGGGGTAGGCGGTGTTCAGACTTTTCTGGTACTGGTGGGGGAGGATGCCGTAATACTTCAGGATCTCGTCGTACATCTCCTGTAGCTTAGCTCGGTTCTGGGTGTCCAGCTGAATGGCTTCCGAAAGTCCAGCATTCGGATCCGGAGGGGGCTAAAAAAACGTAAAAATCTCTATCCTTAAAAAGATTGAAACAGTGTGCAGCTGGACAAATGAATGAAAATGAATGTGAATCAGAATTAAAGAAAGAATGAAAGGAATAAAAGGAAGAATTGGTGCTCTGTGTACGTAATTTCTCAAATGTTTCACTGAAAGGTATTTGATGGGTTGTACTTAAACAACCAATTAAAAAGTTGTTTAAACAATGATCAGTCGAAATTGTTCGTGCTTACATGTGTATATGAATTTATTTTGTAAATTGGTATCTGTTTTTATTTATTATCGAAATAGGCACATTGTATTGCTTTACATGTATAAACAAGTTATAATTCGTTTTCGCTTCAAATGTTTGCAGTTCTCTACCTTCAGTCGATTTTTTTATTACTTTGGAAAAGCTCAGTGATAGTTTTAGTTGTTTGGGTCCAAATAAAATTGTACGGTGAATTACCGCAGTTTTCGTATCCCACTGAGGCTACAGGCCACAGACCTTTCGTATTTTTATTTCACTTATCCCTTCTTTGCAACTAATCAGTATAATCCGATCAGATATTTATATAGGTACTTCCTGGTTCTGAATGTTCAATTAATACAAGTACGGTTATCAATGTCGGGGTCTTACTTTATTATTTTATAACAATTTTTACTTTTTTTTTCAGTGTCTTTGCTTGTGATAACACTATGAATTGATTTTGTAATGTAAACTAGTAGTCTAATACATTGACTTTTTTAATACTAATATTTAATAGGACGATTGCTGAAGTATAAAATAAGGAATTATTCTTTGACAATTAAGAGGTGATCAAACACGGTCAGTGTGATCAAATCTAAAATAAACGCTTTAGTTTTTTTTTATTTTATCATCTGGATCGTATTTAGTCACCTCATTATACTCAAAGTATGATGCCTTATTACTTAAATAAAAACTTTTAAAAGTTTATCAGTATAATCGGATCTAATAATAATTAGCAAATCAAAAGGCTTTTTATGTTGAATTTAAAAAAAATAGTCAACTTCCTGTTATATAGAATAGATTCACGAATGAAAGAATGAATGAAAAAATTAATTACTAGTAATTAATTCAGTTATCACAAACATTAAACAAAAACTTTTTCTAGTTTTGAATAATATTTATTGACAAAATATTTTTAAATCATAAAAACATCAGAACCATTGTTTTGTTTTTGTTTTTGGAATTTTTTTTTTTTGGGGGGGGGGGGGGGTTCTTTCTATTTTTTTATGGCGACAATTTTTTGAATGTTTGATCATATATATGAGTACCTAATGTTTATGTTGTGTTCTTACACGTACATGTATACTAAACGAATTCTACTATTTCATTAAATTTTGAAATCTAAACTGTGCGTTTCGACATTCAACTAAAAGATTTTCGTTATAGGTTGTGTTGATTGCAAACTCTTTGCGTCCATAGACACACGCAAATTAAATCGTTAGCTGACAATGTTTTATACATACTTTAATAATGGATATATACGTGTCTGCTTCAGTTAATGGCAACTGCATTTAAATACCCAACAAATAATATAGCAGCCTTAAATTGCCCTTGTATTATAAACTGGTTTATAGGAGGACAAAAAATTGTCATACTTCCGAAAACTAGATAATGACATGATTTTATCTTGTAAAAAAAATATATTCATACAAAGAAAACGATGTTGTTTTTTCAACTCAGCACAAAATGAAATTGCCTACTAAGCGTGGTGCTTGAACAGCTCTCTTTTGAATCCATTCTTCCTTGACTAGCGTTCAGTGTTTAAAAACTGATAAACATATTGTCAATCATCTGTGTAGACTATGAGCAAATCTTCTTACGTACGCCCGTGCAAATAAATATGGAAATGTGCTCGTTCTCGCTAAACGACGACCCCGCGAAATGTTGACAATTTCATCAAATGTTAAATATCCTCACACTCGATTTTCTGAGCCACCCTTAATGTTAAATTACGCTATTCAAATTTGTTCAAAGATTAAACGATACCATACAATCAAGCAGATATGTCCCGTGATATTTGAGGCGATGTTAGTTTTTTCATAAGAAAAAAGACTTTGCTAAATTCTTTGCTCTTAATTAAAACTGACGACATCTTTTATTCTTTACAAGTGCAACATTTGTATAAAATTTCAATCGTTGCACCTTCTACAAGATTCGTAATGTAATGAATACATACAGGTTGTGCACCTTTAGATCCACAACGTATTATATTTGTGTGTTTGTTGCTCCAGGCTGTTGTGCAGCAGTGGTTATTCTTTGGGACAAATATGATCTAGCTGCGCAGATTATTGCTTGGTATATAATTAAGGTGTGTGTGCACCACGTAATAAACATTCCGAAAGTAGACGTCAGAATAGAAATACATATACTTTAACATTTATTGGCACAACGTTATCTACTTTCTTTTTCAACAATATAGCATTTTACGTAAATCTTTCAAAGAGTTCTTTTGAAAAATGTAAATTCCATGCGCAGCATTTATATTCACAATAATTATGTCCATTCGCTGTTTTGAAACAGTCCTTAACAGTCCTCGCCTGTTTGACAATGCACCGTTGCCCCTTTAATCAACCGATTGATCAAATTGTTAATTAGAAAACAGATGACGATTTTATTTTATTTTTTGTTGTTGTTGTCTTACCTTATTGTTAGCGGGGGCGCCCATCCTGTCGTAGAAATTGAGCAGAAGACGTACATAATCATCCCTGTTTGTGAGGGGACCCTCGTTCTGGACGTTCCACTGTTTCTTCAAAGCACGCAGCGAGGCGATGTCTGGTAACTTTATGATATCGTCCCGACATTTTATATCCACGGGCATGGTGCTCGATTCCTGTATAATTCCCAAAGCTCCAGTTTTCTTCTCGTCAGACGACAAGATGGAGAAAAGGTCTTTCGAAGAAAGGTTAAGAGAAAAAAAAATATACTTCTTCCTCTTCTCGGTTTACACTGGCGACCTAAGTAGTGCTACGGCTCTGTGGAAGGTGTACCTTTAAAGCTCTTCCCGGTTCAAATACAAGTTTCAAGCATGGAAGAGACTTTTAAAAATAGAACAAAAGTAAGAAAAAATCCAAAGCAAAAAAAAAAAAAAACAGGCATGCGCAGTTGCATAAGAAAAACCCGTCTTTATATAGTCAATTGCAGTTGGCGATTTTTCGCAGTCATCGCAGAATCAAGAGCGAGTTGTTCTGTGCTAGAAAAAATGGCGATTCCTAGACCTCCTGATATGGACACGTCCTATAAGGACTTTATGATAACAAGGCGCGGGAGCGTTGACATCAACAAGGACATGGTGCTCAGTCCGGACGCTGACTTGGACACTGTCATGGACTATGCCGACGAACTGGACGTCAGTCTGAGCGGTCTTAACACGGTGGAGGAAATGAGAACCCGAATCTGTATGCACCTGGATTTCATGGAGTCGAAGGGGAACCCAATTGAGAAGGTAACAGACTCCGTTAAAGAAAGATTTCAAAAAATTAGATATGCTTTTATTAAGGTTCTTCATTTAAGACAGGTACAGTTATAGAAGTATTATTAGAATTTGCAAAATAATTTTGAGTGGAAATAAAAAAACACACGTCAGTAACTTTCGTAACTTGTTTTGATTGACATTGATTTCAGATAGTATTAGCAGACTGTTTTGTCTCTTTAACTGATTCATCATCGATCTTTTGAACCTTATACAATTAAACGCAATCCAATGCCAATGTTAAACGCAGCATAACAGATTCGGGAGGTAGATATAACTGTAAATAACAATCCAACAATACTATTTAATTTAGAATGAGAACGAAACAGTATTATAATATGATAGAAGTAATTTCAATATCTCATAGATTTTTTTCATTTATATCGTTTACTTGCATGTTGCAAACACTTTTGTGTGTGGGGTGTTTATTTTTTACAATTATCTGGCTTAATTATCTGGATTCATTATCTTTCATTTGTTTTCAAATTACTAGTAATTGATTTTTTTTTCGAGGCGGAGGAGGGTTGACTAGTAAAATATAAACCTATTGCTGCTTTCTTCTATTAATTAACATTTATTAGTTTTGAAACTTTCTATAAGAGTACTGTATATGTTGTTACATGATATAATCAATCAGATAATCATTGAGTTGGCATTATACACTGTACATGTCTATTGTTTGCTTCTTTTTTGGTAGGCATTGTTCTGGTAGAGGGGCTTCTGTTTATGCATTTTTATGGCGTATGTACGCAGATCTTCATATCCTTTATTTTCAAACTATTTGCCGAATATGTTTTAACATTTCTTCTTTAAATATTGTAAAATTATTATTTAAATCATTTTATATAAGAAAGTACTTATGGACTTCAAATATATATTTTTGATTTATTTTTTTTTTTAACTTTTTTTTTATTCTGTGAAACTCTTGCATCATTGCAAAAATGAAATTAAAGATATTCTAAACAATTTTTTAAAAATAATAACCAGTTATGAATTAGAAATATTTATGTTTTAAAAAGTTTTTAAACTAAAAACTTTTGTCAGAATAAAAACAAATTATATTCGTAAAATTGTGAATAGGAAAAAAAAACGTTTCTTGTCAAATTGTTTGCACATAAAAGACCCTAATTTTTTTCAAGCAACAAATTATCAGAAGCCTAGATTATTTTTTGGGATAAAATAACATGTATTCTAAAACTTCCATCATGTAATATATTATCTCGAAGCATTCTAATTTTCATTAGCTTCTTTCACGTTATCAAGAACATTTTTCATTTCATTTCATATTTTAATTACAAAAGACAAAATGTCCCTTTTTAGTTTTGTGTAATATTCTTTGAATTATAAAATATCTATTAAAATAAAAAAAAATGATTTGGGATAGAGTCCTTTAAAAATCTTGAAAAAAATATTCAATTGAGAGAATATTAGGAACTGTTTTGGCGGAACGTATGAATTTACAATATAAAAAAGCATGTTAAATTTAAATCATATGCTTCATTTAAATAAACATGATATGACTCCGCTTGGCAACTGTATTTGATCTTTTATTTACATACCCATATCAGGTTTTTTTCTGTTTGTCATTAAAGCAATTAAATAATGACCTTCACTGGTGTAGATCGATATCACAGTCTCATTTGCATATTCTATCTTCCGGGTCGATGAAAAATAAATTAATTTTAGAACTGATAAGCATTTATTTGTTTTTAAGTATATAAATAAATAAGACCAAGCATTTATAAGGGTTTACCTGATAAAAGATATTTTGAAGTCACTTTAGAGAAGCTGAATTCTCTCTCTCTCTCTCTCTCTCTCTCTCTCTCTCGTTTATTGATTACACAATCTTACAATCGAGACCGTCTGTACATTCAAGGACAAGTTTTTTTGATTTTGAACGTTTAAATCTGCGAAACGTTTTGGTTGAATACATATATAATTACAGAAAATTACCTGATCGACTGCGTTCAATTCGCTATAGGTGCACGTATGCTATAAAAGGGGGTACGTGTGTTTAGACACAGTCTAGTATGTTATGGGATTTTAAATAAATCAATTATTTATTTTCCAAAAACTGTCTTGAAAGAAAAATTGCTGACTATCGATTATAGAAAAAATATTTAATTTATATATTTCAATTTTTTGTATAATATGTAATGACTGTTGAGTTATTTTTTTTTTTTTTTGGTCTCAGCAATGTAATATTTTTCTTTTCAGAATTGCGACTCTATCAAATAGTTTGAATTTATGAATTTTTCAATTAATTTTTTATGGTCTATTGATTTTAAAGTAAATGAAACATATTTAAATATATATGTTATGACATCATTTTGGAAAGTGAAATTCCCCTTTGTAATTTCAGAAACAGACAAAAATATTACATTACAAAACTAAAAACACAAGAGAATGGCGGGGATTTCATTTTTAAAACAAAGGCGTATTATTTTCATTTCAATTATTTTCTTTGAACGCTCAGGTGTAGATTTGGGGGGAAATTTGGTATTGGGAATTCGCAAAATTCTTAGTCATGGGCTTTTTGTCTATCAATTCTCGGTTTTCGCCACAGTATCATCTTTACATCTTCATTCTGTGTTCAAAAGCAGTATCTCAATAGCAGTGGTAACCTTACATACCATACATATATATCCTTTCCATTATCATTGAAATCACGAAAAAGAATTCAAAAGATAAAGCATGGAAACCAGATACGATGTGTTTCGTGACGTTGTATTCAAGCAAGGTTTGATAATCAAAAAATTGACATGAAAAATGGTGCAATATATTGCTCGAAATAAATCTTTTTTTTCCGTAGTTTAATAGCTTATTTTAAATCCTTGTTATTAGTTATTAGGTTTCTTTTTAATTCTAAATGGTCATTTATTTATCATAATTTTGTTTTTCACTTTTAACCAAAATTCACAATTATTTGATTCGTACAAATCTTTGCATTTAAGGAGGCTAGGTGATTAAAAAAAATTAAGTCAGATTTGCCTTACACTTTTTAACAGGATATGCTCATGCTTTACCTCATTATTTAGGAGAGAGAAATTCTAAAATATTTTCTCTTTACAATTTTGAACATTTTTCTATATCTTTATACAGAACTCTTCATTAAAGGAGGTAAAAAAAAGTCTAAAATGGTCACTATTATCCAGTCCTCTTAAATCAATATAACCCAAAGCAATGCAGTATTTTTCGAAGAGATCGATATAAATTCTGCCTTATGATGTTTGAAGGATAGCTTGGTGCAGTTTGTCAATAGAACCATTTTCAGCCATGCGTGAATTGGCATTTAAAAATTTTGAAAGCCGTTTTAGTTTGCAGACAGTTTTAAATTGTTCTATTGAAATGTTTAAAGACATAATTTGTCTTCCGGGTTCCATGAGCCTGACTCTCCACCAATCAGAAGCCAATTACGTGTGGGGTATTGTCCAGAAATAAAGAAAAGCTCTGTGGGGTGTTGAATACATACTGAAAATGTTTATTTTTGTATGACGATTAGCTTTCAACTGAAATGAAATTCGTGTTCTTTATACTCACAGCAGATGGGTGAAATACAATCTCAGTCACTTAGAAAGTGCTAAACTATTTACTTTTAGCACGTAGATACTGGTAATTGACAGTAAGCAAAATAACAAGATAATAAGTAAGCCGACATCTTATTTAATGGCATTTTAAGTTTCACTCACATTAATTTTATTTGGTTTTTCTAATGAAACTGTTCACTGTTGGGCCATAAGGGAGGTTATGAACTATGTATTAGAAGATAGCAAGACATTAATTTAAGACAATTTTATTCGGGGAGTTTCTGAAAAGCTTTTTAGATAATCAGTCACGTTTCATCTTGTGTAAACATCATTTTTATCATCATATCAAAATCAACGGCAAACAACAGTTGAACATGAACATCAATCTTTGCCACGAACAAATTAAATCCAAATCACAAGAAAAAGTATTTTGATAGTAAATACTTCGTTTAAGGTTAAATAACACATCTTCACAAAATGCATATGTCTGACCTCTGATCGAACTACATTTTGTTTTTATTAAAAGTATTTTATCGACGGCAATATACCACTAACTTTATAGCCAAGTGGACAAAGTATTGGACGTAAATAAAAGATGTAAAAAAAAAAGTGTTGGGCTTGTGATCCGTACATCAAGTTTTGTTGTTAGTTACACATTGAATTTTTGATATTTATTGTTTATCCCCAAACTGCAAATTTTTCGCTTATTTGACATAATTATGTTCAGTTAATTCATCATTATATCTTTCATTAATTTGAGTGACTTTTTCCAGGCGTGTTATTCAACCCTAAATATTATTTTTTTAATCTCTTTGTAAGGTTCTAAAGTTACTCTCCGATAAACAAGCAGACGACTACCAGAGAAGGAAAAAACTACGGGAACTCCTCGGTAAATTCAAGGATACCAACGCAAATTTCCACAAATTGTCTACTTCCGGCAGGGAACGCATCAGAGGGCAGACAACTCTGGAATCTCTTCTACAGACCGAGGGCATTACAAAGGACCTTGTTACAGACCTTACTATCAAAACCAAATACATCTCCAGCGGACATTGCGTGGTAGTTGTAGCAGGTAAACTTACGTTTTTATAATCAAAGTACTGAGATTACTCGCAAGTTGATGCTACTAAACCAATCCTTAATTCTGTAATAAATGAGCACTATAAAACTTAAAATAGTAGCATGTGGCATCAATGTATGAATGGTCGATCTAGAACCTTGTCCATATTCGCATAATTATTTGACAGAGAGACCGAATAAAATGGTTGACGGTTTTGTTATTGTCATTTTTTTCATACACTGCAAAAATGCATTACAAGTTACACCTTATACTACTTAAGTAATTCCATATATACTAATATTTAAACACTGTAATAAAAATGTGGTACATTTTTGCATTGAAGGTGAAACAAATGCAGGTAAATCTACGTTTCTGAACCTGCTTCTGGGCGAGCAGGACCTCCTGACAGTCAAAGCCATTAGTTGTACATCCGTCATCACGCGTATATCGTATGGAACAAAGGTCTCTGTGTGCGTCCTTTACGAAAGCGGGAACAAAGAGGATGTTCCCCTCACACCCGGCATAGAAGTGAACAAACAAGTAGAAAAATTATTGTATGAACACGACCTAACACTGAGGGAGACCACTGAGCGAACTGGGGACAGAATCGTCGAAGTCCATCTCAAAATCCCAAGCAAAATTCTGAAGGTATTTGAGCAGTTCTATTTGCAAAAGATTTTTTGTTAATAGTTTAGTTTCAACTGTTTAAGATCTCTTCCATAGTTTTTGCTTTGTTTTGTTTTTGTTTTTTGGGTGTGTTTTTTTTGGGGGGGGAGGGGAGTTTTGCTTCCTAATTAATGGTATCAAACCAAAGTCAAAAACTTAATTTTGGAATTGATTAAAGGTCAAGCTAATGTTGTGATTCTGGCTTTTGTCTAGTGTGGACTTGTTTTGGTGGATTCACCAGGAATAGGAGAAAACCCAGTCATGGACAGCGTCATCAAACGCTTTGTCGCCAACAACGAGATCCACGGATTCCTGTATCTAATCAAGTCAAACAGTGGGTCGCGAGTGGACGAAGATAGGGTTGGTTTCCAACTTACATTTGAGATATACATGTAGACTAAGAAAAAAGAATTTTAATTCTTATCAGGACAGGTCTTTATTTGAATTTTCTCTCTTTTTCAGCTCGGGGATTTGCTGAAAATGATTATAACCACCAAAAAGGAAAAGAAAGATGGCAGTGGCCTGGGGTTCGATCCAAGACTGGCCCTGTTTATATGTAACCACTGGGACGATTTAAATAGCGAGAGAGAGGAAGTATTTCAACACATTGTGACAAAACTCGGAAAGTTCTGGCCTGGTCTTAAAACAGATCAAGTGATCAAGTTTTCAGCCCTCGAGGCGAGGCGAGAGTTGAATCAGAACGAGAACTACATAACTCCAGATTACAAGGCATTATGGGAAGGGATTCATGAGCTTTTTGAATCTGCACTCGATAAAAAGGTCACATCTACTTACAAGTAAGTATGGAAAAAGAAACGAAGTTTTCAATTACATCATTTATTTTAAAAAACAATACTTAAACAATTAATTAAAATGAATTCTTGTATTGTAAATTTCAGTACTTGACGCGTAGTTACAGTTGCAGATTCTTTTCATTTTTAGATGGATGGAAACCATATTAAAAAGAATGACTCATCACTTGAAGACTTTTGTACATCGCTTGGACGGTTCAGAGGAAAGTCTTCAGGAAAAATTGTCTCATATAGAATTAAAGCTACAAAGGTTGAATTCTCAGGCGGAAAATGTTTTCAAAGCTCTCTCCGATAAAATTGACAAAGCAAGTGAAGAAATCTTCCAGTCGTTCAAACAGCATTTAATGACACATCCATCTAGAACAGGAATTATAATTTGGGCACTGAATGAAACTCCCGATCCACAGAAATTCTCCAGCTGGGACGACTTAAAGATGGAAATTTACGAGATTACATCGAAAAGAATATCCAAAGAGCTGGTAAGATGGGAGGAGAAGCAAGGCCATATTCACGACATCGAAAAAACAATTCTCAGAGAGATCAACAATGAACTGAAGTTGTTGAACGACGAATTGACTGATGTGGATGACGAGCTTAACTCAGATTGTCGATCCATAACCAGCAACGACTCTGGTTATCAATTCGGAACCTTGCGAAAACGGAACTCCGTTTTTGGTCAAAGTAATTTACCAAGCATGATGATGGACACAGAAGACACGGAAAACCAACTGTCAGTTCCTTTCATTGCCCAAATTCTTTCCCCTCTTGGTAACGCCCTACAAAGTTTGGTTCCCGGCAAAAATCGCATGGGGGAGTACGTTAAACATCGGACCAAAGTAACTCGTGAAAAGTCAGACCGGTATTACAATTACCTTCTCAATACGCCGAAAGGGAACACTTTCCTGCGAAAGTTTGTTGACAATTTGTTGGAGCAAACCAGAGAAAAGCTTTCAGATATTCAACAGAAGATACCTGCAATCATCAAGGCCAACAGAGAAGTCATGGAACATATTCTAGGATGCAGAAAAGATACGAGTGTATCCATAGAACTATATGAAGAGATGATGCATGGACTAGAGGATCTAAAACAGCAGCTGACTGAGTACGGAGAAGGAGAAATCTTTGTAGATGACTTCCGGCATGCCGATATTCGGATTTCCAACTCCATAAACCATTCTAGTAAACATACCATCCGAATTTCTAACTTCATCGAGAATAGTTGGAATGAGAGCAATGGGGCGATGACGGGCGAAACAAGAGCCCTGTGGACCATACTCCAGAATGGAACCGTCAGAAAAGAAGAAGAGAGGGAGGATACACCAGTGTTCATCAGAATTTACATGACGTCATCAGGGGTTAACAATATCACTTCGGAGGTTTCAAAACTCAGGTACAGATACGCTATACTATAATACAATTCATCTCTTTGAAAGATGTTTGAATAAAGAATATAAAGAAGTCTGCAGTATTTTATATCTTTAGCTCTCTCTCTCTCTCTCTCTCTCTCTCTCTCTCTCTCTCTCTCATTCATTGCAGTTGATCTTGTTAAGATTTGATCTTTGAACAAGTATCTCATTTAGAGGACTTCACTTTAATTCTTTAAATTGTGCCAGTAATTAAATCACCTGGAGTTGTCCAAATTACTTATTCTAGTACATCTAGTACATCAATGCTCTTTCCTTTGCTCAGGTTTCTGAAACACCAACATGTCGCTGAGTTTCTTGGTCTCCATCGAGCTCACGTTGGTTTTCCGGCTCTCATCTACAAGAACAAAATGCGGACACTCCGACAATACTTAAAGAGTAAAACCAGGGACGGAAAAGAGAGGATCCGGATATTACAGGAGACAGTGAAAGGGCTGGAGTACCTCCATCGTCGGAGATTAGTCCACATGGAGCTGAACACGCACACAATTACGGTATGCTTAACATGTTTATAGTTCTTCTCCTTAGAATTGTTATCATAAATGTAGTAGCTCGCAGTTTAGGAACTGAACAGTTGAAAAATACTTTCTTTAAAAAAAATGTGCTGGGCCCAATGAAATTGTATTGATTAATGTCAATTTTAAACCTATCCTTTATAATTATATTCTGCAACCACTTGAAAGTCGTTTATGTATGCAAATTTAATTTTGAAACTTGCTTGATATTTATCCTCGATTACTTACGTAATATATGACGATTCATTACGTAATGATATTATTTTTTGTCATCAGTTGGACCAATCTACAGAAAAGGTCACCCTAACTGGAGCGTGTCTGCCAAGGAAAGCAAATCTCCCAATGGACAGGGAGTCTGTCGAAGTCTCTCACTTTGTCTTTATTTCACCGGAAGTGTTGAACGACGAAGCCTACCTTTCGTGTGATGATGCGTACGCAGCAGGACTTTTGGCCCTGGAATTGATTTTCAAAATAAAACCTTACAAGGAGTACCGCACCTGGTCGCTCGACCAGTTTGCAAGAGAAGTTAATCCGCCGGAAATGTTGAAACTGCACGAGACTCTTCAAGGCCAGCCGAGAGAAGTGTATGACGTCATGACCAAGTGCTTCGGAAAAGCAGACGACCGACCGCATATGGAGGAATTCATGAGAGTGAAATTTCCGATCATTGACAGAATGCGAACAGTGGAAGAAGAAAATCCAACTTCTGCTCAAAGATTTGATGGATTCGGTGCTCCTTCTCGTGTATAAATTACTGTCTAGCTCTTATCATATGAACAGTCGCAAATCAGTTAAATACGTGAGTCATGGTATGCTGATTGTGTGTTTTGAATGCATGTATGTTGGTCTGTCTGGTTAAGAGTTTCGTATGAACTTCAGGAAAAACCTGGGCATTGTAACTATACCTTACTTTATGTTAGTACATACTTGTATGTTGTACAAGCTCGTACGTCAAGTCCCACAATTACTTAATTGAAAAAAAGTTAGTTAATTAGCATATCAGCAAGCCTATCTTAGAACCTTCTGCATCAGAATATGGATTTAATATAAAAGTATTTGTATGTACGTTAGTAATACGATATGACTGTATTTAAGTTTATTTATCTGTGATATAGAAGAATGTGTCTTGTTTTATGTTCAGAAGACCGTTTGTAGAACTGTTTCTTACACTCTTACAATAACTGTTGTGTTCATAATAAACGGTTTCCATATAACATCAGTCTTGTTCCTACGCAAACAAAAGGTCAGGGACAAATTCCCTGTACTGGGTACATGCAAAGTCCACGTGGGCAACGTTTTTAAATATTTTTTTTCAATAAAGACGCGTCGTAAGAAACATTAATGCGAGAGTTCCGAGCCACGTGCTAAGTTTTAATGTTATATTCATTGCATAACAATTTAAAATATCATGCGCGTTTGTAGGTTTTTGAAATTTGAATAGGACAGAACCTGTGTGATAGTATGCAACTGATATGCTTGCTTGCAATTGCCATTGTTTCACTAGCGTAGAATAACCACCTACCGCTATGTAAGAAAACACTTGATACTAGATGTAAAAGAAGGCATATGTTAAGTCTCCTATTGAATTATGGAAATTAAGTAAAGTTTCTTTATTTTTTATATCAATAAATAAGACCTTAATCATGTAGAGATATTTTTTTAAAATGGATTGTAGTAAAGAATTTTGACTGGTAGTACTTTAGATATAAGTGGGTTATCACATTGTTATAAGGTTAAAATGAAAGGAGCCATGTATTCATTATTTGATGATGAGACTTCCAAAATAATATAGGAGTCAAAAGCTGAAAATTTGCCTAAATCTTACAGCTCTTTTCTACAAAAACTTATATGATTAATTATCCAAACGTTTTACTTTATTAATCAGCTCTACATTATAAAAATTATTTCTTGTCCAACTGAATGTTAAGACATTTTTGCTCTCCTACTAAAAGGCCTTTTTATCAAAGTAAAATACGTGTATATTTTACTTTCATCATTAATATGTTTTAAAAGATTGGCGCTGTTTGATCCATATTTTTTATTTAATATTTTTGAGAATTGAATGTTCTGTGCTTCACATTAATTCCTTGCTTGCGATGCAAATGGTAATGTTCTTGTCAATTAAGGAGTTAAGCAGTGGGAAATGCAGATTTCACTCTAGGGGGTGTTTTAAATATCTAATGCATGTCATTGATCATTCAGCATGTTATATGTCTTGCTTTACATAACCAATAATAATTTTAAATAAAATAACAAGATAAATTGAAAACGCAGTTCATCCTTGCAATTGCTATTCTGCTTTCCGGTGTTAAAAAAAAATAACCATCCATCAAAGTGGAAAAAACATGTACAAGTCAATCGGGTTATTATTTTCTGGGTTTTGTAAATATTTTTCTGAATTTAAGAAAAATTAATTTTTTGCTAATTCTTAATGTGGAAGGGCCTAAAATCTATAGAAGCGGCGAGCACGCGCAAAAAGGGCAAATCAAGAAAGAAGACTGAACAAGTATCGTTATTTAATACTTTATCCTTTCCTAACCCTCATTGACCCGAATTCATTATAAAACGTTTAACATTTGAATATGACTCTTTCTTGGCCTTAATTCCGTTTAGCTTCCATCTTTAGGAGTCAAACAAGTCAACGACGAAATATCAATAAACATTTTAAAATTATATAAAAATAATGAAAAATGAAAACAGTTAGATAACATGGTATAATCGGAACGGAGAACGGTGTTTGTTGTTGACCGGCGTCGAAAATAAAAAGCACAGGTACAAGAATTACTAAATACTGTAAAGTGCTTCGCATTATAACACCCTTCTCTCTCTCTCTCTCTCTCTCTCTCTCTCTCTCTCTCTCTCTCTCTCTCTCTCTCTCTCTCTCTCTCTCTCTCTCTCTCTCTCTCTCTCTCTCTCTCCTTTTTTTTGATGATGAAAGCGAAAGTTTTCCGACATGCGCGAGTGCGCTCACAGAAGACCCAAAAGTCTTTCAATAAAGTGTCTTTGCTCAATGTCACATGCGAAATTCTTACGAGTGCTTATTTCGGTTTCACAATGACAGATTTGTTTAGAAATATGAGTTTGCTGTGTAGGCACTATCGGGGTTTGTCACGTATTCAATAAGTCATTTTGAATATTTTGAAGGTTACTTTTTCTTCTTCAAATTTCTCAAAGGTAACAATTAGATTTTTTATGAAAAAGTTCATACTACATGCATGCACAAATGGAAAAAATTATAATCGGAATACATTGATTTAGAATTTTTTTTTTCAGCAAAGGGATGCAGACATTAATCTCAAAAGTGATCTCGTATTTTTGTTAGAGGGTGGGGTGATTTTTTTGGAATAGGAATAGAAAGGGAAGACGTCGGGACTTTTTACTTTTTATTTTTTTTACGAAGGGTGTATATTAGGTTTTAGTTAGAGAAAAAATGTAATACTATTTTGGTCATCGGCTTCCATATTTTTTTTTCTTTTCAAAAAGTGATACAATCACCCTTCTTATAGAAAAAACACCACACATGCCCTATTACATGTACTCTATATAAATAACTGCTTTGAATCTTGTTACTGAGTATGAATCAATATGATTTACACCAAACAGAATTATTCAGCAATGAATAAGAGTTTCACAATAGCATAAAAATATACAATGTACTTCTATACTTCCTGGTTCCAATAATCTCGTGTGATGTACATAAAAATTGATTTATAAAATGCAAATCTCAACTTTCAATTTAACAATAACATTAAAGAATTGATCTGCGGTGATTATTTTTTTTTTCTAAAGAAAATAGTTTTACAGCGTACATGAAAGGTTTAATAAGGGAAATTCCCTGGATTTCCAACACGTAAGACATGCTCTATAATTATCTATTGCACTCCTTAATTATTAAATACCGAGAGGGTTTTATGTGTACAACAAAGCCGTGACACCACGATACCTTTAAACCAAGGCAATGGTACATGTACTCCAAGGTTAAAACGACTTCAACTGGGTAAATTGTGAAAAATAGGAACGGCGAAGATTAAAAATACTACCAACAAACAGGGCAGTTACTCCCTACTCTGAAGGGGTAAGGTGGTCAGAAATAGTCAGATCTGGGGAGGTTTCCAAAGACTACCTCAATATAGCTATTTAATTGCGATTAAAATTTTCAATTATTGGATTAGTTTACTAGATTCTTTTAATTCCACGTCATACAGTCAAATTAAGAACTCTTCTAAGTTCAGAGGTTATAAAAACGTATTAAATCGTATGTAAACGTCTTGAAATTGACGGAATATTTTTTTTAAAATTATCAGCATTCTTCCCGAAAAAAAAAGTCGACGTGAACTCTTTTCAAAAATACACAATCAAGACTGATTAGACCTAGTGTAAATACTAATAAAAATTCAATTAACTAATCCCGAGTTTCGCCGTCTTTCATCAAAAACTTTTTTGAACACCAATTGTTATAACCGAGATTGTTATTGATGATGATGATGATGATGATGATGATGATGACGATGATGATGTTTTTATTGATACCACTATTGTTATTATTATCTTCGGCTTTAATCTCATGTCATATGAATAACTCAGTGTGGTTTTAACAAAACTTAAACCCCTCGCATTGAAAAAAATACACAAGGCCAAGTTAAGAGTTACGTAATCACGGTCCGGAAGCGTGAATTTTCAATCAACAACGCATGTCGTCGTTTTACAATGCAAAATTCATTGACACTTCTGTGCATTTACCCGAAGTACGTCCCTTTAATTCTTAAAAAAAATGTCCTTTTGTCATTGATTCTTTAACTGGGTCTGTATGGGGGTCTATACCGCATATGAAATTCATCTTAAAAAAGAGTTAGTTGGAAAAATTGATTACTCAACCATTTTACTAATTATACAAACATATGAAAGTTGTTCCCACGTACATTTTTCTTTAATGACAACATAGTTTATTTATGATATTTTAAAGATATTTACAAAGAAAATTTTTGCTGTTGAAATTTTAAAAAAGTATTGACCATCTACTATCCAATAATTTTACATTTGTTACATTAAAAACGGTGGATTAAAAAGTAACATTTAGTCAACTCCTTTATGTGTATTCCTTTCGAGCTTTTCTATCATAGTTATGTTTTGAAAACGTCAGGAATTACCAAAATTAATTGAACTTCTAATGTAATTAATGTCAGCCAAATGTCAGCAGCGTCATAATGACTCACTTAAAGGGAAAAAGACATCAACAATTTAGGATTCACAAAACAAAACAAAATGGATTTGATTGAATTAAATTGGAATGGAAATGACAATAATCTCTAAACATATCTTTTTAGAACGTATCTTTATATGTAAATGTAAACAAAATAAGGCTTAGTGCGTCTTTCTTTACTATACAAATATATGTACAGATTTGTCTGAAATTCTTGTATAATTGAAACATGCAAAATTGTATCAAAATTGTTACAAAATTAAACGCTACATGTATGTTATTAGATGACAAAATATACCTTTATATTACTAACGTATGTAGATGTATGATAATTTGTAGTTTATCTGTATATAATTTTTAAAAAAATTTAAAAAGTAGCATTTCCAACATATGATCAAGTGAAATGAGTTTAATTCTATTCAGATAGAAAGTAACAAATAACTAGTTATAAGTATAGCCAATTTTTCTTTTATTTCGTAGCCAGTTACTAGTTAACTAGTTATTAGTATCCAACTTTTCTTTTATTTTGTAGCTAATTACTAGTAGCCCACTTTTCTTTTATTTTGTAGCAAGTTACTAGTAACTAGTTAACTAGTAGTCAGCTTTTTTTTCATCTGGTAGCCAGTTTCTAGTGACTAACTTCACGTATCTGAACTTTACTGGGTAGGAGAATATTACGAAGGGTTGTTTTCCTGCATTGTATGTAACTAGTACCTAACAGGAGGGAAAAAGTTAGACTTGTGAAAGAGTCGATATTTTCCATGGCCAATAATGTTAATACATGATCAAATAAATGAAATTTTGATTAACAACTTTAAAAATACCGTAATTGATCTAAACGTTGTTGCTACGTGTAGTCTTGTATAAAGGAACACCACCAACAAACATCAATAGTTCAAGGCTCTTGAACCTCAACCCCGATACCCGAGGCCTCCCGATTGTACAACCTTATCCACCATGCATATACATGTACATTCAAATTAAGGATTACGTTTACTCAGGGTTTGAGATTTCAAAAAAATATTTTTACAAAGTTCAATATCTGAAGTCCAAAGTTGTTTTAAAAACACAAAATAACAACGTTATTAACAAATATCGATATTGATATCCATGATTTGTTTATTTGAGGAAGATATGCTCCTACAAAGGTAGATTAATATTAAAACAGAGGAAATTTGGACTAATTTTTTCCTTTTTCCTTTTTTTTCTCTTAAAAACTTTCTGTTGCAATGTAATTGCAAAAGTTAAGTTTCTATATGTTTTTTCATATCATTTTACATATTTTATGGTTGTATTTACTCGTCTATAAATTTATATCACTGGCTGGCACGCGATTGGAAAAAATCTTTGAAATACATAAAATCGATTCAAGATCAAATATCTCGAAATTTTGATCAATGACCTTATATAATGTTAATGTCAACATAATACAGACAACAAAAACAGTTTTAGGCAATCAATGGTTTGGAGCTCCTATTAGTCAGTTTTTTGTAAAACTTGATCAAAAATGGGTACAATTTTGGAAATTGATAGCGGAAATTCGGACTAAATTAAACTGAAAATATGAGCTTAAAACAATTCAGTCAAAAATAAAATTAATAAAGCTATTCGTATTTTATCATTTCCAAACCTACAAATTGTTTTATTATTTCTGATTAATACAAAATAAAGAAAACCTTGAAAATGGTGGACAATTTTGACAATTTTTTCAAAAAACATTCACAGGTCACTAGCAGAAAAAATAGGTCATTGACCTAGTTATTTGAAAGTGAAAAATAGCACCATAATAGTGGGGCTACAATGTAGAATAAGTAGTTTTTCGTTCCTATTAGTGGATTTTTTTCGCTCCTGAGTAAATGTAATCCTTAAAGGACTATGTGCGGTTTTATGCATTTTTTGCCCCCAAAATTAAAGTTTTATTAATCGCTTTAAAAATAAGGGTGAGGATAGTTAGAATCATATTAAAAATAAGGGTGCAAAAGGTTATCACCAAAGTGACGTCATAATGTAGAAATGACGTCATGAATATTACCTAATTTTGACTAGAGTGATGTTTTTAAATAGCAAAATATGGGTGTTTTCCGATGGTTTTTCGACAGGGAAACATTGAGCGCAGGCTTGCTCAAGTACCATTTTTTAGTATAATCTGTATAATTGTCTGAAAAAAAACATTTGTGAAAATCTTACTTGAACAGACCTGCGCTCTATACTTCCGAATGCAAAATATAAAGCAAAAATGAGAATATTTTCATTTGTTTGCAAATTTGCGGGAATAAGGTCATAAAGTTGACGTCATAGATAAATAGGCAATGAGCAATGGTGGTTAAAATCAAGATTAAAGTGATAGGTGTTCACTGTACAATGATTTATGAAGATTTGATTTTTATACGGCACTATTTAAAAATTCGTTAAAATTTGGGGCAGATATTAGACCATACCGCAACATAGTCCTTCTACCCCAGGCTTGTACAGTGTACATGTATATAATATTATTTGGAAAAGAAATCAAAGCTTACAATCAAAAAATACGAATCTTAAAAGAAGAGGTAACCGTTCTTTATGAATCGGTCGTTTTACAAATTCAGGTCTCCAGACATTGCCGGAAGGGTCCTACCGACTTACTGTGTCACGGATATTGAACCACTGAGACAAAGTTCAGAGACTGATACACTCATACAGCATAGTTTAACACGCCAATTACACGAGTAAATATAATCTCTAGTTTCCTAAGAGACTTCGCAATATCTCTAAATATGTCTGTATTTGACTCAAATACTAGCAGTATTGAATAACGGTTTGTTTGATTTAAATGAAGGGTTGTTCCGAAGTCTAGAGGTTTCGTTTTCGGTTCCTATTGGATTACAAACCACAATACAATTAGCGCATTCCTTACACCCCACGTAACATCTTATGTCTTCATAAAGCATTGAGGTTTTGGAAAATTCAAATTTCGGAGAAAATAGGACACAAGATCTGCCATCTTCGTCGAAAACCTGGGCGTCTGGGCTTTATTGTAAGGTGGTGAGGTGTTATGTGGCGTGCAGGTGACATGCAATTATTGCATGCTGGGTTGCTTCTTTCTATTTTGAAGTATTTAATCAACCACAAAGCTGATGAGTTACGAAGGGAGTAAATAACCTCCCTCGTACAAACTCATACCTTAACCTTGATCTGTATCAGCATATAGGCTCAAATTTCCGTGGACTTTGTAAATTTTAAGGATAAATAATTGTTGTTTTTTCTTGTTGACCGAGTTTTAATTTTTTTTTTCAACCTTGTCGTATATTGTTCAAAATTATGTTGTACTTGTTGACATATGATTGATTTTTTTTGTCGGGCAACATCTGTGAATTGCACCGTGCAGCACGCGCATGAATCCACAGGTAGACAGGTTGCACACGCGCACATATTGCACGAAATTGAAATAACATAATCCTGAAGGTGAAGGAAGCATCATCGGCATTGGAAAGCCGGTATAAATTTCACAGATGAAAATATTGTTTTGAATTGAGAAAATTGAGCCGTTATTTTGACTTTCACCAGAAAGCTTATAGAAAAACCAGTCATGGTTTCTCACCTCTTGTACCAAGATTGTTCGTGATGAATTGTATATTACAAGTACATTTCCTTAATTAAAATGAATTATATACTTGTCTTCCTTCACTAAATATGAACAATAAGACACTTGAAAGAGCAAATTACGTCATTTATATAAATACCGGTAGATACTAATGTCGTAATAGATAAAACACTATACAATTTAAATATATTAAGTAAAACTAATTTGCTTGTAAGAGTTCGTTGTACAGTGTATTATTACAATCAATCGCCAAATTGCAATGGGTGTGTTATCTGACATGTTATATATATAGCTTATGAAATTTAATGCATATTTAATTTTAAAAAAAAAGACCAAAAAGTAAAAAAAAAAAAAAAAAGGTACAACTTTGATAAGATCTGAAAAGATGGCGTTTAATGTCCATGTTAACAAGTCAGGCGATATTTGTAAAAAAAACAAAATATTTGGTTATATAGGAGATCTTCCCACTGAATTCTCAGCGGCGACGGACTGGGAAAATGTTGATGACGGGGTGGGGTGGGGGGACTGGGTAAATGTGGATGACGGCCGGGGGGGGGGGGGAAGGAATGGGTAAATGTTGGTGCCGTTTGGGTACTAGGTAAATAAAGATGAACGCGGGGGACTATGTAAATGTAGATGACGGCGGGGGGGGGGGGGGGGGAGGGGGGAGGGACTGGGTAAATATTGGTGACAACGTTGTTGACGGCGGGGAAATGGGGAGATGTTGGGGGCGTGGGACTGGGGGTAAATGTTGGTTACGGTGGGGGTCTGGGAAAATGTTGATTAAGGCGGATTTGCCATCTTTGTAAAAACCATGCATAAATCATATATGTTGCTGATAATGCCCTGTTCAAACTTATGGAAAGCCAACAAAGAGCCTACCTTGGGTTTTGATCGCGTGATCAACAAAAGCAGGAAAATCTGTAGATTTCGGAAGTGTGTTGGTGCCAGATGAGAAAATCAAATGATCGGGATTCTGTAAGAGACTGCTTTGCAATCGCTTCAGAGTTAACTTTTTTCTTCTTTTTTTTTCTTTTGGTTTTGTTTCGTTTTTGTTTTGTTTTGTATGTTTGTTGTTGGGAGGTTTTTTTGTGTGTTTTTGTGGTTTTTTTTTTTTTTTGTGGGGCTTATTAATATTAGCTTACAATATTCGTTCAAATAATTAACCTGTGTATTGTAATGAAATATATATCTGTAAAGACTGGAAAAGTTGTATCAAATGGTTACACTGAAATATTGAGTGTTGAACTTTTCGGGATTTGATAATGGTGTTTTGGCTTTTTAACTTTTTTTTACGAAAAATCTGTTAGTTATGTACTCTTAGTTTATAAATCGTTATATTAAAGAGAACTTTACTATCACATTCACAAAGAAATAAAAAAAAGTGCACTCTTTGAGGACCGTAATCACTTTGCACCTTTCAAATGTATGCCAACATTTCTATTTTGACATACTTTCTACTTAAAATTTTAATGCCCAAAACCTAATCATTTATAAGTATATATAATATGTCGTTTAACTTCTTGTTGAAATGAAGTAGAGAATTTTGGTTTTTAAGTTCCTTTTTATAGTTATGGAGTTGACGATTACACTACAAACAAAAAATTGCCCTACAGCATCATCCGACTGGAAACATATGGTTAGAATTCCTTTACCATCTGTTACCTAACCCCACATTATAACAATTTATCATGATGCCATGCATGTCTGCATATGAAGACATTTCAGACCTTTTTGAAATTACACCCTTATAAAGTACAAATTCTTACTTCAATCTTGGAAGGGGGTTATCATTTGAGTTATCGCACCTTGGCACTGTTCAAAGCGTCCTTGAGAGGGCTCACCCTTTTATTGAGTGCTTCCAGCGATTTCTTTATTTAATACAATCGTATAGTGTTAGTATCCCGAGTTTTTAACATATTGTAGAATGAAATAGAGAAACTTCTTTACGATCCAACTTAGGTAGCAAGGGACAGTTTCGAATAAAGTACCCCTCAATATTTCTGTGAAATTGAGAGTTGCTGTACTTGAAGGCTTATGAGTGTTGCTAAAATTCATGAAATGATTTTTAATGATTATCATTAGTTAGAGGGGTGTCTCTTGTTGAAATATGCAATATGTAGGCCCCTTATGTAAGGTACATGAGAATCAGAAGTAAAATACGAAACCTGCGGCTATGACTGTTGTGCTGACTTTACACAGTGAAATTGCAAGTTACAGACGGGAGGTAAAATAACACGAAAAGTAGGTGGATGGGACATTGTAAACTATACACCGGTAAGTTTCTGACATGTGATAGTGCAACATGCACGCGGTACGGAAGGTCAACCCTCTGTAGGGAATTAGCTGGGGGAGGTCTAAAAAGCTGAAAAGTCAAGAAAAATTAGCAAAATATGAAAGGGTCTAAATCTCATAAAAACCAGTATGTAGAGGATTTTACAGGTTTTGAATAGTAATTGCTGAATGGGAACTGAGGAAATTCTAGAATTACAGAGTTCTGAAGACATGCATCCCTTGGCTACAATGAATTGTATCAAAAAAAAACTGTCCCCTGCCACCTTACATTACTCAACCAGTGAATAAAATATTCCGGGTATTTGATATCTTTCAAAGATTATTCTCATGCATCTCTTCCAACATCAGAACAATATGTAGGGGGACGACTTTACTTCTAAAAGTATTATGATGCTTTTTTTTTTTTTTTTTTGCTTTTTATTACGGGCCGTCGGTAGGCGGTCCGTTATTACCGTCTTCCAAGGAAGACGGTATAAAGAGTTGAAATAATTTACAGTCTCCGGACTGTGCACTTCCTCTCCTTTGTGATTGGTAGAAAATACATGATGTGAAAAATTAGATTTATTTCATTGGTTGATATACCGTTCGGCACAAGGGAGATTATTTTCAGATGATCGATTTTACGTACGACTTAACAATTTTCGTAGATTTCAAATCTTAAAAAGTGAGAAAACGAAAGAACAATAAAAATGGCTCTTTGTGAAATTCAGGCTTTCATTTTTCTGTTAACTAGTTGAAAGCAATATCTTGTAACATTTTTTGAAATAATTTGTTCTTTTCTTTTTGTTTTGATTATACAAATACCAATGAAATTTGATACGGTATGGCTAATATCAGTAAACAAGTTTGTATATTAGATACGGTGAAACTAATATCAGTAAAAATGAATGATACTGAATGCAGTTGTATTAACTTTGATTTTACTACAGTGATACAATCCTTCCTTAGTTCTGTTTTTACCTACTATGTACAGTCGATTATAAATAACACGCTGTAAATAATTTTCAATTTTAAGCACGCACGCTTAAAAGGCACATATTTTTTTTAAAAAGCTCTGCACGCTATTGCACGGACAAGAGGGCGACATTTATATAAAAAAAATAATTAACTTGTTGTCTCTGATATCTTATTGCTGTTAAGAGTTTGCTCTAAAGACGGTAAGCTTTTTTTGAAAAGCTAAACTTGTTTGATACACATTTAGATATTGTTACTGCGTTTCTGCGGGGTAGTTCTTTTTTAATAGAATTAATATTATGCATATTTTTATGAATTTAAAGTAAAGTTGTAATAAACTCATCAGCTTCGGGTTGGCGCGACGTAAAGGCTGGTGTACCCCAGGGCTCAATATTGGGTCCATTGTTATTTCTTGTATATATAAACGATATAGTGCTTGACATAAGATCCACTATCAAATTATTTGCGGATGACACCACCTTATACAATACCAGATTATCTATCTTCTCTAATCCCCTTAAGAATCAGTGAAACACATCATTATCCCACAAGAAGATCGCACTCCACTACTCAACGAAAATCTAATACAAACCACTATTCACAATCTTTTCTACCGTCCACTACAAAGCTTTGGAACGATCTTCCGATAAGTGTCCAAGAAAATCCTTCAGTATCCAATTTGAAACGTGTGCTTAACTCAAACTGTTGTAAAACCCCAAGACACTTTCTATTTGGTAAGCGCACAGAACAGATCTTACACACACGACTTAGACTCAATTGTAGTATACTTAATTCGCATTTATCAAAAAAACATATAATAATATAGATAATCCTAATTGTGCCTGTGGACAAATTGAAACAACACTACACTTTTTATTAGAATGTCCTCTATATACACTGATGCAAGAAAAAAATTGATTGACCCATTAAGACCGGTCACTTTAAACATTCTGTTATTTGGAGACCCAGATAGAAATTATTCCTATAATACAAACATTTTCAAACATGTACATCATTTTATTTCTGCTACTAAACGATTTGTAACTTAATTCCACTTGCTACCGTATTGTCGATTTTGTTATTTTTGCATCGTACGACTGTTTATTACTCGGTCACTTATAATGTTAATTCAAGTTATGATATCTCTCTCTGTATATTTTCTATCATATTTTTTCCTTTTCATTTTTTTTTGTTAAATTTTTCCATCAATTCCATCTTTTTTTTCATTTGTTGTTCCTAATATACTTGCCATTCAGCAAGGGCAACTATCGTTTTTAATAGTTGAAAGTCAATTTAAGGAAATGGATTAATTTAAGTTGTAACAACTTGTTTCCGAATCCTGTTTGCATTATTTATTGTTTATATTGATGTACAATTCAAAATGAAATAAAGTTTAAACTAAATTTGCATGTAGAAATATGTTTTATGCCTTTTAAAAAATATCACATATTTTTTGTTTTACTTGTAAATGAAAAATAGGTCATACTTAGTAGATTGTCGTGTTTGGCGCGTTTTTATCGAGACTGTAATCTATTCGGAAAATTCGGAGTTCTTCATTCCTTTCAAAACAATGCATCGGGATCGGTATGCGGGACATACTAAAGACCTGAAATACTAAACACCTGAATGTCATTATATTTTATATAAATGATATATTTGAATTTCTATGTGCCGTGTCAAATAAAATGACTTTGTGTGGGTATTTATTATATTTTCATGTAAAATGTGGTAGAAAATATCATGAAATGACATTCATATCAATTAGTTACGCAAAAATATGACAGAAATGAAAATTTGAATTGACTGGAAAATTTGAACTAATCAATTTCTTTTTTATCATGACTATGGTCCCTTGAAATCAAATAAACTAATGCATTAAGTTTTCATTCAATGCAATGCAACAAAAAAACCAAAATGGTTTGAAATACATAATCTCCAAGAGAAAAATGATGAGTTGAACTTTGTATTGTACAAATCAATGTGTTCTCCATTACTTCATACTACGGCAATGGTCATACAATTACCGTTAGACATGCTTACAGTAACGAACTCGATTCTTTATGATAATAGTAAAATGTTAAACTTCATAACAAGTTGCTGACTTGTTATATTAAAATTTACCATAAAAATTAGTACAACCAACTTTTATTTTCTTCTTTGTGGTGTGTTTTTATGTAAACAACCAATGATTCGTAAAACAATTATATTTTTTGCGGCCCATTTGACGCTAGCGTCAAATTGATTTCTTGTGTTTTCTTTTAAATGACAAGTCTCCGTGCAACGTTCATGTTGATTGAAAATCGTCAATTACGATTAAGAGGGCTCGATCCTCATGCCCATTTTTAGACTGTATTGATCTCCTTTAAATGAAGAGCTCCATGTTAAAATATAGGCAAATACCAAAATTCTAAAGGTAAATTATATGGAGTTTTTCTTTTCTAAATCAAAGTTTAAAGCTCAACAATTAATGTCTTAAATTTTTAGGAAGATCTTTCCACAGTGGCCAAGCCCGTTTTGACATTAATTTAAATGTAACCATAAATACGAAATCAATGTTACAACGGGCTTGGTCCCTGTGGATCTTTCGGTAACAATTCACATCGTTACTATAGAGGTCGGTTCATACAGTACTTGTACATATTTTGCACATAGTCATGGTAAATTGTAGTTTAGGGTTGATCAAAGCGATATATGATCAACTTTGTCTAGCCTAAGAAGGCAAAAACCCTCGATCATTATTTTTTTCTTCAAAGGGTCTTAGGATTGTCGAAGTTCATGTAACCTTTACCAATTTGTTAAAAGTGTCTATCGTATTATACCTTATACCTCAAACATGTATTTCTTTAATGAATATAAGAACTATTTCCGAACACGTGATATCTCTATTCAGTGTAGGGTTGAACAGTTTACATGTAGTTCAATTCACCATGGTACATGTACATGTAGTAGTACATGCGGTTTATACTGACTGTGGTGTATAGATGCAAACAGCTCGTTCTACAATTGAATACGCATACTATTAATCAATTATAAAAAGTGCACACATTTATGTATACACATGTGAAGTGATTCATGATTCATGATATATTAGTTTACATGTGAGAGTGTGACACATACAGTTGTAATATACACAAACATTCAGTTGTGGAATTCAATAATATACAGTAGTCTTCTAAGCGCTTCTTTCTAGGTCAATGTGACAGAGGTGTTGCAGGGACAGCGATTGTACAACAAATAAACACGCAAAATATATCAAATTTCTGTTGTGTTAAAAATAGAGCATTATACTTTTTGTAGATTATTTTTAGATTTTTCAGTAAAAAGAAAATATTTCTATGGGATCATGATATTATTTCTTTCATAGGATTTAATTTGTTTTTTCATGCAGCATGTGTGTTAAAATATGACTATTTGAGCAATATGATTCATTATGAACTTATTTATAACACTTGAAATCGTAATGATTTAAAACACGATTCTTAAATTCGACATACATGTATCTATTCCAATTTACGCTCTTTAAATGAAGAAAACATTTATAAGCATACGTCAGAAGAATTACATTTAACTAGTTAGTAGCGTGATGCAGTTTTAAAAGATTTTTGGCGATATTATTATTGTACTATTTTCACTTTTAATTTTCAAGTTGTTGCAATAAATTATTCCTATAAAAATAACTGTACTGAATAAATTGTATGGTCGGTATTTTACGATAAGTCTGAGACGAAGTCATTATGATGTAATAGTTGCTTATATTTAGTCTTACCAAAAAATAAAATCGTGTCAATTGCAGGTTTCGGATTAAGTTTTATTTCAGGAGCAGGTGCTTGTTTGAATTGAATGAAACAAGATCAAATTCAATTAGCTCATTAACATACGATGTATAGAATTACTTTGCCTCAATCGTCACCTGTAAACATGATCTGCCCAGACTGACATGGAAATACAAGGGTGCTTAATTACAACTAGTTTTAAATTCTACGAAAACGATCACTTCTTTGAAAAGTCTTTTTAAAGAGGGTTTTTTTTAATTCAATTCCAGACTTCTATAAATAGAAATGATTCTCAGATTTTACCAAAGTTCATCAATAGAATCTCATTTTCATGCTTAGAGCGTACACACTTATATTCAAAAGCGGTTAAGTGGTAGGGCATGAACAGATCGATAGTAGCTGAGGTACGATCATATTGATCCGAATGCGTGGGAAATGAAACCGAAATCTGAATTTGGGTAATACAGAGTAAGTCTATGATGAATTGTAATCACACACTTGGATCCTCACAATGTCAGGGGTCCTGAATCCACTCCCACTGCCACGAGTGGTCTCAGAACCCCTGACTTTGTTAGAATGACACACTTGCTACATTTTATTGAGTAAAAGCTGCGATTTCTATTCTCCAGCAGATTATATATAGACCATAATTGATAGAAATACGTTCTTTGAATCTTAAAAAGTGGGGGGGGGGGGATGGTGGAGGGTTAAAAACGATAGAAAAAATTGAATTAACTTTAAAATTCACTAAAATTTAAATATTAAGTACGTTTCCGGAGATTAAAAAAAGAACTACCTCACACTGAATTAAAAATCTTCACGGTTATCAACTCCATCCAAATTTCGTGGGAGGAATGAATATATAACAAAAGAAATAGCAGATTTACTTTGTTAATCGTTTAAGGTTTAATCCGGTTTTATATCAAGATTTAAAGGTAGATGAATATTCATGAGCTAGACTAGACGGATGGTGATGGATGGATGGGTGACTTCAAGGTCAACGTCTCCTCTCCCGACGCCCCCTCATACCTGTGTCAATGACAAAAGCAGGTCACATACCTGTCTCACATGGAGGTAGAAATTCCCGCCATAAAAAAAACAACCTCACTACAATTATTCAACACTTGTAAACGGAAGCTCGACACACCTTAGTTATGATTTGCCGCACCAGGAAGAGAAAATCATAAAAAAAAATTCAACTGTGTAGTTATTTAGGTTTTTGTAACGTGAATTACAAACATGTACATATCCATAATAATCCATAAACTATTTGAGCGTAAAGGGCATGCGCGTATCTAGAGTGGGTGGGGGGGGGGGGGGGGTAGTCCGGACCCCTCTTGTAAAATTCAATTCCCCAATATCTTGGATGAAGAGAGATAAAGGTTCTAAAAGGAAATACTACTCGGTCTGCGCTAAAAACTATAGGGTCAGTGAACGTGTAAATTACACTGAAGAAAATGAAACTACTTCTACAGAACTTGATCATGTTACTATATTTATACAGTTTCATTCAAATTTAAATTAAAAGTTATTTTAAAAATTTTTTACACTGCAGGACAATATCGAATAATATGATGCATTTGGACATTTTTCTTGACCGACTTGTTTCCATTTTTCTCTTTTAAAAGCACATTTTGAAATGTTTTTATCTACGGTGAAGATAAATAAAACGCCTTCCAGTTTTTGAAGAGTTGGTCTTTTGTGATTTTTTGCTCAATTGTGTTCTCTGAAAAAGAATCTCACTGAAATTTTTTCCCGGTCGCTTAAAATTTCTAGTGCTCCTGAACGCATTTTTGTTTAATAAACAATCAACATTCTAAACACTCCCGTCCTCTTTTGAAAATGATGAAAGACTTTTATAACAATAAATGTTTTTAAATGAAAAGAGTAACGAATTTCGTGTGATTCTTTTAAAAACTGAGGATTACAGTATCTCATCCATAACAGGACTTTCCGAAAAGTCATGATATTGTGAGAGGGCGTGCAATAAAAATGTAATGCAACATTTGTTCTGGCTTTCTTTTGAAAGAAGAAACACCTACAAACTAGTGATCATAGTTAAACAGGTTCAATATTGATGTGTTTTTCTGTAAGTGCATTAAGGTGCATGCAAACTCTATGTAAGTGTCTTCTATAAACTTTCTACTCTATACATTGTATATGTTTTTTTTTAATTAAAAAAGTTTGAAATCAGCGATAAAAAAAGAAATGATATAGGAAGTTGGTAAATTAGACAGATTTTCCTTCTGAAAAACTATGTAATTGTCACATAAGCTTGACGTTCTTATTTTATTTTTTGTTTTTGTTTTAACTTTCAGTTTATTTTTGGAAATACCTAAAACAAACACATGGATATTAATATTAAATATACACCGCATAACAAGCTCCATTGACATACTATCAACTAATGTATTTAGCGTGCGAGAAATTTTCAAGAGGTTCGCCAGAGCCTCATTGTCATGAATATTTCTCACCGCGAATCAATATTTGCCATGTAGTTGTAATAAAAAAAAACAATGCGTGTATAATGCTTGGTCGCAAAAATTAGTCACTGCGAACCATTTCATCTCAGGTAAATCGCGAAATATAGTCGTCGCGAATAATAGATGGTTTACCATGTCAATCAACTTTTGTTTGCAATTAATTATTGCCACAATTGATTACTTTATTCTGCGATTGATTACTTTATCTCACGATTGATAATTTTATCATGCCATTGATAACTTTAAACTTAATTTTAACTAAGATAAATTTTCAATTTAAAAAATTTTATTCAAAATATAATTAGGCAAGCTAAGACATAGATAGGCCCTATAAATTCGTAGCATGTTTATTTATACAATGTAAGTATGCCTTTCGTTTGAACTTTGATGGCTAGATTTTCTTGCGTGCGGATAAATGTTGATTTACAAATAAATTAGCGCATCGAATCTGTTTTTCAAAATTTCCTTTTTATTTTATTCCGGAATGTGCAAAATCACACTTTCTTTTCTTGCAGCAATACACGAAAAGCCGATCCTTATATTATAACAGCTATAAACTTCAATACTGAAAAATATTACTATACTCCAGCGGATATAAAATTCTTATCTATCGTAACGTATGATCCAAAACATTGCAAAGCGTGCTTTTTTAATTAGTTCACTTATTAATGAGTCAGTCTGTATCAGCCCTACAGATAGCCGGCAATCAATTAAAGGCCAGTAATACTATACTTGGGGTTACGGATCAAGTGCTCTTTCATACTTGTTTTAGTTTGCATCATTTAGAATCTTACGCTTTAGAAATGCTATTGAATAACAAAATGACGCTATTCCTTACGATATGATTGGCCAATTTTTAGGATGCCATTGTTTTTGGGCAATGTTAGTAATTTAGTGCTTTAATCATCAAATGTTCTTCTGAAACCACGCTAGATTGCAGGTATGTACTCTGTTTATTTGTCTGTTTTATGTACATATGCTGAATCTATAGGTATTGTTTGTTTATTACGAAGTCTCTAAGAGTTTAAGTAAATTGAATTCAAAAGATGTTTGAAGATTAGATTAGCATTAATGGGCTGTGTATTTACTTTTTATCATTACATAATATTTTCTTCTCAAATCATGTCAACAGATCTAATTATAAGTATTTAAACACAAAATCATATATACATGTAGAAATCATACAGTCATGAAGAAAAAAACAAAACTTATAACAGAGAAACGGACATTATTTATTATAAGTGAACTTTTTATTATACAAGATGGATTTAAAAAAGGCAAGAAATATCGTAATGCTCACGTATCTGCCATTTATTTTAATTTATAATGTTCGGTTAAACATTTTGTTTATCGAGGTTAAACATACTTATGACTCCCAATTTAAATCAAGTATTTTAAAAGGAATTTTTTTAATTCAAAAAAATACAAAACGTCAAGTTACACATTTTATATTTCGTGACTAATGACGTTAATTTAAAATCAACTTAATATATAAATATAAAAAGTTAACTATTCTGTTAAATTCATTAGTGTTTGTCCTAAATACCATGACCTCAATATAAATCAAATATCTGACTCAAGATTAACGTACGTAACCCGGTATTCACGGTCTACATTGTATTTACTCATTATGAGGCATGAAAAATTCCAAAATAGTCGTCAGAAGCAAACAGATAACGACGATTCTTGTACCTTTTGTAAGAGAAGCACTGAAGCATAACGTGTATAGCGTGTAGCTATTAACCAAAGACTGACGATATAACCCCATCTTGTTTAAACGACTTTATCGAATTCAGTATATAAGAATCAGTGTTTGTTTAACATTAAACTGTCCTCTGACTTCGCTAAAAGCTTTTTACTGCATGTGTTTTGAAGTTATTCAGAGCAAAGGAGGAAGTATTTAATAATTGCAGGTACCCCATTATGTAAGACCGAGCGGGAGCGACAAATAGTTGTGTGCAGCGAAGAAAACCGAAGTCAACAGACCTAGGAAAAAAATATTCAAGAACTGAAAGTAGATAAAAATTCAGTCCAACATCGGTTGAACATCTTATAGAAAGTTACAAATGTGAGTTGACATAGGAAAAAAATTTCAAGAACTGAAAGTTGATAAAAATTTCAGTCCATGTTCAGAAAGTTACAGATGTGAAGGAAAAAGAGTTTCCAAGATGTCGAGACGGGACTACGCCATCACAAGACGTGAGGACACCATCAACTACACGGTGAAGGATGTGGAAGAAGCAGATGAGGACGAGGTGTTCGATATTGGAGATGATCTGGAGGTCGACTTATCCGGATTAACGGATATGGACGGGATTAGACAGAGGATTATCATGCACATCGAGAAAGTGAAGGGCAACTATAAGGATCAGGTAGGGAGGCTTGCTTGCTGTCAACTACATCATAGGCGTCGAAACTGGGGGCAGGAGGGGACTTAGCGCCCCCCCCCCCCCTCCTTCTTTTTTTGCAAAGCTAGCCCCCCCCCCCCCTTTTCATTGCTTCCGACTCCACAGTACATTGGTCTGGGGTGCGTATGTATAATTTATGTAATTACTAGATTATGCGTGTCCTTTCTGTAGGATAATGTATTATGATATCTAATTGAGATTGTATTTTGCAAATGAAGAATTTTTGCGCAGATCATTTATCAAAAATGTCTTTTCACATGTAAGCATTATTAATATATCAAAGGTTTTATGACTAATTTCAAACCTTGGAGCCTTATCCTTGCCCCTTACATGTACCCACGCTTTCCTTCTGTGACAATTTTTAAAAAGAAAGAAAAATGTAACGCAAATCATTCAGTATTATTTATGTTTGTCATGCACTATCTCATAGACAATTCGTTTTTGTTAATCTAATTGACATTAGACCTTTTAGACATTCCCATTCTTGTTTTGAAGAGCCGAAACTTTTAAGGAATGGAAAATCCACATACATATGACGTGTCTCTCTTAGAGGAGCAGTGTCTTATGTTCAACTCGGGCCAACTTAAAACAAACATCAAATATTTGATAAGCCAGTGTTTTTCATAACTAGATCCTTTGGGGGACTTTAAAGCAGTACGCACAAAGCATTTTAAGGAGCTTTGTGAGTTTCAGAACAAATGCAAGCGCATTTTTCGTCGTAAAAAACCTAAAAACCATATTTATGTTTTCTCCTCGGGTTCTATCAGGAAGCATAAAAATCTAAATGTATAATTAAGTCTTTATAAGACTAAGTTTATCCGAAACTGATTTGAAAGATGTATAGTCCTAATTTTAATATCTGAAATATCTCTTGTTTTGAATTCTGAAGATTTAAACCTCGTTCAACAATAGACATGGCGTCAATTTACGAGTCGAGCATTTAGACAATTGACAACGAGCGCATAAGATTATCTAATCCTAAAATGTAGTTCTAACTGAAGATAAAGATTTGGTAGTTTGGTGAATACTTGCTTGCCAAATATTCTTTGCCAGAAAAACCAACGACGTATTTTTTTTCACACCGGGTTATGTTTCATCTTCAGTGTCCTTTTAAAATCATTTCATTCAACAAGGATGCATTTACATGTAGATATGAGGTTGTCATTGAGGAAAATCAAACTATTCTGCACATATAAAAATACTCTTTAGACCGAACATACTCTGTATTACAATTATAGTAAAAATACAACATATATTTGAGCCCAGCTGTTCAAAAGGCTTCTAAAAGTTCACTGCTATTTTATCCTCTTTTTCAAAGACAATAGAGAAACTAGATGACATAGCTAGGGAGGATAAGAGAAAACGTCAGAAAATCGTCGAGCTGTTGAAGAAGATTCAGGGAACTCTGAAGAAGTTCGAAGTCAAAGAAGCCCCGGATGTGCGCATGAAGAGAGGAAGTGCGGCTCTGGAGGAACTACTTGTGACGGAGGGAGCGATGAAGAACTTCGAGATCGACTTCAACAAGAGAGTTTCCCAAGTAACCGACGGGGAGTGTATGATCGTGGTGTCAGGTAATTTACAGGCTGTGTACGGTAGATTTGTAGTTGATTGCAGAATCAGATAATTTAATTAGAATTTACAGGCGGTGTACGCTAGATTTACAGGGGGTTGAAGTGTCAGATAATTTACAGGTGGAGCGACTTGAATCTACAAGCTTTATACATAGGCGTCGGAACCAGAGGGGGGGGGGGGGGGGGCTTGGCCCGTCCATTTATTTTTGCAAAGTTAGACCTAACCATTAGGCACATAGCATCATAATCATAGAGGGTTCAGTCCCCACCTTTTTTCGCAGGAAAGATAATTGTTCCTAAATTTACCTTAAAAAAGATGGAAATATTGCATCCCCCCCCCCCCCCCCCACGGATTAGGATTTTCATGATTTTGGAATTAGGTTTTCTTTTTTTTTCCTTGTCAAGATATCTGAGAATTAGTCTAGCCCCCCTCAATTTCAATTTGCTTCCGACGCCACTGTTATATAAGGAATAAGGAATCATTCTTTGAGCATTATGAGATGGTAATTTTGGTCGGGGCTTGATCAAATCCAGTAAAGCTCGAAGGGCTTTATGATAGATTTGATCACCTAGAATGATTCCTTATTATATACTTAATATAATTTTAAACCATCGTACGATTAAATATTGAAATATAAATAAGCAAACCCCGCTGGCGCCTTAATTTGGCGTCATTAGAAGTTATGGGTTTTATAGTACAAAATTGATACGTAGTGTTATCACAGGCACAGACACTGGAAAATGTAAATGTAAATATATATTTTTATTTTACGTGGAATTGTAGTGCGGGTAATTTACAGGCTGCATAATTTGGACATTATAAAATATCGTTTAGCAGTAAAACTACCTGTGTAATGTTGCAAAAAATGCATCACGCATCTTAGTTTCTCACATTTCTGTGAACAAAAAGTGGGTAACCGCATGCGTCCGTTGATATCAAAACTAAATCCAATATTATAAAACATCCAATCAATTTATACACTATAACGGTTGGTGGACATGGATTAGGCAATAATACAGTGGACGGCTAATTATAACCAGAAAAAGAGTATCTTAAAATCGTCTACCACGGAGAGATATTGCTCACTCCCTTTGTGTAGAGTTGACTCCACGTGCGTGACATAATTGAATTTAGTTTATTTGGCATTGAAGAATTTAACATGTTTAATTAGAATATGAATTTTAACGCTGAATTTCCAGAATAATATAGTTGTTAACATTAGCTGGAAAGCCAAAGAACGAGACTGTCTACAAACCATTTGATCAGAATAAATGATGCCCTTCTAATGAGCATGACCTTCATTTACCTTAACTGTAGTGGAATTCAGGGTGCCAAGTTCTCCAATTTTAGATACTTTATTTGAACATTGCAAAACACACATTGAAACCGTTTCAAATTACATCCACTTTTTACTCTTGTTCAAGGCCTTATAGAAGTGTTCAAACACTTAAAGTCTGCAGATCTCTGTTTGATTTAAAGAAACTGCAAAAAATACTTGAAATTTCTTCTTAAAACTTTATTTTGAAAGTACTTTTAAAAAAATGGCTTAATTTTAATATAGGTTAACGTGTATTTCATAAGAAATATTTTGCTCAAGCATAAATGTATACATAACTTAGAAGGATAGATAGTCGACAAATTATAACCCATCAGATCTCTGTTGAAATTTTATTAAAGAGGGTTTTCTAAATATAAACTCTAAATTGAAGATAAAAATCTTTATACATGTACTTAAGCTGTAAAATTTCAATTATGTTCTATATCTTTATACAAAGCTACATAGAAACATTCTAACAAGACCTTGGACTTTCTGTTGGACGTAGTCTATCTATTTCTTGAGTCAAAACAAGTTAAAAATGAAGCGGTCTCAAGCGAAATGAGTAATTACGTAGACTTAGCTCAAAAGCCAGACAAATCTTGTTGATTTCAAAGAGCCAAGGTTGAGTGGCCAGCAGTGAAATAGACTGGCCTACGTCACATTGCTGTTTGACACAACTACCCAAGGTCCAAGCTATTGTTAAAATGGTTCTAATATAGTCTAAAAATGGTCACATGCATTCAGCCCTCTTTAAGTATCTATTATTTTTTTACAGGAGAGACATCTGCAGGCAAGTCAAGCTTCCTTAATCTTCTTCCTCGGTGAAGATATACTTCCAGTACATCACAACCCGTGTACTTCCGTCATTACAAAGATTTCCTATGGCGCCAAGCGTCAGGCCCGAATCATCCACATGGATGGAACTACAGAGGATATAGAGGGCATCCACAAAGGAGAACTGAAAGAGAGGCTGTGGAACAAAATTTACGAAACGGACCTCGACAGTCGGGAGAAAAAGTCGCCGACAAGTGAAGTGCAGCTTTCTCTTCCAATCAGTTTACTGAAGGTCTGTGGGAAAAAAATGATTATAAATAAGTGTCGATTAATGTATTCATCACAAATAAAAGTCGATTTATTTACAGTTGATATGAGAAATCTGACTGTTGTTTGTTCCGACTACTTAAGTCATGATAGCTCATGTTGCGATACGCAAGGCTAACATTAAGGTTCTTCCCACTTTGAATTACCAACTAGAATTTGACAAAATTCTAGGGGCAGTATCATCCTTTTATAATACCGGAAATAAACTATTATCTTTTGTCATTTTCTCCAGAGCGGTATTGTGCTGGTTGACTCGCCGGGTATCGGGGAAAATTCTGCCATGGATTCGGTCATCACTCACTTTGTCTCCGAACATCACATCATGGGTTTTATTTACGTCATCAAGTCGGACAATGCAGGTGGTGTGGATGAAGATAGGGTGAGCTTCCTTAACTTAAGATTATTAATTATGTGCTGTTACAATATCATTACATGTATTAGACGATTTTTATTGAATCCTAAAGATAAAGGTGTGTATACATTTGTGGCTCACTTTTCTTCACAGCTCGGAAATCTGTTAAAAGTTATCATTGACAAACAGAAGAAGAAACTGGACGATGCTACAACACTGTTCGATCCGAAATGTGCAATATTTGTGTGTAACCTTTGGGACAATGTGAAAAGTGACGAACAGACCGCTGTGTATGACTATGCGGTGCGGAAGCTGGAGAATTACTGGCCTGGACTAGTCAAAACTAGTGTCATCCGGTTTTCCGCAAAGCGGGCAAAAGCTGAGCTGTCTCTCGATAGGGATTATATAACCAAAGATTACAAATTATTCCTAGACAATCTTAAAGAATTATTGACCAAAGCCACAGATATGCGGGTCAAATCCACCTATAAGTAAGTATTTTCTGTAAAAGTTTATATTCAATGGCTGAAAATACAATGAAATGCATCAAAAAAACAATTTTTTTTTCATTCATGAGATGCTATGAAATTTGAAAAATGGCTTGCTGTGACAATAATGAATATCCAAGATATTAGGAGTTCATTATATAAGGCTATTTTTCGATGCCCTAGAAAATAAAAGAACTGGGTGATAAAACAACGTTTTCATATTTTACATTAACCAAATAGATTGGCCCTGTTGCGCCTTTTTTATCCAATTTTATCTGGTCTTTTTAACAGATGGATGGAAACTGTTTTGGTCAGAAGTGTTCATCACCTGAAAACGATTGTCAAGTCCGTAGATGACACCGAACAGCATTTAAAAGTGAAAATGAAAGACGTGCATGACAAACTTCAAAGTCTACGTCAGAAGTCAAAGGACGTCCTGCAAGATCAAAAATGTCAGATCGAGACGAGTGTGAAGGAGATCTGCCAAATGTTTGAAGAGTTTCTCAGACAGGACGCAGCTCACTTCCGTCTTGTTCATTGGCTGCAGCAAGATCTGACCGACATTAACGCAGACGATATCTGGCCAGACCTAAAGAAGAATATAGAACACAAGATGCTGGAGAGGATTACGGACGAATTTACCAAGTGGGAGGAGGACAACCACAAATGCCAGGCAGTGGAACAGGAAATGTTTAACCAAATCAAGTTTCAGCTTTGTATTCTTCAAGAGGACTTAAATTGCATCGAGGGTGAATTACATTCAGATACCAACAGTGTTTCTTCCGATGATTCTGACGTCGTCACAATGAGGCGGCGAAAATCCTCTTTGCTTAATTTTAAACTTCGACGGCCTGGAGAAACCGATTTCGGAGCACTCTATGCAAACCCTTTGCCAGTGAAGTTAGTGAGCAAATTTCTTCATCCTCTTGACAGTATAACTTATAAACTTCGCCAATCACGTATTTTTGAAGCAATTGAAAACGTTCGTTGGAGCAAAAAAATGGAGGGTTATAAAAAAGAGCCTCTTTCTACCGCCAAAAACATTTCCGAAAAGTTTCTTCAACGGTTTTTGCACTCAGAGGGGGAGTGTAATGGTCAGCTTTATAAGTTTGTTTCCGAAATATTGGACCGTCCCCGGGAATTACTGGAAGTGATTGAAAAGAACATCCCAGCATTGATTAAATCAAATGAAGATTTGCTGGACCACATATCTTACTGCCGTATCAATGCCACAGAGTCGAGAGGAACCTACGAACGCATGATGGAAGATTTAGAAAATCTGAAGCATCATCTGATGGAGTACGGAACAGGGAACATCTACGTGGATGATTTCATGGGAAGGGAGATCCGACTCCGAGATGCCTACAACGAATATGGGGACTCGGAAAACTTCAGGTGTTCAGAAATCATCCTCACGTGTTCCAACAACACTCAGAGCAGTAAAAGGATTCCGCGGGGAATATGGACCGCTCTCCAGAGTGCCAGTTTGTACGACGAGAAGGATGAGCAGGAGGACGCCATTTTAATAAAGATTTATCTTCCACTGTCTGGAATTTCTGAACCCTTTAAAGAAGTCACCAAATTAAGGTAAACAACTATAATTGCCATACAAAGTCATTAGGTATTAACAAAGTGCAGGCCGAAATTTATTTCAATAAAAATAAAACGAAACAAACAAAAATTCATTTCTATCATAAAATTAATTCAAAAATATTTAATAGTTTGCTGGTTTTGAAAAAGTCTAACGTCATCCACATATAGTTCCCCGAACATCCTAAATTTTATCATGTATTGACAGATTCCTGCAACATCCACACGTGGCAAAGTTCCTAGGTATCCACCATTCTGATTCCCCGATCCCTGCCTTTATTTATATGGACCACATGCGGAGCCTGAAGGTGTACAAGAACTCGACCTTCCTCAAGATGGCGGAAGAGGTTCCAAGAATTCTAGAGGAGGTGGTTCAAGGAATAGACTATCTACACAGCAAGAAGCTAGTCCACATGGAATTAAATTCTAACACTATTACGGTATGGTGTTACTTTGCGAATTTTACGAGATACTGACTTCCTATTATCTCTTGTTATGATTTTAATACACTTCGCATTTAACCAACTAACTTCTCTGGTAAATTTTGAGAAATTTGTTTTATATAAGTATTTCACACTAAAATCGCGACTTTAGGTTTTACAAAACAATTCATGACTTCTTTTTCACAACTTTTCTCTAGCATAGAATGCAATTTATGTTACCTTCAAGTACACAAATTCTTCCTTTTAGGTATGTGGTGTACAAATGTATTTAATGTGGTTTTTCAAATTATTGTCGTTTTGCAATTGTTTTGTAGGTTGATTTTGAAGGAACAGTGAAATTGACAGGGGGATGTCTTCCTCGTTATGCCACCTTTCCCATGGAAAAAGAATCCATCGGCGCAGGGGACTTTGTGTATCTTTCACCGGATGTTCTCAGAGGAGAGTTGTATGTCGCATGCGCTGACATCTACGCTTTGGGACTACTTTTGTACGAAATGTTTCTTAACCTTCGTTGTTTTGACAACCAACGAACCATGACGTTGGACTTGTTTACGAGCAAAGTAGATCCAAAAGAGATGAACAACGTTTCGTCCCTGTGTGAACAGGCGAATATGACCGAATCGACAAAGAACCTCATTTTATGGTGCATAGATCCTTCCGCAGGATAAGAGACCCACAATTCAAGTGGTTGTAGAAAAAGCAAGTGATTTCAAATGTGAGCCATGCTTAACAAACGCCCGACGCAGTGTGTTCTCTGATCAAAGACGACACAGAGCGTTGAGACGGGGGACGGTGCGAGCCCCCGAGATTTCTTAAGACTTCCGGACTAGCACTTACGTTCCGGTTTTAAAAATCTGTGGATACTTGAATATTTAGTGAGGGAGAAAATGATCATTGAATTTAATTTCAATTTTTTACTTTAACAGTGTATATTGAATTTAATTTCATTTTTATACATGTACAGTGTATATTGAATTAATTTCACTTTTATTCATGTACGGTGTACATTAATTTACTTAACTCTAGCCCCCGTGAATATGTGTGATTCAGATCATTTGTCTTGATCTTAATACACCGGTATTTCATGTACAACGTTTTCTTGACGTGTCTCAGTTTAAAATTCATTATAATTGCATTCAATTACATTTTGAAGTACATCATTGTCCAATACATAAAGAAGTTCATATACATTGTTGTTCATTACAGTAATGATCTGCACTCATGTGTAAATGTGAAACCGGTATATATTCTATTTTGATTTTAAAGATTTACTTTACATTATTTGCCGCTGATGAAGAAAAATAAAAATCACAAAATAAATATAATTGTTCAAAAGCTTTACAAACTCTTAATCAATAATGGATATCATCACCAACTGAATCGAAATAAATGTTCTACAAATATTTTTAAAACAGCCTAGTTTGAGGGGCCCCCAATTATATATAAAAGAATAGTTCTTTTATTTACATTAAATACACATGCAGTTGAAAATCATTCGAGTGTACTGCAAACTTCTTAACCTGTATTTTACTTAGCTATATAATTGGCTGAGTGTCAGTCATTTCGATTTCTTTTCAAAACTATTTAAAGAGGGATTTAACTTCCGGGTTGAGGTGCCAATTCGTTTATAGGATAGGAAATCGATTTTGCCAAATGACATACTGTTTCGTGCTTATGAATTGAATAACAGGACCAAACCAAAAATTATATACACGTGTCTCTAAGTTTCAAAAAAAGAAGAGTTTGTGTTTTAAAAATCAACAACAACAAAAAATCAACAAAAATATAGACAACATTAAACAGTTGATTTAATACCAGTTGGAATATGGATAAAAAAACCAGCTACATATTTTATCATTTTTGTGCAGAGAAGTTCGTGTACGTGTTCGTATATACGACCTTTACATACATTTATATATATATATACTATATATATATATATATATATATATATATATATATATATATATATATATATAAATTCTTGTTTTGTGTGTAGAATTTTTATTATTAAAATTTGTTGTTTTTTTTATTTAAATGGATAGTTAGCGTACCGTAGATAGCTTGAAAGGCGATTGTTACAAGATTTCATTTTTTATAACTCATCATTTCAATGTTACCCGTCCATCCTTGGTTATACTAGATCATTATAATGTCATTGTGTGGATTTTGAGTATATGTAATAATCCGAGCAGAATAAAGAAACTGCCAACTTCCTTATCCTGAATCGACCAATCATTGCAAGGGTTATTTTAATTTACCAGAGGCATCATTCTCTCAAACTTAAATCACGGTTTATGTATATTTCAGTATATAAATTCATCTACATTTGTATAATACAGGAATTTGTTCTTCATCTCATGAATAAGAAAATATTTTTGACTCTGTGAATTCCCCTTTTATTGCCGAATGCAGACGAAAAAAACATCAATTAACATGTTGTTTGAAAACGGCTATAGATCTCAGGCAGCAATCGTTACTATTTAACGACCAATACATGTATATTTAATCATTTCAAAACAATCAGGGAAATCCCTTGGAAAGGTTATTATGGCGGGGACCAGGCACTAGTTAACCTTTAAAGTTTCTCAGAAAAGTGATGTCATGTTCTGTGACTTTTTATTTTCTATACTTTTGGAATTCGATTACAAGAATTTCTATAATGATCCTTACTTCTTAACTTAACAAGAATAATTAAAGGGAATGTCTGCGAGTCTTTTGATTTGGTTCGACCGTGTAACGTACGGAGTTCTAGTACATGTAATATATGATCATACAGGGAATTACCAAAAAAATTCCTTCCAATTCAGCACTGAGAGAGAGAGAGAGAGAGAGAGAGAGAGAGAGAGAGAGAGAGAGAGAGAGAGAGAGAGAGAGAAGGAGGGGAGGAGACAGAGACGGAATAAGTGAACAGTATGATAAGTAACAGTAAAATGACCCTTTCCTGAAAAATAAATCGAGACCTGCAGTAAAGGGAAAGATCTGCCATACATGTATATGTACTACAAGTATATACTAGGTGAACCTTTGATATAAACGAGGCGAACCCCTTTTATATTTGCATTTTATTCTCTTTTTTATGGTGTATTCTCATTGAAAATAAATCTCTACAAGATTTAACAACCATAAACACATAACGCCTGACGAATATTCAGACGTCTGGACTTTGTTGAAACTAATTGAAGGCTATAACAATTTACATGAAAAAATTACATAATTCATGTTTCATTATCGGTGGTAATTTGCTCAAAGTTGCTTCTTTTATTCTTTGTATCGTAAAGTCTCATAAAAAACCCCAACGTTATCAAATTTTATACTCAATTTATGTTCCGGAAAAAATATGTTTAAAATATGAAAAAGGACGGTGATTTAACTAAACTGTAAATTGTCATCAAAATCACCTTGAAATGAGGATGTAATACTGTATTGGGAGCTCTGCAGTTTTACCCCTTTGTATTTTTAAATACTAGTACTGGTCAAAAATAAGAACTACGAAGATTGTATTTTAAAACCATATTCTACGAAGATATGGCTGGTAGCAATAATATTTCAATAACAAATATAGAAGGTGAGCTGTCTTGCCAAGGTTAAGATATTAAAATTCAAATCAATCTGGAATTCATTAGGTAATAAAATGTGAAATTTTTTAATATCGATCTTCAAGCTTTGATGTCTCAAACTCATCAAATAGTTCCCTTCATCAACATTTCATAAACACTTTCAGTTTACAATCTTATCTTTAGGGATCGATTAATTATAATGGCAAAAATGTATTATAGCAGAATTTGGAACTTCTTTTCATTTTTTGCCACAGGAGCTGGGTGTAGGGGAGTGTAGTACCTGGATGAAAACCCTGAATCCGCGCCTAGATTCATTTGCATAATTTTGATGCACGGATTGGTGGGTGACAATTTTAAAACTAGTATTTGTCAACGAGTGCAGAAGTGCTACTTACAATGTCCGTTTAATGTATTTGAAAGCGTACAAGTTTCAAACACCTTGTTAAGGTTTCGAGACAAAATAGCATTTTGAGGCAAAAAGTTCGAGGAATTTAACATCATACATTGTGCTCGTGCTTGGTGTTGAATTCTTGTTAGTCTTACAATTTGTTCGAAATAGATGAGGTGTCAATTTCATTTTCCTGCAGACTTATCAGATACAAGTATCTGTCCGTCATGGATCGGTAGCCATTAATTATTTTTTTTCTACTGCAGGTACACTTGTCCTCGTGGTTTACATACAACCTATTTTTTGCAACCCGTGTCTTACCATGTGCTCATTGTCCTAAATACAGGGGGTTTTATTTATTATATATAAACATTTCTTTACTAGTAGATGAGATATGAACCACAAAAAAAATCTACTATCAACAAGGAAAAAATTTATGAGGATTAAAGTTGAAAAAATAAGTGTAAGATAAATAATTGCTAATTAAAAGATTGTAATTCATTTCAAACCGAAAGTTGGCTTAAATTTGTTTATAAAATTTGAAATATGTTTTCCAATTAGGATTTTGTATGAATCTTTTCAATTTCGAAAAAAAACCTGGTGGAATTCTTCAAATAAATTGTTGTTGGGATAATTGTTTTAGAATTGGTTTTTTTTTTTCAGTTGTTAAGGCACCAAGCGAGGTAACTCCTTTACAACTCATTCCGTGTTAACTGACAGGGAAATGAGAAGAGGTTGTAGATTTTTCTCCAAGAAAAAGAAATAGTTTAAGCAACGCATGGGTAATTAACCTGAAATATCCAACACGTAAAAAAATAGTAGACACCAAAATCCCTGAACCTCAGTTTTTATCAGAATTTAATCAGAATTTAATCAAAATTCGAAAAGCACAAAGGTTAGATTATCCCTGGACTAACCATGTTCGCGGCATAACCATACCCGTCGTCTCGGCCGCGACCATGAATCAACAAACCAAATCCCGTTCCGTCTGTGGTTTCCACTTGATGAGCCCCTCCAGCTACTTCAATCACCATGGTAACGTACTTCGCTTCCGCTGTGACGTTAACGGAAGCTTCCGATACAACAGAACCAGACGGAACCGGTTTGCTGTTCAATCGCAGTGAACTCTTTGCCTCTGATGGAATGATAACCGTCAAGAAATTTTCATTGTATCCCTTTGGAACAGCAATATAGTATTGGTTAATGTATTGTTCCAACCCCGGAATAAGCGTCATATACGGATCGCCGGCCGTCCGTCTACCGAGGCGGACAGCGAAACTTAGAACAAGCACGCCGGCGTTGGCTTTGATGACGGTGACGCTGTTATCGTTTACTGCTACGTCATAATGGCGGGTCTTCTCCACTGTCGCCCGTTTAGTGGTACCATTAACTATGACCTGGAGATAAGTCTTGGAGTTGGCGACTACTCGCACCATTCCACCTGTTCTTCTCAGACTGGGCGCGACAATAAATGTCTTGTCCAGATTGCTCGTCGGAGGAAGCTGTTCGACAAGATGGCTGCAGTACCCGAATCGTTTCAGTTTGTTACACTTGTTTCCGGCAAAAACCGCTATGGGTTTGGATGACTCGATGACAGTACCTGTTAGATCTCGGTTATGCGAGATTTGGAAGTCTTCCATCTGTTTCATATCAAACTCCATCTTGTGTCCAGTTTGGTATCTCTTGTTGTTGAAAACTAGCACGCGTCCGTCTGCTATATTAAACGTGACTGTCACCACTGTGTTGTCCTCTGCCGCCACGAACGCCACCTGGCTGTTGTAATCAGATATATCCGGACTGTAAGGAGCAGACGACCCCACGATGTACCGACGTCCAAGTCTCTCCACAGGAAGAATCAAGCTGCTATCAGAGGAGTACCCATCAAAGCTCATCGCAAACAGAGATACAGTCTCGGAAGTTTCCACCATTATTCCCTTGTGCTCAGTCTTAAAATCAAGCGTTCTCATCGCTATAGGAACATCCATTTCCGTCTGACCGTTCTGAATTTGAAAAGACTTGTTCATTTTTTCTTTCAGCTTGGGAGAGAGGGATTTTGAGGTTTTAATGGTTACGGTTGCGTTCTTTCTACTGGCGATGTGTATTTTGGAGAAGTGACGGTCCTTGCTGTAATAGTCGATGGCGTTCTCCATGAATAGCACCAAGAACTGGCGCCCACGGCTGCCTATGGGGATAAATATTAATATTAAAACATTATGTTTTCAGAATCGAGATGAGGCAAGTTGTGTTCAAATGAAAATATTTCTATTCTAAAGCATGTTTCCTGCAATTTACCTCTTGATATACTTGACAGATGTCTACATTGGTATATGTTTACACCCAATCAGTGCTGTAACGTCATTAAATATGGGCAATCCAAAAATGTTAGAATTGTAGCTGTCTTCAATTGTAAGAGGTATAAAAAAGCCCGTATTACAAACTTTTCACTACGAATATCGATTGTTTCTTCTGGTCGTAAAGACAGGGGATGTGAACATTATCGAAAAGCATATCTGCGAATGTAAGTTATTACCTGTGCATGTAAATCCATCTCCATAGAAACCAAAGCTACATCCACAGTTGCCGTACTCGCTACATTTCCTCGCGAGACAACGTATAGAACCTAAGAATAGTTTGAAGAAAATTAAAACAGGTGACAAAATGGGCGTGACAAGTATTATTTTGCAAAAGAAATTAAACTTTTAAATGCCTGAATTCCTTACCTTTTTCAGGACAGGCGACATTAGAACTGCATGTTTTCTTAGTTTTCTGTGTGGCTACACCGCGGCAGTCTTTCCCGCCATGTTTTGGGGTGGGTCTATTGCAGCTTCTCTGTTTCTCGTACACCTGTATCCCCACCCCACAGGTAACAGAGCACGGGGTGGAGGCAGACGCCCGAGTCCAATTTCCCCAGCCTCCATCCACTACACGCATAAAAGAGAGGAAATGTTATTTGTTGTTGTTGGGGTTTTTTTTTTGGGGGGGGGGGGTGTTTGCTTGGTTTTTGCTTTTGTCGTATATATCCTTCAACTTGACAAAATTGAGGATGTGATGTGTTTCAAATCAGAAATCTAAGTTTTCAAAAACAGAGTTGCAAAGATAACGCAACGGGAATAAGAATTTGAAACGGAATAGAGCAGATACAGTATACTTTAATTTTTTTTATTCAAATGTCAAACGAAAGATGCTCAACCTGGACAGCCTCTGTTTGTAGAGCATCTTCTAGTTTCGTACTTTCTAGTTAACCCACTGCAACCTCTCCCTCCATATTGTGGTTTCGGGTTGTTGCAACTTCTTGTCGATGTAAAACGTTTGGTGCCCGTTCCACACGTCACAGAGCACGCGCTGGCAGACTGCCAAGGTTTCCAGGAAGACCAGCCACCATTTACTTGAAAGCAATTGTTACAAAACGCGCTTTGTAGTCAAATGTAATGTAGTAAAGTATGAATATAATGTCTAGATGTGAAGACGGTATATTAAAAATATATGACATTGTCAAAATTACATTATTAACACTGGCCCGGTCAATTCAAAACAGATTTAACACAAATTAAATTATCTTGAATTTTTCGTTGTTTTACAAGCTTTGGTACGTTAAAAATGCGTCAATTTTTTTTCATCAAACTGTTACTGATTTGGTATGAACATATTTTTAGTTCCGCAAGTTTTAAAATCCTAAACACCGCGATTCCCTACATGTACAATGTACATAATATTTGATAACACAAAGTAACCAATAGCACACACAAGAGTACCAAAGGTCAATATACATGTAATATATACTTTAACTGGTAACTCAATATATACTAGTACTACTTTAGAGTGTACAGTTTGGAAGGACTTACTTGGACACTTAGATCTGTAGCAGTCTCTGTATTCGTCACTATAACGCTGACCGGAACAGGATCTCCCGCCATTTTTGGCTACTGGGTTATTGCAATAACGTTTCCTCTTGTATCGCTCTGATCCCGCCCCACAGGTTACAGAGCAAGACGAGTACCGAGACCAGCTGCTCCAGCTCCCCCATCCAGCGTCCACTGGGATCACAAAAGAGGTGCAAACGAATTCAAGGGCATTTTAATTACACTATAGATGATACCCCGCGTAAGCGCGGGAATCAACACTATTATATTACACAATAACATGATAATGCTTAATACAATTCATTCTGGGGTGGGTTTTTTTGGTTCATATTTTGTACATACTTTGTCCGAATATTTTCTTAAGGTTCTCTTTTAGCCTATTCTTTAAAACTAAAATAAAAACACAACTACATGGCTGAGTTTCGCAGCTGACTGGAAAAAAGAAACTTTTTCATTTTATTTCAAACATGTGAATGGGTATATAGTGCGTCGTATCTTTTAATTTTGACCTTTAAGTCAAATTTCGCTATTTCGCTATTATTTTTACCATTGTCCCATGACAGATTTTCAGATCAAAAAATAATATTATACCCCCTCCCCCCAATCAACTTCCCCGTTTTATGCGTACATCACTTATTCATATATAGGCCTACTAGACTGTTCATGATTTATAAATTAATGTAGAAGGTTTACTACTCTGCCAATATTTCGTGCCATTAAAAATAAATGAAATTAAATTAATTTCGATATTTTAAAGGGGCATGGTCACGATATTGGTCAAACTTTATTTTTCTGTTTTTATAATTGACAATGCTTTAGGAATGCATTTCTAATGATCAAATGAAATTTGGGTGCCAGTCGATGAGTTTTAAGCAAGATACAGAGCTCACAAGTCTTCGTCATGTAAACAAGACTCATGCCCTGTTTTTGTTTACAGTGTACATAGGTTCAATATACCAGTAAAAAATCTTTATCAAGCTGATTTGTCTATCTTCTTATTCATTTTAAGCATAAATAAACAGTTACTAACGATTAACACATTCATTTGAGGTCTAAAACTGGAATTTTCACTTCAACATTCAAAAAAGTAAACAAAAGCTTTGTTTACATAGTGAAGAATTGTAAGCTCTGTAACTCGCTTATAACTCAACAAATGACAATCAATTTTTGGTTGCCTATTAAAAATGTCTTACTGAAGCATTATATATATATATATATATATATATATATATATATATATATATATATATATATATATATATATATATATATATATATATATATATATAATTTTTTTTGATGAAATCCAAAAAGATGACAAATAAGTAATTTGGATAATCAAGAAGATAATTGTAAATGAAAATGTCCAAAGGAAAAAACACAAAAACAGGAGCAGAGCAAACTCGGACCTCTTCAAGAATTGGAAAGTTAAATGAGTTCTTTTTGTTTGAAAATAAAAGATAACGATAAAAGTAATAACTTAACCAAATAATACCGCATATACACATTACATAATGATAAAGCAGGACAAAAAGAGGTGTGTGTGGTCAACAGAATCCGTCAAAATCTTTTAAAAAAAAAAAACCAAAAAATTTAAAATTGTAATGCAAGCCAATAAGTTCTATATAGTTTTAATATTTGTTCGAATTTTTGAAAATCTTTTCTTTACCAGAGATTTTAAGAATCTAAATTATCCATGATTATCAAACCCCTTATAAAAAAAACAATTCTTACCGGGGCATGTTCTTTGACAACAGCCGTATCCAGACTTATACTTTGTAAAACTGCAAACATGAAATGTTGATAAAGAATAGTCTAAAATATTGTGCATTTTTTAATACACACAACATAAAACAGCCAAATTGTGATTTGAAAAAAAATATCGTATAATTAAGATACTGATTTAATTGAGAAGGAACCAAAAAGTTTATTTTTTCATCATGCATGATGAGAACATAATATACTGATTAAATGATTCGAGAACGTGCAAAAAGAGTTAATTTTTCAATACTGCATACTAATGAGAACATATTAATGTACTGACTATCCTGTGACACATCGTTTTCCCCACATAAATCCACATTTGCGCGTGAAATATCCCGTCTCAGTTAGTGTTTTAGTACAGGGCCTAGTTCCGTATCCGGTGTTCTTGTTATCGCAATAATTGAGACAGTTTCCGGTTGCTAGATTTGTCAACTCACAAAGAGCAAAGACCAGTAAAAGCAACGAGATGTGCGTCCGCATCGTTCTAAACAATATAAAGGAAGAAAGTATTAAAATATCGTTCTTAACTTTTTTTTCTCTAGAGATATTGACATCAGAAGGACGGAGAATTCCGATAGCAAAACTGGCACTGCTTTCCAGCTTAAAATTTAACCTGACTTTTTAAAAAATAAAACATTATGTTAATTGTCTAACAAGAGTTAAGATACACAAGTGTCATGCATCTTTGTAAGAGTTTATTACTCATGTCATTTTTTAAATACCTTGATGCATAGTCCGTAATTTTTTTCAGATTGCAACACCTACTAGTATATGACAAAATGATATTACTTATTATTGATATATCAAGGAAAATCTTGTAACTTTTCTGTAATCATTCTTGCAGTTATTATTTTAACATCCATCATATTGATAGAGCATTATGGTTCATTATTGTTAATATTATGGGATGTAGTTAAGTAAATCTCCATTATAGAATCGGTGTAAAATTATATATCTTGAAGTAAAATTAAAACATCTTCAGAAAGGTTGGTTGCATTTAACGAGACAGAGTACTTGTCTATTCAAGAAATATCATCAATATATCTAGGAAAGAAATAGTTAGATTCTGTCTCATAAATTGAATATTAATGTGTTCAAAAGGTTCAATTATGAATATATTTTTTAATATTAAGTATTTTGATGAATCTGATAAAATGTTATACTTATCTGCTGTGTTGACTCTGCCCTTGCAGGCTACAACCGCAGTGGATGCTGGGATTTCTCGGTAATGGTCACGTGATACCCAATTGGTGTCAAATTCTGTGATGCTTGCATGCATCAGAATCATTAGTGAAATGGGACGCGGGAAGTTGAAACATCTGTCACAATGTGACACGCGCTCGGATGACAAACAATAAAACACAATGCCATTGGCCTTTAACGCCCACACAGATATGATTCGCATTTCTAAATTTTCGGGAAAATATGGTTTAATACTTTTCAGTTTGCAAAACCAAAATTACAACAAAACGGATTAATTTACAAGAAAAAAATGTGTTGTCTAGTCCATTCTTGAAAAAGATAAAATTATTGTTTGTATAAAAAACAAAACAGCATAAAAGTTTAGTTTTTTTTAAAATGATACAGATTGCTTGTATCTTGAATCAACACGAAATCTCGACATTGAATGATAAATAAAAATTTGGCGAAAAGTGAAAAAGACAGCTATTCTCATTTTATTATATCATTGTAGAATACTTATGAAGAAAAAGATATCGCGAAGTCTCGTGCAGTTTTACGAGAGTTTGACAATGTTGGCGGCGTATCCGTAGTTATCCCCGTCAGATTGCCCGTGCACCATCAGCCCAAATCTGGACCCGTCCGTCGTCTCCAGTCGGTGACCCCCGGGACTGACCTGTAGAACAAGTACCACGTGACCCTCCCGCCACGCTGTAACCTTTATCTCTGAAATGATGCTTTTTCCAGAAATTGGTTTTCCGTCGATAAGCAGTTTTGACTTGGCTTCGGCTTTTAGGATGACAGACAGAAAGTTCTTCGTGTATCCGGTTGGGACCAGTATATAGTATTGACTGAGGTACTGATTGAGCCCCGGTACAATAGACATGTAGGGATCCCCTTGGCCCCCTTGACCCATTCGAACTGCAAAACTCAGGACCATGATTGGCCCATCCGCTTGTATGTAAACAGAATGGTCGCCATGAAATTCTGCGTCATGTGACATGCCTGGTTGCATGACCTTCTCTCTTTTCCCGCTATTTAGATAAAACAATACGCGAGTTTTTCGTGGGGACACAATTCTTACCCTTGTACCACTCGTCTCCAGACTTGGGGGTACAATAAACTTTGAATCCAGGTCAGTGATCGGGGGAAGCTGCTCAATCAAGTGGCTGCAGTATCCGAACCGTTGCAGTTTGTTGCAGCGATTTCCGGCGAACACTGCCACGGGCCGATTGGCATCCACTAACGTCCCAGTAAGGTCGGTTTGGTGGGACAACTGAAAACTTCCGAACATGTTCAAGTTAACGGTCATTTTGTTGCCCGAGAAATACCGCTTGTTACGGTAATACAGGGAAGTATTTGATTTCATTTTCAGTTTAATTGTTACGACCGTGTTATCTTGCAAAGCAGCCACCGCGACTTGGCTTTTGTGTGCTTTATCTCGAGACGAATATGGATCTGTGGACCCAACGATATACTTTGTTCCCAATCTTTCCACTGGCAATATCAGAGTACTGTCAGAGGAGTAACCGTCGTGGTTTAGCGAGAAGACAGACACCGGGTTGGTCGATTCAAGCAATATTGCCTTCTTCTCGGTCTTGAAATCAGTCGTTCTGAACGAAATTGGAATTTTTAGAGTCGAAGCTCCCGTAGACACGGACTTTCCTCGACTGAATGGGAGGGAGCGCAAGTTTTCAGAAGAAGATTGCAGTTTTATGTTACTAGGATCTAGGGCTGCCACGTGGATTTCTGTGGATCGATTGCTTGACACTTCAGATTGCAAATCCGAAATTGTTTCCATGAAGAGAAGTAAAAATTTCTTTCCGCGACTTCCTACAAGCATGAACGATCTGTATCAACATAGCTGCTCTCTCTCTCTCTCTCTCTCTCTCTCTCTCTCTCTCTCTCTCTCTCTCTCTCTCTCTCTCTCAAGTGGCATATGTATGTAACACATATATGTACCTTTACAAGTGAATCCATCTCCATAGAAACCGAACGCGCACTTGCAATTACCATACATGCTGCAAGTCTTCTGTTTGCATTGAAGGGGATCTGTATTGAAAAAAAAAATAGCTTTAAAACTTGCATATATGAGATTTTTAATGGCGTTTCATATTAGATTATGATCTTGGTAAGTGAAATCATTGCAGTTAAAAATAAAACACACCTTCTAAAGGACAGACCCTCTCTGTGCACTGTTTCAAGGTGATTTCTTTTCGGCTTCCCACACAATATTTTCCTCCATTATTGGGAACTGGGTTGTTGCAACTTCGTGTTCTCGCGTGCTTCCTGACCCCCTCTCCACAGGTCACGGAACACTTGCCGTCTTTGACCCACTTACTCCAAGAGGACCACATTCCGTCCCCTTTACAAAACGTTATAGACAAATGAATTCATTGAAAACAAATTAATTACTCATTACTCTTTAGAGACATAATCTAATCATTGACTAAATTTAAACTTACTAGAGCAGGGGCTTCGAATACATGTGACATCATGACTTTTTGTGTTGCCTCCGCTACACGTTTTCCCGCCATAGCTCGGACTTGGGTTATTGCACGTGCGTGTTCGAGTTTGCGTTCTCATTCCTTTGCCACAAGAAACTGAACAGGAGCCTGCATGGGACCAACTGTTCCACGCCGACCAGTGGCCGTCAACTGCGGACCAGGAAACCAAATCAAAAAATCATTTATTTGAAAATAAATAAAAGAATAAGTTAAGAGTATAAAATTTATTAGTTCAAACTAAACAGGAAGTAAAGAAATGGTATGCTCACCTTTGCAAGGTCTGATAAAACAGCTCTTGTGTGTACTTCTCTCTGTGTTTTGTCCATAGCAGTCCCGCCCCCCGTTCTTTGGGGATGGTCGCCTACAGGACCTTGATCTGACCAGTGTCTGGTACCCTTTTCCGCACGTGCGGGAACAGTGTGAGTACACTGACCAGCTGCTCCAGCTGTCCCAGCCACCGTTAACTGAACGAATAAATTAGAACTCAATTGAAAGTTGTGTATACATGTAGATCTCAATCGCAACTGCTCGGGCCTTTCCGGCAAGCTCCGAGCTAGCCGGAAAGGCTCGAGAAGTTGCGATTGGTATAGATCTATGGATTTCACTTTCTTTGACAGCTCGGGTGTTCGCAAGGTCAACAATTCGAGTTATCTTAATTGTTGAGTGTGTTAAAACTTCAAGGAATTCCGACTGATGAGAATCACGGTTCCATGCAGCCGGTTTGGATGATTGTCAATAATCATCCGATAGTAATTTTCATTTAAATGGTACTTTGTAATTATTATTCATATCGTTCAAATTACCTCTTGGAAAAACGACTACCCGACCTTTCAATGAAACAAAATAATCTAGATCGTCAATGGCCATATCTAAATGACTGTGCATACAATGACTGCATTAGAATAGTTGTGACCCATACCTTTGCATGTTTGTCTGCAACACTTATATCCTTGAGAATAGTACATGTATCTAAACAAAATAAAAAAAATATTTCAGGTATTCACATTCAATTTTTTTTTAATTGAAATTGTTTTAATTCACGTTATTAGTACCTTAACTGTTCTTTGTACATTCAAATTTTTCAAATTTTAAGTAACACCATTATTTTCAGGAATTTGAATCTAATTGTGTCATGCAGGGCAAACCGTAAATCTTCATTTGAAGGAAAATAATATTTTAATGTTATTTCAATTTTATTTGATTATTTGTGTGTGGGGGGGGGGAGCAAATCAAATTGCATGTAAGTAAACAGAAATTGAACTGGTTCTTTTGACAAAGTCGTCATATTAAGGAATGATTTCTGTCACATTTTGACCAGGACCCGCTGTGTCTAAGCTGTTCTTGCATACGTACGATCCCTTTTCGCAGCGACTTCCCCAGAGAAATCCACACGATTTGTAATTCATCCCCTGCCGAGTCAGTTTCGTAGTGCATGGTTTGGTGCCCTCCCCCGTATCGTATCTGTCACAGTGGTCCCGACACGTTCCTGTTACTTCTGATGGTTCCAGACTTAGCGCAAAGAGAACGACGAGCGCCGCCGTAAGACTCTTCATCCTGTTGGCGATTCAGAGAAAAAAAGGGTATCACCCTTCGTAACCGTTTTGTGTATTACAGATTGGGGACTTTTTTCCTTCTTTTTTTTCTTTAAATTTGAGTTGATGCATATAAATTGTTTATTGTCGAAAAGCGGTTTTGAGGTGTGGTGTTGTTTTTGTTTTTGTTTTTTTTTTTTTTTTTTTTTGGGGGGGGGGGGGGGGGGGTGCAAATTCTGACTTATTTTAGAGGTTATTTGTACATGTAGCTATAAAAACAAGAGGCACGCAGACCTTTATAATCACCTGCGTACCATAGCCCTTAGATTCAGAGTCTAATGTTTGCATTTAAGCTTCCCGACACTGGGGCCATGAACTTCACAGATTAAATAGGACTTCTCGTGCATTTGATTTTTCTCAAATATGTACATGGGAGTAGAAAAGGATATTTACTAAGATTTAATACATTTTCACTACTAGTATATGGCTATATTAGCCCCACCCTGGGGTATGAACCTCTGACTGTGGGGTGAGCATGGATTTCACAATTTTGGTAGAAGGCTACATGGACATTATAACCATGCACTTATTTATTTCCAAATTGTTAGGGAGTAGAGATGAAGATTTTTGAAAATTTGGCTTTTATTGTTTATTTAACCAAGCCCATGAATTTAGCTTCCTCTTATCCTAGAAATGCGTCACGCTAAAAATGGTAACAATTGGCCTCGTAGTCTTCAAGAAGTAGTTAAAATTATAACATTGTGAACGGACGACGTATGACTCACGATGAACGACGCACGACGACGGACGAAGACCAATTTCAATAGGTTACCTGAGTGACTCAGGTGAACTAAAAATTAAATCGTTAAACTTGCACCATTTTATTCATAACGACGGGTCCGTTTTCTTACGAAAAATTTTTAACTATAAAATCAAACATAAAGAATTTAAAAGTATCAAGTAAAGTTAACATAATTTATAATTGCATGCAGATAGTATTTATTTAAAGCGGCATGGTCACGAATTTGGTCAAAAATTATTTTTCCGATTTAAATATTTACAATGCTTCAGAAAGACATTTTTAACAGGCAGCCGAAATGTGAGTGTCATTTGTTGAGTTATAAGTGAGTTACAGAGCTTGAAATTCTTCGCTATGTAAACAAAGCTTTTGTTTACATTTTGAACGTTGAAGTAAAAATTTCAGTTTTAAACCTAAAACGAATTTGTTAAACGTTAGGAACTGTTTATCTATGCTTAAAATAAATAAAAAGATATTCAAATAAGCTGGAAAAAGGTTTTTTACTGGTATATTGAACGTATGTAAACAAAAACAGGGCACGAGCCTTGTTTACATGACCAAGAATTGTAAGCCTTGTATCTTGCTTATAACTCTACGAATGACTCTCAAGTTTCATTTGATCATTAGAAATGCATTCCTTAAGCATTGTAAATAATAAAAACATGAAACATAGAATTTGACCAAATTCGTGACCATGCCCCTTTAAATTGTGTTAATTGTTTGACAGTACGTTTTACGGCAATATAATTAAGATGTACATTCTATACATGTATGTAAATAAAATGGTCCAAAGTATCAAAATTAGAAACACAACAAAGGCACTTATTTCTCTGTGCGAAAGTAAAATATATAGTAAAATAAATATATAATTTTTTTTATTTTAAAGATTTTGCATATTTTTAAGAGTCTTAGAAACATAAATGTTTCATAAAAGTTACCTTTACAAATCTGATGATGAGGTTTTCACGGACTGCGCGCTGGGTCAACAGATTATTTTTCCCTCAATATTCATCGCGTGTGGCAATTTAGTTGTTGTCATGCAAAAATACCATTAACTGACAAAATCGATAAAAATATACACATGGGAAGTTAAACAACAGTTACTTTTTTAGACATAAAACTTATTATTAGATTCTTATTTTTTTGGTATGTAAAAATCTTCATCAATAAAATAACCTATTCAATTTTAAATACATGTACATGTAATTGATGTGTACCCGACTTACTGGACTTGGGCAATGAATCCGAATTATTGAAAAACTTTTATCATGATTTACACAGAAATAATATTTGAAGGAGGCTGATGAGTCAGCAAATTAACCGTCAGATCTGCCTTAAACTTTGACCCATAACATTTTTTTCCGAAAAGATATCATTTAGAAAAGAAAAAATCCAAATATTTTAGCTTCAACAAATTCGAACATTTTACTCAATCTTTAAACAGAACTCTTCATCTAAAGGTGGTAAATGTAGCATGAAAATGGCCACTACTGTCCAGCCCTCTTAATTTCTTACTCATCTGAAGTAAATCTAAAATAGAATTTTCATGTCCTCATCTTTTCTCCAATGTTAGTGCAAACTTCATGCTGCTAATGAAAAGATCTTTTATGTGGCAGCTTTTATTTACTTGACAATATATGTATCAACGGGAGCACTATTATTGAAAGTTTTAAAACAAGTTGCCAATCTTTTCCTTTTGTGTGTGTGTGTGGGGGGGGGGGGGGTTTTGTTTTTGTTTTTTTTAAATGTTTTTACTTAGAAACCAAATTTGTTTAATACAACAGTTTATAGGGAGGTAATACTCCCGCAGTGACCCTCGAAATTTAACTTCACCTGGGATGCCCTTTCTGGTCCATCAATAATGATTTATTATAATTTTGATTTCTATGAATGTTTCTCGTTCAAACAGTGCAAACATTACGTGCTCAGATATACATTATGCAATCGCTGTTTCACCAGATACGTCCTTCACATGCACACGTACATGGTCTCACATGTCAATTTTGTTGACTTTTGTACTTTTAAAATGCAAGTTCACCATTTGTAACCAATTAAATTTTTTTAAACATCGTTTTCATATTCTTAGAATTGAGACAAGGCCCAAAAAAATGTTCATCACACCGAGGAGGGGGGGGGGGGATAAATAAAGACTGTAGATTTTAGTCAAGATGCTTCACGAGTTATCATTTTTTATCGTGCATTCCCCACTTAGAGTAAACTCTCAACAAGATAACACATTTAAATTTAATTAAGAACAATGGGGGCCATTACACAGTAATTTTTTTTCATGACAGACTTCATCCCACATGATATAGTGCCTGTGTAAATTCATTCTTCTTAGCTCAGAGAAAAACACTCTAAAAGTGATTTAGTCACACCCCCTGTATTGTTAATGGCGTTTGTTTGGATTCAATACAACAACTTGTGTCACTTGTCATCTTTATTCCTTCATCTCATTCATAATGTACAAAAAATATAACAAATATATTTATGGTATATGACCAAAAATAATCTTAATCCATGATATTTACAATATTACAAAACATTTTACAGCAGAGTAAGTTAAGTCCCATGGTACAAGAGCACTTTGTGAAAACACGACTCACACTATTGCACAGCCATAAAAATATCCCACATCCCTTTACAAAAAAGAAGTTAATTCATCTCTAAGATGATGTGTGGAGGCATAGGTGTCCATCATATAGAATTTTCTATTGCAGTTGTAACATTAAACAAATTCATCGAGGTCACAAAGGTATGTAGAATTTGATCAGTTTACTCAATGCATAAACTGCATGTAGCTGATGATGGTAAATATATATGAACAATGTCTAACAAACTTAGTCCACTTCCCCACCTGCTGCTGGTATCCAACGTTGGTAGGTTTCAACAATTCACTAGGTTTTACAATTAGTTAATATGAACACATTAAATACACTGTACGATCACTTTGCGCTTTGAGTCGTGACTGAAGTGGTTGGCCTTGAAGATATCGCTGTCGTAGAAGGACGTCAGGTTGGAGATGTTAATCTGTCTTGCCTGTCATTCAGAAATCAGTTATTAGAATAGAAAACAACTCAATCCTATTTTTCTATCACTTTTTTTTTACCTAATTAAGTCTATAGTTCCTGTTTTCTTCAAAGACACAAAAAGTCTCCTTTCCTTGCAAACCACTTCAGAAAAATATTTTCAATTTTAAAACAACTAACAATTTGTTTATTCCTGGGATCTTGGGAAGATCTTCAGCTTCACAATCATGATATGTTATCCAAAAAGATATATTCAAAGCTAAACTGCATTCTAAAAAAGATGCTAAATAATCATATAATAGACATATTCAAAGTGAATATTACAAGTTAGGGAGACACATCCTTACTAGTTTGTATGAACTACTTAAGTCAAGGTAAAGTTAAGATTTTTTGGACATACTCCTACTAACAATGTGCATATACACTAGAATATTTAAAGGCGAATGATTTACGGTACCTCAACAGCTGTATATCATCTAGGAACATGTGTCTGTGTATCATTTACACTAGAACATTTAAAGGCGAATAGTTATACCTTATCAGCGAGGTCTTTCTCGGAGATCTCGATCTGCTCCTGCTCCAGTCCGTACCGATTTCTCTGGAACGTCATCTGATCCTGGGCCAGTTGTTTTAAAATAAACAGCAGTAATTCATTGTTGTCTTTTCTGAAGGCCAGGTATCGGCCAAAAGTCTAAAAAAAAAAAAAAATAACAACTTTTGGCATTGTTCATTCATTACAATACAGTGAAAATTAAACTTGTAGACAATAAGCATTTTCTTTCTTTTCATTTAGCACAATTTTATGCATGACACAAACCCTCAGCTCATCTTTCATATTACAATGTTCATGTACATATCACATTATTTTATTTTCTATCCATTAATAACTTCTAAATATTTTAATAGATCAGTTTTAACTGAATGAACAGGTGAGTTGTGCACACCTTCCTCATTGACCGTGTGACGCTGAACTTCTGGGTGCTGATAAAGCTCTCCAGCATGATGCGTATCGCCATGTTGACATCATCCTCATTGACGTAGTCTCTCAGGTGCATCTTGGCATGCGACTCGGCCATCCTGATCATGGACTCTATGTGTCTCACAGTGATAGGAATACTGCCTGTTGACTACAAGATAACAATGACCTGTAAGAACTTTCATGAAGCATATGATTTTAAACAAACCATATAAATTTAACTTTGAATGAAAATTGATTTCTAATATAGAGAAGAATTCAAAAGACCTTACAATATATATTCAAAAGCATGACACTAAAAAGTTTTTCATGTACATCCAACAATAATATCCTTTCTATTCTTATGAAAAATGTTTTAATTAGTATCTTGCACCGCAGGAAGCAGACATGATTCAGACACTGGTACTAACCATGGACTCCCTGCGGAGTTCAATTCAAAAGACCTTTGAATATATAAGCAAAAGCATGACACTTCAAATTTTATGTACACTAACAATTATGTCCTTTTTATTCTTACAGAAAATGTTTCCATCTGCTATTTTACACTACAGGAAGCGGATGTAATTCAGACAGCAGTACTAACCATTGACTCCCTGCGGAGCTCAGCGTACATCTTTGCGACTCGGTCCTGGTCCATCTGGTGGAGCTTGGGGTGGACCTTGTTCTTACAGTACACAATGTACTTCTTCAGCAGGTCCTGGGGAACGGGCTCAACAGTGGATGTGGTGTTCAGTGAATGCTGCAAACAGAGGGGCAGTGTGTAATGGTAAACACATGTACGCAACAGAGGGGCAGTGTGTAATAGTCAACACATGTACACAACAGAGGGGTGGTGTGTAATAGTAAACACATGTATACAACAGAGGGGCGGTGTGTAATAGTCAACACATGTATACAACAGAGGGTCAGTGTGTAATAGTCAACACATGTATACAACAGAGGGGCAGTGTGTAATAGTAAACACATGTACACAACAGAGGGGTAGTGTGTAATAGTAAACACATGTACACAACAGAGGGGCAGTGTGTAATAGTCAACACATGTACACAACAGAGGGGCAGTGTGTAATGGTAAACACATGTATGCAACAGAGGGGCAGTGTGTAATAGTAAACACATGTACACAACAGAGGGGCAGTGTGTAATAGTAAACACATGTATACAACAGAGGGGCAGTGTGTAATAGTCAACACATGTATTCAACAGAGGGGCAGTGTGTAATAGTAAAAACACATGTTTACAACAGAGGGGCAGTGTGTAATAGTAAACACATGTACACAACAGAGGGGCAGTGTGTAATAGTCAACATAAATATACAACAGAGGGGCAGTGTGTAATAGTAAACACATGTATACAACAGAGGGGCTGTGTAATAGTAAACACATGTATACAACAGAGGGGCGGTGTGTAATAGTCAACACATGTATACAACAGAGGGGCAGTGTGTAATAGTAAACACATGTATACAACAGAGGGGCAGTGTGTAATTATAGTAAACACATGTACACAACAGAGGGGCAGTGTGTAATAGTAAACACATGTATACAACAGAGGGGCAGTGTGTAATAGTCAACATATGTATACAACAGAGGGGCAGTGTGTAATAGTAAACACATGTATACAACAGAGGGGCGGTGTGTAATAGTCAACACATGTATACAACAGAGGGGCAGTGTGTAATAGTAAACACATGTATACAACAGAGGGGCAGTGTGTAATTATAGTAAACACATGTACACAACAGAGGGGCAGTGTGTAATAGTAAACACATGTATACAACAGAGGGGCAGTGTGTAATAGTCAACATATGTACACAACAGAGGGGCAGTGTGTAATAATAAACACATGTTTACAACAGAGGGGCAGTGTGTAATAGTCAACATATGTATACAACAGAGGGGCAGTGTGTAATAGTAAACACATGTTTACAACAGAGGGGCAGTGTGTAATAGTAAACACATGTACACAACAGAGGGGCAGTGTGTAATAGTCAACATATGTATACAACAGAGGGGCAGTGTGTAATAGTAAACACATGTACACAACAGAGGGGCAGTGTGTAATAGTATACACATGTATACAACAGAGGGGTGGTGTGTAATAGTAAACACATGTATACAACAGAGGGGCAGTGTGTAATAGTAAACACATGTATACAACAGAGGGGCAGTGTGTAATTATAGTAAACACATGTACACAACAGAGGGGCAGTGTGTAATAGTAAACACATGTATACAACAGAGGGGCAGTGTGTAATAGTCAACATATGTATACAACAGAGAAACAGTGTGTAATAGTAAACACATGTTTACAACAGAGGGGCAGTGTGTAATAGTGAACACATGTATACAACAGAGGGGCAGTGTGTAATAGTAAACACATGTATACAACAGAGGGGCAATGTGTAATAGTTAACACATGTACACAACAGAGGGACAGTGTGTAATAGTCAACACATGTTTACAACAGAGGGGCAGTGTGTAATAGTAAACACATGTTTACAACAGAGGGGCAGTGTGTAATAGTAAACACATGTATACAACAGAGGGGCAGTGTGTAATTATAGTAAACACATGTTTGCAACAGAGGGGCAGTGTGTAATAGTAAACACATGTACACAACAGATGGGCAGTGTGTGGGGCGGTGTGTAATAGTAAACACATGTATACAACAGAGGGGCAGTGTGTAATAGTAAACACATGTATACAACAGAGGGGCAGTGTGTAATAGTAAACACATGTACACAACAGAGGGGCAGTGTGTAATAGTCAACACATGTACACAACAGAGGAACAGTGTGTAATAGTAAACACATGTATACAACAGAGGGGCAGTGTGTAATAGTAAACACATGTACACAACAGAGGGGCAGTGTGTAATAGTCAACACATGTATACAACAGAGGGACAGTGTGTAATAGTCAACACATGTATACAACAGAGGGGCGGTGTGTAATAGTCAACACATGTATACAACAGAGGGGCGGTGTGTAATAGTCAACACATGTATGTAAAAGAGGGGCAGTGTGTAATAGTCAACACATGTATACAACAGAGGGACAGTGTGTAATAGTGAACACATGTATACAACAGAGGGGCAGTGTGTAATAGTAAACACATGTACACAACAGAGGGGCAGTGTGTAATAGTCAACACATGTACACAACAGAGGAACAGTGTGTAATAGTAAACACATGTATACAACAGAGGGGCAGTGTGTAATAGTAAACACATGTACACAACAGAGGGGCAGTGTGTAATAGTCAACACATGTATACAACAGAGGGACAGTGTGTAATAGTCAACACATGTATACAACAGAGGGGCGGTGTGTAATAGTCAACACATGTATACAACAGAGGGGCGGTGTGTAATAGTCAACACATGTATGTAAAAGAGGGGCAGTGTGTAATAGTCAACACATGTATACAACAGAGGGACAGTGTGTAATAGTCAACACATGTATACAACAGAGGGGCGGTGTGTAATAGTCAACACATGTATGTAAAAGAGGGGCAGTGTGTAATAGTCAACACATGTATACAACAGAGGGGCAGTGTGTAATAGTCAACAAATGTATGTAACAGAGGGACAGTGTGTAATAGTCAACACATGTATACAACAGAGGGGCAGTGTGTAATAGTCAACACATGTATACAACAGAGGGGCGGTGTGTAATAGTCAACAAATGTATGCAACAGAGGGGGGTGTGTAATAGTAAACACATGTATACAACAGGGGGGCGGTGAATAATAGTAAACAAATGTACACAACAGAGGGGCGGTGTGTAATAGTAAACACATGTACACAACAGAGGGGCAGTGTGTAATAGTAAACACATGTATACAACAGAGGGGCGGTGTGTAATAGTAAACACATGCATACAACAGAGGGGCAGTGTGTAATAGTAAACACATGCATACAACAGAGGGGGAGTGTGTAATAGTAAACACATGTATACAACAGAGGGGCGGTGTTTAATAGTAAACACATGTATACAACAGAGGGGCAGTGTGTAATAGTAAACACATGTACACAACAGAGGGGCAGTGTGTAATAGTAAACACATGTATACAACAGAGGGGCAGTGTGTAATGGTTAACACGTGTACACAACAGAGGGGCAGTGTGTAATTATAGTAAACACATGTGCGCAACAGAGGGGAGTGTGTAATAGTAAACACATGTACACAACAGAGGGGCAGTTTGTAATTATAGTAAACACATGTACCGACAGAGGGGCAGTGTGTAATGGTAAACACATGTATACAACAGAGGGGCAGTCTGTAATTATAGTAAACACATGTACGCAACAGAGGGGCAGTGTGTCATAGTAAACACATGTACGCAACAGAGGGGCAGTGTGTAATGGTTAACCCATGTACGCAACAGAGGGGCAGTGTGTAATAGTAAACACATGTACGCAACAGAGGGGCAGTTTGTAATGGTTAACACATGTATACAACAGAGGGGCAGTGTGTAATGGTAAACACATGTATACAACAGAGGGGCAGTGTGTAATTATAGTAAACACATGTACACAACAGAGGGGGAGTGTGTAATTGTAAACACATGTATACAACAGAGGGGCTGTGTGTAATAGTAAACACATGTATACAACAGAGGGGCAGTGTGTAATAGTAAACACATGTACACAACAGAGGGGCAGTGTGAAATAGTAAACACATGTACCGACAGAGGGGCAGTGTGTAATGGTTAACACGTGTACACAACAGAGGGGCAGTGTGTAATAGTAAACACATGTATACAACAGAGGGGCTGTGTGTAATAGTAAACACATGTATACAACAGAGGGGCAGTGTGTAATAGTAAACACATGTATACAACAGAGGGGCAGTGTGTAATAGTAAACACATGTTTACAACAGAGGGGCAGTGTGTAATAGTAAACACATGTATACAACAGAGGGGCTGTGTAATAGTAAACACATGTATACAACAGAGGGGCTGTGTGTAATAGTAAACACATGTATACAACAGAGGGGCAGTGTGTAATAGTAAACACATGTATACAACAGAGGGGCAGTGTGTAATAGTAAACACATGTATACAACAGAGGGGCAGTGTGTAATAGTAAACACATGTACACAACAGAGGGGCAGTGTGTAATTATAGTAAACACATGTACACAACAGAGGGGGAGTGTGTAATAGTAAACACATGTACACAACAGAGGGGCAGTGTGTAATAGTAAACACATGTACACAACAGAGGGGCAGTGTGTAATTATAGTAAACACATGTACACAACAGAGGGGCAGTGTGTAATTGTAAACACATGTACACAACAGAGGGGGAGTGTGTAATAGTAAACACATGTATACAACAGAGGGGCAGTGTGTAATAGTAAACACATGTATACAACAGAGGGGCAGTGTGTAATAGTAAACACATGTATACAACAGAGGGGCAGTGTGTAATAGTAAACACATGTATACAACAGAGGGGCAGTGTGTAATAGTAAACACATGTATACAACAGAGGGGCAGTGTGTAATAGTAAACACATGTACACAACAGAGGGGCAGTGTGAAATAGTAAACACATGTATACAACAGATGAACTGTGCATAATGCATCAATTAGATGAGTCAATTTGTAACAAAATACACTCAAGTCAACCAACTATTAAATAGTTTCTAAGTGAATGGTGTGAAAAATTAACATTTTATCTAGCCACAGCAGTCCATCAGTAATTTTTGGTGTAAAAGAAAAATTATACAATCTAACTGAAAAGGCATAATAAATGTCTACATATTTGTGGAAATGTCCCTTATGTAGAAATAGAAACATACTGTTTCCTACCAGACTCTCGTTGTTCTGTGTTTCTCCTACATTGGGATGGTGCTTGATATGACTTCCTGTCACGAAACGGGCCAGTCTCTCATCCTATATCAGGAAATAAATGTTCGTTATTTCAAATGAACATTCAAATGAACAGGCATTAATATACAACATTTATGAAATATCCATTTTACAAAGTCATTTTATGTACATGTACACAATATGTACAACATTTAACATTAATGCATTCTATTTACTAACAAATATGTACTAAATTCAATATCTATTTCAACTTTACCATTTTTTTTTTACATGTAAGGTTAAAAAATATTATTTTATCCGTTCCAAGCATCTTTAATTGTAACCTTTTTCATAAGTTCATGTAGGTATCTAACAAAGAATTATAGTAAAGACTTTATGTAAGAGAAAATATTTGAATTTTAAAACTTTGGACTATCATCAAAGGAACCCTGGCACATTTTAAATGGTCAATGAACTCTATAAATTACAAGTTGTAGCAGATTATGAACTCCTCCTTCTAATTTTAACTTAGTCATCAACTTTTTGATCCTGTATACAAAACAATATATTTTTCAATGTCTGTACAACAAAAAAGTTCCAATATTTGCAGTTCTACTATGTCACTTAAACTTTAGATATGAAATTGAAAAATGTGTTGCTATAAGAAACTCTTCTTATGATAAACATAATGATAGATGGTTTGAATGGAAAAATCTTTTTCTTAATATTTAACTTCAAGAGCTTTATTCATTTCAGTTTATGCAATATTGTATCAACTTGAATAGTTTTCAAAATTTATGAGATCATGACTTGTATGTATGTGTGTATGAATGTGTTATATGTACAGTGTATTATAAAATGAAAAACTGTAAATAAAAAAAAAAAAAAAGATAATAAACAGTGACAGATACCTGTACCGGGTCCACGGTGTCTCTCACCACACACAGGATGTCAAACCTAGACAGGATAGGTTCTGTCAAATCCACCTACAGAATAACAACATCAGAAAATTACTAGAGTTCACAATCATATCTAAAGAAGTCACTGAAAATACAGAAATAATTTCAAATCTGGTGGATTCATCTATCATTTTATAGATAATCCTCATGAACTTACACGTCATCCTTAATGAATCATAAAACACAATCTTTTTTCAGTATTTGAATTTTAGTGTTATGAAATTACATCCCCACAAACCGGTAAAAACTGATAATCTGAGGAAACTACCCCTACATATTAGAATGTATTTACATCACTTCTATTTTGCATTATTACATAAAATCAAATCAAACAATTAAGGGTCAACTCTGACAGTTATTACTTACATTTTCGGAGAAGGTGAGTGAGGGGTCGTATCTTCCTCCTATGGGGTTGGCTGCCGCTAACACAGAACAGCGGGCCTGGAGGGAGGTAACTATACCAGCCTTGGAGATGGAGATACTCTGCTGTTCCATGGCCTCGTGTATACTGGTCCTGTCAGCATCATTCATCTGATAAAATATGAAACTAGATGAAGTTCTCATTCTCTCAGCAAACCAATAAAGATGATTGGACTTAACATAGATATATCATGTATGATTTTACAAGTTCACAAGTTCAGCTCTAGACCCATTTGGGATCTACTGACTGACTACAATAAATGCATTATATTTGGCTGTGTATTCTATTTAGCGCTTTTGGCGAAATGCGGCTTCTCAAATCAAGTACATCGCTAAATGCCATGCATATATGTATAAGAATAGTCACATTCTGGAATACGCCAATTCAAATCCATGCCAACTTGTAAAAAAAACTTATTTCCCCCAAATATCGTACACGCCAAATATAATATGATTTTATGATTTTACAAGTACACAAGTTCAGCTCTAGACCCATTTGGGATCTACTGACTGACTACAATAAACGCATTATATTTGGCTGTGTATTCTATTTAGCGCTTTTGGCGAAATGCGGCTTCTCAAATCAAGTACATCGCTAAATGCCATGCATATATGTATAAGAATAGTCACATTCTGGAATACGCCAATTCAAATCCATGCCAACTTGTAAAAAAAACTTATTTCCCCCAAATATCGTACACGCCAAATATAATATGATTTTATGATTTTACAAGTACACAAGTTCAGCTCTAGACCCATTTGGGATCTACTGACTGACTACAATAAACGCATTATATTTGGCTGTGTATTCTATTTAGCGCTTTTGGCGAAATGCGGCTTCTCAAATCAAGTACATCGCTAAATGCCATGCATATATGTATAAGAATAGTCACATTCTGGAATACGCCAATTCAAATCCATGCCAACTTGTAAAAAAAACTTATTTCCCCCAAATATCGTACACGCCAAATATAATAAGTTTACAGTATGTCTAAGCCATATTAGGTCAAGTACAAACCATGAAGCTAATTATACATAAACTAATATGTAATCAGTATCAGTTCTGTGCTACACACCTAACCTTAGGGTTGTCTCCAAGACCCAGAAGGCCGGAATGACATAATTACCCGGCTATTATTGCATTTTAGGCACAATCTAGCTATAAGCTTAACCCCTAGAACCCCCTTCTACTTACTTTTTTTCCTTTTACTTCAACTGTTTAAGACAACCCTGTAACCTTGTCAAATTCTTTGATCAGACAATGTTTAATTAGTGCTAAGCTGTACTTTTACATAAATTGGGCCAACCATAAAACACTGAGTAATCAGTTCCACACACTATTCTATGTTTAAACTGACCTTGTCAAACTCATCGATCAGACACATCCCTTTGTCAGCCAGCACCAGGGCACCTGCCTCCAGCGTCCACTCTTTGGACACCGGGTTCCTCTGCACGTATGCCGTCAGACCCACAGCGGAGGCTCCCTGACCGGTGGTGAACACCACACGGGGACCAGTCTTCTCCACGTACTTCAGGAATTGAGACTTCGCAGTCCCTGGGTCGCCACAGATCAGCACGTTGAGGTCGCCACGAACTTTGTGCTTCCCACCAGGGTTCTTGGGCTCACCCCCAAATATTGCCAGGGCCACCGCACGTTTGATGTCCTCGTGGCCGTAGATGGAAGGAGCCATGCTGGCAAATATCTGAGAAAGAAGTGACAAATTGTATAATAAGTGTTTATTTTTACGGATCATCCAAACCTCATCAGAGGCAATGATTTTGTTGGTTCATCAAACTTAACACAAAATCCACCCATTACTGTGGAATCATTAAATTTTGTGGGGGCCAATTTTGGGGGATGGCATAAATTTTACAGGTTCGTGGGGACATAAATTCATGTATTCTTATATATCTACAAAAAAAAGATACGACTTTATTATCCCAATTTATCAATTTGTGGAGGATGTTATTTCATGGATAATTCCACGAAAATTGAGCCACCACGAAATCTAATGATTCCACATGTCATTGCCAATAAAATTGGATGATTCAACTTTTCACATTAAATGATATTGATACAAATTTGAAACATCATAAATGGCAATAAAAGTTACGCTTTTTTGTTTCTTTAAAGCCAACCACAGCTAATAGACTTATCCTTTTGCTTGTCTTTGATGACTTCCCCTCTGGCCCATTTAGCTCTCTGCAGACTGATAGCCTAATGACTTACCCTCTCTCCTATCCTCCTAGCCAGCAGACTCTGCCCCCTGTCCCTAGCAGACTTACCTTCTCTCCTATCCTCTCGTCCTTAGAGAGCTGTACGATGGCCTTGATGTCCTCGTCTGTGAGGGAACCGACTGCCAGCTTGTCATCCTTCTTTGTGATGTAGTTGGCCTGGATCACTGTGGCAAACACGGGGAATCCGTTAGACATGTTCAGGGAACCATCGTAGTTGTTGTGGTAGATACCAGTCAGCTCCTACACAGTGAAACAAAGAATTAAACAATCTATACTACAAAATTGAAATGCTATTTCCATTTTCTGCATAGAAAATTTGCAAGTGTTAAATATTCCAAATCTTTCAAGTTCTTTTGTAGCTAATATAAAGTGATGCAAAATATTCAACAAACAAAATTAATACCCTGTACTTGAAACACTTTTCGAAACCTTACTGACAATCAATGCAATCTACTATTTAGCAAAAATAACTTTTTAATTCTCAAATATTGAAATTTCCAAAGCTTGAGAGATATTATACTTTCTTCTGAAAGAATTAGCATGAAGAATTGAGAGAAAAAAAATCCCAAGTATTATACCCATTACATAAATCTGATAATATTCTTACCACTTCATCTCCTGGTTTACACATGTCCACCAGATCGTCCAATAGGATGGTGTCTTTGGATCGGGGTAAACGACCAGCTGGCACTGTGCCAGGACTCTCCTGGATGGTCATCCTCTGGTAGTTCTTGTACACGGTCTGTTGAACACATGCAAAAGGGCATTACAAATACAAGAATCCATAGCAATTTATCATTTATAATTTTCTTTAAAGTATTTTTTCTCTGAATTGTTTTCTGCAGAAGTACCAAGTCATTTCATATGTGAACAAAATAAGGTATTTCGCTGTATAAAATTCAACAAACATCATGATGATATTCACTCTTGCAGTTTCTAAATCTTCCGTTAAGAATTTTGTACAAACTCTCACATCAACTATGAACCTTCCCTAAGGCTTGCATTTTATACAAAGCTGAAGCTTAATTTCCAGCACACACTAATATAATAATCCTCTATCACTTAGTACCCACCTGTTCCATGTTGACTTCAAACGGTCCTGTGGACTGACACTCGGGACATGACCCGGGTTTGACCTCCTGGTTTTGGGACTGGTAGAACGGTCCCAGGACGTAGTGACACTTGTTACAGTCGTACTTGATGACACTGAGCTGGGGCAGCACCCCCGTACTACTGGTCACCACCCCACTGGTCCGGATCAGCTGGTTCAGGTGAAGCTGTCTGTAAAATTACAGTCAAAAACTTCCAATATCCCTCAAATTATCTGCAATCTATTTTTTTTTTCACAAGTTCAATGGGTCAAATTTTGGAAGAAAACTTTTTTTAAAGTATAGGTGAAGCTGCAAGTAAAGCGATTGCCACTCCAACTACATACATGTGTATATCTTTCTTACATTACATGCCTTTATGTTTGCTATATTTTTGCTTTTGTGGACCTTGAAGGATTCAAAAGTTTCTAGACAATGTATAGATGAAGTCTCACAAGAAAAATTTACTTCCTTTCAATCTTATGATTTCTTATGAATTGAAACTATAAACTAAGTACAAGTTACCTTAATGATCTTAATTCTTCAATAAGTGGTAGCTCTGCTATTCTGACATGAATTTCTTTGGCAATATTCTCATATTTAGGGTACATGTTTAACACCACCTCTTTTGCTGCCTGTAATAGATGATATGGATAAACTCACCCAAAATACACAAGGTACAAGGATATGCTCTTAATTCACCTATTAATGAAATTCACAAAATTAGTTATCATTTAGCAGTTATCGATTACCAAATGATACAAAACTATTAAAACAAGAGCTAATAATCCTATAAATATTTGTCATGTGATAAAATTAAAATCAATTTTAAAGACAGTGTTTTATTATTAAGTCAATGAAACCATTCCCACACCATGGAGGGAGAATTACCTCATCAAAGTTCTGCAACATTTCAGCGGGTGCCTCTGGCAGGAAGTAGGCCAGAACCTGCTCCACGGAGGCCAGCATGTTGTAGTCGATCACCAGACTCTCTCTATTAGCTACAAACATCAATATACAGTACAACATTAATATCATGGGTTATATCTACAGATGCCAGCATGTTGTTGTCTATCACCACACTCCCTCTATTAGCTACAAACATCAAATTAATACAAGAAACCTATAAACAGACTGTCCATAAATGAGTGAAAACGTTTTTATTGGTTGTTTATTTCTGTTTTTCCAAACACGACCAATGAAATTTGATGTTTTAAAATGAATGTATTTAAAGACAATTAGGTAAGTCGAACAAAGTAAATTTCCAGCAGACATCGCTAAAACTTTATTACTGATGAGAAATTTGAATGCGCACTTTAGCACTTAGAGTAATTGATTTAATGCGCCATTTTTCTCTTAAATGCGACTATGGCGCGTGGCGCAGGTCCTTCCCAATCACTGCAGCATGTGAAAAATATTAACTTTATCAAAAAGGGTTTCAGGAGATCTTTTACAATATATATTATGTTAATCACATAACCTTAAAATAAGAATGCAAATTGATGTTTTCAAAAAATTAGAAGGCACTATGAATGGAGAAGCAAATAAATGAACAGTTATACAATGGGTTCCTACCTTCTACCATCTGTCTGATTTTCTCCCTGTACACATTGTGTCCCTTTGTGTCCACATAGGTACGCAGGAAGTTCTTGAAGCGGTTCTTGATCTCGGTCTTGGGTCCCAGCATGGACACCCACTCCCTGACCGAGTGTCCCTTCATGTCCTCCAAGTTCTCTATGCTCTCTATCATCTACAATACACAACACATACAAAAATCACTTACCAAGTAACACACAAATTTCATAAATTGGTACTTAGGCGAGAGAAATTTAATTTTAAGTTTTACGGATCCGCCGACCCTATTTTTTCGATTTTGTAAAAAAGCAAATAATGAAAAAAAAATCTTGGTTTTAAAATTACTTTATTTTATTTGAAATCTGCAAAACGTTTGACAAAGGGAGCTTTTAAATTCAAGTGTAAGCGTCTCTATAACATGGAGTATTTAAGATGGAGGTCAGCCATGCATGGTTTGGCTTAAAAGTTTTTATGAAAAGCAAAGAAAATGTTATCCTGAACAAGTTTAGTAAGGTTAAAAAATACCAATGATCTTGAAACAAACACAAACTACACAGTGGATAGTGGAAAAATTTTATAAATAATTTTGATTAATAAAAGTTTGCCCACTTCTTTTTTTTTTTTTTTAATTTCCCTCCTCCGACCCAAATTTTTTACAACAAAATCCGTAAAACTAAGAATTAAATTTCTCTCGCCTTATTGAATATATATATTTAGTTTACATAGTGCAAAATCACCTCTTAGATAATTTCTTAGCATGTTTAGGCTTCAGCTATTCGTAAACGATCATACAAATATTGTTGGGAAAATAAAATGATATATATAGGTAACCCACGTTCCATTCCTTGAATGCTCTTATGGAAATTTCGAACAAATATTAACAATTTAGGTAGTACTTCTTTTATACACAGAACTATTAACTATTAAATAAAGCTGCCTTTTCCTAACTTTCTCAGTCCTATAATATCAAAATATAGAGTTATCAGAATTTGTCAGTGTACTAATTAAAGAGTTAAAAGAATCCAGGAACATACCTCCTCATCCTCTACATCGCCTTCGGCTGCACGTTCCGCTCGTCTTCGCTTTCTTGGGGCTGCATCATCTTCTTCATCAGACTCTTCTGCAAATTAAAACACTATATTGTTACATTAGTATCATATAATGTCTTTTAAAAACTGTTCAACTTGTAACTTCAGTCTCATATGTCATCTTTTATGTACAGTGATGGTTTGTTTTCTCTGCATTATCACAACCAAGAATCAAAACATTCAAAGTGTACAATCTATTTGAAAATTGATTAAAAAAAACAGAAAAAAGAAAATTGTAACCTACCATACATTAGCCCCCTCCTCATTCGGCCAGTAAGAACGCCTTCCTCTCTGTCTCTTTGTCTCATCTCTCTCTCCGCAGCCTGTCTCTGATTCTCCGATAATTCAGAATAATCATCTTCATCCAGCCCTTCCTGATCATATCTGTCAAGGGCTGGAATGGCACGATAGTCCCTGTAAAACAACAAAAGTAACTCAATGCTTGATGACATTAAAGCAACTCCAATGTTCAATTTTCGTAACAGTATTATAAAATAAAGTCTATAAAGCAATCAACAAACAGATCCACCCCCCCCCCACCCCCCTTGTGGAAGGACAAAATTCACAAAGCAGAGTTCTTGAAATCTTTCGGTCCTGTCGGCAAGACCGATAAAAATAACCAAGGACCGATTACTTGAGGTTGCCTGTCAGTCCAAATGACCGGTAGATATGGACAGAGTCACTTGCGAAAATATAACTAATTTTCGTACAAAAGCAACAGAAATATGATGAAAACTCTAGCCTCTGTGTAATCACTGAGGAGATCCGAACGCATAGGATAAATCTAGAGAAGTTTTTCGCGGTTTTTTCGCTCTCTCTAGACTTATCATAAATTTTCGGAACACCTCAGTAATTATTACTTCCGTTGCTTTCGATAAGTTTGGCGAGTATTTCGTAAATATTGAAACGGTGCGTTTATAATGCAGCTAACAGATGTAGTCAGACAATAGGAATAAGTCTTTCAATCATTTTCCAACCTAGATTTCATCAGAAATCATGGGAAAAATTGGAGAACTTGTTTAAAACATAGCGTGAACTGAGGGCCCTATATAAATCAAAGATGGCGAGTGTTGTCTCGGTACGTTTTTTCAATGTACATTGCATACACCGAAACAGGGTTTTCAGTGAATGTTTTTATTGCAATACACAGAAAAACACACACAAAAATCCCAATGTAATCATTTATAATTTTTTTTGGGAAATAATGAGAACTCCGCTATCTGACAACCGAGCCCTAGTTACATACATGTATGAGATGTGCAAAAAGAGAACGAGAAAGAGAGAAAAAGAAGAAAGTTGATAATGAGAGAGGGAAGGAAATAAAAATAATTAATGAAGTGATAAATAAGAATGTTATCAGGAGCCAGAATGTGAAAGTTAGGAGAAATCAGATCAATTAAGGTAAAAATGAGAGAAATAAGAAGGCAAATATACATGTACATGTAGTTTTTTCATCTTTCTATTAAAAATGTTTGGACTGACAGAAATCAGTCTGGACTGGTTGTCAGTCCAAATGACTGACAGTGGAAAAAAGATTTCAAGAACTCTGCAAAGAGCTTCCTAATGTAAAATTCAAGTCCAATGTTCGATTTTTGTAACCGTATCATGAAATATTGTCCATAAAGCAATCAACAAACAGAGCCCCCCTTTCAATAAGTTTTCAGTATGTAATGATAAATATTTAAATTCAGAAATAAAATTTAGGATGCATCTGCCCTGACATGGCTATTTTTTGATGTGCAACACTTCGATGCTGGAACACTCTATCATTCCTAATCCTTACTGTTCTAACTGATCCCCAAAGAGTTCTTCTCCGTCTTCCTCTTCCTCCCCTGCATTTTCTCCCATCAACTCGGAGTCATCCTCAAACGGTGGAAGGTCCCTCCCCGGGCTGGAGGTCAGGGGGTCAGTCCTTCGCCCCCGGGATCCTCGGGAGGGGCTGGTGGCAGCAGAGAAAGGATCAGAGGATGTGTCTTCCTGTATAGCAAAAAAAAATAAAACAGTGGCATTTTGTGTAAACAGTCACCCTACAACAAATACTGAGAGAGAGAGAGAGAGAGAGAGAGAGAGAGAGAGAGAGTGTGTGCAAGACTGTATTTCTGTATCCGACATTCGCGTTCTTGAGATTTTTCTCACTACATCACACAGAAATTCCTCTGTAGCTGCTCCTATCTTCTGAAGTTCAGTCATTGGAAAGTTTCAATACGGTATGTTGAATCTTAATATACACCTTCGTTTATGAATATGTTTTAACCCATACTCAAGAGAACTTCCTATACACTTATTCATATAGATCGAAATCTTTACATGTGCCATGATTTGGATCTATCCAAAGCTTTGAGGACTGAAATCTACACTTTTTTGGCACATCGACTAAAAAGTTAAACGTTTTTGAGACAAACATTATCGATTAAGTGTCGACAATCTCAAAATACGTCTTCAAAGATATATCTTAGCATGTATACGTTTGAAAAAGAATACTTACAGCCATTTTGAGGTATTTCTTCTATCTCCTACCAAAACAATGAAAGCCAGTCAACGTGACCGTTTTCGCGGGAAATTTACCGAGGTGAGGTCATGAACTCAACGGAGAGACCCGGGAAAGAACGAATGCAGCGTAGTTCGATCCCGATGTTATTAGCTTATGACGTGACGGATCCACAGGGGTGTCATTCATTCATTCATACTTTATTTCCCTCATATGAGGATTATTTCAGAACATACAATTATACATACATGCAACGCATATAATTGTAAGACAAAGCATGAGCATTTACATATATACGAATAATAATTTTTAAAAAAAGGGGGGGGGGTCTACACGGGGGACGGGGCACACACGTACACAGGTTATGCTGCTAACATTCGGTTAGGTTGAGCTTTGAGGGTCCGGTTGTAGCGTGCAGCCGTACATATGTACATAAAAAGCAGTATCTATTAAAACACAGAACAAATATTTTAGCATCCTTATACAACGGACCATCATAAAGATTAATATTGAGGTGTAATAATATGTTTTACGGTGCGACCGTTTGGGGCGAGCGCAGCATGTGATCAAATAATGAATTATGATAAATCAATAAAAAAAAAAAGTATCAACGTAACGTAAATAAATTTGAATGCAAAATAAAATATAAACCTGCCTATTTTTTCTAGTAAATTTTCATTGTTCATAATTTATAAGATTGTTTATTTATTTAAATAGAATTTATCTCAGATACAATGTTGTTGAATAATAAAGATTTTAATATAATGTTTATTGCAGTTTATTTCCTCTTTTCTTGCAGCAGACATTTTTCTTAAACTTACATATAAAAAAATAAATTGACTTATCATAGAGTCTCCCCCCCCCCCCCCCCGTTTAAAAAAAATATATAATTTACGTATTAAAAAAAATTTGCTGATCATATAAGAAAAACGGTTTTGGACCCCCCCCCCCCCCCCCGGGAGGATGTAATAAATGTGAAAATTAAGATACCATTGAGCAGTTAAAGAGCTAAATGCATACTACGCACTCACCATTCCTCACCCGGATTAGAATATCCCTGATTTTGAGAATTTCTTTTTCATTTTGCTTGTAAATATTTTTTGAATGATGCTGCCGCGCCCCTTTTAAAAAACGTTCCTGGAAATTAATTACTGTAAATATATAGTAAATAAAATAAATGTGAGCATTCATCCAAATGAGAGCAAGTTACAACTGTTTCCTATTTTAAAAAAAAAGATGTCACCATTCGTTAGCTTTGCAAGATTTTGAGAAGATTTTGGTATTTATAGCGAGCGCAGCTCGCCGGCGCGCAGCGCCGGCGCGAAGCGAGCTCTACCGGCAAGGCGTGTGTGAATAGAAAATTCGGACTAGTTGCACATTCATTCAACGGATTTTTTTGGCGTCAGTAAATCGGACCAGTAATGCATCGTTTTAATCGTCCCAGTAGTTCCCTGTAATCATGGCAATTTTTATCACTTCACACTCTCACGAGAATCAGCTAGACAAATTTAGACAGTAAAAACAATAACGATGTAAGCGACATACAGTCAATGTTACCTCTAAAGTTCACCTCAGTACACTTTCAATCAAAAATAATCGTGTGACGTCACAAACGTTTACACATTGATCCGATATATTTTTTCGGAGTCAGTAAATTTTGACCCACAATTCATAGTACCAATGGCTTCCAACCTCACGTTCCAACATCACGTTCTCCCGAGAATCAAAGTAAAACCTTTGAAAAGCTTATAAGATGTGTAATTTTAAGAACATCATGCTTTTTAAGTAAATAAAACATTATACTTCGCTTACTTTTATTTCTCAGGGGAGTTTTAAAGAGTAAGACGACACTTATAACCAACGTCAGCTTTGACGTCACAATAAGCACTGATAAGGGGATATTACTCTAATTGAAGTTATTGTAAATCTGCTGAAATGACCAAAATCCTCTTAAAATCTTGCAAAGGCTAAGATAAAGAACAGCTGACGAATAAGGACATTTCTTCAGATACAGGCAACAGTTGTAAATTGCACTAATTTGGATGAATGCTCACAAATATTTTATTCACTATAATTACGGTAATTTCCTGAAACGTAACGTTATACGTAGCAGCGCCTTTTTTTAAAGGGGGTGGGTGGGTGGATGGCAGCCTCATCCAAAAAATCTTTGCAAGCAAAAAGAAAAATAAATCATGAAAATTCTAATCCTTCAGCTCTTTAGCAGTTCAATGGTTTCTTTATTTTCACTTCCATTTATTACATGCGGTGGGGGGGGGGGGGGGGGGCAACACCATGTTCTTTTAATATGATAAGCAAATATTTTTAAGCGTAAATTAAAAATTAAATTAAACATTAATTATTTTTTTCTAAGTGGAGGGGCAAATCCATGGTAAGTCGATTTTCTATGTATAAATTGACAAAAATGAAAAAAAAATTAGCATGGGGGGGGGGGGGGAGCTCTATGATGAGTCAAGTTTTATATGTAAGTTTAAGAAAAAATGTCTACTGCAAAAAAAAGGGGGGAAATCAATCAATCAATCATAATCACAATCACTATAAAAGAGGAGATGCAGTGCAATGAATATTTATATATTAAAATCTTTATTATTTAACAACATTGTATCTGAGATTAAACTATTGTTCTACATATAAATAAATAAATTATAACAAATCTTATAAACTATGAATAATGAAAATTTACTGAAAAATAGGTATGTTTTATTTTTTGGCATTCAAATTTCACGTTGTTAATTTTATTTTATTAATTTATTATAATTCATTGTTTGATCACATGCTGTGCTCGCCCCAACGGTCGCACCGTAAAACATATTACTTCAGCAGATTTACAATGATAGAGTAATTTCCCCTTATTGTGACGTCAAAGTTCACGTCGGTCATGTGTCGTCTGTCTCTTTGAAAAAACCCTGGATAAAAACTAAGTGAAATATACTGCTTTGTTTACTTAAAAAGCATAATCTGAAATTGCACAATTTATCTGTTTCCCAAAAGTTTTACTTTGATTCTCGCGAGAAGGAATCAAGTCTAGTGAGATCGTCCGACATTGATAAATTGCATTGTGGGTCGAAATTTACTGACGCCGTAGTCTCGTTCAACCAGACGCTCGGCTGTCTCCGTAAAACTCCGACGAGCTCGTCGGAGTTTTAAGGAGAGAGCCGAGCGTCTGGTTGAACGAGACTACTGACGCCGAAAAATTCTGTGGGATCAATGTGCAAGAAATCCATTGTGACGTCACTCGAAGGAACGACAACTCTGTTAGTCTTATTTACTTACAATGCATGATGTACATATTCTTCATCTTGTTCTCGTGAGAGTGTGAAATGGGAAACAATATTTACAGGGAATTACTGGGACGATTAAAACAAGGTCTCATTGGTCCGATTTACTGACGCCAAAAACATCCGTTGAATGAATGTGCAACTATACTCTGTCCCAAGATAATTTGGATTCCCGTTTGGCTTAATTGTTTGATATTTATAAATACCTCAGGATTCAAACGATGTTCATTCAAAAGTATGAAAAATTTCCAAGATTTCTCAGTCAAAACGCCCCTGTTAGCTTATCAGGTTTCAATACAATGCTAAAAAATGTGATGTCTACGGAGATTTTGCATTGCAGCAAGCCCGGATGATAACGTTGAAAAATTGCGTGATGTATTCCGAGTGTATTCCGAATGGAGAAAAGATGTAAACATTCCCCATTGTAAATCTCCGTAAGGAATCTGTTTTCGTTCCTGTGAATTTTTCCGAGTGAAAGATGATAATGTGTCAATGAAATTATCTTGGAAAATATCCCTTTCAACTATTTCAATTGCACCTCTTTCACAGGTAAGTGTATTTTTATTAAAAATCGTCCAAATGTGCAGCATAAATATCTTGGGATAGACTATAGTCCGAATTTTCAATTCACACACGCCTTGCCGGTAGAGCTCGCTTCGCGCCGGCGCTGCGCGCCGGCGAGCTGCACTCGCTATAAAAAATTTACATGTAAGCACTGAGTATCTTATGCAGGAAAATTATTTAGCTACACCATTTTATGTACAATATATTATACCGATGACTTTAGTTGATATTTCTATGATAGAACCATTATAACAGGAGCTTGGACTTTGGGTAGTTGTGTCAAACAGCAATGTGACGTATGCCTGTCTATTTCATTGCTGCCCACTCAGTGAAAGCTAATTGAAATCAACACGATTTGTCTGGCTTTTGAGCTAAGACTACCCAATCGGTGCATATTTCACTTGAATCCAGCGTCATTTTTAACATGTTTTGACGCAAGAAATGGTAGCTACGTCCTACGGAAAGTCCAAGGCCTTGTTAAAATGGTTCTAATTATATGCATCTTTTTGATCTAATAGATACCCTGACATAAATTCTATATGGATTGCATAATGTTCATTTTTTTTGGTTAGGATTTTGGAATGTTCATGTAATTCATACAAGATTAAGACATTGCTGTGTCTTGAAATAAAGATATTTTTCAATGCAATATCAACATTCTGTGAAGATAAATATTTTTTTTCAATATATTTATTTTCCTGTAATTCAGTACGAAAAACAATGTTCAGAAAAATGATTTGTTACACGTTGTAGACACTCAGGTCTCGCAGGTCTCGCAGGGATGCGTCCATCGGTCGATCTTACAAAAAGTAGAAAGCTGTTTTTTTTCTAAAGAGATTCTATATATTTGCTTTTTTATGCTAATATGTAAACGGTGTGACCGTTGGACCGAGCGCAGATTTAACACAGTGCAGTTTGATTTTTGTAGAATAAAATTTATTTGAAACGCACACAGTAGGATCCGCCTGGTTGCCTACTCAAATCATTAGCCAAAGTTTTACTAAACGTCGCGTGCTCAGTCTACATTGTGACGTCATATTTCAGACGTAAAACGTTCAAGTTTTGTCATCGGAAATAGCCGAAGAGAGTAACGTTCTTCCGAACTATTTTTTTATTTCTTCTTTCATTGTTTATCAATTTAATTCATATGAATGCCGCTGTAATAAAATTAAATACTTTATTCGGTATCTAAAAGATCAGTTCCTTGACCTTAATGTTTTTATTTTCCATCTGATAATTTGATAAGACATACATAGAACAAGTCGTGTTTCTTGATTGAAGCACTATTGAAAATTATCTGGTTTCCTTTTTAATTTCTTTTAATTCGAATTACCTTCTATTGAAACACTGGAACTTATTTAATCGAGTGTAGAGGCAACAAACATCGATAAGTATTGATCAATCAATGATCGAACTAACTTTTTAAAAACAAAATGGCTGCCAAGATGGCGGCGCCCAGGGCTGGAAGAATTTTTTTTTGGCCCTAGTACCCCTGATTCAACTTTCATTTTTCACTGATTTTCTTATATATATGTGTTACCATTAATCCTCGCTTCGCGAGGCGGGCTTCACCCGCCTCTCGCTGCGCTCGGTATAAACTACACACTATGATATATACGTTATCCAACTGATAGCTACCAACTGTTTACTTTTGCGCATCCATCCATGTGCTAAAAATGTTAAATAAACATGTAATGGCATCGAATCTTAAGGCAATGTCGCCCTACATGTCTTTGGTTAACTTTTTAAGATCTGGACAGATGATAAACTTACATGAAAAAGGAAACATATATTATGAATATTTTTGTAATATGTAAACGGTGTGACCGTTGGACCGAGCGCAGATTTAACACAGTGCAGTTTGATTTTTGTAGAATAAATTCTATTTAAAACGCACAAAGTAGGATCCGCCAGCATGGTCGCCTACTCAAGACTTTCGTCAAAGTTAAACTGAACGTCGCGTGCTCAGTCTACATTATGACGTCATATTTCAGACGTAAAACGTTCAAGTTTTGTCTTCGGAAATAGCCGAAGAGAGTTGCGTGATTCCGATTTTTTTTTATTTCTACTTTCTTTGTTCATCAATTTAATTCATATGAATGCCACTGTAATAAAATTGAATACTTTATTCAGAATCTAAAAGATCAGTTTCTTGACGTTAATGTTTTTTATTTTCCATCTGATAATCTGATAAGACATACATAGAACAAGTCGTGTTTCTTGATTGAAGCACTATTGAAAATTATCTGGTTTCCTTTTTAATTTCTTTTAATTCAAATAACCTTCTATTGAAACACTAGAACTTATTTAATCGAGTTTAGGGACAATAAACATCGACAAGTACCAGTCAATCAATGATCGAACTAACTTTAAAAAAAAAATGGCTGCCAATATGGCGGCGCCCAGGGCTGGAAGGAATTTTTTTTGGCCTTAGTACCCCTGATTCAACTTTCATTTTTCACTGATTTTCTTATGTATACGTGTTACCATTAATCCTCGCTTCGCGAGGCTTCGCCCGCCTCTCGCTGCGCTCGGTATAATAAGGTTGTTGATCATCAACCTGCAATAAAACACTCTTTATTTAATTGCAACAAGAGGCCCATGGGCCACATCGCTCACCTGAGGAACAATAGGTATGATAAAATCAGCTTAATGGAGTCATAATACAAACTATCTGGACAATGTACAATAATACATGTAGATCCTGTAATATGTAAACGGTGTGACCGTTGGACCGAGCGCAGATTTACCACAGTGCAGTTTGATTTTTGTAGAATAAAATTTATTTGAAACGCACACAGTAGGATCCGCCTGGTTGCCTACTCAAATCATTAGCCAAAGTTTTACTAGACGTCGCGTGCTCCGTCTACATTGTGACGTCATATTTCAGACGTAAAACGTTCAAGTTTTGTCTTTGGAAATAGCCGAAGAGAGTAACGTTATTCCGAACTATTTTTTATTTCTTCTTTCATTGTTTATCAATTTCATTCATATGAATGCCGCTGTAATAAAATTAAATACTTTATTCGGTATCTACAAGATCAGTTCCTTGACCTTAATGTTTTGATTTTCCATCTGATAATTTGATAAGACATACATAGAACAAGTCGTGTTTTTTGATTGAAGCACTATTGAAAATTATCTGGTTTCCTTTTTAATTTCTTTTAATTCGAATTACCTTCTATTGAAACACTGGAACTTATTTAATCGAGTTTAGAGGCAACAAACTTCGATAAGTACTGATCAATCAATGATCGAACTAACTTTTTAAAAACAAAATGGCTGCCAAAATGGCGGCGCCCAGGGCTGGAAGAAACTTTTTTTGGCCTTAGTACCCCTGATTCAACTTTCATTTTTCACTGATTTTCTTATATATACGTGTTACCATTAATCCTCGCTTCGCGAGGCGGGCTTCGCCCGCCTCTCGCTGCGCTCGGTATAAATAATATCCATTTTCCCCTGGATATTCTTATGTTTATAATCATTAGTCCCTTTTCTAACAGGATGATTTAATAGTCATATCATATGTTGAGTATTGCAGTTCTCAAAAAGATCCTTAACAATAGTTTATATAATGGATATAAACGTACATCAAACTCTGAACCTTATCGTGAGACCAAAGAATTATCCTGGGGCCAAAGTCTTAACAATTAATATGTAAACGGTGTGACCGTTGGACCGAGCGCAGATTTAACACAGTGCAGTTTGATTTTTGTAGAATAAAATTTATTTGAAACGCACACAGTAGGATCCGCCTGGTTGCCTACTCAAATCATTAGCCAAAGTTTTACTAAACGTCGCGTGCTCAGTCTACACTGTGACGTCATATTTCAGACGTAAAACGTTCAAGTTTTGTCTTCGGAAATAGCCGAAGAGAGTAACGTTATTCCGAACTATTTTTTTATTTCTTCTTTCATTGTTTATCAATTTAATTCATATGAATGCCGCTGTAATAAAATTGAATACTTTATTCGGCATCTAAAAGATCAGTTCCTTGACGAAAATGTTTTTATTTTCCATCTGATAATTTGATAAGACATACATAGAACATGTCGTGTTTCTTGATTGAAGCACTATTGAAAATTATCTGGTTTCCTTTTTAATTTTTTTTAACTCGAATTACCTTCTATTGAAACTCTGGAACTTATTTAATCGAGTTTAGGGGCAACAAACATCGATAAGTACTGATCAATCAATGATCGAACTAACTTTTAAAAAACAAAATGGCTGCCAAGATGGCGGCGCCCAGGGCTGGAAGAAATTTTTTTTGGCCTTAGTACCCCTGATTCAACTTTCATTTTTCACTGATTCTTTTTATATATACGTGTTACCATTAATCCTCGCTTCGCGAGGCGGGCTTCGCCCGCCTCTCGCTGCGCTCGGTATAAAGAATTATCTGGCTGATTAGTTTCTGAGAAAATTTTTAAAGATTTACCCTATATATTCCTTTGTTAAACTTTGACCCCCCATTGTGGCCCCACCCTACCCCTGAGGATCATGATTTTCACAACCTTGAATCTACACTACCTGAGGATGCTTTCACACAAGTTTCAGCTTTCCTGGCTGATTAGTTTCTGAGAAGAAGATTCTAAAAGATTTACTCTGTTTATTCCTATGTAAAATATCGACCTCCCATTGTGACCCAAACCTACCCCCGGGGGTTATTATTTTCACAACTTTGAATCTACACTACCTGATGATGCTTTCACACAAGTTTCAGCTTTCCTGGCTAATTAGTTTCTGAGAAGAAGATTTTTAAAGATTTACTCTATATAATCATATGTTAAACTTCGACCCCCCATTGTGGCCCCAACCTACCCCCAGGGGTTATTATTTTCACAACTTTAAAATCTACACTACCTGATGATGCTTTCACACAAGTTTTAAGCTTTGCCGGCTGATTAGTTTCTGAGAAGAAGATTTTTAAAGATTTACTGTATATATTCCTTTGTAAAACTTCGATCCCCCATTGTGGCCCCACCCTACCCCCGGGGGTCATGATTTTCACAACTTTGAATCTACACTACCTGAGGATGCTTCCACACAAGTGTCAGCTTTCCTTGCCGATTAGTTTCTGAGAAGAAGATTTTTAAAGATTTACTTTATATATTCATATGTTAAACTTCGACCCCCAATTGGGGCCCCACCCTACCCCCGGGGGTAATGATTTTCACAACTTTGAATCTACACTACCTGAGGATGCTTCCACACAAGTGTCAGCTTTCCTTGCCGATTAGTTTCTGAGAAGAAGATTTTTAAAGATTTACTTTATATATTCATATGTTAAACTTCGACCCCCAATTGGGGCCCCACCCTACCCCCGGGGGTAATGATTTTCACAACTTTGAATCTACACTACATGAGGATGCTTCCACACAAGTGTTAGCTTTCCTGGCCGATTAGTTTCTGAGAAGAATATTTTTAAAGATTTACTTTATATATTCATGTTAAACTTCTATCTCCCATTGTGGCCCCACCCTACCCCCGGGGGTCTTGATTTTCACAAATTTGAATCTACATTACCTGATGATGCTTTCACACAAGTTTCAGCTTTCCTGGCTGATTTGTTTCTGAGAAGAAGATTTTTAAAGATTTACTCTATATATTTATTTGTTAAACTTCGACCCCCCATTGTGGCCCCACCCTCAGGTGAGCTAAAAAGATTAAGTTTACGATACAATAAGTTGTTAAAGTTGGTTTCTGGAAGAATAGACTTTGAAAATTTTCTAAATAAATACATTGTATTGACAAATTTTTTACTTTTTTAATCTTTAGTTTTTAAGATCTGTGTACAAACATAGAATTGTGAGCAAATCTTTGTATCTTGCTTATAATTCGAAGCTTAACACTCAAATATGGTTAGTAAATAGAAATTGTAAACAATTAAACACTGTTAAGAAACATGCACTACATGTATAACAAATAAAGAACACAATTTATTTTTTCGAAATGAATCATATATATACATGTATATACCTACATATTTCCGTCAGCGATATCAAACTCTATTTAAACTGAATAAACTCGAGAAAATGTCGAGCATCTCAACAAAACCTATTGCATTAATTTACCATTACGCAAAAGATAATGCCGAATTACCGATAGAATGAATTGTATTTCAGTACCCCTACAGCAAAATTTGCTTAATATGCGCAGGTAAACAGTTAACTGTTTGATTTACCGAAGTATCTGTTTGATTTGATACGTAAAAATCACGAAATACAGACGATAGTTTCCAGGTTACAAAGCGTAAATAATGAAAACGAAACGACAATCAGAACAAGCTAACACCAACGTCATGTGTGAAAACTGTCAACGCATTGAAATATTTAGCCACAATTTACTTCACAAAATCGGCACCAATATATTTTGCATGTTTCAAAATTTCCCTTCATACGCGAACTGTTGCACAACAAGCAGATTCATCATAGTCAGATCGACCCTTTTTCGTATAATGTCATGGCTGCTTTAAACAAAGAACCTCGTTTTAGAAGTATGGAATACGAGTCTTGGTAGAATGGGTATGCAAACCCGGGCCGTGGCAAAATAAAAGCCGGGGCAGATCGGCAATCGTCAATTCCAAATACGCATTATTTTGTAGCAATATTTACAGCGAATACAAATATACTAGTCCATCAAATATCCTGAAATTTTAATGAGATTGGCAGATTAATAACTGCGAATCTTTTGTTTTGCCCAGGCCAAGTCTTGCCTACCCATTTTACCGGATGCCGAACACGAAGCTATTAAACTGATTGAAACACGCCTTTCCTTTATCATTATTTTCGTAATAACTCAGATTTGAAATAGAATTACCCCTTAATTTTTGCAATTTATATTTTCCTTCCCATAAGGATAATTTATGCTAAACTACGTTGAATTTGCTTCGGTAGTTCTTGAGAAGAAGATTTTTAAAAATGCACCCCCCTTTTTCTACAGTTTCAAGGTTTTCTCCGCTTTGAATACAGATCGGACTTTTATTTCTGCAATTTATATTCGCCCTCCCATAAGGATGCTTTGTGCCAAATTTGGTTGAAATTGGATAAGCGGTTTTAGTATTGTGGTGTGATTTATTGAGAATTGAACATAAGGATACTGGGGGAGATGTTAGTTTTATAAATTATTCGCTAAAAGGTATGTAAATTTGCTTTTAATTCTCGGCCAGGCTTTCCTCTGTCGTTGTTTACGATATAAAAATCCGACTAGAACAACACTACCCCGTGTATATTGAACTTGAAATTTTATACGTATCGTTAGTTTGATCAATGCTTAAATTGAAAAGTGCTGCTAGAATCCCATGTTGTGTGTTGTTTTGATGCAACTTGCCGTTTTCCGTGCAAACTATATAAAAGTTGGGAAGGTTTTACGAGAACCGGATGGATAACTTTTTAATAAGGAAAAACATAGGATTCTAGCAGCGGTTTTGAATAAACTGAGATGTTTTGCCTTCACTTGGTATGTTTAATTTATTTTGGAAACCGCGGGGTAATATTGTTCTATCTCATTTTATGTTAAGGAATATACGTAAGCTATTTATAGTTGTCACGTGATAATGCACCAATGTGGCAGTGATGTACTACCCGATTTTATTGCACTGACATCTATTTTAAAGGATAATACTAAGTTTTTGATCTTATTTAAAATAATTTTTTAATTTCACGATTTTGAATACAACAGTCAAAATAAGACGGCATATTGCCCATATGCTTCCTTAACACCCCCGCGTGAGAATTTTTTTTTTTTGAAATTGTAATTTCACTTGCTTTTAGACCAATGACATGTTTATATGCAATTGTGAATTGAAAATGTCAAAATAAAAAAATTATTAAGAAAAAACAAAAACAGAACATTCAGAGAAGTCTCAGAATAGGGTTCAAAAAGCAAGCAAGAGACTCTCTGATATGTCAATCTAAGAGCTATGATACTCAGGTGAACGTCAATTCAAAATTAAAATTATGCAATTCTTTTTGGTCTTTTATACACTCGATTCTCTCTTTCACGACTTCTCGAAGTAGTATCGGCTGATACTACTTCGAGAAGTCGTTCATGTTCGTGTTCATCACTTTTAGAACTTTGTTGCTTCACATTTTTGGTTTCGGTTTCAAGCCTTTTCAAAGTATATACGACTTGTTTATGTCCATCATGTTTACCTGCGGAAACACAAAGAGCACAAATAGGAATGTCACATTTTTCACAATAAAGTTCACAAAGTTTTGTGGAATGTTTTAAGCATTTAGGAATAGACCCTCGCTTTCTAAGTGGTACAACTCTGTGCTCTTTGGATTCGTCTAGGAGATGTTTTCCCACACATGTTGTACACAGATATATTTCACAATTGTCACAGTACAAAGGGGGGCTGGGGGTTTCACAGAGGTCACATCGTAACACATCCTGGGCCCAACTCCTGGAGACCATGTTGAGTCGCCTTTATGATAGTAGTTTTGTTATAATTCTAAAAAAGAAAACAATATATTTTATTAGCGTCAAACTGGGAATGAAGATTTACCTGCAATGCTTGTACACTTAAGTTTTCAAACGGGAAGGATGAAAGAGATTTTAGAAAATTAGAGGGAGCAACATTATTTATTGTTATATTCCGTAGTATATTCTCACTATATAACTCTATATAGTCGAATAGTCAATAATTGTAATACAAGCTCTTCCAAAAAAATATTGACCGGTCAATATTCATATAATAGTGTTTTGTGCATGTACTATGCCTAAATAGTTGTCAGGGTTTGACACATGGTGACCGAGCCGGAGGCGAGTGCACTATGTATCAAACCCTGACTTTCATCCCGGTTAAGTTTTGCGCAATGGATGTTGAGAAACATTGATTTAACTGACGTCATTTGGTTTTCTGATGAAGCCCATTTCACTCTTGACGGACATGTCAACAAGCATAACATGCGTTTCTGGGGCCCGTTTCTCAAAAAGGCGTAAATCTGGGCCTAAGTTAGTCCGACTAGCGAAGTTACGCCAATATTTAGTCGGGTCTAAGTTGCGTTTCTGAAAGAGGCGTAAGTTAGGGTTTAAATGTCGAATAACTTAGACATCTCCGCTGAGTACTAAGCATGCGCATATCGTATTTTGTTTTGCTTTGAGGCTATGATTATATGTGGTGGATCAATTTTCAAATTGATATATATATATATATATATATATATATATATATATATATATATATATATATATATATATATATATATATATATATATATAGTACATGTACCCGAAAGTACGCACGTTATGCTATACCACTGTGCATAGTTCAAGTCGTTCATAACAGTGTACATGTATATTTATGAAAGTAGAAATGCCTACACACTTCTTAACATAATGAAATTTTAGAGAAAAACAGTTGATATGAAAAAGGCATATATAAGAGGTTTCAGAAATCAAATATATGACAATTCAATGCATTGTAGATTATGTTGAGGCACAATCGTACATACTAATTGAACGAAACAATACAAATAAATTAACTCCAATGTTTTTGTAAATTTCAAATCATTGTAGAATACAGGGACAGGGTACAGTAAATATGCCCGCATACATCTGCAGAATGATAAGTATGCTTTATATAGATACATGTAGACACTTTCAGATGCTGGGATAAGGCTTGATTCTTTTTTACCATATCACTATATTATTTGTAGAAAATAATATGACCATGGGTTATACACAGCAACCAACTGAAATCGAAAATATCTACTGTATAACTAACATTACATGAGCTTTTTCCATGTCTACAGAAGGAAGAAAAGTCCCAACCTCTGTTCCAATAATGAAAGAATGTAGACATTGACATGGAAACGATTCTTGATTTTCTGCGATTCAAATGATAATAGTTTTGAAAGATATTGTCAACAATTAACAAGACAGAAATTATCAACATTTGTGACCGGGGCTCCCCAACTCCCTTTCCTGTTTTTGGTTAAATCGATTGATTGTTTTGTTTTGGGTTTTTTTCGGGGGGTGGGGGGATGGGGGGGGGGTGAAAGTTATATATACTGTATACATGGAATTATTGACAACCGTTTAATTTTCAATCATTTCACCCTCGTTGTCAGCGGGTGAATTTAAGACTTGTTGATTATCAGTGTCTAATATTAAGTAACTTAAGTAACAACTGTGACTGGGCGAATTCATGGCAGAGCGAAACTGTTTGCAAGTGTAGAAGGGCGGAAATTACACGGGACAAAAATAACCCTGTATACAGTATCTTGATTAAAATAAGTATGACAAATGCACGCTTGTTAAATTTGTAAATAATGCAAAATGTTGTAAAACTGCTAAAACAACGCTTTTGTAGTGCAAGTCGACAAATTCGAAATAAAAAAAACCACCCCTTGATATACATATAACTTAAATATGATGAAACAAAACTATCGTGAATTCAAGTAATTAAAGATCAATTCAGTGAAATGAGTACAAATAAACAACACATATGCATATGCACGAAGATCATCGATAGTACATGTAAACCATACCTATCTAAAAAGAATTACGATCGATGTTTAATATGGAGGCAATTGATCACTTAATCCTAGAATTGATTAGATTAATGAATTTGATTTCCGAAAATCCAAGGTGTGCATGTGAAATTTTAGAATCTTCAAGAACCTTGACAAACGCTTGTCGATAGATCTAGAATTGATACACACTCTGCACGCTTCTAAAACATAATTTTAAGTAATATTTTAACAAAAATTGATTGTACATGTATCTAAATGCGAGGTCATAAACATTCAAAATATATGTAGCTTTCATACGGTTTTGCAAAGATACTAGGAGTAAAAAAAATGAAAAATGAGAATGTATACGTGTTGTAAAGTTGTAAGTAATATACATGTAGGTAAAGAATATACAACAACACACAAGGACAAATTACAACTGTAAACGTTTTGAGTTGCTCCTATACAATGGAGTATTCTCAATATTTTGAAATCAATTTTGTTTCATAGGTTCAAATTTGATTAGAAACATTAAATTCTAGTCTATATGCTTACCGAGTATTGATTTCAAGATCAATAACCTATTCGTACTTCTGTATACATCTATCTTGTTGGGAATACATGTTTAATTTAGAATTATGGCATCTTTTTAATTATTGTGTTAAAAATATATCATTTATCGGGGTATACCCATCTTGAATTCTTCATACTTAAAGTAGATTTCATTAATGAGTAGTAATGTATATTATATGCGTTCAATCAGATAAGCCAATTAATTATCAAATTGATTTAATCTTAATTTATTTAGAAATAGGAACAGTTATCGAACAAAAAGTTATATGTACATGTAAAAATATTTCAATAAATGTGAATGTTTACCTTAATAACACGTATAACAAACCAAAAATTAAAATTCTCTGTTTATTTTGCCTTTAAAACAAAACACTCGCCATTTTTGTGCACAGACTAAGGACTTACGCCTACCCATTAGCAGGCGTAGATTTAAACCCAAATTTAGTCCTGACTAAGTTTCCGCCTTTTTGTGAAACGCAACTTAGTCTGGTTTTGAGGTTTAGTTCCTACTTTAGTCCGGACTAAGCTTACACCTGGACGTAGGCCTTTTTGAGAAACGGGCCCCTGGGGAACTTCAAAACCAGACTTTTATGCAGAAAGACCACTTCATAGTAAGAAAGTTACAGTATGGGCAGCACTGAGTAGTACTGGAATCATAGGCCCCTTTTTCTATGACGAAGATGGTGAAACCACAACAGTTACGTCGCAACGTTATCTGACCATTCTAAAGACGAAATTTCTTCCTGAGCTAAGGAGAAGATATGTAGAAATGAACAACGTATGGTTTCAGCAGGATGGCGCTACCCCACACACTGCAAAAATTGTACTTGAATGGCTGGCTCAAAAATTCGGAGAACATTTCATATCCTTACGTTCAAACATTGAATGACCACCACATTCACCTGATCTCAACCCTTTAAATTTTTTTTTTTGGGGGGGGGGGGGTTATTTAAAGGACCGTGTTTATTCACCACCCCCACAAGACACGAGTGCTCTGAAAATGTCTACACGAAGAGAAATCCAGCGTATAACCGTAGAATCTTGTAAAAATGTTATCAGGAACTTCAGAGATAGAATGAGACTAGTGACTGAGAAACATGGCGGACATTTGGAACACGTGCTAAAATGACGTTGAATCGAGTACTGTGCTTCTAAGTTGACTTAATTTTAAAATGCCTGTCGAAAAATAAATGATTCAGCTTTATTGAAACTTTTGATTTGATAAAATTGTATGCAGTTGCTCATAACATTTTTGCAAAATTTCAGTCCATACATGAAGCATAACTTTTATTCTAAAACTGTAAAGTTGGGACACGTTTGCTGAAACACCCTGTACTTAATATATGCTTTGCTATAAGTAGCTGTGACGTTTGAATGTTGTCTAGTCCCTCAAAATAATCACCGGAAAAGCAAGCGTTTGATCTTTCAAAATTAATCAATTGATTTGATTGATTTTATAATCAACAAGTTGTTGAACAATAAAATATCAACAAAGGTTTATGTTTTCAAGAAATGAAAGACGTTTGACATTACCGAGAAAACTCGAAATGTTAAGCAGACGAAATCTCATTGATTTTTTTTTCTTGTACATTCTTTATCGAGCGTCATTTAAAAAAGCGTTTTTGAGATTCTCGTGTAGAATTTCTTTGAAAAATGTTTAATCAATTTGTTCAAAAGTTTCTCAGAAACTCTAACTTTAAAATTACCGTCAATAATGAGGTGATTTTAGAAAGATTAATAATTTTTATTGCTTGATGTCAATCGTATGCATATGTATATAACAACTAACTCTAGACAATAGTTGATAATTGTAATATTAGCTCGTCCGAAAAATATTGACCGGTCAATATCTTTTAAATATTTTTTTTTAATATTGACCGGCTAGGAATATTATCTAGAGAACATTCCCTCTATTTCAAAATAATTGCATCTGGTTTGTTGATTTGTAAACGGTGACGTAAATAAATCTTTGCGACGCCAAAACAAGGTGACGTCATTATAGGCAATCAGTCAAGGCATATAAACAACGGCCGCGCAATGGGACGGTTCGCTATCATAACGGAGATATGGAATTGCGAATTATTGTGAAGTAAAATCAGGTTACACATCTTTAACTTACTTTCTACGGACGGTGGAATATCACTAGTGACTTTTTGATGCCGGATTTTTTGGAAATGACCTGCGAAAATTTAAATTTGTGAATTCGATCTATTGTGAGCTAAAAAAAATTACAGCGATCTGTTTTCAAATCCTTTCTTAAAGTTTGGTTTGTTCCATCACATAACAAAACAAATGTTGACTAAGTTTGCGGGCAACATTGATTATATTAGCCCTCCTTGGACGAATATATTGCCCACCGTTTCGCATCAGACAATATTTCTACCCTCGGGGGCTTATATAATCAATGTTGCCATCAACCCCAGTCAATATTTGTATAGTGCAACAATGTTAAATAAAAAGATAAATGAATGAAAGTGCGCAAACAAAGAAAAGTTGCCGCATTTTATCGATATATTTAATGGTTATTCTTTTACATTGTAAACGCATATTGTATTGATTGTCAGATTTTATGAATATTTTAATGGGTATTCTTTTGCATTGTAAACACATATCTTATTTGAAATATCACATTAAACCAGTTTGAGAGATTGGCCCAAGCTTGTTGATAAAGCCCTAGAAACAAATGATTCTAATTATCATCAATAAAGTTCTAATTCAGACAGATTAAAAACGCAGTTCTACTAATAAAAAAGAAATAACTGACCGTTGCGATCTAACATAGTGGTTTTCTTCTTCTTAATTCCTAAGTTGTTGAGGTGGGCGAGGTACGACGGTAAAGGTTTACTGACAAGTCGGTGAAATTTGTCTATAACCTAAGTATCGACCAGCTATCATTATTTAGTGAAGACCTTATCTGTGGTTCCATGGTGATTTGAAAACATGAAAACTATTTTTGCTGACAAATCATTGCGAACCAAAATGTAAACATTTCTTCAACTCACTTGTTTCTGCCTAAAACTGATCAAAGATAAAAAAAAAAAAGTAATGATGATTTACATGTTGTTTTGTATGACAATTAAGCATACAGGAACTCTTAAAACGGTTGAAAAATTATCAAATCTTAGGACATCTTCTTAAAATTGGTAAAATCTGGAAGAAATACAGTAAAACACGGTTATAACGAACAGGCTTATAATGAATTGACGCTTACAGCGAAGTGAATTTCATTCCCCAAGTCTCCATTTCATGTTGTAAACATGACGGATATAACGAATTACGCATATAACGAAGTTAAATTGCCCGTCCCTGGCACTTCGTTATAAGCGTGTTTTACTGTTCCGGTATTATGGAGGCTATTACTAGCATTGTCCACTCTACAATCATTTAAGAAAAAGGTAGAGCCCTGCCCTTTTAAGTTTAACTTTATCTCAAAATAGGGTATCATATTCTAAAGATTCGTCCAAGAAACAATTAATTGGCAATTATATGGCCAAATAACCCCACTTTAGAGCCTGAACATCTGGCCCAAGGGGCCAAGAAATTCACAATTTTGGTAGAGGGTTTCATGGACACCATAACCATGCATTCAGTTTTTTCCTCACATGTGTGGGAGTAAAGAAGATTTCTGAAAATTTCGCTTTTTTGCAAATTTGGCCCCGCCTGTTGCTCCCAGGGGTGATAGAGCTATGAACTTCACAATTTAGATTTCTCTTACCATTAAGGTGTTTCAAACCAAAAATGGCAACATTTGCCATCGTAGTTTTTAAGTAGAAGTTAAAAATGTAAACTTGTTAACGTACAACGCACGACGACGAACGAAGACCAACTGCACTAGGTCACCTGAGTTAATTTATGGTTATATGTATGTTTAAAGATACTGCTGTGAACCTATATATCATTTATTTCAAGGAAAAACCTTTTGTTCATACATGTTTTTTTTCATCGTTTTTTTTTTCACATACATTAATGAATTTAGTAAAATTATGAAAGATAAGAACTGCATGAAAATACAAAAATCGTTGCGTGCGTCGCAGGTGCCCCTACTTCTCTCTTTCAATTATTAGCAAAATAAAAGTATATTATGTAATCGTATTGTGTTGCTTTTGATAGTTTTAAATGATTTGGTTTTTTGAATATCGGTTATTGTTTTTAATTTGTATATGAATAACATAAACAGAACTTTCTTTTTATTTCTTTTTCATAAGAGTTAATAAAGGACTTTGTGTGGTATAGAGTGTTTCATCCCCCAAAATTGTAGAATTGTAGATAAAATGGCTGCAGTTAATTTCGTATTTTATTCTTTTTTGGTAACTATTGTTACGTTTTACTTCGCTCGCTCAATTTTTTTTTATTGATTCCTTATAAACAAGTATATAATAACATATCAAAAAATAGCATATGGTGAAAACAGATTTACACTATATATATCAAGTTTTTATAAACTAAAAATGTACACTGTATATGTATATGAGCTAATCAGAAAAAAGGAAAAAAATCAACAGATGTTGAAAAAACGTATACGATATATATCAAGTTTTTATGAAATAAAGATGCAACATGTACACCGTACGTACATTTAAACATGTATGTGTTGCATTGATAATGTACATGTGATTTTTTTGGCCCACACATAACAAAGGGTATCCCTACCATCAGTCAAAGTCTGTGTCCATGTTAGAAACCCTTGTATACAACAGAGGGACTGTCTCACTCGGAGGGTGGGCGTATATAAATATATACATATACATACATAATAGATATAAGCATAAATACATATTCATAGCATAAATGAATATTCATAGTAAAAGTGCAAAATTTTGAAAAAGTTTATTTTCTTTTATTTGATGTAAAAAAGATAGGACTGAACAATATGATAAAGTATTCTTTAATATAATTCTTAACGATTGACTTGTTTCTTCTTTCTCCTAAGTTTTCGACTCTACAGAACATTTTATATTTGTAAATTCTGAATGCAATAAATGAGAGGAAGATATTATAAAGCTTTGTTATTTCGTTATCATCAACAAAAAAAACAACAATGACATTTTTCCAAACAATAGTAAAATTTAAGCATTGGCTTGCCATATGCCAAACATGTTTTACATTTGCACAATCAAAAATTAGATGCTGTGCATTTTCGATCTCGGTTCTACATATTTTGCATTTGTTATTTACCCCTTTATTCCACTTACTAATTAACAGATTATTACTTAGTAAATTGTTTAGAGGTTTATTATTAAATTCCGCAATACTTTTATCTTTGACATTTTTAATTTTGTTGAAATATATTGATTTCTAAATTTCCTTATCTGGGAATTTGGAAATCCCTACCAAGCTTTCCTTGTGAAATTGGACTTTGAAATTTGAGCTTTACAAGCTTCGAATAAAAACCATTTAGTTTTGTATTCTTCGTCATTCTGTTGCATTTTGATATAAGGGAATTTAGAAAAATCATACATGAATTCAAATTTCTTAAACACTGTTTGTATTATTCTCGCAGATCCAATTGCTTTTTTTGTTTAACCTATCAAATATATCTCTTGTACTTTTTAACTTACCATTTTCTTTAAAGATGTCTTTAACATACAGTATTCCGCCTTTAATAAATCATCAACAAATATCGTTTTCCTTTAAAAGTAAATGAAGTATTCGACCAAAGTAGTTGTAATAAAAACAATTCGATATTTATTGATCTGTCATTATTTTGCTTAAAATCTTTACATAGATTAAAACAGGTAAACACTTGCTTATAAAATTCTGGAAAGTTTTTTAGTATACCATAATTTTCAGTCGATATTTCTGTTGTGCTCATTAAATAGTTTATATTGATATTCAGCGCTTTACAGAGACTATCTATATATTTTTTTACAACATGATTAGTTGTATTTAGGCGGGCAATCCACGTTGCCTTTACAGCCTATAGGTATAAGTAGCCATTGATCACTGACAATCGTATACCAGTAGCTGATGTCAACAATTTACAGATTCGATAAAAATTAACAAGTAGATTAATTAGTAAGTCACAAAACCAATTGTCTCAGATATCTCAGAGAGATGAGAGAGAAAAACCTTCACTCGATTGGAATGAATTGATATAGGTCTTTACTAGCATTATCGCCTAACAGAATGTGTGCTTCCTAACACCCTACGTGATGGGAATCTATTTTTCACAAAGTTACCTGGGGTTAGAAATCACGTGGTGAATTATAATATTCAACAGGTCTAAGTGATTACTGATAACAACAGAGAACACGAACACAAGAAAAAAGGTTTTTTGTCTTCTTTACCATGGCTGTTGATTTACGTTTAACATTAGCTCACACACACACACACACACACACACACACACACACACATTTGAATTTTTTAATCTTTTCAAAACGTTCTGTTGTTTCTTGAAGAAAAAAAAAAGAAAAATTAATAGCCTTACAAAAAGTGTCACCCCCTTTCAAAAAAAAATTGTTGAATGAAGAATAAACATCAAAATCATGCATTACCTTGTTTTTCTGCGGATTCCAAGTACATAACAGTATCTTTATTAACCATTGACCAACATATTCGAATTCACTTCTGTATAATGAAAAGTTTTACACTTTTTGGGATATTTTCTTCCATTCTAATCGTTAATACGAATTTTCAAATCTAAAGGTTACACATTACTTCACTAAATAATTTGAAAAAATTTTGATGTTGCTTAAGATCGAGTAGACTTCATTATCATTTACTGAGGAACTTGGGGAGTTTAGCGAACATTGTCGTGTTTCATTTTAAGGTCACTTTAGTCACTCAAGTGAATGTTGGTTCGTACCCTAGGGTGGGGCATACAATGCAAAGTAGGAAGAATGTATGAAATCTTATTCTATACCCCTATCTACATTTTAGAAAAACAAAACACATGGTTAAAATGTCCTTGAAACCCTCTACTGATATTCAAAAATTCATGACCCCGTAGTTTGGAATTCAGGACCTTGAACGGGGCCAATATAATGAAATTGTAGTAAATCTTCTTTTTTACTCCCATAGATATTTGATAAAAAGTAAATGCATTGTAAGGATATCAATGAAGTCATGTATCTTAACTATAAAATGTATGGTCCCTGGGACAGAGGTTCAGGCCCTAGGGCGAGGCCAGTATGGCCATATAGTGAAAATGTATTGATCTAATAAAAAGTTCTTCTGTACTATCAGATCCGTGTGAGATAGAGAAACGCACTGTTATTATGTTCAAAATTTCCTGGTGGTTTATTGTGAATTTAACTGCTAAGCCCTGGAGCAAAAGATGTGACTTTAAATATGGTTGGGGGGGGGGGGGGCTGTTAATATGGCCATGTATTGAACATGTATCATTACTTAGGGTCATTGCTGTAAGTCTTACATTAACAATACAACTTGAAAACTTGAATCTTGGAAACTACAAATTGTCTCTTGACAATATTAGATAAAATATGTGTTCTATTTTAGAAAATCTACATTAATATTCTGAGCATTGTAAACATTTCGATTCTATCGATATTTGTAATGGGTATTCTTTTGCATTGTAAACGCATATATATTATTGAAATATCACATTAAATCAGTTTGAGAGATTTGCCCAAACATGATGTTAGAGTCTTAGAAACAAATGATTCTAATTATCATCAATAAAGATCTAAACAAATCAAAAACGCAGTTCAGCTAACTAATGAAGAAGAAATAACTAACCGTTGCGATCTAACATAGTGGTTTTGTTCTTCTTAATTCCTGAGTTGTCGAAGTGGGCGAGGTACGACGGTAAAGGTTTACTGACAAGTCGGTGAAATTTGTCGATACCTTAAGTATCGACCAGCTATCATTATTTATAGAAGACCTTATGTGTGGTCCCATGGTAATTTGAAAACATCAAAATTATTTTTGCTGACAAATCATTGCAGAACAAAATGTAAACATTTCATAAACTCATTTCTTTCTGCCTAAAACTGATCAAAGATAAAAATCAAAAAGTAAGGATGTTTTACATGTTGTTTTGTATGACAATTAAGCATACAGGAACTCTTAAAACGGATGAAAAATAATAAAATCTTAGAACATCTTCTTAAAATTTGAAAAATCTGGAAAAAATATTATGGAGGCTATTACTACTATTGATAGTATTGGTATCCTTTTCTTAAAATTGGTCTTACAAACAATCGTTTGGCGGGATATATAATAAATTATTTGCTATATGTGTCTATCGAGGTACATTGAAGTTATATTTTTATTGAAAAAAATATATGCATATCTTCATTTTTTTTAATACGACAATTAATTTTTAGAGCCATACATCATTTGTTAAAAGAATTCTTTTTAACTATACATATAGACTTGAAAAACAAAATGGGTCTGGTATGAAGATGTCTGTCACATTCTACATAGATCGTTGTGTATTGACATTCATTTTTTTAATTTAAAGAACAATGTTAATGTGTTTCCTTGTACACATGAGTTCAAGTTTAGAGTGGATTTTTTCTTGTTCTTAAAGCTGACATGAATTTATAAAAGCATTTGGTCGCCATATTAGTTTCGATCGCTCCTCTACTGCCACTGGGGTATATATACCGGTTGAGAAAGTTACGGTCGGTTGCTTTCCGATCGAGGCATTCACGTTGCACGGACTTCTAAATGCATGAACTATACATTGCAGTAATATGTATTAATAAAGAAAAAAGAAAACAGCAATCAATGAAATACAAAATATATTTATTCTTTGAAAGGATATCCATATATCCGTATTATTTTGCACAGACAGTGCTGCGTTATTTCGCATGCGCAACAAACACGTGTGTCGTTCATATAGAACGCATAACGTCTGCATCTTCTTGAAAACCACGGCGACACTACATCCAACACAGTAGCTAAATGATAGTAAATCCAAGAAAATAACGTTGTTTCCATCCGTTCATACAAAAACGTCCCGTTTTTAAAACCCTTGCGATAATTGACATCGCTCGATCTGCCGCAGTGTGTGGTTTGCGCATGTGCAATGTTATAATATACACAGGAAAACGGTCTACAATTATCGTGGAATTTTTTAGGCATCTGCGCCTGGATTTCAGTCTGTCTTGTTTCGTCGTTTATTTGATATATCTTGCCAGTGCAGTGGTTGTCATATTATTTTTGTTCAAAACACGTCTTTACAAGTCTTTTCGTCCAAGGTAAAGTGTTCGGGTTTATGAATTTCCTGAATGCGGTGAAGCATAAATTGTGCTCTCGGCCTTATATACATGTAGGGGTGTCCAGCGATAAGCAGAACAATAGAAATCGTTAACTAATATGACGCTAGTCGGAGATAATCAGAAAATAATGCGTATTTATGAATTCATGTCAGCTTTAAATAGATTTCATGACGACTGATAAAAAAGAGTAAATATTTTTTATCATTTACATGTAACAGAATATTTTTATTTTTTGATGAAAGCTTAAGGCGGTCGCGTTTTCTTTTTTTGTGGCCTTCCTCGATGCAGTGAGTGGATGTAATTGTGTTAGACCTTCTTAGACCAACCCTATATCCTAATTCCCAATTTTTTTTTATCTCTTCTGGGATGATTTCACGACATATGTAACTGTTAACAAAGTATTCCATGTGTTTAAGAATAGCAAATTGCTTCGAGGGGTTCGGTTTAGGTTCGGAGAGAGACTGCTGTTTCGAATCAAAATTCGATTATTTTTGCTTTTCAGTTTGTTTACAGTTTACAGTTTGTTAATACGGCCATTTTTTTCTGTGAATTAGGTTGTCAATCATAAACCTGTCTTCCAAATGTAATGAACGGAAAAATATTAGTATGTTTTATTGGAAAATTCAAACGGTTAGTTTTTCAGGTCATCAATAAATTATTGAGAAATAATATTTCGTTAATCTGTTTTATATAATTCTTTATGTTTGACATACAAGCATACACACAATTCCAATCACAAATACCACGCACAAACACACCAACTCACACATATATCTATTTTGAACAACCATTATCTAAATATATATTCATGTAAGTCATATGCATGTAATTATTAGGCTTAGAAGTGGTTACTTGCTTAAAAATAATAAAAATAATTGTAAGGAAAAGAAATTGTAGTTGTAATACAAACAATAAAGAGAGAGAGAAAAAGTTATCAGTCAAATATATCTTTCCAAGTATACCTTATTTTTTCAAATTTATGTACTTTAAAACTTTGAAATGCAGTATATATTTCAACATTTAATTTTACATTTAAATGACTAAGAAATTTTATTAGATTTGGCACCTTATTAACATCAGACAAGAAACTAAGTATTGTTTCATAAATAAAACAATAAAATTAATTTCTTTGTTATGACAGTTCAAATGAAGTTTACGAAATATAACATTTATAACAGTAAGTCGAATCGTTTCAGAAGCCTTTCTGTAAATATGAAGACTCAATTTTATCACAATAAAAAATATAGACATCTGATATTTTGTGTTCTGTGGTTTTTATACATATACCCCTTATGTTTTTGTTTTGTTTAATCAATGTTGCAAAGATTTCAGCATAGAAAATGGATAAATAAGGAGCAACAGGGTCTCTTTGCTTACAATCCTTTGTATATCAAATTGTTTCCATAAATAACCACTTTGTATCATAGTTGCTTTAAAGTTCATGTTTACAATATTTTTCAAGTGGATAATATGAGACGTTATATCATATATAATCGTATCATATATCATATCATATATAAAAACAGTATTTTCCCTATACATTTATCATTCAAAATCTTTTGAGCCAACAATATTTTGGAAATTAACTTTGCGCAAAATTTAATTCGTGAATTTTATGTTGAGCCCCAAAAAATTACGAAGATCTCTTTTCAAATCCTTTAGTTTGTTTCTTCATATATCAAAACAAATGTTGACTGTGGTTTCGGGCAACATTGATTATATTAGCCCCCTTGGGGCGAATATTTTGACCTTCGCTTCGCGTTGGGCAATATTTCGTCCCTCGGCAGCTAATATAATCAATGCTGTCCTCAACTCCATTCAATAATTGTATAATATACTCCAAATCTACATTAACTTAATTTGAATCATTGTATGCATATAGATTTTCATGATAATTTTTCACACTTTCAAAGATTTCTAATTGGTTATATATCTTTCCTGTATCCTCCACTTCCATTGTTGTAGTATTATCTTAAAAATATACGAGATTCCAAGTTACAAAAATAGTTTGAAGGTTTTTCCCCTTCCTCTATCTAACGAACACGAGTCCTTATCATGTGTCCTCATAGTTTAGAGTTTTTCAGCTCCATGTCAATTACATAAAAAATGTCTATTTCATGTTGACCCCTTAATAGTCTAGTGCGAATATTTTCCTCTTGAAATACCAGACGCTTTGAATTTGCTGATCGATGTGTTATCGCCTAAGAAATTGCAATTTTGTTTTGTAGTATGGTCAAACAGTTAAGTTTTTTTCCAGGTCTTGCTTTTATATGTGTTACATAACTTTAACTTTGCCTTCGGTATTTTTGAATTTGGCCTTAATTTTTATGTTTTTTTTCTTCACTTTTGACTTAAAGAGTTCATACCTTTAATCGAAGATACGGATGACATTCTAAACTTCCATTATTTCCTTGCACATTTCTATAGAACTTCCGTAGAATGTTTCCTCAATGATTTCAAAATATGTTTTTAGATTAGGTTATAATTAAGGTTTTTGCATCCGATTTGTGTTGTTGTTGTTGTTGTTGTTGTTTTTTGCATTAACATTCAGAAAAAAAAACAGTACAAATTGTATTTTTTCGACAATAGTTAGAATATTACATCTGCTATTCAAATCGGACGAAGCAGTCCGGTTTTTTTAATCACAGATAGAAAAGTTTATTTTTAGCAGTGCTATGTTTCTTTATACAACAATAACTCAATATATTTAATCATTTTATAGCAAGTATACTCAATTTACCATTACGATAAGCATGCACCTTCAGGGATCACAAAATCCCACTTCTGAAACCACTGAACATTCATAAAGATCCAGGTTTTGATTTAATACATTTTTTTTAAATTGTAACAAATAGAGTCCTATCAACATACCAAAACCCCTGACTCTAGGGAAATATATTTTACAATATTGATACAGGCATTCTTGATCATCATAACAATTTCACAATTCATGTTTTCTTTCTCCTAACGAACTACACAATAATGGTTGATATAAAAATTCTGGTTGTTTGTTCAAAGATGTAAAAATGTTTATCTATTAATGCACGACGGACGACGACGAAAAGTTATGCCTCGAGTGACTTAAGCATGGAACATGTATTTGTGTCCTTAATTTCATGCATCAAGTAGCATTGTAAGGATGGATACTTTATTGATATGAAAGTTTACACGAGTTTAGAGCAATTGAGAATCATGCTTATTCTTCTTCTTATTTTTTTTTTTGTTTTTTACATCGTCTCAACGATGCTCTTGCAAAGAAGAGGTCCATCTCGTGAGAAAAAAGAGCTGGCAAAACAACAACCTCTACCTTCCTTCCATGCATCGTAAGCATTTTATCAAAAAAAATATGGATTGTCCTCCCCCTTTTTCCCGAGGGTTTCAAATAAATGAGAGGATCTTTCATCCACTTTGGATCAACACCTAATTGTTTATGAATCTTTTATAAACAAGGACAGCAGTTTCAGCATGAGATGTTTTCAACATTTCTTTAACGTTGCTTATGTGCGTCATATTTAAGCCAATTTTTGGAACAATAGAGTCAACTGCGTTACTATCCACTGTGGAGCTTGGGGAGTTCAGCAAATAATGTAATCTTCTTATTTTTTCCAAAGTATTTATTTCGTCTTGGGTATATTTTCGTATGCTTAGAAAAGATGTTTGGTTTGGCATTGCAAGTTTCCTAAGCGTCAACTAAGCCAGTATGTTCGTATATCTTTTTCTGGAAATGTCCAGGCAATATTCATATGAATGTTCCGTAACCTGTAGCAATGTCTTTATGACATCCTCCTCTAACATTTTACAGTTATTCATCAACTTTTTCCAGGCGTCTGTCCACTCATTATCAAAAAGACAAGAAAACTGTTCTGCGATTTTTGTCGGACAATTTTGGTAAGAATTTTCTGTTCCTGACAGCGAACTAAACTGCTGATGAATCTGTTCGTTGTTGATCTCTGGAGGGTTAAAACTTGGAAATGATAATATAAGTTTAGAAGGGAGACTTCTGAATTCAGCATTCCTGGATTTAAAGGCAGATACAAGGCTAACGTCTTCAGATTTTATAAGTATTTTAAGTTAAGCAATGATCTGTGTGATTACAGAGATAGTTTTTGTGATTTCATCTTCCTGTTCTTTCAGGAGAGCCAAGTTTATTGAATCTGATTCATCAATATCCGATTTCAGCTTCTGCATGATGTTGTCTATTTCCCTGTGTAAGTTTTCACCATGTTTGTTGATAGCTGTTATCAATTTCTCAGAGTTTTTATTTAAATCACCTCTCTGAATTGTAATGTATGATGCAATCTTTGGTATTCAGGATAAATAGATTTTGTTAATTCCTTTAACTCTTGTTGCATTACTTTTTTGGTTTCAATTATTTTCAAAGTATAATCAACCAGTTTGTGTCCTTCATGTTCAGTAGAAGAAACACAAAGTGAACAAATAGGAATGTCACATTTTTCACAATGTAGTTCACATAGTTTTGTAGAATGCTTCGGACATTTAGGAGAAGACCCCCTGTTTTTAAATGGTACAACTTTGTGTCCTTTAGATTCATCTAAAAGATGTTCACCCCCACAAGTTGTACACAAATGTATGTAACATATGTCACAGTACAAAGGGTTGACAGGTCAGTTTTACATAAATGACACCGTAACACATCCTGGGTCAAACTTCGGGAGTCTATGCTTAGACACCTTTATGAGACCAGCTTTTCTATACTTCTGAAACAATAAAATAGTTTTCTTTTCAACAAACTGGTGATAAAATTGTAGCTGCAATACTTTAACAATAATTAAACGTTTAATTTAGGATAGAGGCAGAATGATGGAGTCATCATAAAATCAAAAAAGGCTACCTTATTTAGTGCAGCTAATAAAAGGTAAATGTATGTGAGTGCGCATATGAACATAATAATACATACGATTTGTGCCTAATTCGGCCCCTTAAAATGAACATCATCATTTTATTATCATTCTTGTTTTCATTGTACAGATGTACAAATAAAACTTTTTTTCATAATTTTATTTTTGATTCAAGTGTCCACAATTTAGAAAATGACATAAAATTAACCTTTCTCTGCCATTTTTTGTATATTTAGCATAAAACTGCTTGCTTCTAAGCAGTTTTTCTTGAAGTTCCCGAAACATTGAGTGCATGCTGTAACAAACAAAATATTTTCATTAGAAATGTACCTATCCAAGACTTTCAAGTGACAAACATAATTTGCTTGTTCAAAGTGTCCCTCTATATTTCCCATTCGAAAAAAAGGTAAGAAAAATGTCAAATTTTGACTGGCATTGAATGAAATATTTTAAAAAAAAAAGTGATTGCAAATAATTAAAAAAATTGAAAAATGGATCTTATATCAACTGTTCGTAAAAAAATACATAACAACTTAATGTATCTGAAACACTTTTAAAAGAGAGATGGTAATGGATACTTGTGTTTGCCAAAAAAAGTTCTGTATGAAAAATATCAAACAGTTTAAACCTTCCTTTTTTCACTTTTTAAAGGGCCTCATAAGTGCACTTGTTCTTTATATCTTATTTAAGGTATTCTAACCCATTTGGAAGATTGGTTTCAACCAAATGAAGGTCAAAGAGATCAATGATCATTGCTCTATTTCATGAAGCTTTATATCGACTTTAACGGGCGATTTCATTGTTTCAAATACTAGTAATCACTTAGACTCAAAAATTTCAGTGAGATTTTCAAGACACTTTAGTTGAAAATTTTGGTGTCGACGAATCTGAAATTAAGGAGGCCGGGTGTGCTTAACGAAATAGCCATATCTACCGTTATATCTTATATCTTATCTTTTTGTTAAACTTAAAACTTAAACTTAACTTTATTTATTTTACAACGATTGATAAACAAGTTCTACAACTTATATTAATATCTTAGAATAAATCCATTTTTAAAGGTATACATGCGTATACAGCTTAAGAATTTTTGCGATATTGAAAACAAGCATGACCGGATATATGAAAAAAATACGGAAAATTTAGCAATTATTTGTTAAATATTAACGAGAAAGTAGCCATAATTTGTAAATGAAAAATGAATAACGGCGATTTACCTATGCGTTATTCCACTGCCAACGGACTGATCACGTTTTCGTGTCGACATCTTGTGTACGATTTAAATTTAGCTTGTCATATCACGTGCGTATGAATATTTCATATAAAAATTGGGCGTTTACTGACCGACCCGGTCAGTAAATAAATTAATCAGAAACTATATTGAATACTTTTAAATGCGTTTGATTTAAACTGTATTATTTGCAGAAAGTTTATGACTGTTGTAGATTGATGGAAAAACGCAAAAATATCTTTCTTTTAAAATTTAAATTTCAAACGGCATATATACCTTTAGACGGAGCTCTTCTTCTTCGGGAAAGACTTGAATTATATATATTTACATTTTCCAGTATCTTTGCCTATGGTAACACTGTTGTATTGATTTGTACTATTTTATTGTATTGTATCGTTTATTACCAAGAACCATACGATTCATTGGTTTAACATATATACATAAGTAAAACGAACAAACATATGTAAACTTTTTTTTTAAAACATCACAATCTTGTATTAGACTGCGTGTGCACATAGCAGTGTGCAAAATATACACGACAAAAGTAAACAGGATAATGAGAAGTATATTCGCAAAACAAAAACAATAACTATGATTTTGTCGTAATTTTGAGCATTTATATAGATATTTTCCCAAATCGCACAACTCTTTGATATTCTTTGTTGAAAGTAATTGAATAAGTTTAAAGACAGAAGGCTTTTCATAATAATATTTTTTACATGCAACTTCCTTATTTCCTTATAAAAATGGACATATTAAATAAAATGAAACTCATCTTCAATATGTGATAGTTTACAAGCTCTCTCATTTCTATGGATATTATAAAATCTACCACGCTCAATCTATAAAACCCATAACTTTAAATGACGCATAATTGAGGCGCCAGCAGGATTTGCTCATATATATTTAAATATTTTATTGTACAATGGCTTAAAATTATATAAATATTAGTAATAAGGAATCCTTTTTTAAAATTCTTTGAATATTATAATGTGATAAATTCGACCAAGGCGTGATCAAATCCATCATAAAGCCCATCGGGCTTTATTAGATTTGACTGCACACCGACCACAATTATCACCCCATAATACTCAAAGAATGATTCCTTATTCCTTAAATATTTTTAAGGCATTTGCATTGAAATGGCCACAGCCAATGTATTCATCTCTCTTATGACACTATAGTGTACGTTACTTAATAAAAAGATAGTTATAACAAACCGCATCTACTTCTGTTGCCCAGGTAGGCGAGGCACGCCAAAATGTATAAATTGTCGATAACACGAGATAGTATAAATAGATATCCTTATTTGGAAAAACATGTTGTAATCTTTTAACTCTGGACTATCTGATCAATTTTTATCTCCAAATGATTACCGGTATTACCTCAACTAAGATTAAGGATATGTTGTTTATACTCAGGGTTAGAGTTGTCAAATTAGGATTGCTATTATGTGCAGTGTCATGAGTAAAATTTGCTCTAAACGCCAAGAAGTATTCATAAAATTAATTATTATTGACATATCATTCGATATTTTACTATAAAAACAAAAATTGGCATGTAGCAAATTTGATTTTTGTTTTCCGCTAGAAAAATTTGGTAGTTCAATAAAAGCTCTGATTTTATTTGTTAGTCAATAGAATTGGCTTATTTTCTATTGGTTTTATTTCAATTATTCATTAAGATAACCGTATGGCACGCAATGCAAAACAATTGAAAGATGCGCTAAAACCGATAAAAGACACAATATCTCAAAAATTAAACCTCATATAAGTTCTATGTCAGCAGAATTAGGTTGTTACAAGTAGTTTAATACTATAAATGTTTTACTGTTATGATCATTCAGTTGTTTTTTTTTTTTTTTGTTAATTTGAATCAAAACATGGGTAGGAATTTGAAAACTTATTGGAGAAATTTAACTAAATTATTTTTAAAAATTGTTACTAAAAACGTAATGCTTCGTATCTATTCACTGCCACTGCCATTTATATACTGTATTTCATTTTTACATAGAGAGTTTAATTATTTGTTATATTTTTGCAATTTAGAAAATCTCATTCATAGTGTGACATTTTTAGGGAATTTTCAATGACCATTAACTCAAAAAGTAGGTCACTGGCCTACTTTTTTTTTAAAGTGAAAAAAAAAACACTACGATCGAAGGTCTATAAGATACAATAGATGGTCTTTCATTATCATCAGTGGATTTTTTTCTCATTCTGAGTCAACGTCATCCTTAAAGCTCACATGAGGTTTTTTCTAATCATCTTGTTTGTCTGTCCGTTTGTCAGTATTTTTACATTTTCGACTTCTTCAGGACCACTGGATAAATTTCAATAAAACTTGGCACAAAACATTCTTGGGTAAAAGGCTATCAAGTTCAATTGTGCAAATGGTTCAAAGGAGAGATAATGTGGGGAATAAATAATAAATAGGGGTGTTTAAAAATATTCCTTTCAAGAATCAAATAGAATTTAATAATTTTATTCAAAATCTTACAAAAGCTGCCTGATACATTTTATAGATCTACGCGTTTGTTAAAATGATGTTCCCTATGGTTAAAAAAGGTGCCCTAATAGGGATTCAAAGTTATTCATAGAAAAGTTACAAATCAACTGTTAAATTATTTCTATGAATAATTGGGGTGTTTGGTTTGTTGTTGTTTTTCAATATATAATTGAGCGAGAAACAAGCTGAATGAAGTGCTTAAAAGTGATTTTTGAATGATTTTGAGAGAAAAAAAAATTTAAATGAAATTTATTTTGATACCCCATTGTATTAAATAAAGAAAAGCAGTATGTCGGATGCCATTATTTCTACACTACACAAGTGAGCGATATGACCAAGGGCCTCTTGTTTAATTGTATTACCTTTGCCGGAATAAACTAAAATAAAAATTTTAAAAGCAGGGTTTATGAATGGTATTGAAATTTGTGAGAGTTAGAGGGGGTAGGGTGTCTGGAAACACCATCGTGATTGTTTTGTTTTCTATATACAACTATGATTTCCTTGTATTTTTTTTACATGCGTTATCCTTTACATCATTTTACATCATATTTATTTGCATTACATGCCCAGACACAAATATAGTGCTATTTAATCGTAAAATGGTCTATTTTTCGTTTTCACTACTTTCAAATGTAGTCAGATCAGCGACTGACATAAATAATATAATTTTTTATAGGAGGTATATGGGAAACTTCCATATTGTGACGTATTTTCTTTCATAACAAACAGAAAAATCAACTGTAATCTTACAAGTTTTTATAACTGACATCGAATCGCAATAGGTTAATGTGTGAGAAATTGATCCTTAGTTCGAAAACCTTTCACAATCTTCACCTTTTTAAGATTTTATATTTTATTGTTATATGATAGAATTTTAAAATTTTAAAAACTGTAATGTTGATTGTCATTTATTTTCATCATTATTAACATCTCAATGTATCCCATATTACATTTATGATTACGTTGTTGCTGTACGATGTAACTTAAAAATAAATACATCTCACATGTGGAAACTTTCAAAAAGATGAATAACTCTTGCAATCTTCATATTTCTTTTTTTTTTTTAGGTTTAGTTGAGTTAATACTCTTTGCTTCTACTCCGCTTCATTTAGAATACAATGATGTCTTTGTTAACAATTTCAAAGAACAGAGGTAGAACGTAACAAACGTTGGATTACGTTATGCTACATTGTACATTACCGTCGTGAAGAATGGGATAGGTCAAGGGGAGAATTAATTGCATGTCTTCGTAGTTCTTAAATTGACCGAAATCTCTATTCAGAACCGCCCCCTTGCGGGGAGGGTCGCTAATTAAGCGCGGGGAAATCTTGGACAGCTTCCTGGCTCACGGTATATATAAAAGGTTTCATCTGATTCTGGAGACATGGAGAATGTAACATGTCGGCGGGCTAATAGCGATGTAGACGTCATAATGAAGAACAATTATGTCATCAACGACCGGCTCAAACCGGAAAAATCGACGTCTGTGGCGTAGTTTGGGAATAGTTGACGTACAGCCAAAACTTATGATTGCTTCTATATTGTCCTCCCCCTATCTTTTATTCTTGCATCTTCTGATCTTGGTATGCCACAGAGAAAACGGGAACAGAGAAGGAGACATACGGACGAACAAATAGACAGACAGGCAGAAGGTCTTATTAAATAAAAAAGTATGGGGTTTTCTTTCGAGCTAAACGTCCTCTTCAATTTGCTCTGCGATGAAACGGTCTGTGTATAGGTAAGTGCATACAGGGGACGGGAGGTGGTCAAGGGTATACCTATACCATATATATAATAATATAAAATATAATGTAATAATATAAAATAGGTTGTCCTATTATGAAAAATTATTAAACATTTTTTTAAAGGAGAGGGATGGTCAAAATGAAATTTAAATGAACATTATGCTTGCGTTACAGAACATATAATTATGAGCCTATAATCAGGAGTTTGTGTCCTATATATTACTCAAAGGTTGAGTGTGAGAGGGATTTACAGACAATCATAATGAATGGTGTTATAGCTGTCCTGTTTTATCGGACCCCTTGTTACACAGACAGACAGATGTAATAATTAGCATATAATATCGTTGTGGTGGGGTGGCGAAAGCATGTGCATTAGAAGAAAGCGCGTGATGTGCATGCAATTATAAGAATAACCGAGTAGTGGGAGTCACTTGGCGATGAATAAAAAGTATGTAAGTATAATGGAATAGACTCGGGACGCGTGCGGAGCATTATATCGCCTGGAGAATGTAGCAAATGATGCCTAGCCGCATTACGCCGGTCCATTGTCCTCAAAGATCGGCAACGGGGGCCACCATCTGTATTCATAGGGATGATTTGTGTACAGAGGAATGATTTGTGTAATTAATGTCATCGATATCAGATTCAGGCACCACAGAAATGATGAGCTCTCTCTCTCTCTCTCTCTCTCTCTCTCTCTCTCTCTCTCTCTCTCTCTCTCTCTGTGACTCAGTCACACAATAAAGAACATGTGATCTAACATCTTCACACAGGCACAGATGTGCACACACATACACACACATGCTTATTCATAAATATCGCTGCATGACCCGCGGTCTATCACTTTTCATATACTGATAATTTGCCTGCCATTTTCCTCTGTTAATCATAAAGAACACACGGATACAACATATTGTAGAATGACTCACTTAACGAGCAGAAAACGAGAAGTAAAAAATGCAAATTGGTTTTCTCTCTCTCTCTCTCTCTCTCTCTCTCTCTCTCTCTCTCTCTCTCTCTCTCTCTCTCTCTGTGTAATTCTCATAGTGTGTCCAACAGTTTATTCATTCGCTCATTCGCTTTTCTGTTTTACAAACATTCACTTTTAATTCACTTTAATTCACTCCTAGACCTGCATGAATTCTTTTATATTTTCTCGCATGCATGGTTTTTCGATATAAATTTTTCCGTGTGCACTTTTTTTTTTTACAGTACTACTGTTGTAAAAATAGACAAAACAGCTAATTCCTTAGATCTGAGAAATTATCATTCGTCAGTCATCAAGCTCTAAACGAAACAATCCCCGTACATTATGAATAGATAGGATCGGAGGCTATATAGCTATGTGAGGATTCACCATTTACAATCCCAACTTTTGTCCAGGACACAAAACAAACAGTTTATGAAAAGACAGCAAGTATAAGAAAACAACGAGGCCCATTCATTCCCTAAATCAGGTCACAGGTAACCAAAAAAGAAAAAAAAAGCCAGCTTTCATTCATATGCGCCCCTCATTACGGCTGAAGTGCATTCCAACCCCATTGATAAGCAGATTACAGACGGGCCGGAACTACTTTTTTTTCCATCCTTTTAAACATTTCTTTTACAAATAAATACTTAGTCTTTTTTCACAGTACAATGATTTGTTATGTCTAGTGCGTGACGAGCAAGGCTTTAAACATGCCACAGGTGTATATAGGTAAGACATAGGGGCTTGGTATGACCTGACCACGAAATGTGTTATTTCATAATTCATTTTTTTAAAATACGGTGTACGTCAAGCACATATAAGTATATGTAGATAAATATATATGTACATACTCTCTGACTCGAGATTACGTGAATTTTAAGTACATTTTACGTCCCGTCACAAACGGTGTAAAGAATCTGTCGTCTTATAATTATATGTACATAGAGCTTCACTGCGAAGTTTTAAAAGTCTACATGATTAGGAACTGTACATAAGACTAAGTGATTTTATGAAAGAAAGTCCGTTTAATGAACTTCGTAAATCTAATCCCAACAAAGTCCTGTAATTTCGTTAGTATAGAATGACCATTCCTTACTAATTGCTTAATGTTGATGCAGTATATATAGGAAGATTATATGAACAAACAAAAATTCATTAACTATATTTACGAGCCATTGTTGAATTTCCTAAACGACGAAGGTAAAATAGTCTTCCTTAGATATACTTCAATATTAAGCTTGACACCCCCCCCTCTCTCTCTCCCTCTCTCTCTCTCCCTGTCTCTTTCTCTCTCTCTCTATTTGACGGTAGTCTATAATAAACAAATCTAACTACTAAAAACAGAAACGTTATCACGTGTATCGTTTTTACATTTCACATTTTACAAAGTTCACACATTTGAATTTTTTAAGTAAAAAGCTAAATTCATTCTCGTGTATGGCCATCTATCATGCCTAGAACTTTTGATATGTGTAAAATAATTGATAATGCACTCCTCTAAAACATTTGGTGCCCTTTACTCAAAAGTTCTGGTTATAAAGAATTTAAAGCGAAAATTCATTTTTTTTCCGAGACTAATAAAGTTTTATCATTTTGCATACGTAAAACATTGTTTCATTGATGGTACTTTGATTATCAATTTTCTATACGTAAATATTACGTGGGTGGGGTAAATAGTTTTGTGTGAGAGAATTCATCGCAACCTCTCTCTCTCCCCCCCCCCCCCCCCCCCCTACACCAACCAACCAACCAACCCACCACTTAACCGATTTAACGGACCTAATTTAAGGGGACTGGAGGTCAACAAATTAGCCATAATATCTCCCTATCTTTACGAGCCATTGTTGAATTTTCTAAACGACGAAGGTAAATAGTCTTCCTTAGAAATACTTCAATAATCAGCAAGAAACCTCCTCTCTCTCTCTCTCTCTCTCTCTCTCTCTCTCTCTCTCTCTCTCTCTCTCTCTCTCTCTCTCTCTCCTGAAGTGCATTAATACAAATGCATCAATATGATCAAAATCATTATTACATTAGCCGAACAGGATTTAACTAAATCTAATTCATGCAACGCGTAATAACCGCTGTTTCTTTTAAATATATATATATATATATATATATATATATATATATATATATATATATATATATATATATATATATATATATATATATATATATATATATATATATATTATTTATATTGATTTATACGATTTTTTTGCATACTTATTTTCAATTGACATTCATTTAATAAAACGTACGCCATCCTACAAAGTACACAATAATTTTGCAGCAATTGCAATTCACTTTGTTCGCGAACATTTCTAACAACCCTCGTATTTTATCTTTTAACGTTTGAACATTTTCTATGTTATGATAAAGAACTCTTCTTTTTAAGGAAATTAATGAAAGCTAAAAATGGTTACGACCACTGAGACCTCTTAAACGCACTTAGTTTATACGTACATCAGCAGTTTTTGACATACATGTATTTTGGCCAACCTAAACTTGACCTAAATTATATGAAGAATAGATATCTACGTGATATACTGTCCCTGGGATACTATAACCAGAGGAATTAAACACCCGGTATAGGGAACAAGCACGCACATTTACCGGGTATGATGCCAGAATCGATAATAATTAATTTTGTGTGCATATGTTTCGCGGTGCACGTTTGCAAAGTTGTCGGGAGGGAGGGGGGGGGGGGGGGTCGATTGACTCAGAGGGGCATACAATGGCGTTAAAAGTAGGTTATTGGGGCAGATCATGAGATATCAACAGGCAGATATCAATGTATTTTGTCGGTTGTCAAAAGTTACTTACTTATCATGCATTACTTTCTCTTTCATCTTTGTCTCATTTCGTGTAATTTACAAATTCGTTGTACAGGAGAGGGGATACAATGTTTGTACCAGTACATGAATAATACATTTGAGTGTGGTTTAATTGTGCAGTGTACTAACTTTGCCATTAAATGAGAGAGATTAATTTGTGTGGGGGTTTTGTGTGGAGGGTTTTGTCCTCATTAACTTCGCCTGTCAAAATTAACTTTCTCATTTTGACCACAATTTAAAAGCACTTGAATTCATATAAAAGGCTTTGTTTTAACTCTTTGTCGAGTTAATCACAGTCAGCACATTTAATCGTTATTTAAATCAATCTGTAAAAAAGAGACACAAAACAAGTTTATGCTAACGACACATTTGTACAATTTTGTTATAATGCTTGAAAATATGATTGAATTAATTAATTAATTAATCCTTAAGTTAAATCCTTTTCCGAACCATGAAACATCGCCACTGAGTCATGTGCTCCACAAGTTTAAATGAATACCAGTGTTAATTCTTTCCGTAAAATATATTCTTTTGTTAATTATAGAAATGTATTGCAAACGGAGATGTTATGATAATATTTGGCGCGTAACTTTTTAATTGTATACAACTATATACTCCAACACCCCCCCCCCCCCCCATACACACACACACACGCCAAAATCGTATCTCATATAGTTATGGTTTGTAATATATGATAAATATGTACGTATAAAACTAGTTTCCCAACGCAAACAAACAAAAAATCATAAAAAGAGGAAAACTTTATTACGTAAAGTTGAAAAAAAGTTCCTAATTGTGTCCTTTTGAATAAATCATTCATTTCTTAAAAACAATAAAACATGTTGCAGAATTATTTGAGAAACTAGTTTATGGTGTCTGCTAAATTGAGGTTTTCCAGGTGTCACAAACGCCAGGTAAATCTTACCTGCATGAATAGAGTCGCTCGATCGTCAAGCCTAATTACGATGATTGATAACTCCACTTACCTGCATGTCTTCAGATAACAAAAATTGAATACCTATCTGCATGCATCTACAAACGGACCTTCCCATTTAATAAATTATTTTAACAATCGAAACGCCGTTATCTCTTTCAATCTTCACTCTAACTCACTTACTTCAGACATAATATCAATCAATATTCTATTTTTTATCGGTCTTTTTCATTTTTCTTTTCAAAAGCAATTACAAGGACATTTGGTTAAATAAATTTATATATGCGCACTAAAACACCTATTCCCCCTTAAATGCACTAATTCCCTTTCTGCAATTGTCTAGTTTGTCAAACCTCGAAAGAAACGTTGCGAAAAAGCCCAGGGCAGGTTTTTTTTGTTTAATTGGTGTCTGAAGAAACTAAACTGGTCCTTACAGCGTTTTCTCGGTGCAAACTCATACAGTATACAGGGATATTGTTCTCTTTGATCTGTTCAACAAGCTTGTCTACAAGCTCCCTTTCAACTTGTGGACGTTCCTGTAATGTGATTGAAAAATCTCCTGCATTGTATAGATTCTCCCTATCCTCTCTTGTAATGATTTTACCTCACATATCGGATTTCTTTGATTTTTTCTTCTTCCCATTTTTGTTTCTATTTTGGTCTGCGTGTGAGCAGGTGGTATTTTTCTTACATATAAAAATATCAATTTTTGTCTGAAACAGCTGAAAAAACTAATTTTGATATTCATTTTTAATTTTGTCTTTTTTTTTTTGGTTCTCTCAAATGCATGCTTAATAGGATTCATATAATTATGTAAGTTCTGCATTGACACTACACATTTCATTTTCGCCATCCTTCCCTAAATGTACGCCCCCCCCCCCCCCCCCCCGATCTCATTATAAAATTCATTGAACGAAAATATCGCTTCGCAAAATGCAGTAGCGCTCATGAAAAAATGACTTAATTGCAAATGGCCGCTAAAATGGTATGTTAAAGAGGTAGTTCATAAAAATACTGTAAAATACGTTTCGGTGACTTTAACAGAATTATCCTGAACAATGTTGTTAATTTGTTTAAGTACAAAGTTCGAACAAACTAGTCCGGAAGTTTGAAGATGGAAAACTACGGAAAGTATCTTCGGTATGGGTGGTTCCAATACGACTTATAATCGTGTTAGCAAATTGGAATGAAAACTTTTCAGAAATTACATGCATATCAATATGCATGCGACTGTTTCACGTTATCGATTTTTTTTTCGTTGAAATATTCAGTCGTTTTACACAAAAGCAGTGTCAATTTAAGAAAAGCTCTAAAATTGTAATGAAGAAATTGGGATATGTCATATACATCACACAGGTAAATCAATTTGTCCTTGTACTGAACTTCTCAGTGAATACACAAGATCGATTGATCCTCACCTAGCACATGTGATCGAAAAAACTCCCCGGTAACTCAGCGTCATCACCGCATTAGTCAGCAGACGACAAAGCTGTCACGTGGCTTAGACGTTGTTACAATGAATAGATACATTGTAGATGCGTACAAATGCTATAGGGTTTCTTTTTTTAAGATCTGATAAAACATAAAATATGCATACTAATTACTTTCTTCACGTACATGCTTGGGTATTATTGTTAGTACAAAACTTAATGATTCCATGCTGATTTTTTGGATTTTACTCAATTTATAACTCATTTTGTTAAAATAATTAAGATATTCTCAATTTTGGTATAATCATACATGTATACAAAATGTATTAATACATATATTGCACTGAAAACTTTACAGCAACATATTGACCCAAACATGTAGAAATGCATATACACAAAAATCATGATATAAAGTTTTCACACTCTACATGCATATGATATTCCACAAAAAACAATAATGTAGAGTTTGATACTCAGGTAAAAGAACAAGAACTGATCTTGAACATATAGAAGTTACATGAACTAACAGAATAAGAACTGCATAACAGGTATTTTAGACTGATCTGTCGCACAGATGAATGTACTAAACTCTGATATTCCATAAGATATACATTATACATCATCGCTTTTTTAAGCGCAGTCAAATGCACACAAATCCAAGACATACTGTCTTCTCTTAATTTATCTTTCGCACTGGCGAAATTAATATAGAAATTGGTAGGTGGAACTCAACGTGGAGACTGCAAGTGCAGCTTATAAATGTGAAGCCAATCGGATTGGCCATGAATTTAATTATGTTTTATGTGCATTGTCACATGTAAGAAAAAAGTGTTTAAAAAGTAATTATTCTCCAAAAAACGCAAACACGTTAAAATCTAGAACACTTATGTCATATTCAAACCATGTAATTCTTATGAAATTGTGTTCTTTAATGATCTGGTCGGTCATCCTACGTAACAACTATATAAATTCATTGTTTATTTTTTCTCTTCTGTTTCTTTTTTTGTAAATCCTGCTTTTCTTATAATTTTGTATATAATTCTTCTGCACCTCATGTAACATTACATGTTTTGAGTGAAAATAAACTAACTCGAAGGCATGTCACAATCTTTTTTCTATTAAAACACCTGGCCAATTTTATTAGAAATTATGCGACTTGTTAATAGAGCAAACACTTTAGATGTCCCATTCTCGATTTCTTAAAATCAATTCCGTTAAAAACTACAGTACGGAAAGGAAACGAAAAAAATATCAATATTAAATATAATTATTAAGCAGTTTAAAGTGCGCCAAGTGGTTGCGGCTTTAGGAATCAAAAAATAAAATATCACATGCAGACATGGTTTTTTTTTGTTCATTTCCTGCATGACAAGTTAATAACTGCGACGATTAGTCACACTGTATTTTTGCCAAGCTTCTTTAGAATGAATAAAGACCCTATCCGTCTCTCTAGGACCACGACTCTCGCGCCTTCGTGTTTACACGACTGTCATAAAGACCAGTCGGCGAGATTTCGTTTCTCGGATACCCGAATGTACCTACTTACCCCAACTTCATAAACTTTTAAAGAAACTAGGATTGTAAATATATACACCTCAGAGTCTACGCTTTGGTCTACATCTTAACTCGATGAATGAAACACCTCGTCGTTGATAGGGGCTCTTTCTTCCCGTCTTTCAACAAAGGAGGTCTAATGTGTGTAGGAGGTTAATATCGTGTCTGCATGGGAAGATATTTGTCACAGCTCTGTGCAATTTTTTGACAGGCGAACTAAGTAAAACGAGGGGAAACTTATAACACTTCATCTTAGATCTCTATCGCCACTAAGAAATGAACGAGAGAGAGAGAGAGAGAGAGACACTATTACGTACCTTGACGAAAAGTAAAGGAATATACACAAACTAATACAAAACAATTGTTTCTTTTATTTTATATACGTTGTATGTTCCATCAAGAGAAATTGTCGAGCACGCTGTTTGGGCTAAGGAAGATAAAATTACGTCACCAACCTTCACCGATGCTCAAAGCACCTGCTGCAAGGAACCAAAACCACGTGAATAATACTTGATGGCAACTTTTTTCACAATTAACAGTTTTTTAAAAGAAGATATATATATATATATATATATATATATATATATATATATATATATATATATATATATATATATATATATATATAGTTCTATGATGTCAAGGGCTGTTAAATTGCGCGTTTTAACGTAAAAGGGTCATTTTACTTTAAGATCCATAATGATATATTACGTATATCCACGTGGAAACAAATATTACAATTATATGATAATATAAATTAAGGAGAAATCGGACATCAGATCGAACTGACAGGCTGTAACCGAGGAAATTGTATTGATATTTAGAATACAATTGTTGGAAAACGGATAACTTGCCCAAGTTACAAAAATGTCGAATTCTCTTTTTTTTCAGCATAATAGCAGTAACTTATTCTTTTATGAGATTTTGACATTCATGAAACACGTCCTAAATATTAAAAAAGATAAGCTCGTCTGTGCCATTTATGTCTTATATAAACTTCACATCGTTTTAATGAAGTCGCTTTCCCATTTTTAAGTACACTGACATTTTCGTAAGAGGACCCATAAACCGCTTGGGACAAAAAACAGAGAAAAAGCCACAAGTATCTCGACAAACACTTCATCTACATATTTCCATTCCCTGTCAACAACAATCCCAGGGGATGCTTACGATGTAAATCACTCTGCTCTGACCGATCACGGGGTCATCCATGAAGTTCACGGGGTCAACTCGTGACCTCTCTCGATCCCCGTCAAAACATAAAGGAATGTGTATATATTTCGTACGCACCTTTCCCCCTACTTTTCTTTTTATTCGAGGCCCGCGATTACAAGAAAAGGTCACTGGCTTAGACAGACCGGTCATGTAGTGCAAAGGTTGTTTACTTTTTTTATATTTGCCTTCTAGGGTAGAAGATGGGGGGGGGGGGTGAGAGGTCGCTAACTTACCTTGTATATAAATGTATTTGGAAAACAATACATTTTTGACCTCTGCGGTAGATATTCGTGAGGGCGGGGGATTGGGGTAGGAGGGGAACAGGGGAGGAATAGGGGGTCATCTAAAATATATTATGAAAACTTCTTCGAAATGACCATAGTGCATGATTTCCTATTCATGTACTTTTAACTTTTATGTTAGATAGAAATGCAAATTTGGGGATTAGATAAAACTCGATACGAAGACTTGAAAATATGTGAAAATGCAAATGTGTTTCTGATCTGTATACTTGAAATTCATAAGCGAAATTGCGATCGGGTTCACTAGCTTTTCATAATGAAATTATGAAAATAATCCCCCTTACCCACCCCACTCAATAGTTCAGATGAATTTTAAATAAATGCATTAATTTGAGGTACAATTATATCTTTAAAAATGCATTATGTCAAGTGCCTTTGAATTCAACCATGGGGGAATAGGTATATAAAACAATTACACAGTCAGTTTGTTTTTGCATTCTAAATGTATCCTTGTTTAAAGTTTTGGATAATAATACACCAGTAATTGAAAAGACAACCATTCATAAAATTATAATCTTCATTTTATGTGCCAGAATATGTGTATATACAATTGATAATGTAAGCAACGATTTTAATAAAAGAAAAAGAAATTGATTTTAGTCGACATTTTATCCATTTGCATTACTGCTTAACAATATATCAGGCTACAGAACATAGAAACTGTTTGTTATCACGGAAAAGTTCTGTGATCTACATGTATATACAGAAAAAACAATATATACGACGATTCACTGACCAGGCTTATTAGACCCTGCAGGAGATACAAAACTACAATTTGCAGAAATTAAATCAATTGAGTTTTCGGCTAGTATTTCTGGAAATCAAAGTCATTCGAACTCCAGCTGACCCTCTGAAGCTGACCCTATTTCACAACTAATTGTAGACTCAGACCTTACTTCCTGGCCACACAAGTCCATATATTTTTGCAGCTCTTGGAGTGCAGAGATGTGCTGAGAGTGTAAAAAAACCCCAAAATGATTATATAAAGAGTTTAATACACCAATGGTAAAAAGAAAAACGAGAAACAAACATATTTTTTTCAAATCTAGATTCAAATTTATTTTCTGGCCACACAAGACTTGGTTTTCAATTAAAAGGACCTATGCAGGGGTTGGGTGGGTGGGGGTTAAGGGATGGGAGGGAAAGGACCAATGGATATAAATTGAATATGTGAAAAAACAAAACGTTTTTCCATCTCTGTACTCCAATGCTTAAGTTTTAAGTGATTTCAAAAACGAAAATGAAATCATTTAAAAAATATTTATTTTATATATATATTTTTATATAAATTTTATTCATTTATATATTTTATCTAAGATTTATATCCCTTCTTTTTTTTTATATTTTATCAATAAATGTGTATGTACTCGATCATCGTTGCAAAAAAAATTCAAACTCGAAGGTGGTATCTTATACATACATGTATATACACTCGGTCGACGCTGCACAAATTTCAAACTGTATCTTATATACACATATTGATAGATGACAGAGATTCAATGGCGCTTTATGATGACAGATCTATGACGTCGGCTGAATGAACTCGTCGACAAAAGCAACGCGCACACTAGAAAAAATCAAATGAAAAAGTCAATTTTGAGTAAAACTAGGTCGTTCGAATCTAAAACACGGTTTACCTAAGGGTTTTTTTTTTCTTTGTCGTTGTGAAAATGAAATATAAATCTGAATGAGGAAATATTTATGGCAAAGTGGCACTAAGTAAATACGAAACTCGGTAATTATTAAATGCGTGTGTAATTGAACACTCTGCTTTTACTTAGATACCTGATATATGCTCCATGTAAGCTTCGCACAGCTTCAAAGAACAGATAAGTGCATGAATTATATCTTTCACAAAATAACTATGCAACAAAGCTAAATTATTGCGAAAACAACCAACAAAGAGAATTATATATAGCGTGTTCAAAAAACCCCTCCTATCTATATATCAAATGGTTGAACAAAAATAAACATTTGAAATTATTACGTGAGAGTGTTATTTTGACTAGAGAAAAAAAAACTAAGATTAAATCTATGTAGAGGGTCAAAGTTTTATAGCTAGTCGTCATAGTATCTGTGTTGAAAGCCATGGAAATGATACTCCCCCCCAATATAGGTCAATGCTCAAGAAAACGTCGAACCCTTCTCGGCAGACGTTAATTGACAGTTCCAATGTAAAATTCCCGCCTAGTTTATTTCACTTCTATCTTTCTTTCTTTTCTTTCATTCATTCATTCATTCATTCATGCAGCCTTCATTGTAACTTATCGAGCGAAAGAATTACCCTTTCATTGAGCAAGCAATCGGCAAGCTGGGGAAAGGCAGCATAATAAACGACAGAGGGCCAAAACAGTGCGACGTTTGTTCATCAGTACATCCCCCCCCCTCCCCTCCCTTTCCCCTGTGTCCCATAATGCAGCTATTCCCAATGATTAACATTAGCGAAACGGCCACAGAAAGTGGCTTGCCAGATTCTGTTGTTGGTGTTTCATCAGTATTGTTGAATCGCACGAGTCTAGAATACATTTGCCAAAAACCCTGACTTATTTTCTACTTCACTGCAGCATGTATGTTAATACTATACTACACTAAACGGTGGGTCTAAAACCAGTTTTGGCCAGTTTGCTCCCCCCTTCATTTTCTTTAGGGGGGTCTCCATCGACTATGGTTCTCTATATTCCTCAAGTTCTTTCAATGGTTTTTTTCCTTAACCCTTGTTTCAAACTTTAATTATAGATATCGTATTTCTTTACGCAAAGGTTTCATTTTCAGTAAAAGTATACTAAAATGTGATGCATGGGTTCATAATATGGACAGCAATCATTGCATTGCTTGTAGATACGTGTTTACGGATAAACCCAATTCTTTCACAGGTCAACAATATATATTGCAATTTTCAGCAAATGTTAAACATACATAATGAAGTTAGAATGTATCTTCAATAAAAATAACTATGCTGCAAGTGCATATCATTTTTGATAGAAAAGTGTCAAAGATAAAATCCGCAAGATTTTTACCCGCATATTCTACCAACATTATGCGCCTATAAATTATTGTTCAATACACAAAAAGTATCTTATGAAAATAAATGTCCAAATACCAGCATGTCGTATAAAATATATTTCCAGCGCAATTTGATACTAGTACACAATTCCCACATTCATCCGCAAGCATGCAAAGATTTTGATCGATGCATGAAAATCGTTTTCCTTGCCAAACCCTTTATTAATTCATATTTCACATGCATATACATACTATGTAAATGCCACAAAAAGACTCTCTTTATAGAGGCTTATTTTTTTTCACTGTTTCATCACTTACAACCATGTTAAAGCTTCCCCCTCCCGCAATTACAACATTCCACTAGAACTTCTGGGTGATGGAAGAGCCACTTGTTGGTAATATTACTGACCTATTTCATTATTGTATATATAGCGGCTGCTGGCTCGTTAAAGTGCGCGGGTTTATAGTATATATACTTATTTATAAGTATATAGCATTCCTCGTTTGCCAAAATGTCTAGTACATTATAATCTGGCTGGTCAATCTAACTCTCTCTTTTTCTCTCTCTTACACATACACACACGAGCAAGCGCATGCACACAGATAGAGATATGTTGTATATGGTTTAATTTTACCATTTATCATTAGAAGAGTACATTCCTTAAAGTTTGATATATAGGTTCATTCATACATGTTTTTTATTAAAGTATCTGAGTAAATACAAAGTTCTGAGTAAAACTTCTATACACTGTATATAACAATCTATTCTCTTTTGAGAAGAGGAATGGCATAGCCTTCATGTAGGGTATATACCTGTCAACTTCTCAAAAGGAATATTTAACAATCATTTAATGTCTGCGTACAGACCCTAGATAGGCTTGCCCCTCCCCCCCCCCCCCCCACGACACCTATGAATTAAAACTTAAATGTGGATATTGGATGGATATTGTTTAATATTCCAATCATAATCTTTGAGTATATTCGTATTACATGCATAAATCTAAAGTGTTTTGTGTGTGTGTGTGGGGGGGGGGGGGGGGGGGGGGGTCCACATGCGTGTAAGTACTGTACAATTGTATATTTATTTATTCATGTATAATTTATATATGGATACTTGTTGAGTAGATATTCCAGATGTAATCAATTGTACACACTACTACTTTATCTATTTACCATGATGCACAATACTTTTCAACAATGTTTTAACCTCAATTTTAAAACAAAATTTTGAACGAATAAAGTAATTGTAATGCTGAAACTTTGGTGCTTAAGGCACAAGTGCCTTTACATGTAGTTGGCCGTTTTGTTTTTGGAGTTTTTCGGATTTTTTTTAATTTTTTTTTTGTTTTTTTTGGGGGGGGGGGGGTATTTTTTGTTTTGTTTTGTTTTTGTTTTTGTTTTGTACTCGATGATTTGTTATTTCATTTCCTGAATACTAGTAAAAAAAAAAAAACCCGAAACAACATTATCTTGGTTTTTTTTATTCATTTGGAATGTTATCAAAATGAGATTTTTTAAAGTATTTTAAATTTCTTAAACATGAGCCAAAGAGAAATATACACTGCAGATAACCTATCTTATTTTGATCTACATGAATTTCAGTTCACTGGGTTTTCATGAAGCTGCATGGAATGTACGAATTTACATCAGAATTTTTTCTCTTTCTCTCTGTCCCTCTCTAATCGCTATATCCCTCTTTCCTTTATATACCTGGAGTTCTTTTTATCTTATCAATGTTTTACAATACACAGAATCCAAGGCCGACAGGTGCTATGTAGGTACAGCAGAATAATGCTGAACTATCTTATTTCTTGACAGGATTATTACATAATGCACGTGCGATTTTTCAGGGAGGGGATTCGATTGTATAGTCAAACAAAAGCCATGCCATTAAAGCACGGAGAGAAAACCCATAACGCGTGTAATAATTGTAATAAGTTAGCAAACTTTCATATAACAGCTACATATAAGTACGGAAAACTGCTGACTTTTATAAGACAAAATAATAAATCTAAAAAAGCCCCATGGATGAAATGTTCTCGTTTGTGAAGAAAGGCGGTTTTTACTTTTAACCGCACGCATCATGATCTGTCTTTAAAAAAAAGGGGGGGGGGGGGTAGACTAATAGGCTTTTTAAAACCTGTACTTTCATTGTTGTCATTTCGATATAGACCCACACGATTGATTAAGTGCTTACACTCCATATATTTTAGTTATCTGAATGAGTCAGTGGACTCTCTCACATTACTTCTGAACAAAAGTTTGATGTAAGACGTGCTGGTCGTCTGCTATCCTAACGTTGGGTAAACTTTTTACTTTCCAAGGCCGCTTATATCTTCAGTCCTACTTTACCAGCACCCCTTAGATCATTACGGGTAGATCGCTGGCACCTCCTTTTGGCTTTCATCACCTACATCAACAAGATAATAACAATCTGGGTCAACTGGTCACTCTTGTCGATGTGTGGGACTGACCGTTCTCCCCTTACACCCCTGGTGGTGCCAATGAGGTTAGGCACACAAATATGGCTCCTACATATTTACCTAAACCTATATTTACCTACATAGATATACATGTCTATTTATCATCCCTTATACTTGCCAATGTAAACGTTGGGTGGCTATATCCAGCCTTATATTTCTTACAATGCACTGATACAGTATACTAGTAGCCGATCGAGATTTTTTTTAAAAAATGGCTTATTCAGCGTTTTTTGCCATTGCTTTGATGTTTCATTTCCAACAAATGTATTTAGATATTTTTAATTTTTTTTGGCTTGTAGTTGCAGTTGCAATTGGAGGAGTCCTCTTCTATAACTCGGCTATGCGTACAGACACATGACAGGAAACATCATTTGTCTTGACGGTTTAATCTGCAATGATGTAACTTTCTTCTTTCAAGACATGTAAATTCTTTGCCATTTTTTGGGGGTTTTTGTTTGGAGAAGAAGCCCTCCTAGCTCGTAGAAATGAAGTCTTTGAAGGGACATTATCAGATCTTTGGTTTCTCTTGTGGTTAAATCTCCATGTCTGCCAGATGCCTGACTCACGTGGTATGTATTTCAGCACCCAAAAAAATATGATTTACTCACTCGGTTTATATATTCGCCCTTTTATCGCCTGTCAGACGCTCATCGAGATAAGAGCAGGATATAGAGAGACTTCTTTTATGTAAAACTTTACGCTATGCAGTCAAATAGAAACCTTAGGTTTACGCACTCATAGATATTCTAGATCTGTAACGTCACCTAAACAAAGCATAATGAAAAGTTCAAGATCCCTACAATATCAGTTTGTGAAATTGTTCAGATCTTATATTAAAGAAAAGTTATTCAATGTACTCCAGAGCACCAGTGGCAGATATATATTCTAATTGCGGCCATAAGTAAAATGTGTGGATCGAGCTATATATGTAATATAAGGAGGGACTGCGATCTGATGATAACCCGTTGGCAAACGCGTAAAATATTTCGGTTGTGTTCGAAAAGGAATATCAGACTCGCCAGGGGTCTCAACCTCTCAAGTCCCTTTCACACTGGGCCAAATCACGTGATATGGAAAAAAAATCGTCAAAGTTGGTACTTTGAATAATCGATCATTTTATCAATACTTCGAACAATCTGAAAAGGGGTAATACGCATGTCTTTGTCATTTGTGTCAATCGGGGAGATTGCTGTCTGTATGTATATATTACCGTGTGCGTGTTTTGCAAGGCGTTATTTGATGACACATTGAGCTGTATAAACCCACAGATATAGAGCTGTACTGGGTGTCGAGCCCTCAACACTTAACTGCCAATAAAAACGTCAATACAACTTCTTTTTTTTAATTCTCCCATTCCCATTATCTTTCTCTATTCATCGTGCAATGTTTTGCCCTGATCTGTATAGTTTCATCATTTTTTTTTAACACTGATTTTTGTGGACTTCTTCGTTGAGTTGACCCACTAAATTCAATGTTCGTCGAAGTGCAATATCTATTGAAACTTTCTATTGACAGAACCGTTGTCGACGATTTATGTATCCTTGAAACTAAGATTTTATATTAAATTGAATAATTGATGCCTACCCTACGTCTAAATATGTAAGTGACTCTCTCGAAAGGGAGGTATAGCAAAATAAAACAATAGATATCGATCATATTTATTTGACAATTAAGAAACTGTATCAGATTTTTTTTCTGAACCCTAAACCTGGAAAAATCTACTTTATTTTCAACTAAAAGTTATCTGCCCTTTGTTCCGAATTTTACGCGGTATACCAAGTATTCATTAAAATTCATAAAATTCACCGAAAAGGGAAACCAGTAATATCAATGGACGTAAAAATGAATGATATGAATCGATTCTAAGTTAAATATTTTTTGTCTGTGTAATCCTAGAAAAGTATGTACCATGCAGCTACTATCTGAATATTCAATGGACACATTATTACAAAATTGTTACATGAGACAACGTGTATAAAAATCGTTTTTTTTTTTCATAGAAATTTGATAAGTGTTAGTTTGTTGTTTTCTTTAATGTTTGACACACTATAATGTAGTCTACTGCATGTATGATGACATTTTTAAAAAAAAGCCACGAGTTTATAAAACTGACTGAGGGATCCCTATACATCTAAAGATACGTGATAAAGTGCAAATAACCCTGCCCTTCTTCCGTATCGATAGCAATGCAAATATGACCATTTATATTTAGTTTAGATCATACGTGAATAGTTCCATGAATAGGTCAGATTATTTATTCAAGATTGGTTACATAAACATTTCATCTTTGTTTGTTTATGCATCTATAATAAGTTTGTTTGAATTAGATATAGGGAAACAGCTGGCTGGTCAATTGTACTACCAGTATTATACAGTACATGTATATTTCATTGACCAAACGTCTATAAGAACAGCAGACTTTCTTAAATAGCACTGACATCCATGAATTATAAATTTTTTTTTTTATTGTAAAAATGTCAGTCATAGCTGAGGGTTTTTTAATGTAATTATAAGAATGAGAAATTGATATTGTCATGGTAACAAGTTAGCTGTTACTAATTTCAGGGAAGAAAGATGCATTTACATGTAGTAAAGCATTTCCATCAACATATTGATTCTGTGAAGGACAGAGCGAAATTTGATACAATGAATATGAATGAGGATAAAAAGATATATAATTATAAAACCAAAACAATAATAAATCGAAAAATTATTTCAAAAGTTCTCTAACATTACAACGAAAGCTGATTGTTGAAGCACAGGAATGCGATAGATTACACTTTAGTACACCCTCCCCCCCCCCCAAAAAAAAAATAGATGGTTGTCTATCTTATCTCTGATATACAAGGCAGATGTAAGAAGTAAATAGGGACTAATAGGAGGAAATTAAAGTACAGATGGTGGTCGGATATCGCTTCACGAAATGTACTTCAAGTGTTGTGTTGCTATGTTCCGCGTTTTCCGTCTTCCAGACCATGCTATTTACGGTTTATATATACATGCATAACACTCGCGCATGTCAACTAAGCAAACAACAACAAATTAACATCCGGAAGAGGAACGTCTGTGCTTAATCTTGTTCTCCGGACAAGGGTCGGCGACAGATCCTCTCATTATTAGCTAGAGAGGGGGTGGGGTGGGGAGAAATTGCTTGTAGTTTTATAGAAATTTACTAATTAAAGAAATACTAACTAAAGAAATCAACGAATAGTGTAGACTTCATTTTGAAACATTAATAGAATACAGCATACACAATGATAAACTCTTCGAATCACGAATTTTTTCTTCGGAATGTCGACATTCGAACCCTTTTGAGAACCATGCGTTAAATAAATATAAATATTATCACGTCCATTGATTGCATGAAGGATTGTTTCTAAATCTGAAAAGTTGAGATCTTACAAATAATATACTCCTGTATTCCGTGTATATATACAGAAATGATTAACACGAACAAAAAAAAAATCGAAAAAAAGATGTAGTTTCCAAGCAGTATTAGTGTTAAAACACATGGCATCAATGGAAATTGTCCAATGATTCATCACCAATCCAATATTTCGTTTGCAAAACGGACAAAAAAGATCCAGAATGTCGAATAGCTTGATGGCATTACACATATAGCTCCAGGAATAGTAGATCTTATTTATGCACTGCAGTTTTATCTTTGGTCTAGTACCAAAGGTCGCTGGCCTTTCGCTGACCAAAGGGACATGTGAAGTAAGAACGCCAACCCCACATCCAACCCCCCCCCCCCCCATTCCACCCCACCCCCCCCCCCACCCCCACATAAAAAATGAAAAATTTACATTCATGATCTCGCGTTCTATGTACTTTTGTTTTAGGAGGAATGATGCGTATGTTAATGCATACTGGAACATATGTTAGATACTTTCGTAGGTGTATAATTATCGTACGTCGGTGCAGTCATTGGCACTTGTTTTAAGTTAAGGCTATTACATGTACACGTTTAAGAAACGACACATCTAGACCAAAAAAATTAAGCAATTTCTTTATTCGTTTTAAATCAAGAATTTCAATTGCAACTTTTAGATCTATACCGAAAAGCTAAATTAATCTTTTTATTCGAGTACTGACATTGGCAGGAATGCATGGTTTTTGGTCCGAGCTTCATACTGGACTAACCAAAGCAGGGAATAAGTAAGTCAACCACGGGGGGGGGGGGGGGGGGTAAGAAGGTTTTAAGTACTGTAATAAGTACATTTCAATAAGTTAAAAAAAATATTTTTGCGATGTTTGTATGCGTAACGTTTACAGGACTGTATAATTACATACATGTATATATAAACACGAATCAACGATGTCTTGATGGTCACAGTACTAGATAAACGTTAAGAAATGAATGAACGCTTGCCAATTGAAAGATTTTAATATGTTGATCAGGCCGCATATTAGCATCATGAAACCGAAACTCTTGCTTTGCTCCCCCCCCCCCCACACTTTATTTTGCAAAGTTAGACATAACCATAATCAATTTTTTTTCTTGTCAAGTTTTCTTAGTCTAGCATCTCTCCCCTACCCACGTTCAAATTGCTTTTGAAGCCACTGCATGTTATCACATGTACACATGCACATCATGCAATTATTCTTGGACAATTTTTGTATATTGTTTAATATCAAGTTTAATCGAAGCAGCAGTATAATGGTTCTAACATTATACTCAAATTTCATGCGTTTTATGTTATGTTCTAATTTGATTTTATGCGTGATAAAAATATGCATTTTTAAAGTGTTGAATTAAGAACATATGAGGAAGTAAAATACCAATAAGGAAATTCCAAAAGTAAACTTACGCAATTCTAAATATGAATAAATTCTCTGACATAAGTTTCACATCGGCTGGGCTGCAGGTACCCTTTAAATAAATATATACAATCATGTATCCAAGTTATGATTGTATAACATTAATTCGGTCTTGCTGTCCTATATTTATAGCTGAGAGAGAAAGAAAGAAGGGATAGATAGATAGATAGATAGATAGATAGATAGATAGATAGATAGATAGATAGATAGATAGATAGATAGATAGATAGATAGATAAACATGTATATTGATTTTCCGTAAAGGATTTGACCATTTTTTTTAAATCTACACAACGTGTATAATTCACAATACAGTAGCCCATCTGATATAAATGGGTATCACGTGAACCTATACACGTGACCGGCAGTTGTACTCAGGCGTAATTGTGTTTTACTATCCTTTTTGGAACAATACAAATACGTCACCGAGCGTTTGCATTCATTATCCAAGGAAGCGTGCCAAGGACATCATGCAGCAAATAAGAGTCATTTGCTTAACAACACCCCCTCCCCCACCCCACCCCGCCAGTTTCTCAAGCCACGGTCCATAGCAATTAATAGCTCTATATATACTGATCGGAGATAATCCTACATATTAATCGTGGTTTGCGACGATACCACCATCCTATCCAGAAAGAGAGAGAGAGAGAGAGAGAGAGAGAGAGAGAGAGAGAGAGAGAGAGAGAGAGAGAGAGAGAGAGGAAAGATGGGTGGGTAGGGAAATGAAATTTTTTGTTAACTTTATTGCTTCAAAAAAATATGTCATATTGCTCTAACATATTTGTAGAGTGTGGATTAAAGAAGACCCTGCTGATTCGTCAATTATTGAATTTCACTTCAGGGACGCTATTCAGTGACGTGTATGGGGGGAGATAAAGTTGTCGTACTGGTCCCGATTAGCCTTGTTTCAGTTTGATTTGAAAATAAAATGAGGAACAGCTTGTGACGCATCAGTAGGTGGTGACGCACGCACCACAGAGGATGAAAAGTTCACCATTCCGTCCAGTGAATGGCCATCGAGTTGTCAATGAATGGGCTCGGTCGAAGGATTAATATAGACTCTCTCTCTCTCTCTCTCTCTCTCTCTCTCTCTCTCTCTCTCTCTCTCTCTCTCTCCAAAAATCACATAAACTTGGTGACCTCGTTATATAATATTTTCATCATTATTCAGAACCCGAAAAATAAAACTTTAAAATAAAAACTTTTCTTTCATCTGACGCAGAGAAATTTAAAGTTGGGAGGTGCAAAACCATTATCATTAAAAGAGGAATACAAAGTGTAACACAAAACGAAATGTGATAAATTGTTGTATTTCTAAAACAACGCCACTTATTACACATTTTTTCAACTTTTCTTTAGTGTTCAACGTGTGAGAAAATGACGTTTAAATCTCTCTCTAGCATTTGCTAACCACTCACAAACTGTGGTAAGAGAAAAGGGCACTTGTTGTTTTTAAGGAGATATCATTTCATTTGTCTTCATTTTTAGCGAACGGAAACCGGTGTCTTTTTTTTTTTTTTAATAAAAGCATATCTGCCTATCTTTTTATTTTTATTTTTATTCGTTTCATAAATGGATCTTGAAATATGGTAAATAAAACTTATATTTATTTTTACAAACAAAAACAAAATGTTTTCCATATATATCGCCGTGATTCATAAGGTAATGAATCGCATGGAAATATCAAGCAGTGGCACATCGAAAATATTCACTTTTTTTTTTTTACAAATCAGACATATATACTGCATTATTATACATGATGTAGGAAACAGCTGGCGGGGTCACATATAGAGGAAAACATCTGTTGGCATGCCGAAGTGAAAAAGCTTAATGATTAAACGTGGGTGATTCAGAGAGTCTATGTCAGTTATTAAATATGTGGAGAGAGAGAGAGAGAGAGAGAGAGAGAGAGAGAGAGAGAGAGAGAGAGAGAGAGAGAGAGAGAGGGACGGACGGACGGACAGATAGACTGACAAAGGCAGGCAGAAAGAGACGGACAGACAGAGACGACACAGGACAGCGATGACAAACGAGCGAGACAGACGTGTTAAATCACAGACGGACAGTCAGAAATTAAAAAAAGGACCCAGAAATGTACTACACGATTATGCTCATCATACAGACAGACCAGCATTATTCATCTAAAAGCAAGGATGAGTAACAGCGTGTAATTAGTGGACAAACAAGATGTTCTGATTAAAGAAGGAGGTCTGAATGGTTTATATATATAGAGGAAGGTGTGAAGGGCGTGCGGCCATGTGTTTGTCAGCTGAAGGACAAGGATGAACCATTATAATGAAGGTTTTCTCAGAATTACCCATTATTCTTTGTGTGTGTTTTTGTTTTTGTTTCAGTGAATGCTCACTGAGGCATTTTTGTATCGAAATGAATTACTTACTCGTGCATTCATGAATTAATCGTCAATGAATCTACTGGGGAAAATGCTATAAATAGTCATTTAAAACTTACATAATACCAAAAACGTTGATAAATGGATTTTCCCCTGGTAAATGGACGGCCAATATACAAATGTACTTAGTACTGGTATACTCCATGTCTATAGTCATTAGTCTTGATGAGATATTGTTATGAAATTTTGTCCATTTTACAATTTTATGCTGATCAACAAAAATTGTTCGTACTTTTAGAGAATGGTGAAATGAACTTGTATTAAGATTCCCCGACACACGCTCTGACTTCACACCTATACGTCGTACTTGTCAATGTCTATCTGCATGTTAGAAATAAAAATATATAGCCATTATTTAATCTGTTTCTCAGAAAATTAATCTGACTTTTAGTATAACGGTACGTCTAGAATCTACATGTACCAGTTTGTGATTTACAATTTTTTTTCTGTAGATAGTTTTGCGGTGAATGAATGTCGCCATTTCAACATTACAAGTTTATCAGTTATATAGAAAATAAATTCGAAAGGCGTATAAATGTGTTATATTTAGCAGCGTTTGTTTATTTATCTAAACTATGTGAATGATGATTTTATTATTGCTATGCATGAGCAAAATGGTGGTAATTGTGTTTATTTATATATCTTCGAAAATATTTCCTATATGTCTTGTAGATCGGCAAATGAAATTTAAAAGTGCATGGATGTATGTACTGCCATTCCTATTTTGGGAATAATTCTTGAAATTGTGTATATATAGTTGGGATAAAATAAAACTGTAAATCGGGGCTGGTTAATGTGGTGACGCAACTCATAAAAATAGCTCGAGACTGTGTTCTTAAGGTGGAATAACACACCTGGAAACGTCATTCAAAATTACACTAAATTAATTGATTATGAAAGATATAATGATAAATAAACTGTACATATGTCAAATGAGTTAAAAATTTGCAGTTTGGGGATAAAAAATGAATATCTAGGAAATCCAATTCAGTAAGTAAGAATATAAAAACCCCTGTGGGATTCGAACTGAAGATGTACGGATCGCAAGCCTGACATTTTATCCACTCTGTTATGGGGTAAGTTACATCCATGTTGCAGTCGTAAAAATTCTCTTAATAAAACGAAATGTCGTTTGGGTCAGCAGTCAGACATTTTGTGATTATGTGTTTTTCCACCTTAAGGTGCTACCCACAGGTGCTGCCTTAGCAAAAACCAATGTACTAATATATATATATATATATATATATATATATATATATATATATATATATATATATATATATATATATATATATATATATATATATATATTATAGAAAAACAATGTCCTGTTATCGCACGAATGTACCGTTGGCTCCTCGCACGATCGCACACATACAGTGGTAGCAACGTTATTGTTGACAAACAACACGCACGATTCTGATACACGAACGATCACGCACGGTACACGAACGATCACGCACGTTACACGGACGATCACTAACCTACTGAATCTTCACGATACACGAACAAAAACGATTAAACACGCAACAGAACGATTCTACACCATTAAACACGCAAAATCAAAATACATTTTTAAGATTAGAATTAAGGAAACGTATTACTTTAATTTGTATTGCTTTATGTTTGTGTTTTATTGTAAAGCGGCATGTACTTTAGTCATGCACTGTTTTGTATTTTACGAGTTAACATTTTTACACATCTATACACAAATATAAAGGATTCTTACACAAATTATTTTTTTTTTGTCTCCATAACGAATATTAACTTCTATCATAAGTTAAAGAAAATTACGTGTAATAGAAATGAAGATAATGCATAAACTACACAAAATTATTTACATACGAGTTGACTGTTTATGTAATTAAATTCTCTTACGTACGATTTAATTATGCGGGATACAGGTAAATTTGTTACCTTGTTCCATAGAATTTCGATTTTTCACATCCAATATTTTCATAATTTACAGTACATAATTGATTTATTTCTTTTTATTCTAAATTTTAATGCGTCTAAATAAATTTTATTTCAAACAAATGTGTATACAATCTATTAGATAATAATGCGTATCGTATTCTCATCTGAAGAAAAACGTTGGAATAATCGTTTAGTTTAAAACGGGGAATGGGTAAGCCTGGCCGCTTTCACTCAACGTGTCGCTTTTGCTAATATGATTGAAATTATTTGTCAAGACACAATTGATGCTTGATATAGGCTGATTATAAAATTAAGCAAAACTAACTCGACCGAACAAAAGATTGAATGAACTGGAAATACAAAAATGTATTTAACGACGAAAGAGAGAATGAATGTAAACAACTGTCAATGTTCTTATATAAAACAAGTTTTATTAAATTCACATTGTTTTACAAAAACTACTTGTCTTTGTTTTAAGAATAGATCCTGGCATTCCGTAAAAAAAGTTACAAAACGAAAAAACCGCACGATCACGCACGAACACGCACGATAAAAAACGCAAACCAATTTTCCTGATACACGCACGATCCCGCACGTTACACGAACGATCACCCACGTTACACGAACTATTTAACACGATTGGCTTGTCAACAATAACGTTGTTACCACTGTATATATATAAAACGTAAATAAGGGGTACAGGGAGATAACGTGGGACTAATGAGTAGTTCCTTTGTGTACTTAGTGAACAGGTGAATTATAGGAACGTGAAAATGAATCACCCTGAATTTAAGGCCAAAATCATTTCACTCTCTTACTAATTTATCCATTATATTACAATATACTGATGGTCGAATTACATATGGTTATTTCATGGTTAATTTATTCTAGCTGTGGAAGAACAGTTGATCATATGGAACTATATGTACTATTCTGATATTACATTATAATTCAGTTTTGAATAAATAGTCATACATTCCCTGTGATAGGTGCTATCGAGAGACAAATTATAAACATATTAACGGACTCCATGCACGTAGATATCGTCTAGACAGCCCAGTATTAGCTTCCCTTCATGAAACCAGTCTGCCCAAATATAAATTAATTACACAGTATGGTGTCCTGTCATACACGGGACCAGAAGAAATGACTTACACACATGTACGTCGATACTAATTCGGAAGAGATTGATTTCTCTTCATTTCCTATTGCACAATCAGCAAGGGGATGTTTACCTGTCGCTCCACGTCGAACGACCAGGTAAACATATTGCACCTTCCTGTGCAACGCTAAAAATTAATCAAAAATGGTCGCCGATGACGTCATTTAAATCTACCAACGTCATATATCTGAAAAGACACCGTGGTTGACCGAGATACGAAACCGAACTCTGATCAGCATGAAACTTGGTAATGAAATGGAAATGATCTTTGATTGCCGTAGGCCGCATATTGGGGATAAGTTACAATGACGAAACCGCAGCTTGTGATAATAACCGGTCCCCGCTGAACGAGGGAGACTTTGTATATATATATGGTTTATCGATAATTGCGCACTGTGCCGGTCTTTCCGATTTCGATTCTTTTGGAATTGATACACATTATACGAAGATCCCTTAATAATATCTATGGCAACAAGATTTTGTATGGACAATTTATAAGTCTCTGACTTAAGGTGCAAAAGTCCAAATATCGGCACTATAACTGGAATTAGTTTATTTGCCGTCATGGTTAGTATGAGGGTGAAATCTGATCCTTGTTTGTGTATATACAGACGGATAATATTCCCTAGCATTTAAATAAATAAACAGCTTAATGAAGCATGTGTGATTGGCACGTGCGTATATATGTATATATACTGGCACAACATTGTACACGACTTGGTGTGAACAACGACCTTCGGTTTTAAATAAACGTATAGCTGTCACGAGATATATCATAATTCTGTGGAAATCTCCACTTCAGAGTTATGTCATACAACTATATGTTTTAGCGATATTATTCATTTATCACTGTTATTTCCTTACGAAGTCGCAGAATCGTAGATCCGCCACTTTGGTTTGCGTTCGGGGGTGGAAGTGGCGGAGTGCAAATACTTGACGCTGAAAGATACATTGAAGCTCGACAATACTCCCCCAAAAAACTATACCAAATCTGCCTACAACGTTTAGTTATTTTTGACAATGTTTTTATGGTGTATTTTTTGGCAACGGAGTATGTGTTTCTTGCATTGATGAAATGACAGAATCTTATACTTATGTCGAAAACAAATGTCAGTCTTAACCTTTAGAAATCTTGTGTTGTTTTCTGTTGGTTTAATGTGTCCATGACGTCATAAGTCTTTTAACGTGGATCGCCTGATAAATAAGTAAATATGTAGTAGTGGTGCGATAAAGCAAGGGTTCATGGGAACTTAACTTATTTATGCCTTACATGAATTATTACCAGTATAATCTTTTAATTACCCAGCGTAAACAAATGTGGAAATGCGTTGTAACAAATTAATGACACTGGATAATAAATTGGAATCTACTAATTACACCGAGTTGCCTTATATTTTGCAACTCGAAGAATTTGACCAAATATGATGCAGAAACAAAATTAGCAAGGCTTGTGCTGCATGCTCTTCAGGTTTTTGCGTATTTTATAGGAGAGAGAGAGAGAGAGAGAGAGAGAGAGAGAGAGAGAGAGAGAGAGAGAGAGAGAGAGAGAGAGAGAGAGAGAGAGAGTGAAGAAATAGACGCAGAGAAACAGAGAGAGAGAGAGAGAGAGAGAGGATAGTAAGAGATCGGCTGGATAAGTGTCTCTGATTCACGGCGAGCGCTGTGATTAAGTCCACAAGGAGCAGGTACGATCGATATAGCAGCAGATGTAAACAACAGAAATAGGTAAACACACGGGGAGAGGTGAGCGGGGGCTTGAACTCTCCTCCAGCTAAGGATCGAGGTTGTACTGTGTGGGGGTCAATGTGGGTATGCAGGATACTGCAATACTGTATAGGTATGGGCGAAGGAAGATAGAATGAAAACTTGGAAAGCTCAACGAATCTATGTGTGTGTATCCAACGTCAAATTATCAGATAAAGTAGGGATTAGATAATGAGTTATATGTATGTTTTATCGAGTGTGCTTGAGAAAGGGACATTTTTCTAGTATATCTTATCAAAAGAAACCATAGTTAGGTATCTAGGGGGGGATCTGGGATGGGAGAGGAGAAGCGGGGGTGGGGGTTAGGGGTGGGATGGTGATCGCCAATTGCAATGACTCGTTTCCCAGGTAGAAGTAAGATGGAAATATCCAACGTTTTCCTAACTTTTTTAAAACGATTTTGATATTTGTCAGGAAAACGTCAGAAATTTTGGACTGATTAGGCGGATAATATAATTTGAATTTAGAGGGAGGTGGGTCCATTGCAAAAGTTTTATATGATCCGTATATGTCTAACTTTAAAATGCCGTTGAAACTATAATTTAACCCACTAAAAACGACGATCCTCCTCCTTGTGGTGCGTTATGATTAGGTCTATATAATCATGATACAATTATATTGTTGTCCCAGGATTTAGCTTCTGTAATATGACGCTAGCTGTGTGTTCTGAAAGTAGGATATGTACCCTGGATGCAGGAAATACTAGCAGCACGGAGAAATCAATCTATGCATGAATGAAGTATTGTATATATACACAAACATCTATACGTTGTCTGCATGCATGTATATGTTTATACAAACAGTGTTTGCATTCTCAGCTACTTCTCATGAAATTTTGATAATGTATGTATAGACAACTTAAAGGGACAGTCTGTGGCTTGTGTATTGACTGATGTATATATATGTATACAATTGCTATCTGCAGAAAGAATCGATGAATTAACGTTTTCTTCCATTTAAATAGATACAAAATGCTTTTGCAAATGTTCAATGTTTTCATTTAATTCAGGGCGGAGAGTTTAAGTTTTTCTTTTTCTTTTTTAAATTAATTTGTTAAAGAATGGCTGACGTAGGTCTAAGATTCGTTATGTATTTTTAAGCAACTGTGACAATGTGAATTCATCAAAACAAAAGATGGTTAGGGTCGGTTGTAATTAGGGTATCGCTTTGTTAAGGTTCATTGTTCAAAGTTGTTCCTTGACTTAATTTTATATAACGCTTCTGTAGTTACGTAAAGAACAATGGAATTTAAAGTACAAAATAGTCCTGTGAGCTCTTCCATATATATATATACGTTCCTGAAAAACTGATTAAATATCTACAACTGACATTCATTTCCACCAAGTTTTAATGTTAAGTTACAGCGAATTACATGAATTGATTTCATCCTGAGCCAAAGTTTACATCACAAAAATAACATTTTTACAATTTACATCATTGAATTGAATGGAGTTAATTTGATGGCATGTTTCTCTGTGTGACTTCGGGCAAGGCGTCTTTTGGACAACATGATACAACTACTATATAGTACTAAAGTACTTAGCATATCTCTGCGAAGATTAAATAAAAACAACATGCCGCCACATGACCTTACTTTATTTTTGTCTGTTTGTCGATTTTTTCATTTCTGTAAGCTAGAAATATTTCTCATTCCTCAGAAATGACATGGTTATTTTGGATCTCAAGCATAAAATGATAAAAAAAAGGAAAAGAAGGTAGGATCTGGTGAATGCGGCGAATTAATTGCATGCGGTACATGTTTGAAAAGTTGAAATTGCTTCTAAGGCATTTTTGTGTGTACTGTGTGAGGCGCAACAGCCAAACATTTAACATTTTAATTATACAACATTGTTTTGGTTCAGCTCTGGTTGAAAGAATTTTTATTGGCAACTAAAAGCAATGGGGACGCAGTGTTGACATTTGTAAGCTTTACGAAGTTCAAAGAAATTAAATTCTTTTCATTTGTTACCATGCATGCAAAACAAGAACATGCAAAGCCGCAAATCTATAAAAAAAAAATACAGACAGAAAGGAAAAATCTTAACCCCCCCCCCCTCCCCATACAATGAATACATCTTTATTTCTGCTGATATCTCTTCGTGCGTAAATTGCGAAGAGCAAAAGTTCAAGGACTAGCATGCATAAGTCATGGGGTTATGAATTACGGATATTCATTGATAAAATATATAGTATATCGTATATATTAAGACACGTAGCTGTGTAAATAACATCTTTTAGTACAGCTAGGTGTTTACTGTAAAAATGGACCGAGGTAAGGCGTCATTCCCCAATTATCATGTCCGTATGATAATGATGCATGAATCACCATAGAATTACACAAACAAGTTGGCCCCCATGAAACTTTCGACCAAATTCTGACCTGTAAACATACTTGTAATATATATAAAGTTGTGGAATATACGCCAGGCCGAGGCATTCACCGAGATATGCCTACTGGGTCAGTATGTGTGTGTGTTAATATAAATTCTCACGGGGACTTTAATATATCGTCTGTACATATAAGCAACCTCTCCAACCTTTTAGGTATATATACACAACGAATAGCTGAAGACGCGATCGACTCTATATACCGTCTGACTGGTTTAGTAGGTAAAGGTATATACACCCTATTTTAAAAATGGGAGGTGATATAGGGAATTTAAATGAAAGATTTGAAGTTTTTTCATTCATAATCTTGACATGATCTATTACCTGTTCCACCTTAGTGTAATAAACACTTCGCTACATGTTTGTCTGGGATAGGTTGATAAGAAAAACTGAGTTCAAATATCGATTTGATAAAAAAAATAAAATTCAGTTCAATAGGGATATATTTTATTTCTTCTGTTTTCAACAATTGATTATAGAAATTAGCTTTCGCAAATCTTACTTTATTCAGAGCAATGACAGTAATTGCAATACTCAGCATATTCATATAGGAATAAGTTAGACTCGATTGTAAGGACGTCCATTCAAAAGTCATAAAGTGCAAAATCATCATAATATATCATGCGAAACAGCAGTATATTTAAATCAAGGACTTTATTTTTCAGATGAAAATTAAGTGCCATATTTCAAGTGTTAGACCTCCCTCTCTCTCTCTCTCTCTCTCTCTCTCTCTCTCTCTCTCTCATATCACGGAAATATTTGGGAAGGTTAAAATTATCAATTTGCAAGTTTGGCAAAGTTTTTTTTTTTTTAAATACTTGAGTCACATATACCCCGTGAGAAAGAGATATAATCCCGTGACGCGATGATAAAACTCGACTTACTACCTGCCTCTATATAAGATCTCGGTTAGAGTTGAAACAAAAATAGGAGATTTATAAAATTTAAAAAAAGAGAAAAAGAATATAACAACATTTATCAGACAATGTGTACATTTTTCAAACTTAATGATGAGTATAATATCAAAATAAACATTTCATTTGGCAAAATTATCTTACTCGATAATCATATATGTATTAATCTTTACTATGGTGTGAAATGAGTTATTTTAAAACGTATCTTCTTTTTGACGTTGCTCTAGCTGCATGACCAACGTACATGTAATAATCACAAACAAATACTGATGAATTCAATGAAATTGTCTGGATTATATATTTTTATTGTTCTCTTGTAGAAAACATATACCCCAGCCACGTCTTGAATGTTGTTCCAGTTTTGGTCTCGTACGTAATTCCGGGATGCCTCCCAGAGGTAAAGCTAAAAACATTCATTTACCAATGCATGTTGTTCTCTCAAAATGCTATTGTGACACACTTGTATACCAATAATATGTTATTATTGAAAAAAGAATCTTACATATCCTGATATCCATATATTTGCATGTAAATGAATATCAGGCATGTGGCATCGGGGGTGGGGATGGGGAAACGAAATTACCATCAAAATTAAAGTTTAAGATACCCCCTCCCCACCCAGAAGGTGTTGAAAATTAACAATTTTTCAGTTTTGGTAGGCCTAACTATAAAAAAAAAATACGTATAATCTTATTGTAGAAACACTACAATGTATCTATAAGTTTAGTTGTAGGGGTAAACAGTTAACCCCCCCCCCCCCCGCCAAATAATTCATTTAAAAAAACGACCTAGACCTAGAACTACTTTGTATCTGGATTTCCCAAGTATGTCTGAAATTTCAAACATTGGTCTTGTGTTAATAAAAACTCGCTGTCAATTATAATCCTACATTTATAACATCTGTACACATACTACACGCACATTCAATACGCCCCAGAAGGAGCGCTAACCGTAGCAGACGATAAGCAGTCGTACTTCCGGCAAAGCAAGTGAAATGTTCGTCACAATATAGTTCTTAAATATTTTGTATCATACTTTAACTAGGAATCAGTTTTTGCGTTACGTGAATAAACAGTATATTATATCAACACGTTTACTGTATAAAAAAATATTTAGAGAATCTTATAATTTACATTAATAGAAATAAATATCAGTCATATTCATGCGCGAGGCCCAATGCATTCTGAGGTGAATCGTCGCCATTGAAAAGGCTGTGATTATACTGTGAACACTGTCGGGAAGAGTAAAACTTCAAATATGTGGATTTATATTTGAAAACGAGTGTTTAGGTGTCCGATATGGATATCACATCCATCGGATAGCTTTCTTGTAGGAGAGTAGTGAAATTGTCGGTGTGGGGACAGAGTTTATATTCACACATTGGTTACAAATTATATTCCTGTCTGGTTCATGGAATGCTGTCGTTCAATAAGTGGTCATGATTAATATCAAACTATGACGAGAGACGAGGAGTTAACGGATCCCCAGAAGTGGATGAACATTTCTTTTAAAAAAGCAGGAATTTTTAACTGCGTTTTAGTCCAAAATCTAAAGTCGATCGATTTGATTGAACATAATCGTCGACCTTGTTTAGATTTTGGAAGTGGGTCAGACAGCCAATTATTCTCGTGTTTATACGTATAGCAGGACACGTAATAGGTATATAGTGTGCGGATTATTTCTGTGATACAGTGAAATAGGATAGAAACTGAAGGTTACAGGTAGTGTGACGGACAGTATTGGTATTTACAGTATTAACGAAGATGTTACTGTTGGCTATTATAGTGACATAATGACATTTTTGCGAATGATAAGAAGCTGTACTTTAAACCTGCAGTAGGGCTAGACACTCACTGGTCAGATTTAAAGTATCAGATTTCTTGTATACAAATTTGATTCCAGCTGGTGTTGTGAAAATCATGAGTAAGACTGTCCGACCAAGTGTAAATGGAGATGTATCTCATACGACGGATGAAGATTCTCATGAGTTGCACAGGAAACCTGTGAAACAACAAGGACTGCCTGCCTCAAGCAAAATCAACAAAAGAGTGAGTAATGATATGGGACAAAGGAATACACATCGTAGGATAACTGACAGAACCTTGGGTGAAAGGCAATCTCCAGATCACGTCTCGAAAGTAGGAACACGAAGTTCTCGGTTTGGAGGAATCGGCAAGCAACGGAAGTGTGTTTCGGACGATTGGACGGCAAAGGTACAAGCAATAAACGGAAGTCATAGTGAAAAATATTCACCGTCTGGAAAGATTAAGGGTGTAGGAGTACTTAGAAAAGAGAAAGAGAAACTAAGCAGTATTCCGTCTAGTTCAACAGATAATGCAATGTCTAGTTCACAAAAGACTCATGGAAAGGAGAAAACTTTCGTCAAAGATTCCAAAGTCAAAGATTCCAACAAAGTAGATACTAGTGTTAGTAATATTAGTAATAATCCAGATGAATCAAGACCAGATCCCAAAAGTGTTCAAAAACCAGAAAATGAAAAAATCAAGCACAAATTTCACGTCATTCCAAGTTCAAGTTCCCGGCGATCTGTTACAATAGACAAGACTACAACTGTCATTCGACCTGATGGAAATAAAGAAAAATCGGCTGTGTTAACCGATGAATCAAGTGATACGATAGACAGTGCGATAGGAAAAAGTTTGAGTTCCAAAGACATTGATGAAAGTGACGATTTGGCACAAGTTGGGGATGGAAGTTCGGAATTCGATGGTGCTACTGACAGGAAGGATGATGAATCTGGGAAAAAGGAGGATGAAAACGATGAAAAAGCTGTGGCTACGTCGCCAGATGGAAGATTTCTCAAGTTTGATGTTGAAATTGGAAGAGGTTCTTTTAAGACCGTGTATAAAGGCTTAGATACTGAAACTGGTGTAGCTGTTGCTTGGTGTGAATTACAGGTATACAACACACTGGTTTTTTTTTTTTTTTAAGAAAAGGAATGAAACAATGATTTAAGGAGATAAATCATGATTTATGGGATTTTTTTTGGTCATTATTAACTTGAACTGATGAAGGCCATGTTAAAAAGGAAATGCACTTTAAGAAACTGCATGTGTAAATCAATTATGAACATGACAAATGGTTTGATTTTTTATGGCATTAGACATAACAAATTTTCCCCCTTCTAATACAATTTATTCTGGGCTAAATTATTTTTGTGAGAAGAATGGCCAATTAATATTAGATGATGTTATTAACAGTTATCTATTTAACTGTTTTACAAACACTCTGTTATCTATCATTAAAGTTCCTCAAGCATGTTAATTAAGATAGCACCATCATTTGGCAATAGAAATGTTAGTTTCTCCAAGTAAATTCTGTCTAATTTAGAAGTGGTATAAAGGGTGCAGCTTTTATCACCAAGGAACCCGTGCGGTTGCTTTGGGTTAAAAGACTTGCCAGTATAGTAATTCTCTATGCTAGCCAAATTGCCTTTAGTTCAGTATTTATCATCATCTTTTATAGTATATAAAGACCTCTCATAAAATAGTTAAAGTTGAACAATATTGAATATTATCTTTACAAATTATAAACCCAAATACCATGCACAGATGTAGCTGTGTGTAATATTGTTGTGAAACTTTGTGTCTGGCATTGAACACAGAATTAGTTTTATAAAACTCATGATAACCATCATTGGTATTAGCATAAAAAAAGATATGGTGTAACCACTGGAAATTACGATTAAGCAGGAAACTAGACTCTAAAATTATCAATTGTCTCCTCTTGTCCTATCATTTCCTTTTCAACAAAATCTGGGTCAAAGCCGCAGTGTCACACGTTTTCTCTGAAATAGTATCATAGATATAATGCGTCAACAAACATACTTAAAAGAACGTTTTTTTGGCTTTTTGCACTACTGAATCTCATCAATAGAACTTAAAAAATTGATCTGAAGAAATATTAATTTATTCTGTGATGTTAAATATGCCACCACCTAAAATTATAAGCTTGTCATGTTCATTAATGGGTAATTTTACTTCAGGATAAGAAATGGAACAAGAGTGAAAGACAGAGGTTTCGAGAGGAGGCTGAAATGTTGAAGGAGTTACAGCATCCCAACATTGTCAGATTCTACGATTCTTGGGAAGAACCGAACATGAGGAATAGAAAAATCATCGTACTTGTGACAGAACTCATGACATCTGGGACCCTCAAAACGTAGGTATTGTGGTAGACGAGGAAATGGAATTGGTAGCTATAATACTCAGCTGTCTGTTCCCTGTATTATGCTGTTTGTGTCTGGGAGGCTGGTATTTGAATAGGGTTTCCTGATGCTATCTAGCACGACAGTGCTCTGCTCGCTGCAGATAAAATGCAGTTAATCTGCCAAGCCGCCTCTGTGCAGAAATTGTTGCACCTGTATGAATTATTAAAACGTTTTTTGATTTTAAATCTGTGTGTCCTGCAGACAGCCATTACAGATTTTAACCTGGTTAAAAGCTTTAGCTCTGCAGCACACACACACACACACACATGCACGCTCTCATCCTGGCCTGGTTATAATGTGTGAAAAGAACAGGGATAAAATCAATGTTTGTGTGACAGTAACTTGTCCTCCCACTTACATTATCAAAGCGGTTGTGCAGGCTGTAATCTGAATCCTTATTCTGTATTGTAGAAATACATTTATGTTTTTGCAATGCTTTTGCACAGAAAACTTGCCAATCTAACAAATTTTGTCTTTTTTTTTTTATAATGCAATGTACTTTAGTAATTTGTTTTAACAAGATACATATGGTGAAAGAATGCAGAACCATCGACTGTATTATATCCTGTTTAAGCCTCAGAGAATTTATTAGATGCGTCTGGTTCCAACTTCAAGTGTCTTATTAATAAAAGAGTTGGCTATTTCTGCCCCAATTTCTTTCTGAAACACACAAAATGGAGAGAGAGAAAAAACCACACTGCCAAGGCTTCTTCAAAGAAAATACAAAGACCAGTGTTCATTGTGTGTGTAGCCAATATATTGATTATCTGTACAGTATTGTGTATCCTTGATGCATGTTGAATACTCCTTTCCTATTTTCTGTATAGCTACATCAAGAGATTTAAGAAGATCAATGCCAAAGTGTTAAAGAGCTGGTGCAAGCAGATTCTGAAGGGGCTTTGTTACCTCCACACACGAGACCCACCCGTTATACACAGGGACCTGAAATGTGACAACATCTTCATCACAGGCACAACGGGGTCCGTCAAAATAGGGGATCTGGGACTAGCCACACTCAAGAACAAGTCTTTTGCAAAGAGCGTTATAGGTAACTATCTACTTTAGTCATTTGAAACATTGTTTAAGTTTAAACTACTTGTGTGTGTGTTTTTTTTCCTTGATTTCTTCCTTATAGGTTTTTGTTAGAGGAGAAGTAAGTATGAGTATATAATGAAAGTTTTAAGAAATGAAATCTTATATTTTTTTCGGAAAGATCTGTCGTTTCCTTGTGATATTATTTTGTTTTGCCCTTTACATTGATTTTTGACCACAAATAAATAGAACATTGCTTTGTATGTGATACATTTGACCTTTGTGTCACCAGACCAACGAAATAGCAAATGTAGTTAAGTGAAAACTCATGTCTGGTCTCAAAGTAAGTATGGGTCCCCACTGAGTGTAAGTATAGAATTTGAAAACCATGTTTAGCAAGTTACACAACTCACTTGAGCTCTAGATTAAAAATAATGGTTTCAAAATATAAAAAAAATATCTTCTGAAATTACACAGTGAAATTTTATTAATTTCAAAGCCATGGTAAAGTAATGTTGTGAGAAAAAAAAACCAAAACGAAATTATGATGGTGTATTAATTATGGACATGATCTCTCTGATTACTTTCTTATAGACTCCTATTATTCATGATAATGCCAGGTGTTAAGGTAAGATTCCTGTACTGCTTCTGGTGGTTCACACAACTTACAGATTTATTTTTTCAGGTACCTAACCAATCAAAATCTTCATTTACAGGCAGCAGCAGTCCATCTTCTCATTCTGCACACCTAATCGGGGTTCCTCCTCAAATTTTCCTTTTTCTAGGTACAAAGAACGTCTTCTGTCTACTTTAAGGTACACCGGAGTTTATGGCACCGGAAATGTACGAGGAACACTACGATGAGTCCGTAGACGTGTACGCCTTCGGGATGTGCATGTTGGAAATGGCCACATCGGAGTATCCGTATAAGGAATGCCATAATGCGGCTCAGATCTACAGGAGAGTGACAACGGTATGTGAAAAAATGCAATTGATATTTTCCAGCTGCCTTGTAAAAGAGTTGTTTTTAAGTGTAAGAACTGTGCATTCAAGCTGTTCTTGTCTGTTTATTTTAACAGGGTGTGAGACCGGAGGCCTTTGAGAAGTTGGAGAACGAAGAAATCAAGAAGATTATCGACAGCTGTATACAGACAAACAGACAGGACAGGTGATTACACTGTTGATTTTAACTTTAATCTTTTCAATTTTATTATTTGGAATGTTTCTAAGTACTGGGACTGTAACAGAAACATGTTTAATGTTACTTCTTCTGGGAATTTTGTGCATGTTGTTTATCAGTCTGAGATTGCACACTAAAAATTGCTCTGTGTACATTTGAAATTAAATTTACTGCAGTTAAATGTAAAACTTTATAAAGTCCCTCTCTGATCATAGACCATCGGCCAAAACACTGCTCCAGTTGGATTTCTTCACTGAGGACACTGGGCTGAGTGTGGAGGTGGCGAATAGGGAGGACGGGGAAACGCCCCCTAACATTGTGGCCCTGCGACTCCGTGTCGTTGACCCAAAGAAACGAAGGGACAGGCACAAGGAAAATGAGGCCATTCAATTCGAGTTTGACCTAGATAATGATCAAGCTGAGGATGTGGCTTTAGAAATGGTACACATGCATTGACTTGTTTTATTTGGCCTTTTTTTTTTTAAAGGAGAATGAAATGTAAGGTTTGAATAAACTTAAAAATTAAGTAAAATGACTTAATGATGATATTTGCAACATCAGTGTAAAAAAGATTAAAGGAAATTGTTTTTGAGCTAATAGGTTTTTCAATTAATTTTTTCATTAATTTTTTACAGGTGAAGTCTGGCTATTTAGTGGAGGAGGATGTCAAAACTGTCACCCGACAAATCAAGGAGAGGACGCAGCCAATCATAGCACTGAGGATGGCCAAGGCAGCGGAGGGTGTGTCAGCTAGCTCCTCGGAGAGTGGCCCAGCACAGTCGACCAGCCAGCAGGCCATGCCCCCACCCCAACAGCAAGACCAGTCCAGTCAGCCCCAGACACAGGTTAGTGTGGAGGAAGATTTACTAATGTAAACAATAATTAAATGAATTTTATTACCTGGAGGTGTTTAAACATAGCGAGTGCTTTTGAGCACTTGCCAAAATTGCCACCCACAACACAAATTTTGGTGGACACTTGCGAGCACTCGCTCTGCTGAACATTTGGTGAATATTTCTTCTTTTACAGTATGTTGTTTATACTATCTTGCAGCCAGGACAGACTTCCCCTGGTCAGTCATCCGATTCCCAGAATGTTTCCCAACAGCAGTCCTCCCAACAACAACCCCAGCCCCCGACGATGACCGAAGCCACCCCCCAGACACAACCGATACAGCCCTCCATCAGCCTAGAGGAAACACAAGGTGAATAAAGGGGTTGTCTCGATATGGGTGTCTGTCTTCTGATTAAAGTTAGCTTTGTAAAACGTAGACTGGTCTTTACAGGAAAGAATGGCAGAGCACCCACCCATGCTGTTGTTCCAGGAACGCTTGTTTAAGGGAGATAATTCAATTGAATGTTGTGTTAGATTTCATTTTAACTTGCGAAATAATTGATTTTCAGCGGCAATTCCTGTTGGTGTTCCCAGAGAGGTATTTGAAAATCTTTTGGACGGAAATCAGGTTTGTGTTCGGTACTTTTAAATCCATAACTTAACTTTAGTCAAGCCAAAAAAAAAAAAAAAGCTTTACACCATAAAACCCCAATAGTATTTGTACAGTGAAATACAAACATAAGGTAATGAACAGTCAATTTTTTGGTTATATTGGCCGAGATTGAAGTATCATTTAAAAGTATCAATATGTGTAAATGATGGATTTTTTTTTTTAATTGCAGTACAAGAAGGAGAGATCTGACAGTATATGTTCCACATCCAGTGTGGGTCAAGTGGTCAATCACCAAAAACAACTCAGTCAGGTATTAGTCAGCCAGAAATTGTGCTTTTAATATATTCATTTATTCTAAAAATGAGATGTGTAGCTTTCAGCTTCATGATTTAAGGCTTGTAAGTTCTGGCCTTAACATGTGTAATGGATTTCACAGTTATGCTTTCGAAAGAATACATTCTGTTCTTTTTCTATAAGTTTCTCTAGTCATTTGTTAATTCTGCACAGTTTTCATTCATTTAAATGTTCATGCAGGCATCATTGTCTTTAAGTGTTTCGATGTGTCAACTATGTACTAATCATGATACACTTCTCTTCATACATGTCTACTTGGGATTGGTACTGATTGTATCACATCAAATCGTCTATTAACCAGGTTGTGAAAGACGCTCCTTCCCCAATGTTAAAGAAAGTAGCAAGTGTCCCGTCGCGATTATACAGCAAGGTCTGGCGAGAGTATTGGGTCATTTCTAATGTACTACATTGTAGATACTGCCTTACATGTAACACACAACTCTGCTTTTCTCACGCCGGTAGTTCACTTGTGTGTTTACTGCCTCCACCTTGGTTATATTATTTAGGGGCTGTGCTTCAGATCTTCCTTTGAACACCTTTATGTTACAGATACATGTTTAAAGAAAGTCACAAGCTTTTCCACATCTTTTTCTGTATCCATAATCTGTTGGCTTTTTGTAGACCTGTTTGTAATTATAAGCTAGCATGAATACAGTGTGAGCAGTGTTTGACTAACAGAAAAACAGTACAGGCTTTTAAGAATGGGCCATGTGTATGTTTGTGTAGACCTCTAAATAGGCCTTTCCTACTTGTAGTGCTGAATTTGTATTTTTATTCATTTAATTAAGACTTGAATGTCTCTGAGGCGCTGGAAATTCTCGTACACTGTAACAGTAATAGAGAACTTTGATTCTTAGTGACGCTATCACTACATATTTTCCCCAAATTTAACCCTCTATAATGAATTCCCAAATGCAACATGAAAACACTATTTAATTGACATCCGTCTCGACATTTTTCCACAAACATGTTACTCTTGATAGTTAGGAAAGAGAATACTATGGACTAAATATATATCCTTATATATGATTTTTACCCTTTAGACATTAGCCCTTAGTACACATAGCACTTAAAGTTGTCTGTTGCTTTCCACTGCTAAGTGTTTCCTCATTTATTTTTGTTGACACTTTTCATGCTTTTCTCTTTATTTTGCTGCTGTTTAGATCTTAAAGTTTGTAAAATGTGTATTGATATGTTCAATGTATTGTGTGTACCAATAATCTTTCCTTTTTTTCCTGGAAGTGGTGTTATTTAATTTTCTTTATCGATGCTGCTCTTTTGAAACATATTCAAAATTTACAATTTACAAATTTTGTTGATTATAATTTAATGGAAACAAATGATAGAAGTTAACATTTATAATTCATTTTCAAAGTGATTCTATGTTTTGAAAAAAATATGTTAGATTTATGACAAAATTGATTCTCTAGTTTATGATAATGAAATAGGACAGAGCAGGTAAAATCTGTCCACATTTATGTATTTCATGTTTCCTAAACTTTTTTTTATCAAAAAATGGTAATAATGGATAAAGAGATCTAATGATCACAAGAGGAAATTTATCCATGAATCTGTATCAAGTGTTCCTGATTTAGAAATCTATAGTTGTGAGACATTCTATATAGCAAATGCACGCATGTACCTGCATATTTGAAACAACAAAGATTTAGATATTAGGTAGAAATTATGCTGTGGTATATTATGAGAAAAAAAATTATTACTGAAATATAATAATCGGTTTCAAATGGAGTGAATATGTGGAAAAATGAATTTTATTTTTCAATGCATTTTGATTGACAGTGTTCGAGTTTGGAACAACTGAACATCGCTGCGGCCCAGCAGCACCAAACGAAGCACCAGCCCGGAACCAGTACCCCCAAGGCCAGCTCCTCGGCCAGCAGTGGACCCTCCCAGACCAACCTTGGAGCCAGTCTCTCTCTCCTACAGCAGGAACAAGAGCAGTGTAACAGAGAAAGGTACAGGGCCAAAACTAGAAATAGAGCGAAACACAAGAGATATACTATTAATATCGCTTTACATATCATGTTTTTAACCTTATATTTCCAGTTATTTGATAGCAATAGATTTTGGATAGAAGTTTGAATGCATCTTGAATAATAATTTGTGTGTGGTTAAAGATTTACTCTATAGAATTTTTTTTTTACAGGGGTTTGATTTTTTTGCAAAAACATGAATTTCTTGAAATTAAGTCAAAATGATCATTTGTGGTATCTTTGAAAACCCCTGCCTGATTTTGATTTCCTTTGTTTTCACCTGTTAATCATATCTTGGTGTGTAGTACTTAAAGAATAGGATGATAAAGTGATTGGAGATAAAATGTAACATTTCTTTGTAACCACTTTTGTAGTGAAAACGAACAGATTGCTGCCAAGACTGAGGAGAAGAAGAAGCGAGTGAGAGTGAAGAGGAGGAAGACGCTGGAGAAGAACCCGCGGCTGACGATCCTGAGCGTGGTGAAAGAGACGGGTGAGGTCGAGTGTAAGCTGGAGATCTCCAACAAAAACACCATCTGCTTTAAGTTCTCCCTGGAGAACGACAAGCCCCAGGAGATAGCTGAGAGCTTGGTAAGAATAGAGAGTGGAGTTAGCAATGTAGATTTGATTTTTTTTTGCGAATGTTATTTCTCAAATTTTCGTATTAGAATGTTGTTTTTATTTTGTATGTGTTACATGAATTTTGAAAATAGCTGATTAGAAAGTAAGAGAATAAGTGTGTTTGGCAACTTGAAAGTCTTAACATTTTTAGGCTTGAATAAAGTCTGGGTATATTGAAAATGATTAATAGCACATGTGAAATTAATGTTTACAATGTGATTGTGCAGTAAGTTGGATGGGAAGAGTTTTAGCATGGTGGTACAGGAAGAAAGTTGTTGAGATGAGGTTAACATGTCTGTATTTGCATTACAATTGAATATGTTCACAATGTTGGTAAATACATTATCTAAGGTTCAAGAAGACTTACTGCCAGAGGCCCAGTCAGGCATGGTGATCAAACTCCTGGAGGAAGTGGGCCACAGTGTTAAGGAAAATGCAGAGACTGCTATCTCCACCATCCTCAGCTGTTGCACCAGCACCCCCACCTCCAGTCCCTGCACGGTCAGGAAAGTACGACCCACAGCGCTAGAGGTGGAGGCTGTTAAGGTACGTCCCCTGTAGAAAACCCAATTGTCTGAAATTGTACCAAACACTCGAATTTTACTGATAAAATTCTGTTGTTGGCATGCTGTGTTACAATTTCTGGTTACCTTAGACTTGGCATTTAATCATTTCTCTTCAAGTTGTTGTGAAGTCTTTTGAATTCTTTTTTGACCATCTATATAGGCCGTTAAGCGAGGGCATAAAGGGAAGCGTCATTCTACTCACAAGGTTTGCGCCTCTTGTATCTTTTTTCTCTCCATCCAGTCACCTCTCCTTGCATGTTTATTACTGTGTGTTCAAGTATTCATGTTGGTGAAGGAAAGGAAAGATAAAAAAATATATGAAAATTAAAAGTTGTCTCGTCCAGTGTAACTTTTTCCTTTCAGAAACTAGAAGGATGCTAGAAAAAAAAAACCCTAATATTTCACAGTATACAAATGTATTAACATGTACTTGTCTAACAAGGATAAAATTTAAGATTTTTAACTGTCTACATGTATCCATGAGAAAAGACAATGTAGGATAGATTAACTACATGTACATTGATATCCCATGTATAATCTGGATTCTTGCCATGTATTCAGAAAGTCCATTTTCATTATGCACAAATCACTTTCTAGAATTTATTATTGTTGGTTAAAAGTTTTTTTTTTTAAAATTAGAAAAAAAGTTTTTTTTTTTCAGCTGCTTTTAAAATCCAGCATTTAAAATTTATTTTGTCAGACCTTTTCATCTCGGATGGCATATTCTCAGTGAGTGAGGGTTTTGAAAAACAAAATTAAAGGATTGTGATCATTTTACACTTTAAATTTCTGGCATGTGAAAATCTGATGTCTTTCTTTCGATATATTTTGGGTCGGGTACATACTCCTTATGAATGCTTTGTATGGTAATAGGGAGTATCTTGGAAATATTTTACGTTTTTGTCAAAATGAGATTACAAAGGTTGACATTTCCAACACATTTTAATTTGCAAGCTGGCTTTTGCACAGAACATTGTTCACATTAAAGCAAGCCACTCCCAGAAAAAAAAAAAACTTTGAAGAAATTGCGTATAATTTTGTTTGTTTTTTGTAGAGGCTGCATTTTGACATGGACGGAGACAGTGGACAAACATCGGATGATAGTAGGAACGATGCTGGTGTCCACGAAATCTTGGACGGGGTCGATGGACTTCATCAAGTTCAGATGAGGGAGAAAAAGTCAGAGTCTCGTGTTATAGAAAGCAAGAAGAGAAGTTTCATCGTAAGCAAAGTTATGGAGCCGACAATACTGGAATCGAAAATATCAGAAGACGACAACGAGGAACAAACAAACATTTCCGACAATTACATTTCCCCGGAGAATACCCATAATTCTCTACCAACATCCAATCAGTCCACCACACAGGGCGCTGGGAGTATCATTGATAGTGATGCAGGAAATGGCACAGATTCTGATAAATCCATCTCCAGGAAGGCTGCCGTTCCCGTGGATTTTTCAGCTTTACAGGAGCAGCTGAAACAACTGACCCACACTTCTCAGCAACAAGCTCAAACTGAGGCTACAATAGAGAAAGGGTCATCACCAAGTGTTCCAAATCTGACACCTGTTTCAGAAAATCAACCAAATCAAATTGGAGAAGACCAGTCTACTGCTTCAGTAAATATACCCAGGAGGCGAACAAGTGTTGAGAGTTCACATGCCCCTCAGATGGTGCCACCGAAAATGGCTCAATCTGCACCCCAGGTTAATCAGACAAGCCAGACCACACAAGCAATAACATCACAGCAACCGTCGATGCCACAACAGCCGATACAGCAACAACCTGCAACACAGCAACACCAACAGGCTGCTGGGCAACAGCAGCATCCACAGCATGTCCAGGCTGGACAACAGTCAGCAGTGCAACATCAACAACCCACAGGACAGCAACCTGTGCAACAGCAACAATCCCAAGCACAACCATCTGTGCAACACCAGCAATCCCAAGGACAACAGCCTGTGCAACACCAACAATCCCAAGGACAACAGCCTGTGCAACACCAACAATCCCAAGGACAACAGCCTGTGCAACACCAACAATCCCAAGGACAACAGCCTGTGCAACACCAGCAATCCCAAGGACCACAACCTGTGCAACACCAACAAGGGAAACATGTTCAGCAACAGCTGCCACCCCAGCCATCACAGTTGGAAGAAGCAGCTCTGCCTGGTTCTCAACATCAGGTTACGCATCCACAGGTTGACCCTCTGTCCAGTAGCCAGGGAATGGAGCAGAGTTTGAATGCCAGTCAGTCTGCTCCTGGGAATCTCTCCAACATCGTACCGCCAATAAGTCTCCCCCAGAACATCCAGCCACAGCAACCAGTGCAGCCACAGATGTATCCCAAGATCCCAATGATGATGCCGCCAATTCCTGCGTATGATCCCATGTACCAGCTACAGATGCAATACTACAACAACTATATGTGGTACATGTCTTTCCTGCAACAGGCCCACTCTCAACAGCCTCATCCTCAACAGCCTCATCCTCAACAACCTCATCCTCAACAACCTCATCCTCAGCAACCTCCCCAGATGTTCATGCAGCCCAACCCTAACTGGATGTTCCCTGGTCCGTTCTACCACACAGTGACGGGGGCCTCGACCCAGACACAGCAACACCAGCAGATCCCGCCCTCCATGATGATGGACCAGGGCGTGACCGGATCCTCTCATCCTTCCTCTCCGACTTTATCCAGGAGAAGAGACCCGGACAGTCAGGGGAAAATGTCCAGCGCCTCTGATCAGCCACCAGGGGGATCCAAAAAGGCAAACATTGCGGATCTACAGACACTTGATCAGGAGTTAATGAAAATCCGTACGACTGGCTCACGCAGGGAGAAAAATATGGGAGGGGCCGACGTGTTTCCCTCTGGAAGTGAAACACATGGTGCTCAAAGTGTAGGACCTTCTGGAAGTGAATCCGGTTTTGTGACTCCAAGTTTGTCCTTGGAAAGTTTGAAACAGGAGGATGTAAATAAAGTTCCTTCGGAGGTTTCTCAAGAGAACAGTGTCAAAAAGAGATTTCAAGTGAGTGCGGTCAAGGACGATCCTCTCATCAGTAGATCTATCTCCGACGAGTCGCATTTGGTCTCTAATGCTAGTAGATGTTTGACTGACATTTCGGACGATGTGAAACAGACAATGCAATACATGGTGGACAAAGTGTCCAATGATAGAGAACCAAAAGTGGAAACATGCAAGAAAGGCCGTTTCCAAGTGACTAAAGTTAAAACTGAATCCCAAACTAGTTGCTCCTACCGAGTCGGTTGGTGACAGTGAAAGTGTATTAGGTGAAGGGGCTAGTGCAGCTAATCCAGAATGTGTATCGTCTCAGCTTGCTAGCAACACTGTAAGTAAATCGCTTCCCAAGCTTTCTCCCTATCTTTCAAACTTCTCAGAACCATCACCTCTGAAGAGCTGCAGCATCAGTGGAATGGGGAGCTTTACCCCACTCCCAGCCTTTTACTTCCCCCATGAGCATACAGTACAGTATTCTGCTAGGTTGCCCCGCAGGCGTAGGTTAAATTCCACAGGGAGTTATGATATCAATGATTGTAAGGAATGTGGTGGTAATTTCAAAGGTGGTGGTTCGTTCTTTGCTAACCGCAAGGCTCATGGTATGCATGTACATGTACCTAAGATTAAGTTTGAGTTTTCCTCGGAGGAAAGCTCCACTGATGATGAGAGTAGGGCTGTAGAAATGGGTATTCAAACCTCCCCAGCTTTGATGTTAAAGGACTTCTGGAAATCCCGGGTCCAAAGATTTCGTAAAAAGGTAATTAAATGAAAAAGCAATTCTGTAATCCCAAGTATCCAATCGGAAAGAAGCACAGCTCTATTACTCTGTATCACCCATATATATATATATGTATATATATATGAATATTTATCTCGCTGCTGCATTTTAATGGAATGAAGTTGCTATTGGCCTTCTGTTTTGACTGATTTTTAAGGGTGGGATGGATAAATCACATGATTAACATCTCTATTTCTTTATGACTAAAACAAAAAGAGCCAATGGAACATGTCCTGCCTTCTCATTTCTTCCTTGATTTTATTCCTAATTTGAAACATTTAATTGATATTCAGTTCTTTCTTTATTGATTTCCTTTTGTGTAAAACTTTAAAAATAATTTTATATTCAAAACTTTTCTGGTTGATTACTTCATCCTACAATTATTTTGGATGTGTATCACAATGACTTTTTCTATGAACTACAGATGCCCAAGACTCCCACAAGTTACGACGATGATTCCTCGGAGGGTGAAAGTTTCACTGAAACAGAGGTGGTGACAGTGCGGGAAGGCAGATGAAGAGGACGAGGAGGGGCTAGAACCTCTCCCTGAGGAATCCTCAGACAGCCAGGAACCCAGTCAGGCTGCAGGGGGGGCCAGTCCCAAACAACCGGTGTGGTGGCAGGATGACCCAGAGTATCAGGAACTGCTCATGAGGTAAAGAACCATCTCCTATACTAGCCAGTTCTATTCAGATAATGCGTGGTCTAGAATAGTATTCTCTGCAAGTACTGTGGTTTCATCTCTATTTGTTGAGTTTTATATTTGGATTTCATTGTTGAAGAGATCCATAAAATGTACAATATCATCAAAGTTGGGAGACGTTAATATAATAAAGCCACTATCATTGAATTCATGCATTCTCAAAATTCTGTGTTTTTAAAAAAAATCCTGAAAACTGATGCCCTAGAATTTCATTGAATCCACAGTAAATTTTTTCTATTTATCCTACAAACTTAAGTTCTGAAATATTCATGCAATACAGTCAATTACACTAAAAGCTAACATGCTTATAATGAGTTGACACTTACAGTGTAGTGATTTTCATTCCCCATGGGTTTTAAATATATTGCGAATCTTAAGGATATAACGAATTACATTTTAAATGAGGCGAAATCACCAGACCTTGCCACTTTGTCATAAGTGTGTTTACTGTATATCAAATACTTGATCACTCACAATAAGTATTTATTGAAATCGCTAATGTCCTGTTTTCTTTATTAAAGGCATGAAGAAGAACGGAAGTCATTGAATTTGAAACAGCAGAGAGAAATCCAGGCGTTCATGAAGAAGAAGGGCATGCCTGTCCCCCCTCTCCCTCCCCCGGCACCCCCACCCCCGCTACAGATGCGAGGCCATGGCCCAGGAAGTCTGATGAGTCCTCAGATGCAATCTTTGCAGACATCTCTACAACAGTTAGGAAGTTTACACATCAATGGCAAACTCATGCCAAGCCTTACCAAACAGCACAGGCGCTCAAATTCTGGGGACATGTCAAAACTACACGATCTGGCTAAGGAGGAGGAGGCCGCATTACAATCCTTGACAAAACTGGAAGGACAAAAAGATTCTGACTCAATTTCGTACATGTGTGACCTTTCGCAAAGAGGTTCGAGTCAGGGTATTCTCAAGATTGAGAATGATTCAACTGTGATGTCAGACAATGGTAGTTTAGAGAAAAATGTCAAAGCCAGCTGTGATACAGTAGACTGCATGAAACATGGCTTGAACCAAAGTAGTGAGAAACCTAGCGTGGACTTCTACGTCCCGACCAATGTGCAGACTCCAGTGACGGAACAGCCGCTGCACGTGATGACGAGCCAGCCGGGACTTTACCCCACTCACCCCTACTCTTACAGCTTCCCATACACCACCACCCCCACTTCTTCACCTTATGCACAGGCTGGCTTCGGTGGTCATGGGTACTTTTCTTATCCCCAGTTCATTCCGCATAGTGTTGCCATGATGCACAGCAATTCCAGCAGTTTGCTGGCCAAGTCTGGCGCTGCGCAGCCGGTAGTCACGACGGCTATCCAATCGACGACGGTCCCAGTAGATTCGAACTCTGTGCCCGCTATTTCATCATCTCAATACACCTCATCCCTATCACCGCCGCAACCTTGAACAACTTTAGCCAAATGTCTTTCATAACATTGTACCATCATTCTTTGATACAATATCTAAGGTTTTTATGCTTCAAGGAAAATGCACACAAATACTGTAGTTGTAAATTGTTAAAACTTTTTAGCTTAAGAAAAGGTGGAGTCAGCATCAATGTTATCATTGCCATTTCTTTAGAGTTTGGTGAAATGGGAACAAATATGAACCTTATTCAGGTCATGAGTAAATGGAGTTGGATATATTTTTTGTTGTTGAGAAGATGTATGCTTGTGTGTGTGATTGCTGCAGAACTGTGAATATCTTCACCAGAGTGCAAGTTGTGTTGACTGAAATGCAGTTATTGAATATTTAACATTGTAATTAAAGTATCCTTTAATTTATCATTTATAAGTACATTAATTAATGTGTATTATGCCTGTTATAATTTGTACTGTCAAAAGTGCTATAGAGTATTTAAAAGAAATTTTATATCTACACACAAAGACACACAATTTTTGATGGCTGTAAATGGTTGAGAGAGAAATGAGAGAAAGAAAAAAAAAGGTGCAAATAGTCCATAACAGTATTGTAGGCCAAGTTAAAAACAAAAACTCTGAAGAAAGGACTAATTACAGCATTGTGTACAATGTTTATGGTTGCCATGCAATCAAAATGTTTTGATGTAAATAGACTTTTCATTTTAAGAATTGTGCCAGTAGTTTGCACTTTTGTCTCTGTTTTTAAAACATTAGAAAAAAAATCTTTTTTATTCATTGAAAAAATGTTTTTTCGTTTTGTTTATTTGGGGGGAAATTTTTGAATGAAATCATCAGTGATGTTGTTAGAACAGAGAACTAGTTTATTTTTTCAGGACAGACTTGGTGTACATATATTTATGGAGGGTTTGTTATTTTCAGTAGGAGTTCTGTCAGCACTCCATCATCTGCTTTCAGTCGTGTAGTGTGGGTTGGTTTTGTGTGAGAATTACCATACATGTACAGGTTAAAACACACTCGCACACAAAGTATTTTAACACTGTTCAGAATCATTTGTACATTGTTTTATTACCCGTTTCACTGGCAGATTTTAAACAGTACATACATTGGAAAAGTGATTCATGTTGAGCCAAGATGGCCTGTACAATCACATTGTTGATCATTTTTGTGCATAAAAAAAAATAAGATTAAAAAAAAACAGCAACAAGAAAATCAAACAAAACTAGAATGCTATTAAATGTTTGGAGTGTATTCTTGCATTGACTTCTCATTAAGCATAACTAGATACAAACCCAGTCCTATGCTTTATATGCTTTAGTTTAACTTCTAAATCCTATTTTTCTCCAGGATTACATTATTTTAAACAACAAAAAAAAAAACAAGGTAGGGGTTTAATTGAGCATCAAATAGAAGGAAGAAAATTTTATACACTAGATTGCTTATAGTCATGGATTCTTTGATGAGAAGGAAGAGGTCAATTTTTAGGGGTAAAGATGTAATCTAATTGTCTGGCATTTAGTATCTACGAATATATTACATGTTAGGGCACTTGTTTTTAAAATTTTTACACTTGCTAAATTTGTTATTCCCCCCTCTACATTTATTGTACATGAGCAAAATTCTGTATATCCTTGGTTTTCACAGATTTGATGTTCAACATGTGAAGTGTTTAGCTATGTAATTATTTTTTCACATCTATATTGTAAAGCAACGTACTTTATAAAGCGGATGAATTATTCAATGCAATATGTATTTTCAATTGATATTCTTTAGTGTTTATGACTGTGATTAATTGAAGCAATTGCTTGGTCCATTCAAAAAATGGTAGAATCTGGTCTCATAAGAAAATGTTCTCAATTAACACATTTGAAATATATGTATTTTTCCAAATATTCTAACTTGTATAAGAAATAATTACTGCAATACCTTTTAACCTCCAATAAAAAAGAGCATTATTTTTAATCAAGTTATGCACCACCATGCATCAGTGTATATAACTGAATTGAACAAAGATTAGATTTGGTAACTTGAAAGTCCATTAATGAATTACAGTGGACATTCAGAAAGGGGCTTTGGTTTGTGTGCAATTTTTAATTTATTTTATTTTTTTGGTTTGTAAATCCAATTTCATAATATTTCTGTGATACCATAGTACGTTGTAAACTAAAGGATTCTGAAACCTCCTAAATTTAGGATGGGTAGCCTGTACAGTCAACCAATTCTATGCTTGACTTATTTCAGATAATTTGACGTTTAATTGATGCCACTTTTGCTGTATGGTTTTTAAAGTTTTGTTGCAATGTTACATATTTTTTGACAAAGTTGAACAATGCAAGGTGAAGCTTTTTTGCAGTAAAGCGTGCCGGAAATGATAAATAAGTTGTTTGTTCTTTGTTATTTTGTGGAGACACAAGTGACCTTAAAAATCGCCAAAAGGGAATCTGCATTCTTATTTACTTACTTCATTGGAAGTATGTACATACATGAAGTATCCATATAAAAATAGAAACCTGCTTGGTAGTAAAGAAGACATTATTAAAGTTAATCAAGTGGATAAAATACCAGTATGAATAAGAGCCATTTTAACAAGAGCTTGGACTATTGGTGGGATGTTACCATCTAGTTGCTCATCAAATCAAGCTCTCAAATACTGACCTTAATTTCTTCTAATTCAAAAAGAAGGATGGTCTGTTCTGTCCTCGAGCACCTGTGCAGAATCCAAGCTCTATGTTAAAATTCTCTATAATAATTTTTTTGTGAAGAAGAATTAGACATTATTGCTCAGCTTTGTATCTTATGACCTTGACCTTATATATATATGACCTTGACATACCAGGTAATTTATCCCAGTATTTTGAATATGGCTCAGTTTAAAGAACAGTTAACATGACTAAAAATCAGATTCTGAATAAATTTAACCTATAGTAAGTAATGTCCATTGTTATACAAAAGTTACTTTTTAAATACAATTTCATTGATCACTTCTAATAAAAGCATTTTACTAATAGCGTAGTTCTTAGACCAAAACACAGAGGAATAAAATAGATTCTGGATAATATCAGATATCATATTGGATAAAGTGCGTACGATACCAGTATTTCAAATGGCAATGTATTATTTTTCTCTAACTTGTTAATTTTAGAGAAAAAAGAAATGTCAATCCTTATATAACAAAGGCCTAGAGGCCTTAACAGTCACCTGTCATTGAGTACCATAGCTCATACACAGACCTTTCAATGAATCTCATAAGCTTCATTCTGGAGTAAAAAAAATCTGAAGTATGGTAATGACCACCACCCTTCTCTTCCTGAAATCTTACAACTGAAGGTCTATGAAATTTATTACATATTTTCAAATTGGTGAAAATCCTTCAGATAAGAAGTGTGCACGACAGAATATTGAGAAGGTGCAAGACTCTAATGATAAATGATTTGCCCATAATGTGTTCACTGTCAAAATACAATAATTTAGCATTTACATGCATAAACTTTCATTAAAGAAACTAAAGATGGCTAGTATATATGTTTTACCTAAACAATACCCCCAATCCCAATGGGCCAGACAGAAATTCTGCCCACAGGGCATTTCAATGTAAAAAAAAAACTCCCAAAAAACTGGTGGACTGCCTCATTTTTTTTTCTCCCTTAATTTGCAATCATTTGTATGTCTGCATAAATAAAGATCAGAATCCAGCCCTTGCTCGGCCAACAGCTAAATGTAGCGTTGTATATGTATTTCTTGAAAAGAAGATATGATAACATTTTCCTTAAATATTTCCTGGCTGAACTTTGAACCCCTGTTGAGCCCTAGTATTAATCAGGATGATATGCTTTTAACAATTTAGAATCTTCACTGCATTACAAGCTTTAATGTGAATATTGGCATTTGGTGCACTGGTACTTGAAAAGAATTTTTTTTAAGACACACACACCATATTTTCACTGTCTGACAATTATCTCTCTTTTAAAAAAGGGTTTTGCCCTTTATTTTAACAATTTAGAATCATCTTTCCAGTAAGAAAGCTTTGTACCAAGTTAAGTTAAATTTGGCCAAGAGGTTCCAGAGAAGAAGTAAAAAATGTGAAAAGTTTACAGACATATGGACAGACAGATGGATGAATGAACCATGGATAACACAGTGATCGCTTCAGGTGAGCTAACAATATGTGCTTGAACCTTTGGTTCAGGTGAGCTAAAAACTGAAGCCAACTGGCACTACATTACTTCAGCTTTTTCAATTAACGGCATTGGCATTAAAAAATAAAATATTTCCATCAAATTAAAAACTAGATTTATTGGATATTCCATAATGAGTCTCTAAGTAGTCCAGCACGGCTGACGTACTAGCTAACACATTGAACACCCTCCTCTCGGCCCGACAGAATATCCTCTCCATCATGTAAATCAGGTGTTGGTGGAATATAGGGTAGGTCATCCCGGAAGCCATAGAAATGTCAATCTGAAAACAATATTGAAATTGTGTCTCAGTATAGGAGTAACTCTAATACCTTTTTTAAGAAGGATCTTACAATTCATTCTCTCTTATTGCCACACCCTCAAAACAGTAATTAGACTATTAGAAAGATAAAGAAAAAAAAAAAGAAAAAAAGAATCTTGCAAAGAATGCAACATTTCTGAGCTTCACAGGAACAGTGTTGAAAGATTTTACCCAGTCTTGAACACACTGTAAAGGGGTGTTCTCAAAACCGCTATACATGGCAGGATTCTGTAGTATTCCCCTGGCGGCCATCACACCGTCGACTTTTGTCACAGCCTGTATTTCCTCCACATCTTGTAAGCTCTTAATGTCACCATTGGCTATCACAGGTATGCTAAGACTCTCTTTGATTGTCTTTATGGCTTCCTTGTTGACTGGTTCTGCTCGCTGGTCCTTTGTTCGGCCATGAACTGCGATCCACGACACCCCAGCATGCTCCGCCTTTTGACAGAGGTCTACAGTTTCCCTAAAAAAATTGAATTCCACCTTTAAAACTTTTACCAATATTTGTGAAAAATATTGGAAAAAATCATCTTTTATTGCAGAATAAAAAAAAGTTTTGCTAATTAACCTACATGCACTTCCCGATTTTAAGCCAGTACAGCATATTATAAATCTACTTATCATTTATTTCTATGTAAATATATATTCCCAATTCATGTACAATCAAACCTATCAAATTTAAAGATAGACCACCATTTATTATAACTAATACACAATACAGCAATATGACCAGCTACTGCAATATGCTTACTATTAAAGGTCAAAGAAAGATAACTCAATATGATAAGATATACCTGAGATCATTGTGGATCCTGATTTTTATTGAGACAGTGAAGTCTGAAGTGCAGACTCGAGCTCGAGTTTGGTTCACCATATCTCGCACCAATTCTGGTTTCTTTATCAAACAGGCACCATATCCTTCTGCCATGGCCCATCTGAAAAATAAAATTAATAAATTATTAATTATGTAATATGTATCTTTTATGAATTCAAATTACTTTCAATAGTGAAAAAAAATGTGTGTCTCATATCGTATGGAAAACAGTCTATCTTAGCAGACATGAATTTCTTTTCAGTTTGAAGCAAAATATTATCAATTTGTTCAGGAGAGACTTCTACATTTATTTGATATAAACTTACCTCTGGGGACATCCACAGTTTAAATCCACTCCATCAGAATATCTGAAATCAAATTATGAGGACATGATTACTCCAATATCACACTCACATTTTAACAAATTACGGTAATTGTTTTTTTAAATTGAATGATACTGCTGGAGAGCGAGCCCAAAATAAAGAATGCAAGGAGTGTTAGAACCAAACAGTTAGGAAGAATAATGCAGGAGTGACTTACGGAGAAACTATTTCAGCAGCTGCGGCCAAGTCGTTGCCATTGTTAGCCGCAAACTGAACTATGAGTGGTCTGTCAGCTAAAATTATACAATTGTTAAATTTAACAAATCTTTAAGTTAATTAAGTTAATCAAAATTAAGATACCGGTATTTGCTAATGCAGTTGTTTGCCTGACTGTTCTACAACACACTTAATTGACTCCCCCCCCCCCCCCCCCACAAACTAATTTAAATAATATGCTATCAAATTAATACTACAGTAGTATTTGAAATATTATGGAATCATTTAACTTTGTTTAGTGATCAAATTTTCTTTGGTTAAATTCTAGGTATTCCTATTATTATAACTATTATATTCCCTCAAAACAGAATTCAAACTATCCTCGAGGCTTGTGTAATATTCTAAAACCTTACAAATCACAAAGATACAGTAATAAATCATGAAAATTGATCCCATCATTCATGAATGTTTATCAGATTTATATACTGGTATATCTGATAAAAAAGGTTTACAAAGAGCATAGACCATACTCCAATAAAAAGATTAACATTCAATCTTAATAAAATTAGATGTTAGATCTGCTCACATACTCACTACACTACCAATTAAAATTAGATGTTAGATCACCTTGATTACTCACTACACAAACATCTTGTAGCGAGTAAGCAAGCAGATCTATAGACAACATAACCTAGACAAGTCGGAGTTTATAGAGGGATAAATACAATTGTAGTATGTATAGTTTGAAAGCTCGATTATAAATTTGAGAGCTTGACACTACTCGCAAGTCAAGCGTTTCTACTTCTTGTTATGTGTATGTACATGTACTCTGCATGAACCGTGATGAACCGTGCATGTTACAGTTTGTAACAACAGGAAAATTGAGTGGGGGGTTCTTCGGAATTGTTAGGCCATGCACAGCTACACGTTGTGTAGTGAGTTAGTGAGCGGATCTAACATCTAATTTTTATTCATATATTCATTAAACTATGTCATTAGTTAACGTAATGATCTAATTTATAAAACTTACTGGAGCAAGTTGTGAATTCACTATCTCTTGCTTTGACAGAATGGACGAAGGAATTAGATATAATCATTGGAGTGAATGCCAGGTCACAGTTATATTTCCTTACTAACGTCCTAAATGGTAATCTGTAATGGCACAAAGAAGGACTAAATAATTTATATTAAAAAGGAATAATGAAAGAAACAACTATGTTTGATATGGTCGAATTTCTGCCCCCACCCCCATTTTCAAATTTTTAAATACCATCATATCAAAATCATATCTTCATGAAAAACAGAGGATGTCTATCACAATAATCTTGAAATTAGTCATCTATGACATCATCAAAATGAGCTAATTCCTGTAACTATACAAATAAATGAAAATACTGACAATTTTTTCTTCATACATATATATTGCCTTCTTAAGTATAGAGCACAGGTCTGCTCAAGTACCATTTTTACATATGACGTTCTGTTCATATAATTAAACATATCATAGTTAAAAATGGTACTTTCGCTAGCATGCACTTGATGTTTTTCCAATTGAAAATTTGTCAGAAAATACCTATGTTTTACTCCAAAACCATATGAAAACAATAACTTATTATTAATTAAAAATAAAACAATCTATATGAAATATAAATTCCAACCGATTAATAAAAATTGGGTGAAAACAGAAATCAGAAGATCAGAAGACCTCTACAATCATAGTTATTTAAATCTATCTCTCTCTCTCTCTCTCTCTCTCTCTCTCTCTCTCTCTCTCTCTCTCTCTCTCTTACTTTGAATATCTGACCATTGGTGCACATATTTTAACCATTTTCTGTTCCGCAAAAAGCTCCATAGGTTTGGCCCATGTAAATTCGTTATCCGTGATCATCTTGAATCCCACATATCAGTAAAAACCTCATAAGTTTACGTCCGATTTAGAGAAACAAACATCCAAAACGATGACCAACTTGCAGCATGTTAGAATCAAGTGAAAGTGAAAGTAAGGTGGTAGATGGTTTTGCGTAGTTTCGAATCCTTATAAATTAGCACATCAGAAAATATTTTTTTTGATTTATTTGCAAAACAGTATGTCTTTAGTCATTGCAATCGAAGACACTTGCATCGTTTTTCTTCTTTTATCAATTTATTTCTTATCCGAAACTAAATGTTCGAGAAGCCGGATGTGAAACTTGTCAACATGGAGGACAGTGTCATCGAACAGCTAGCTGATGACGGTAATTTTGTCTTTTATCCGTTATTTTAAAGTGCTTTGTGGTCGACATTTAATTCGATACATTGTTCACACATTCTTAAACATCTGCTGTAGTTTTAAAGACAAGACATTGTAGCTTATGAACAATAATCCATTTATTTATAGAGGAGTTTAGAAAATTCCTGGATGAAACATTTGATGTCAAAGCTCATGCCAACCAAGCAATACAAGGGAAGGCAATTTCAGATCAGCTTTCAAAACTTGCAGAGGGAATATCTCTTCTGGACCGAGAAATCCATTCACAGGTATCATCAACATTCATAAAAGCATGATTTACACAGCTGTAGCCTGTTACATGTAACGTACCTCTTTCCTCAGCTCAAATGCTTGCGCCTGAATTTATGCAGGTTTGCAGAAGAGAGCATTACTGTTAAAACAGGTAATATATAAACGCTGTAACCATTGGACTGAGTGCGGATTTTTATGGTTTGGAACGCAGACAGTAGGATCCGCCTGCCCACTCAAATAATAAGCCAAAGGCCGAAAGTTAAACTAAACGTTGCATGCTCAGTCTACTTTATTACATCATGTTTCACACAGTAATCATAAAAGTTGTGTCTTTGAAAATAGCCGAAGAAAAGATCTCATTTGGGCTATTGGTCTCAACTTGTTTTAATTTCTAAGTGCTGGTGCCTGTCGTTGATCTATATGTCGATCTCTTTAAAAAAAAGTGCTCCTGTTAATCTATTAAGTTTAACAATGCACCTTATCTCAGTATAATTTCTCAGCCTATCGTATCAACAAAACATCGAGTGTTACATGCAGTTAAGGTTTGACAGTTTTTTTAGAGTTTGCATCAACCTCATTTGTTATATCAACTCCCTTTTTAATACTGTTTACAGGTAATTAGAGAGCTGATCATTCAGATAAGATTATATCAGAATTAAGGAAGTCATAAAGTTGATGTAAAATTACAGATTGTAGCTCACCATGAGGATCTGCTATCACAAGCTACTGGGGTGGAGACCCTGGAGGGGGTCCTACAGATGATGCAGTCCAGGATCCAATCCCTGCTGGCAGCCATGGATCGGCAAGTCAAAACATCATACTGTATATTCCTAATTAAATGCGGGGAATTAATATTCGATTAAAATTGCGAGATGCACATCTCCCAAATTTTAAAATCTTGCTGCTTTTTTTTTTTTGGACATATGTAAACTACATGAAACTACAAATTCGGCATTCGCGATTTTATGTTCTTGTCAATGAGATATGATGGAAAACGATTGAATCACAGAATTAAGTACTCGCGTAAAATAAGGAATCTACAGTAATGTTACTTGGGAATAACATTTGATTTACTCATTTTTTGTTTATGAAATAAGTTTTTATTTTGTACTAAGGAAATTGGAGTTTTTTATGCACCACACTATCAAGTGTTTCATTTATTTGTTTTCTTTAAATGTATAGAGTTGTTCCTTTTTTGTTTCAGAATACGTTCAAAAGTCTCAGAACCATTCAATAAAATTTCATCAAGAACTACACAGCTGAGGAATCTGCAGGTATGGTAGTTGTTGTAGATCCATACTAATTTTATCACAGTCTCATTTCTTTTTTTTTCATTTTCTTTTTTTGTATATACATGTTCTATTAACTAAAAGAGAATATACATATACTTTCAAAAATATCAGCATAGAGTACATGTATTATCTATATCAATGAAAATAAATATATTACTGATAGTACTCTTAAATTAATAGATGTACATGAGCTTATCTGTTATATTATTTGCTCCTGAAAACTGCTCTGAAAGCCTTTTATAATGTATTTATAAAATTACTCTTTTTTGAAGGATACCTGTGATCTCCTCAGAAGAATCATCAGAATTATGTACCTTGGTAAGAGATTAAACAGTCAGTTACAGGGAGGAGCAAGGGAGATAACTAAGGCAGCACAGAGTCTGAATGAACTAGGTAATCACAAGTTTTCCTATGTTTATCTGTTGAACAATGCATAAAGTTTTTGAATTGCTGCGCACATGTATAGATATGGAATTGCAACTTACATGTAACAGAACTTTAATTTTAGTCTAGTTTTTGTTTTGTGCAAGTCGAATTAACATAGGCATTACCATAGATCATAATTACTCAATAAAGAACTGTAAATGGATTTTCACATGAGCAAATTTTACTGTATATTCATATAAAAACCTCATGCACTTTGGACTATAAAAGTATTCTCACATGAATATGAAAAATCTTACATTTTAGGTGTTATTTCTGTAAAAATGAATACAGCAAAACTCGTTTATAACGAATTTCAAGGGACCATAGAAAAAAACTTCGTTATAGCCGTAATTCGCTATACGTTTATAACGAATTCGTTAAAAATATAGCGAATTCGTTGTAAAATAATTAAGGGTTTTTCCGGCTAAAAGTTTTCTAAACTACCGTAAGTTATAAAATAAGTATTACCGTCATTTACAAAAAAATGTCAATATAACCATTTCATTTCAATTTTTAAAAAAATTCCGTATTCTATTTGAATTTGAGTATTTAATATATGCATCTTAAAATTGCATGTTTCCTCAACGAAATTTGAAATGGAAAAAATTCGTTATAAAAAAGATAATATACGTTAAAATTTTGCCAGCGGGGGTCTTAAAATTACTTCGTTATAGCCGTGAATTCGTTATAGCCGTGCTCGTTATATACATCAATTTTCTATTGGTTTATATAAGAAATTTGCCGGGACATTAATAATAATTCGTTATAGCCGTAAATTCGCTATATCCGTGTTCGTTATATTCGAGTTTTGCTGTACTTACTGGTTTATCTATATAGGAAATTAGTTGTAACTTTGCACATCATTATTTTCACACCTGTGTCAAATGTAGCATAATAAAGGACCACAAGAAAAGATAGTTATTAGGAACATGTATAAGTTACATTGCATAAAACTACAGGCAGGTAAGAAAGTTGCCATTTTTCAGATTATATTTGTGAGGGAGTGGATCTGAGTGGAGTGGAGATTATAGAACAGGATCGGCGCTTCATCAAACAGGCCCGCAAAGACGTGGAGTCTCAGGCCCACAAAATGCTGGAACAGGGAATGGAAACCCAGGTCAGGGGTCTGATACAACGCAGACCAATATGTTAATTCTCAATTGATTAATGGGGTTTTGTACAGAAAAATTACATTGACTCTTGAATGTTTAGATAATGCCATAAATCTCTGAAGAGTTCTTAGTTTATAATGTGCATGCTTAGTGCTTATTCATTGTTGCCATATTGTATGATCTTAAAATGATTTCTGGTCCAAATCAATCCATTGGAAATCAGTGAAGTTGAGTCACTGTCTGATTGGAACTGTTTATTTTGTTGTAAATTGAAAAGTGAACCACTTAATTTAAAGAAATATTTAATCAGTTGCTTGTATTGTAATGATTGCTATTGTGTTTATACAGAACCCGACACAGGTGGCGACCTCTCTCCAGGTATTCCACAACCTGGGCAGTCTCCACCACACCGTGGAGCGGGTCCTCCAGAACTGTCGGGAGAATCTGAACCGGAATGTCCGCTCCTGTCTGGACGCACAAAGCCTCGCCCAGCAACACGCCCCCCAGGGCCGAGGTCAGTCCTTAACTCATGTACCATCAAATCTTGTTGCCTCATATGCAAGGGAGACCCCCCTTCTCTCTCTCTCTCTCTTAAAAGAAATAACTGCAACAGTACATTGGTCAGTTCTTGGTGTACAGTGAAACCTTGTTGCTTCAAGCACAGTTTAGATTAGAGACACCCCCCTCCAAAAAAAAAAATACAAAAAACAAAGCAATAAAACATAGAAATAAAGTCATAGTAGTGCAGATTAACTTATTTCTTGCTTGTCGCTAAGTATCAAGAACTATGTATCTATTTTTATGTACAGCTGGACCTGGCCGGGCGGCCATGCCGGTGACAGGAAACACAGCGGCGTTCCGAGCCTCACTCTGGACAAACATGGAGAAACTGATGGACAACATCTACGCTGCATGTGCCCAGGTTAGTCAATAAATACTGGTGTACTGTTAATGGTAGAGGTCAGTTAAATCTCGATCAACAATCACAAAAAGGCGTAGTTTTCTGTGGCGTGTATAAAGTAGGTTCTTTGTTTTAAAGTTTGATGATTAAAATAAATAAATTAGTTTTATATCTTACAATGTAACTTGTGTAACATAAATATAGAATTTCCTGCTGGGGTTTGAACTCGTTTCCTCTGGCATACAAATCCAGCACTTTACCTTTCCAATGAAAGGGTTAACCCACTAGCCAGAGCTTGTAGGAATTCAATATACCTGATTCTACTTCATTTGGCATGATGAGATATTCGTCAGAGTTACTGTTTGGTTGAATAGATCTTTTTATTTGAAACTTACAGGTGCAGCATTTACAGAAAGTTCTGGTGAAGAAACGGGACCCTGTCACTCACGTTTGTTTCATTGAGGAGTTAGCAAAGGTATGATACATTGTATACAGCAAAGCAAACGTATGGTACATTGTATACAGCAAAGCAAAGGTATGGTACATTGTATACAGCAAACCAAAGGTAAGGTACGTTGTATACAGCAAACCAAAGGTAAGGTACGTTGTATACAGCAAACCAAAAGTATGGTACATTGTATACAGCAAACCAAAGGTAAGGTACATTGTATACAGCAAACCAAAAGTATGGTACATTGTATACAGCAAACCAAAGGTAAGGTACATTGTATACAGCAAAGGTATGGTACACCTGTACATTGTATACAGCAAACCAAAGGTAAGGTACATTGTATACAGCAAACCAAAGGTATGGTACATTGTATACAGCAAACCAAAGGTATGGTACATTGTATACAGCAAACCAAAAGTTAAATAAGATTACTTTAAGTAAACGTTATATATTCCATGATTTACTATGAAACATTTTTTTTGATTTTTATATTTTGATAAAAGGATACACTCTCATTTTTATTCCCCCCTTTCATTTTATCCTGTCTTCTTTCTTTCCTCCCTCCTATTTCTTTCCTCTCCCCCTGCTCGCTCACTCTCTCTCTCTCTCTCTCTCTCTCTCTCTCTCTCTCTCTCATATTTTATATGTTCAATTGTAGAAATGAGACTATTTAATAATATATGCTATGTCCTATGTTTATCTACAGCACCAAGAAGGTCATGTGAACATCATGCAGGAATTCTGGGATAGCATTACTCACATGCTGACCAATGAATTCAACAACTCAACAGAAGGTAGCAGTAACATTATATCTCTATTGTGTTTCCATTTTTATTCTATGCTCATTTTCTGTCCATGTTTATAAAACTTTTTATGTGTGATTTTGAATAACTCTTGATCAAAGCTATTTTTTATTCTTTTGGCAATGCATGAAATAACTTGAATTTATTACTTTTATACTCATATTTTGACACTGCATTCATTAGGAAGTAGAGGTATGTAGTATGTAATTAATAATGTAACTCAATAATGTAACACAATAATGTAACACAATAGTGTAACACAAATAATGTTCACTTTTCTCACAAATAAGGTATTTGTTAAGGCTGTTCTTGCATTTCCTATGAGTAGGGTCAACAGAGGGTTATAAGACACCCTTAAGGGGGATGGATGGTCGTTGCCATTTTTACACTAAAATGATCTCCTTTAAATGAAGAGCTCTGCATAAAGATAATTACACCTGTACATGGTGTATGAAAATGTACAGTTTAAAAGTTAAAGTTAAATTATGTGGATCTCTTCTTTACTAAATAATAGTTTATGGTAAAAAATATCATATATATAGATTCTGAAGTTGAAGGTAAATCTGATGGATAATCTGTTGACTATCCAGACCCCTTATTAGACTTACATGTATAACACCCAAAGTAAAATTTTTTGGGGGAAAATGTTTAATATAAATTGGTTATAATTAAATTGTTTCTTTACCATGTTGCTGTCAGCCAGTGATTAAGAACAGCCTTTAACAAATCTTATTACAACTCAGACCCTCTTGAACATTCTGAGATTCTGTGCAGAATCTGTACCTGTATATGATCTTCACAAAGCATGCAGTCCTTGTCATCATATATTTATTGTGTCATGTACCATTATTTTCTATACACTGTGTAGATCTTGTTTTAAACACGATTTGTAAGCTGGATCAAAATTGTTTCCAAAATGCATGTAAATTGTTGTGAATTAATTTTAATACAAATGTCAGTATTATTTAGCACTATGCATATGCATGTACATGTATCTGTACATGTCATTTTTAAAATATCCAATGACCATGAAGAATTAGCCAACCAACCTCTCAAACAATTATATCTTATTTTCATCAACGATGAGAAACTTGAAAAGAAACATTTATTTTTCTCTTGATTCTAGTAACTGTTAAAATATTTTTTTGGTGGTATATTTTGTATTCTAAGCAGAACCAGTCTTAGTAAGGGTTGTGGTTATATTCATTGTTTATATGTAATCTATGTTCATTACATTTGTATAAACTGTTTTAAAATGAGGAAGTAAAATCTTGATGTTGATACTGAAAAAAATGAAATAGTGAATGATATGTATGATATTGAAATTTACACCTTCTGATATTGTAAGACTTAGAATAAGAGTATAGTCATATAATATTATCAGTTTTTACATTCTCTTAGTTTTTAAGTTATAGTATTATATATTAACATATTATATTGTATTTTTTAAAAATGAATTTTAGCCTCCATGCATCTGAAGCAGGCCTTTGAAGGAGAATATCCCAAGCTATTACGCTTGTACAACGACCTCTGGCGCAGACTTCAACAGTTCAGTATCACCACGGCAACCTCCCTGTCACAGTCGGAGCCAACCGGGGAGGAAGATGTGAGCGTGGAGGATGATATCTTCATCCCTGGAAGTAAACGGAATCAGTATGAGTGAGTACTGCTTGAACCTAGATGTTGTATTTATATTTGGGTTAAACGAATCCTACCGTTATGTGAAGTTGTGGAATTTTGAACGCTAATACATGTATCTGGAATACCATGGATAATTTGAAGTGAGTTTGAAATCTTATTTTTAACTTTAAAATCTCAAATCATTGTATTGAGAAAAAAAATTAAATAAGATTGAACGAAACTAATGATCCAAAAACGTTATTGATTAGTTTCTGGTGATAATGTTTAAAGATATATCTAAAATGTCAAAATGTGGGTTACAAGTCTGGAGAAAGTTAAAAAGTCGAAATGTAAAAAAATTTTCTGGGGAAAAATTGTGAAGAATCTGAGGAGTGTTCAGAGTGCTCGCCAAAATTTGTGTTACCAGAAAAAGGAATGTGGTGAGTGCTCACAAGCTCCTGCTCTGCTGAGCACTCCTCTGACGCAAGATTATTAGTATGATGATCTAATGTACATTCATCATTGTACTTTACAGCTCTGAGAAAGCTTTGCGGGACACCCTGACGAAGTTTGAGAACGCATACCTTTCCAAGTCTCTGTCAAGGCTGTTTGACCCAATTAATCTGGCCTTCAGTACGGGGAATCCCCCAACCACACAGGAAGTGGAAACAATCGTTAAGACCATTGCCAGGTAATTTGATATGTGAACTTTGGTAATGTACAATTAGATTTAGCTAACTCAAAAATACATTCGGAGATAAATTATTATATTCATTTATTGTATACCGGTAATTATATATTGTCAATTGATGATGCAATGTTTTGAATTTTAAAAGCCAGTAATAATTGTTAAACATTGTCAAAACCAATGCAATGTGCAACTTGCACTTTCCTCATGTACTAGATTTTAAACAAAATCAAAGACAAGTGTGTTTTTCACAATGATAATCTTCTTACTACCCAAATCAAATATTTAGACTTCATTCAAAGTTTATAGGTTGAGGTTACTATTATTTATTAAGGTCAAGGTCATAGATGGCAAATTGACCATATCAGTTATATTAACAATAAAATTGGCTAAACTAAAAGCAAACACAGATGTAGCCAAAAAAAAATTATTAAGTAAATATTAAACTTAATATAAATATAAACTTTATTACCGGTATTCATGACTATATTTGATCAGGCCATAGAGGCCATGGACATTAAAGAGTCAAGGTCATTGATGGAGGTGAAAGGTTAAAATTTCTGCCATGTGACTTTGTTACATTGATTGAGAATGTAGTGTTTCACAAGCTCATGTTGTATTTTTCCTCTGTTGCAGTGAGCTAAATGTAGCTAGCGTGGATACACAGCTTTGTATAACCGTGGCTAAAAACGTGGCCAAGACGATACAGCTGTTCTCAGTGAAGAGTGAACAACTGGTTTGTGGTTATATTAAAATCTACTTAGTACTCCGAATTGTCTTATTTGAATTAATTTATCTGATGGTATCTGGAGCATTAAGAAATATTCACAGTTGATATGTGTAACTATATATTTTAGTAAAATATAATGTAATGAAGTTGACTCACTTTCTTAGGGTTAGACAATTATTACTTATAAAGAATTAGCTATAAGAATTGTTTTTCTGGAGTATAAACAAACTATTAGTTTAACTAATGATTTACATCAAAACAGGTCTTTCTATTGTATTGATATAAATGGTACAATGTCCTCTCTTTGGTGTTCAGTTGATTACAGATGGTGAGGCGAGCCAGGTGATTGGTCCCTGTACCCCGGGGCAACAACGGAACGTCACCGTGGTCAACATACTGTATTTACTGCATCAGTCCATCACCAAGGTAACAGTGGGTGTCATCAAAATATTCAAAAAATTATTATTTTCTGACACAATTTCAACAGAACTTGAAGAATTATGTGTGGACTTTCATAAGAAAAGGACTGTTGTTACTTTAAGGTACAAGACGGGAAATTAAATGTTTGTATTAATTGACGTGGTTGAGTATCATCATAGCTCAGTCATTAAAGTACTGTGCTAATGAACAGCAGATCTTGAGTTGGAGTCCGCTAGGGGCTTTTGTTCATATTCACTGAATTAAATTTTTGAAAATCATTTTTTTTTGTATCCAAATTACATACTTTTTTGCCTAATTGGCTTATATATTTTTTGTACCAATTTTGCTACCCATCATAATTAAGTAAATTTTTGCTGATTTGAGATACTATTTTCAAGGTGTAGTGACCCACCTTAAATATATTTGATTAAATTAGAGAAGTTTTTCAATCTTTTGAATAAAGATACTTATATTTCTGCTATTTGTAGTTATTGGAGGGTCTACAGAACTTTCCCCCTGAAGCCATGGAATGCATTCAGAAGTCGTTAGAGGTAAGGCTGTTTTTCTACACTGTCTGCTTCTCAAATTTCTTTGATGTCAAATTTCAAACAACATTTTGTATATATATGAATATTTCAGACATTTTTATTTTACAATATGTATGAAAACCTGTCTCTAATAAAACTTTCATTATTAACAGGAAATCTGTTTAAAAAGGCACTCTAAAATGACTAATTTCTTAGTGTACCGAACTAAAGATGCACACAGTATAATTTTGTGCATAATACAATAAATAGAAATGTAAAACTGATTTTTTAACATTTATCTCCTGATGGATTTCATTCTATAATAGGCTTAATGTTTTGATTTTCTGATGTGACAAAATTAATGCTTATCTGCATGTAATCAACAATAACTAATTAGAAAGAACGTTAAATACTTTTAGATTAAAGATATCACTGTTTGTTATAAAGGAATTCAAATGTAGACATTACAATTGACTTATAATTCAAATAAAATCTACTGTAAAAGCAGATATTTTTGTTGGGTTAAAATTTCGTTGTTTTAAACCAAATACAATTTTGTTGGCATTTATTTTTGTCATATAGTAAATCTTAAAATTTATCACGCATCATTTCAAATCTGTATTTATAAATACTGGGGTAAAAAATTCATCATGGATTTAATTTTGTTGAATTATACTGCCAACGAATATAACGAAATTAAATCCTGAACAAATGATTTTGCTTCTGCGATAATTAAAGTGATATAAACACTTGATTACAGTGCAGTGTGCACTGTAGCAACAATTTCTTTGTAAAAGGAACAGGGAATTCAATTTAACAATAACCGTTTTGAATAGTAATCTAACCTTAACAATAAGAGAGAAGTGAATGTATGGTCTCCAAGCTGAGTTGAGGCTGGTTTAAAAAGCCTCACGGGAATCAAAGCATGAGATGTGCTTCCCATGATATTATGCGTATATTAAGTCCTTGCACTTAACTAGGAATCTACGGTATACAGAAAATACTGGACTGCGCTTAACACTCTGACAGTGTGCTTTAGTTGATTTAGTGAAACCTAAATATCTCTTTGATTACTTGTTTTACACGGGGGTTACAAAAAGGTCATTTGTGTCTATAAAACAGTTAATTAATACTTAAATCCTTCTCGGTGCCATGAGGTAGCATAAGGCTGGTGCTTATCACCGGTTTCCGTGGTGATTAGCGGATGAGAGTCATTGACTCCCCCTGGATGGGACACAAGTCCATTGCAGGTTATCTCCCAGAGTAAAGCCTGTACCCAATTTCAGCTGGGTGGACTGAGACAATGTAGATAAAGTGCATTGTCTTAGTGCACAACACACAACATCAAGTGACCACAGCAGGATGTGAACCAGCGACCTTTCAGTTACTGGCCTAATGCCTATGACCACTGTGCCAAGTGCTCTACACAAACTAGTACTCACACCAAAAATACTGTTCATATTAATGCGCAGTATACGTTTTATATACTTTACACCAAAAATACCGGTAGTTATATCATAGTTACTGTAATATATACAAAGGAATTGTGTCCACACCTTGGGTATTTAAAAATACTATGAAGTATAAAATTACTACAAACTCAACTTGTATTAATTTCTTCCTTAGGGAAAACCCCCACCGGTAAGCTGGTATTTCATTGGTCATTTTCATGTAACACACACTCCTATACAGTACAAGTTATGATGAATGCAAATAAAATCAGTATTGCAAATGAAACATAATAGAAATGCACTAACACTGCTTGTGCATAGAATTTCAGCCTCTATTCCATTGCCTGCAAACTCTTTATAAGACCTGACTATATGAATGTTCTAATTGACTTGGTCTGAATTTAATTCCTTTATTCAATGAAACTTTATGAAAAGCAACTGAAATAAAATTAGCATTTTAAAAAATCTGGTGATTTTGGAGATAGACAGTGTATACTTATAAAAGAAACATTTGAGAACTTTGTCTTATAAAATTAGGATTCCATAAATGCAATTTTTACATCTGCAAGATTTTGCTTGATTATTTTAAAACTATTTCATAACTCCCATCACCCCTAATCCCAACACATTCTGGCTCCCATTCACACAGTATAAAACCATACTCTGTTAGTACAGGGGAAATCCTTTTACACAACTCATTTTTTAAAGCTATTTCAGTAATTGTATCAGAAACACCTTCAGGTATATTTGATATAATGTAAAAAACTATGATTACATAATTTGCATATTTGTAGGGAGTGGTTGTCCTTATGAGCAGTGCTTTATCTCCTCTGATGTCCTCAGTCCTAGATGCTCTGTTATATATTGAATCACAACTCTGTATATTTGTAGGGAGTTGTGGTCCTCATGAGCAGTGCTCTATCTCCTCTGATGTCCTCAGTCCTAGATGCCGTGGAAGCAATAATTCTGACAATGCACCAAGAAGACTTCTCAAGGTAGATTTTTTTTTAATGAAATTGATAAAACCTGACATACATTCACCTTGCTGATTTTCCTACTTTTTTCTAACACAATGTCTTTAGAATAAATTATTATAAGAAATTTAAGAATGATTAAATCAGAAAGAAAAAAAATGAGATGGAGTATCTTTACTGTACATAGGAAGTGTAGATTAATAACTTAAAGTTTATATGAATACTTGAATACTTTAGCATAATTGTTTTTTGTTTTGGTCTCCTGTTGACAGTTCTGCTGTACCAGACCCAGGGAAGGAGTCACAGTGTTCTCTGTATATGAGGGAGCTCCAGGAGTTTGTGTCTAGGTGTCAAGCTGATTACCTGTCTAGATACGAATGTCAGGACTTTATATACGACAGGTAAAAATGTACAGATATCAGTGTCAATACCTCAAATACTACTGGTAAATATCTAGATATCATTGTCAGAACTTCATATATGACAGGTAAATTTCAAGATATCAGTGTTCAGGACTTCATATACAAGGGGTGAATGTTTAGATATCAGTGTACATGACAAACCTACGTGTATTTTGAAATTCATGACATTAGAAATAACTTTACATTGTTAAATCCTTTTCTGATTCCAGCATCAAGCCGATAGCGTGCCGTTGTGTGGAGCTGTTTGTGAGACACGCCAGCCTGATCCGGCCCCTGGGTGAGGGAGGGAAGATGAGACTGGCTGCTGACTTCGCCCAGATGGAGTTAGCTATCTCCCCCTTCTGTAGAAAAGTGTCTGATCTTGGAAACCATTATAAGCTACTAAGGGCATTTAGGTATGAATACCAATTCATTGCTCTGGTTGTTTTTGTAACAGGACACTTAGAAAATAAATGGAGTCAAATTACTATTTTTGGGGGAGCTATTAAATCACTAAATTTTTTTTAAAAGTTAATTGATATCAGTTCTTGTTTTTTGATAAACTTTGACATACGCCGACTGTTGTTTCAGAAGCTTATTAAGATGTACTCTAATTATCTCCTTTTTCACAAATTGAAAAAATTGCACTCATCAGGGATGGTCTTATCTATTCAATAAATTGTTTTGATCATTCACTTTTCCTTCTCCAGACCACTACTGTTCCAGAACGCTGAGCATATCAGTAAAAGCCAGGCCATTGGTGACATCATTCCACACAGTACCATTCTTCACTTCTTGTTTGCGAGAGCTCCACAGGAAATGAAAGTCTCCCCACCAGGTATCACTGATTTGTATTTATAACAGAAAGCATAGGGCTATATTGATATCATTAATTATTCATCTATTTTATGGTTACACATTGAATATTTTTATATGATATGAACAAGCACATTGTACTTTTAGTATTGTATTGATGCCTTGATTCCGATTCTGCATTGATTTAAGTTTTATCATTAAACAGAAATTTGACATTATGCCATTCAAACATTACGATGGGCTTTTGTTTTCAGTCAGCTGATTGGTCAATCAGTAGATACTCCCAGTGGTTAGAGGACCACCCCTCAGAAAAAGACAGACTTACCCTGATCAAGTAAGCACAACTCTCTAGGTCTAGAAAAAAGTTTGCTGGGTTCTAAATATGATAACAATTCTCAACTCGTCTGAAGTATCCCTTTAATTTACACAACATACAAGAGAGAGAGAGAGAGAGAGAGAGAGAGAGAGAGAGAGAGAAAGAGAGAGAAAGAGAGAGAGGAGAGAGAAATTTTTTAAACTTTATTTTCATAAATTTCACTTTAAGCACTATTTTACAAATACTTAATTTAATCTATGAGAAAATACAAAAGATCTAGAAAGCTAGAAAGATATTTATAGAATTTTATTCAGAACACATTACAAAGAAATTTTATCAACATTATTAAATACAAACAGTCAATACTTTCAGTACTGTGATTACATTTTTATATACATGTAGGCCTACATGATATTGTATTAAAATATTTACATTTCCAAAACGAAATTAGTATGGAATTATTGAATTCTTTCAAACAATACATTTTCAGAACTTTCAAATTGGTTAAATGCGCAACAATCAATCTGCTCTGTTTTCAGGGGTGCATTGGAGGGATACGTGAATCAGATGAAGTCCCGACAGGCCCGAGAGTTTGCCGAGATTTATCCAATTATGTTGGATCTATTACAGAAGGGACTTCAGACCTGCTCATGACATATCTATTGCTAGAGCTAGTGTACAACATTGGTTCTACTTTGTATATTATAATCATTTTTATTTAATAAATGAAATAAAAAAATAACAACAGGCTATGGTTAAGTGTTTACTGTTAGATCTTACTATGGTTTCATTAATATTCAAGGGTATCAATTGTCGTGGATAAAGTGAAAATCACAGTTTCAAGGATACGTAAATTCGTGGCCAATGACCCTATCAATACAAATTATTAGTAGAAATTTCACTTTAATGAACAATTAATTTCGTGGATAAACTTAACAATAAAATCCAGGAAAATTGGTATTCAACGAATAGTGATAAAACCACAGTATCAGGTATGTGAAGAGCTGCCACTGGGCCATTTATTTGTTTTCCTAATAATATTGAAAAGCATTTAAATCAAATTTTTTACAAATTGAAAAATTTTAAACGGTCGTCACATTTTCATCAGAGTGAAATTTCATCTATATTAATGTATCAAGGTGCCCCATACCAGCTGAATAAACCAAGATGTAAATTCACACACATGTCATTGAACAAAGAGGAGACGTTACTGTTTATCAATGAAAAATACGGTGGGAAATCTACGTTTGTGGCCAGTAGTCTTTGAAATATTTCATTGTAAATAACTTTTGACCAATCTTCATATCCTTCCTATAACAGTATACTACACGTATACTCACTCTCACTATTAAGGTGACCTTTTGCAATTAGTCTTCGTCCTGCGTCGTGCAGTGTGCGTCGTCCGTTGACAATTTTACATTTTTAACTTCTTGAAAACTACAAGGCCAATCGTTACCATTTTTGGCGTGAAACATCTTTTGGTAAGAGAAGTGAAAATTGTGAAATTAATAACTACCATCCCTGGGGCGCCACGGGATGGGGCCAAATATGCCCCCCCCAAATTTTTCAAAAACTTCTACTCTACTCCAACACATGTGAGGAGAAAACTGAACGCATGGTTATGATGTCCATGAAGCCCTTTACCGAAATTGTGAAATCAATGGCCTCGGGGTCAGGTGTTAAGGCCAACGGGTAAGTTCAATAATAAATGACAAAATGAAAATGTATAAAAGTTGTAAATTTTCTTCCGTAATTACTGTCGTATGAAATCAACTTAACGGCCGCATGATTATAATGTCCATAATGTCCTTTTTCGAAAATTTGGGCTGGGGTTCATGTATTTTATGAAAGCAAGGTGGGGGGGGGGGGTGTGACATATGGTCATTAATTATTGGGTAACCTAATAATGTACATGTTCTCACTTGGGTAACATATTTATTCACATGTATATTGCTATTGGATGTCTGTGGTCTGTTAAAAATTTTACATATAAACCTCATCTCGTAAATTTAGAGCAATATGAGCTGCATTTTCATGCTGATTTTTTATTGTTGTTGCGAAGATGTTATTTTCTTAAATTACAAAATAACATCATGTTTTTTTTTAATTTTCTGTCAGCCATATTTCTGTGGGGAAAGCCTCTAAGAAGCCTTAATTTAAGCAATATTGAATTATTGTCGTCCTGTACAAAAATTTATCTGCTATATATTTCTTAGAAGAGAAATCTTTATTCTGAGACTGACAAAAATTAAGGAATTTTTCAAATCTTAATTATCATAAAAGTTTAAGTTACATACAAACTTATCAAACTAGCAGGTTTTTGCAGAAACATAAAATACAAAAAAATACAGCTTATATTGCTTTAATATCCCATGCAGTGTATGCTTAAAGCATTTAACTGCTTATTGTGTGGATTAATTAATAATGAACATATATAAGTATAAAAGGCCTGCAGGTATCTTTTTACAAAAAAGGTTTACAATTCTTTGGCCCTTTGAGCTGGTGTATTGATAATCCAAGATTACTTTGACTCTTTCCCCCTCCCTTGCAAATATCATACAATAAAATTAAGGAAAGCGCAACAGTCGGAGGGTTCTCGTTAGGGTTTACCCTGGTTTTAAAATGAAACTAAAAATACATAGGGCTCCCTGGCATGTCCATCTAAGGGCTATGGTACTCAGTTGACCGTCAAGGCCTGTAGACCACTTGTTTTTATTTCTTTGGAACTGGGTATAAGATATACATGTTTTGTTTTGTTCTGTTCTGTTTTTTTAAATGTACAATTCCTTTCTGATCGGCGACTAATTCCTAAATCCGCCACTGTTGTCAGGCGTTGTTAATCACGTGATACAGGTAAACAGACCAGGAAGAAAAATAACCCCAACAATTTCTAGACTAGCCATGTTGGATTAGGGTTGGTATTTTTATGTTATTTTACGAAAACAGAAACTATTTAGGGAAGCATGAAAATGCAAGCCACACTGTATGAATGAATTTCTTCCGATATAACATGTGAGTTGTTTTAACGTTTGTTTTCGATTTCCTTTTAACAATACTATTATGAATTGTAAATGTAGATCACATTGTAGATGTGTCAAAATATAAGTAATTTTGTTTTGATCGGTCGAATTTAGGCCTTTTTTTGTATTATACATGTATCTAGTTCACAGATCATATAACAATTACTTCCTAAAGTACTGTGTTGTCGCTATTAACACACACGGGTACACTTTTTAATGCATTGAACAATAACATGAATTAAGCATTGATTTTAATATGTAAGTAAATCAAATTATTCTAAATGAAATTTATATTTTGTGTTCTTTTTCAGGAATGTCTACAGCTAATGTGACCATGGACCAGAGTTGGGCCCAGGATGTGTTACGGTGTCATCTCTGTGAGACTCCAGTCCCCCCTTTGCATTGTGACATTTGTCAAATTTATCTGTGTAAAGCCTGTGTGGGGGAACATCTCTTAGATCTATCCAAAGAACATAAAGTGGTGCCATTGGAAAAGAGGGGATCCGCTCCAAAATGCTCAAAACATTCTACAAAGCTATGCGAACTACATTGTGAACAATGTAACATTCCAATATGTACACTCTGTGTTTCGACTGGTGAACATTTAGGACACAAACAAGTTGATTCTACTCTGAAAAGTCTAGAAACCAAGAAAGAAATTTTAAAGGAAGATTTAAAAGAACTAGAGAAATTCATTTATCCAAAATACACTGAAATTGCATCCATCATTCCAATTCAGAAAACTGACCTAAATGAAAATTCCAAGAAATTGACAACAGCTATTGACAAACATGGGGAAGACTTACATACAGAAATTGACGCCATTATCAAGAAACTGAAATCAGATCTGAATGAAATGGACTCCAAACACCTGGCAGCCTTAACAATGCAGGAAGAAGAAATCAAACGCACCACTTCTGAAATCACAAAGAGCATTACTGAACTGAAGACGTTACTGGACTCCAATGATGTCAGCCGTGTCTCTGCCTACAAGTCCAGAAATGATGAATTCAGAAGATTGCCTCCTAAACTCACAGTGTCCTTATCAAGTTTTACCCCTCATAGGATCAACAGAGAACAGCTTTATCAACAGTTTGGTTCTCTGTCAGCGTTATCTATCAAAACAGAAGAACAAGGCTACACAATGGATTTTCCAAGTGCTGAGTCCTCTCCCCTGGACAGACCACTTATTGATGTACCACGAATCATTACAGATATAAACACCGCGTGTAAAGGATTACGCTGCGTGTCTTGTCTGAATGATGAAGATATATGGACTCGAGGGGATGGAAACATCATGAGACTTTACAACCTCCGGGGGGAACTAGTAAAGTCAATCAAAACCAAGTCAGGGAATGCTCCACTGGACATCGCAGTGACAAGGAGTGGGGATCTTGTTTATACTGATACCATTGATAGAACTGTGAACATTGTGAAGAATACACAGATACAGAAAGTGATTAGATTTCAAAAATGGAAACCTCTTTATATTTGTACTTCCTCCACCGGTGACTTTCTGGTCATTATGAATAGTGATGGTGATGAACCAACAAAAGTGGTGCGATATTCTGGATCCACAGAAAAACAAAGCATTCAGTATGATGACAAAGGACAACCTCTCTATTTACATGGTTACTTGAAATACATTAGTGAGAACAGTAACCTAGATATCTGTGTGTCAGACTATACCGCCCGTGCAGTAGTGGTGGTCAATCAGGCTGGGAAACTCCGGTTTACCTTCACTGGTCCTCCCTATACTACCAAGGAATCATTTGATCCACATGGCATCACAACAGACAGCCAGGGTCGGATCCTGATTGCAGACAGCCACAACAACCGTATCCACATCCTGGATCAGGACGGACAGTTCCTCCGCTACATTGACAACTGTCATTTAGAGTATCCATGGGGTTTATGTGTGGACACCAGAGACAACCTCTTTGTGATTGAAAGCAGAACAGGTAAATTAAGGAAAATCCAATATTCCTTGTAAGTGAACTGTGTATATACTTAATATATAAACTTAAGATAATAATAGTCCTGATATCATTGCTTTTTACAAGTATGATCTGGTATTATATAAAAAGTATGTGTACATAAACTGTGTAGATATATCAAAGATTATGGATATATGTTTCATGTAAACAATTTTAGTCTGTTAAATGTAAACAAAATATGCTTATTTCATGTGACATGTGACATGCTGACCATGTTAAAATGTTATTTATATTGTTCAATGATGTATACAATGAACAGATTGTGTCTAATTAAACTTTTGATGATACATTCAGATGTATTTTGTATTCAAGCTTCTCCTTCACAAATGAGCATCATGTATTTTTGCTTGAATAATGTTAGTAAGTCTGCAACAACAAAAACGATAAAGCTGAAAAATGTAGAGACAAAGTTTGGATAAATAATAAGTGCTTATAATTTAAACGATAAATCTATGAGAAATAGGTTAATCAGTGGAGATCTTTAAATATAAAGTTGACAAATTCAGAGAGAAAGCTTACTCTTAAAAATTATCTGATAAAGAAATTCCTAGGAAGATTTAGATCCTCCACTTCCACTTTAAATTCAAATAAATTCTGTTCCGTTTGTTGAAAAACAATTTATTATTTACAGAGCGTAAAATATGTTTTGTAGCAAATCAAATCAAGGTGCGTTTGGATATATTTCTCAATTAAGCAATTAAAGACTCAAAAAACTTACCTTGTTATATTTAATTCAGTTTATCAGAAAGACACCCCTAAAAAATACACCCCCAAATGCCAACATGTGGTTTCATTAGTGTATAAAACTTAGATTTGTCTTCTTTTGCAGTTATTGTAGAAATATTGAATCGTTAACATTTTTTTATCACCGTTATAATCAAATCAATTACAAAACAGTGTGTTTAAATATTTATTAAAGCGAATGAGCTAACACTGCTTGCCCAAATATATGATACAGTTAAAAATCTAAAGATAAATAAATAAAGATTCCATAAAAAAAACTTCATTAAAAAATATAACACTTAAACTTGTAGCTTAGTTCATGGCTATCGACAAGGTTGTAAAAGACCTTGTGATACTTGAAGGATAATCTGACATGTGATTTGTTGAAGGGGACACAGTCTTCTAGTTTTACCCACAGTTAATGAATGCTTACGAACGATTACTCTAATGCTAAAATTAGATCATTAGGCCTAATACTTTCCGTAAACGGTATCTAAATAGCATATGTTTTCTCAAGATACACGACTCTGTTTGGGAGTATTTGAAAACTAAAGTTAAGTATTTTACATTTTTTAAGCGGAACATCGGCGGTAGGAAACGGCCAGTCTTACATTTGCCTACGGACCGACGGCCAACCTGTATACTTTTTTTTCATTATTATGAACAATAGATGTGATCTATCCTATGTTTGACTGAAGCGAGTTTCTAATGATGTGGCCGGATACGTACCCACAGGGTTTAAATATAATACCACTGATAAAAGATATAACAGTATCAATTAAGTTTACGTCCCGGAAATAAAGGATTCTGAACATTATAATAGTACAATAGGCTCATTGGTCTGAGATTTATAATTATTGTAATATGCTTTAGAAATGTGTTTTGTTATCTATTATGGATTTCTAATTCTTTTAAAAAAAAATAAGATAATAAGATAAAAAAGAAAGATATCTATGTTTATTTGTATAATATAATTAGTTATGAATAATACAAATTTGCATGAGCTTCACATTTGATAACTTAAGAGGAAAGAGGGTTTGTGCATTCACATGTTAAGTGATTGTGTTCTACTTCTTTACTCACGACATGAGCTCTATCTATCTTAGAAATGAAATATTTGTTGGAATTATTTACATGTATTAATGGTTTTTATAGGGATAGCTATCGATTGCAGAATTAATAATCGGTTTATCGCAATTCGTTCCGACCGATTAACAGGTTTCTCATATCAACCTGCGCCGATTTTTGAAATGTTATATTTACATATTTACATTTTCCAGTGTTTTTGCCTGTGATAACACTACGTATCGATTTTGTACTATATAACCCATAATACAAATGACGCCAAAATGAGGCGCCAGCGGGGTTTGCTTGTTTTTATTTAAGTATTTAATCGTACGATGGCTTAAAATTATATCATATACCTTAATGATAAATATAACGGTAAAAAACAGTGGTATCTATAAAAATCTAAACAGATAAATCAGTGACATGCTATTTCTACGGTCAATATATTTAACACCTGCTAACTTACATGCGGCCCCTGGGGAGGGCGGGAAGATGAGACTGGCTGCTGACTTCGCACAGATGGAGTTAGCCAGTTCTCCCTTTTGTACAATTGTGTCTGATCTTGGCAACGATTTTAAGCTACTCAGGGCATTTATACAATACAAATGAATTGCTCGGGAAATATTTAAACCATCAAATGTTTTTTCAAAGATATTTGTTCTTGTTTTTCATAAACTTTCACATACACCAACTGATGTTTCAGAAGCTTAAAGATGTATTTTTAGTATCTACTTTTTCACAAATTAAAATAATCACATTCATCATGGTCTTATCTGTTCATAAAAATTGTTTTGATCATTCCCTTTTCCGGCCGTCTTAAGACCACCACTGTTCCAGAATGGTGAGCATATCAGTAAAAGCCAGGCCATTGGTGACACCATTTAACATACATGTAGTTCTATTCTCACTTCTTGGTCGCGAGAGCTCCACAGGAAATGAAGTCTCCCCGCCAGGTATCACTGATTTGATGTATGAATAGAAATCATAGAGGCTATATTGATATCATTAATTATACATTAATTTTTATGGTTAAACATTGAATAATTACATATGATATGAACAAGCAAATTGTAATTTTAGTATTGTATTGATGCCTTGAATCAGATTCTTCATTGATTCACTGATCAAATAAGCACAACTCTCTAGGTCTAGAAAAGTTTGTTGGGTTCTAAATATGATAAGCATTTCTCAACTCATCTGAAGTATCCATAGAATTTACACAACATACGAGAGAGAGAGAGAGAGAGAGAGAGAGAGAGAGAGAGAGAGAGAGAGAGAGAGAGAGAGAGAGAGAGAGAGAGAGAGAGAGAGAGAGTTTATATTGCCTTTGTTGTCAAAATTTGCACTTTAAGCACTTTTTTTCAAATACTTATTTTAATCTTTGAGAAAATACAAAAGATCTAGAAATCTAGAAAGGTATTTATAGAATTTGATCAGAACACATTGCAGAGAAATTTTATCAACATTAATGAATACAAACAGTCAATACTTTCAGTATTTTTATTACATATTTAGATACATGTACATGATTTTATAATAAATATTTACATATCCAGTACTAAATTAGTATTAAATTATTGAATTCTTTCAAACAATACTTTCAAAACTTTCAAATTGGTTAAATTCGCAACAATCGATCTGCTCTGTTTTCAGGGGTGCATTGGAGGGATATGTGAATCAGATGAGGTCCCGACAGGCACGAGAGTTTGCGGAGATTTATCGAATCAGAGGGGACTGCAGACCTGCTCATGACATATTTAACGCTAGGCTTAATGTACAACATTGATTCTACTTTGTATATTAGTTTTAACCGGGTTTTTTTTATTAATGGAGTCAAAAAAAAAATAACGGCTATTTTTTATCGTTTACTGTTTAATTTGATCATGCGTGTGTAGAGCTGTCACCGGGCCATTTTTTTTGCCTAACAATATTAAAAGTATAGTCAAATTTCATACATTTTGACAATTTTTGAATGGTTATAACATTTTCATTACAATGAATTTTCATTTATATTTATTTAGTAATGTTTACAAGCATATAAATGAAAGATAGAGGAGTGAAATTAAAGCAATCAAATTCAAATTTTACACAATATTAAAGTTTTAAATGGTCATCACATTTTCATCAGAACGAAATTTCCCTTATATTAATATCCCCAGGTGCTCCATACCACTTCAATAAACAGAGATGTTTCTACAAGCATGTCAGTGAAAGATGGAGGAGACGTTACTATATGTCAGTTGAAAATAAGGTGGAAAATCTAGTATGTTTGTGACCTGTACAGTGTTTGAAATGTTTCATTGTTAAAACCAATGACCACACTTCATACGCTTTCTCACTGTATACTAACTCACCCTGTTCAAATGTTTATTTGATTATTTTTATATGAAAGATTTGCTTTTTTATTCAATCCACTATTAAGAAAATTGTCGTTGTATTTAAGATCACATTTAAAACGGTACACGTACTACATATGAAAATGACCAAGGAGAGCACCCCCCCCCCCTCATTCCCCGAAATGTGAAAGAGTGAGAATGTTCAGTCGTATTACCTCTTCGTTATGGAGAACCGGCTATTTGATGAAGCATTTCAAGTATTTCATTGGCATAGCTGTGTGGCAACACACTTTGAAAAAGATACGCATTTTGAAAAAAAAAAATCAGAGTAGGGTTGATTTGGGACAATTCATTTTTTTTTGGAATTTTTTTTTCAAAGTGTGTAATTATGACTGTACATCAACATGTATAAATCAAAGGTATAATCAAATGTATAAATTAAATGTATAAATCTAATGTATAAATCAAATGTATAAATCAAGGGGCAAGTATACCTTGAACTTCAATTTCACTGTTAATATTTACTGATTTTCAACTTTATTTTTTTTTACATTGTCCCATGAGAGTGGGAGTGGGGGGGGGGGGCAACTCCATGTTAATTCATTTTTTGTTTAAGAAAAATCTTTGCTGCGCAAAAAAGTGGGGGGGAGGGGCGATGCTCAGGTGATTGTCATCTTGTTTTTATGTAAGCCTTCCGTCTTACGGATCCAATTGAGGGTCAGCTCAAACTTAGTGATGACAAGTCCAGTATTTCTTTCTCAAGCGGTTTTATTAAGCGTGATCGTATAGTTACAATTACATCAGCTAATAGCAGCCCAAATCAGGAGTCTCAGAATCTATCTCTATAAGCGGAATCTCTAAATCTATCTGCGGGATCTATCTCAATCTGTTCAACATCATTTTACATGGGTATATATAACATTTTACTTATGATGGACAGTTCTGACTAGTTCGGCCCATTTACGACGATCATGAGTGAACATTTAGTGTTCAAAATTAAGATTAATATTTTATTTCTAAATAAAGTAACAAAACTGTCAAAACTGCCAATCAAAGAGTCTGGATGCAGGATTTGAGTCTCCGAGTCCTGGGTCTCGGAGTCCCCCACCTAGTATGAGGCATCACTTACTCACAATACGTTCATTGATACACGGCATAAAAGGTTACAAAGATTAATATATAGAATACACAATACATGACTCAATATAGAGTACTAGAGCTATCGTTGCAGACACAGAATCGCCAAATATGTCACATGTTGTTAAACTCTCAATTTGGATATTATTATGCCCGTATTATGCACCTGGTTTCATAACATCATTTAGGAATACTACGCATTGCTACAAGAGTCACATAGTTCATTCTGTCAATTATCATTAACACCATTCAGTGCGCAGCATCTAGGTACACATAAATATCATAGTGACCATTATGTAATACTAGCAATTCAAGGTCATAGCATGGCTATCTGTTTACATACGTCCCCCAAACAAAAGAAATATCCCGAAGGGAGATTTCTCATGCCTGGCGCCCGGAATAGGAAAGCGTCCTTGATCTACCCTTGATCAGACGAACTTCCTAGTGACATACCAGTCAGAACATCTATGTTAAGAGATAGTAACAAGTGACATGTTTCCACCTCCGGCTTGGAACATCATTCATCTACAAAAACAAATCTATAACCAGGTTGTATACATAAAATCATATATAGTTGTTTGATTATATCGCATTACGACCATGAAAACAATAATGAATAAAGTATGACAATAATGATCAAGATGAAAATAACCATAGTTGAATATAATCGAAATTCATCATCAAAGTAATATTAAGTATGATTAAGCTTGATGTCACATATATATACAAAGTCAGTGCATGCTTATAAGTTCACAAAAATATCTCTTCCTTCCTAGGGGCGAGGTTAGCGTCATAAGTTCGGAGTCCATCGGTTTCTTCCTGAATTTTTCCAGAGTGAATCAACAAATACAAGATTTACATGAGCACAAGATAACGCACATTTCTACTTTAACACATTTCACATTTTTTTAATTTTCGCTAAATTTCACAATCCTTTTATAAGGAATACACAACTTCTTCGCGGCTGTAGCTTAATTATTCATCCATCATCGGCACCCGTGGATAGAGGGTCGGCGCGGATGGCGAGGCGACTTCTCGCGGAGCGTCTCCTGCGTTCCTCTGTTGCGTAGACATCGCGGCCTTCTCTTCCAGGTATTTACGTGCCAGCTCTGGGTCCGGTCGATAGTATTTGGTCCATGGATAGTCTTCATTTTCCTCCTCTCCAAGAAATTGTTGTGCTAGTTTAGTCGAAATTTTCCCCGTGTTACTGGTCAATTTGCGAGTTGCGATTGTTCCGCTTCGTCGGGGTTTCTCTTGGATCCTAGTGACTTTCGGGATATTTCAAGTTCAATAATGTCGCTAGAGGTCCTTTTCTCTGGATTCTTACAACCAAATACAGTGTCTTTGGAAGAACCTTTCTTATCTCCGTCACTACCCCTTTTTTCGACAACCTGTCCAGCAACCACTACAGCATATACCACCCCACTTTTTAATAGTTTTGCGTTTCTAAATACAAAGTCCTATCATTATTGTTACTGCCAAAGTTAAACACAAATAAAACCAGGGGCTTCCCACTCAAGACAAGGATTTCATGGGTTGCAAATTAATTACTGGCAATTCCGCCATAAGTGAATTCATGGAGAAAACTTTAATATCGTTAAACCATGAAAACCTGCGCAACCTTGTCCCATACTCAGGATGTCAAACGCAATATTGGATTGTTTTTACCAATAATCTTAAATTACTTTAAAAAAATAGTCATACAGTTTCTTTACTTAGTCGCTGTTTCATGTATTTCGAGTATATGTTAAATCTCTTTAACTCCGCATATACATACAAATAACCGAGGTACTGAGTCTGCGTTTGCTAGTCAACGTATCTCGTCATCTGTTTTTATGTCACAGGGGGTCATCCTGTCATATCTTTTTAAAAGCGTGCTATATATACAAAGCTAGGCTTATTCAAGATTATTTACATCTACAGTCTACGATAATATAACTTATTTAATTTATTATTTTGGCTAATTCCTTCATAATAGCCAACGCATACTCTTGTTTGTTATTTTCTCTACAGGGTTTAGGGATTGATTTACGCGGTTTAGGGATTGGTTTGAAGCCTAGACCTACTTTAGGAACTATTTTATCTATTTCCATATTTTCATCTAAGGGAACATTTGGGTTATCTAAGGGTATCTCATAGTCTTGACCACTATTTTCATCACATTGTTCTGACTCATGGGTCTCATCCGATTCTGAATCTACGGTCTGATCATTCTCGTGTTTATACTGCTGATCATCTATGATCTTCTTAGCTCTTATACGTCTTTGAAGTTCTGCTAGGGGAATATCCTCTTCGTCTGAAGATCCTTCTCTTTCCCATTGTTTGGACTGTATTGCTCTTTCCAATGGTTCTGGTTACATGTCTTCATTTTCTGACGACGATTCATCTTCCGGTGGCACCACATAGTTAGTTTTTCTAAGAGTTTTTCCACCATCTCCAGTAGTTGATAAAAGGGGCCAGTGCGAAATGTCTGCCAGTCTTAATTGTCGTGCATGGCATTTGGTGGTTAATCCAGTCAATTGATCTCTCACCACGAAACTAACTGGTCCTTTCTGCTCTATGATTCGATAATATGGTAGCCACTTTTTATCTAACTTATTTTGTCTTCTGTTGTTCTTAAGGTAGACAGGGTCACCTACCTGAAAATTTTCATCTTTGCTTCTCTTATCGGCCTGAGCTTTCTGTTTCTTCTTGGCTTCCTTCATATTACGATGTACTAGCAGGAAAGCTTTATGTTGTTCTTGAAGGGCGATCTTGTGTTGATCTTCTCCCGCATATCTCCTTCGAGGTTTCATCAACGTATCAAGAGGTAATACGACATCTCTGTTGTACATAAGGTAATATGGAGAAAACTTTGACGAATCGTTAGGATGGAAACGAATGGCTGCCAACGTCTGATTAAGATGAATATCCCATGTTTGAGCGTTGTCTGTTGTTTTCTTAGCCATCACGTCATGTAGAGTTCTATGAAATCGTTCTACTTTACCATTACCTTGAGGGCTGTAATAAGATGTTTTGATATGGTTGATATTCAATTCTTTTAAAGTTTCTTCCACTTTCTTATTCACATTTTCTGTTCCGTTGTCTGTGAGGATTTGAAGAGGACAGCCATATCTTGGATATATTTCTTCTAAGATAAGATGTACTATGTTGTCAGCTGACTTATCAGGAACGGGAAAAGCTTCTGGCCAACCAGAGTAAATGTCAATAAAAGAAACTATGTACTTGTTTCCCGACAAGGATGTTGGATATGGTCCTGATAGATCAAGTCCTACTTTAGCCATTGGAAAAGGTGGTATATCTGTCTCTTGAAGTGGAGGTTGATTTTTCTTATTGCTCCTCGTTTGGCATACTATACATCCTTCTATATAAGAGTATTACCTTTTGTACAAATTTGGTATGTAGTACTTTTGTCTGATTACATCATATGTTTTGTCCACTCCCATATGTCCAAGTCCGTCATGATACTGCTGCACTACTAAAAGTTCTAACTCACGTGGTACATACAGGCGAAGTTTTGGGCCTTCTGAGTCTCCATCTGAAAGATAGTACATTAAACCATCAATTTCCAAAAACTTCTTTTCTTCGGTTGCGGTTGCTGTTCCTTTACTTAACCGATTCTTCAGTTTCTTGATCTGCTCGTCGTGTTGTTGACTTTCTTTGATGTTGATATCTTCTGGTAGACCAATAAAGGGTTTGACCAATTCGTCGTGTTGATTAACTTCACATCTGGCCTATCTCTTAGGCGAAAATGCATTGGAGTTAAGTACGTTCACTTCAAAGAAATTGTCCTTAACATCTGGTTCATCATGCTCTGATTGTTCTTCCTCTTCACACTCGAGGTTGACTGTCGGTAATCTGGATAAGAGATCTGCACAGCAGTTAAATCTTCCTTCTATGTACTCTACCTTACAGTTATATCCTGCAATACTTAATGCCCATAGTTGAATTTTCTTATTTTGCATTGGAGATTCTAAGATATACTTGAGCGGCTTATGGTCTGTTCTTATAGTAAACTGAGCACCGTGTAAATAATGGTCTAACTTCTGAAGGGCGTAATGGATTGCAAATGCCTCCTTTTCTATGGTTGACCACTTTTCTTGAGTTTTACTCAGCTTGTGGGATAAGTAATATATTGGCTTATCTTCTCCCTCATCTGTCTTTTGAGTAAGGCACGCTCCAATACAATTGTCGCTGGCATCGGTGTACAGGATGTACGGCTTATTAGTATCTGGATATGCTAGTAAAGGCACTACCGTTAAACTTTCTTTAATAAAGTCAAACGCTTTTTGGCAACATGGTGTCCATTTGAACCTTGCATATTTTCTGGTTAAGTCAATCAATGGTTCTGCAATCTTAGAGAAGTTCGGTATAAATCTCCTGTAATAACTACACATACCTATAAAGCCACGAACTTCTCGGACTGTAGTGGGCGCTGGTAACTTTCTTATAGCTTCGACTTTCTTTGGATCAGGTGTAACGCCATGTTCATCAATGATGAAACCAAGATATTCTGTCTGTTCCTTGAAGAAACTACATTTCTTTAGCTTCATTTTAAGTCCATGCTTCCTTAGGCGGTTGAAAACGTCTTGAATATGACGAAGATGATCTTCCGGTGTCTCTGAGAATATAAGAATGTCATCCAGGTATGCGATGGCAAACTCCTCTTGTCCTTGAAGAACTATGTTCATCAGCTCTTGAAAGACTGCCGGTGCATTACTCAACCCAAATGGCATCCGGTTGAATTGGAATAGTCCTTTGTGACATGCAAAGGCCGTTTTTTCTTTACTTGAATCTTCTAATTTCACTTGCCAATATCCACTCTTTAAGTCTAGTGCAGTGAAATATTTTGCCTTACCTAGTAAACATAGGATGTCATCAATCAACGGTAGCGGGAATGATACTGGTTTCACTATCTTATTCAAGCTTCTAAAGTCAACGCACATCCGGTCTGATCCGTCCTTTTTCTTCACCACTACTAAGGGAAATGACCAAGGCGATTGTGATCTCTCAATAATCTTTGCGTCCATCATTTCCAGTATGGCCTTGTCAATTATCTGTCTTTTATTTAAGGGTACACGGTAGGGTCTGTTCTTTATTGGGTGGTGATCTCCAGTTTCTATCTTCATTTTAACAGTATCAGTCACTCCAAGGTCACTGTCTTTCTTTGCAAATAAATCATTGTTTTTGCTCACAAGTCTTTTGATTGAGTGTTCAAATCTTTTAGGTACATCAATTTCTTCTTTTGTGTCTTGAGTAGTCTGTATTTCTGAGATTTCCTTCTGTTTTAATGCGGTAATTCGTCCTACTATGTAGCCTCTTGGAATTTTATAATTTTTGTTAGTTTGGTTAACGAAGATCATTGGAACTTTCTTATCTTTCCGAACTATACAAACGGCGTCTTTTAAATATAGTCCTGGGTCTTCCATAATGCAGTTATTGTCTATGCTGTTCACTTCAACCAAGTCATTTTTTTCCAGAGGAAAATTGTTATTTATTTTTCCATAGAATACAGTCACCGTGTTTGGTCTCATAATAAGTTTCTTAGGAGTTCTTACAATAGTTGAGATGTGTAAATCTTCTTTAAGTTCCGCGTATACTTTGCCATCAATACGCATGAGTCCAAGATCAAAGTATAAACGAACATTGTTTTTCTTGAGCCAATCACGACCGAGAATCATGTTTCGGTTGAGTCCCTTTGTCACATAAAGTTTGTGGTCTAAAGTTAACCCTGAAATCTTAAAGGAAATATTTACATACCCTATCGCAATTAAAGAATTGCCATTTGCTGCTTGTAAAGAGGGGATGTCATTATTAAACAACTTGGGGCGGGGAAATAGATTATCATACATTTTCTTACTAATTAGAGATACGGCTGCACCTGTATCTACCAAAGCTCTAAATTTATTTTTACCTACTTTTAATAAACAGCTACTGGGGTTGTTAGTAAAATTAATTTCATATGTAGGTCTTTGTTTAAAGTTCTTTCTTCGGGCTTCAACGAAGGAAGAACGTCTTAGTTTTCCTGTTTTTGTTTGTCAAAATAAGAGCGCGATTTGAAATTTTGAGACGATCCCCTATTTACTTGGTCGCTAGATTTATATGTTCGGCCTTGACGATTTGATGGTCTGCCCCGATTTTGCTGCGCTCTTTGATACATATGCGAGCCCCAACAATCTGCACGCACATGACCTACTTTACCACAATTCCAACATTCCACAGGCGAACGGGGTTTCTGCTCTATATTATGGACGGGTTTGTTTTGACTGGGTCGTTTATTTATTTGAGGACGGGACCTGACTTGGGGTTTATTTTGAGTACAAAATCGAGCCCTATGACCCGTCTGTTTACATTTAAAACACCTACTATTACGCGTATGGTCAATTTCCATTGGTTCTACATGCCTTGTTTCTACTGAGGTAAGATTATCTGCTCTATCCTTTAATAAGGGAAGAGTAGTATCAAAATTTGAAAGAGTTCGTCTGTTGTCATTACTTTGTACAATTTCTGTCATATTTGACCCTCTTATCGCTAGCCTCTGTCTCAGATTTTGTTCTCGCATTGCTATTTGAATTGCGGATTCTAAATCTTTAGGGTTTTCTCGCAAAATTTTCATTCTGAGGTAGTCGAATGTCAACCCGTCACAAAAGATATCTACTAACTGTTGTTGTATCAAAGGATCTTTTAGTCTGTCATTACTGTAGGCGTCTTCCGCGATTTGCAATAGTCTCTCGGCGAACAACTGAACACTTTCATTTGAATGTTGTCGAGTCTTACGCATTACTGCTAACGCGTGTTGGGGATCTGTTATTTCTGCAAATCTATTTTTAAGGGATTCCTTAAGATCGTTCCAAGATGGGATTTCTTCAGACGCATTTGTTTCATCTAAATACCTTTTAATATAATCCCTAACTGAACCCTTACTCGTTATGTATGCAAGCATGGGGATCTCATGACCTTGTTTCCCAGACATAACACTGTACTTTTCAACTTCCTTTATCCACTGTTTAAATTTTTGAGCATCTCCCTCAAAAGGAGTTCTCACAGAAGATAGGGGCACTGAGAGTGCGGCTGTTATAGCTTTAACTTGACCAATATAAAAATCTTTTTCATCATCCTGATCTGGGACTCGGTGTCGAGTTTCACGAGTTTCATACGGCCTAGCATCATGATATGTTTCAAAAGTATTTTGTTTAATCTGCTCTTTTTCTGGGGACTTTTGACCTGTTTCTTGCCCTTTATTTTCCTCGTTCTGACCCAACCCCGCGAATTGTTTTTCTAATTGCTCCATTTGATTTTTAAATTCTTTTTTATCAAACCCATCACCTGTCGTCATATTGGTTGCTTAGACAAAGTTGTTTACTTCGAGATAGCTATAAGAGACATGTAGAAATGGTTCTTACCTTACTCTGTATTGAACTTCGGTCAGTCCTGGTCACTGGCACCAAGAAAGTTCATGTAAGCCTTCCGTCTTACGGATCCAATTGAGGGTCAGCTCAAACTTAGTGATGACAAGTCCAGTATTTCTTTCTCAAGCGGTTTTATTAAGCGTGATCGTATAGTTACAATTACATCAGCTAATAGCAGCCCAAATCAGGAGTCTCAGAATCTATCTCTATAAGCGGAATCTCTAAATCTATCTGCGGGATCTATCTCAATCTGTTCAACATCATTTTACATGGGTATATATAACATTTTACTTATGATGGACAGTTCTGACTAGTTCGGCCCATTTACGACGATCATGAGTGAACATTTAGTGTTCAAAATTAAGATTAATATTTCATTTCTAAATAAAGTAACAAAACTGTCAAAACTGCCAATCAAAGAGTCTGGATGCAGGATTTGAGTCTCCGAGTCCTGGGTCTCGGAGTCCCCCACCTAGTATGAGGCATCACTTACTCACAATACGTTCATTGATACACGGCATAAAAGGTTACAAAGGTTAATATATAGAATACACAATACATGACTCAATATAGAGTACTAGAGCTATCGTTGCAGACACAGAATCGCCAAATATGTCACATGTTGTTAAACTCTCAATTTGGATATTATTATGCCCGTATTATGCACCTGGTTTCATAACATCATTTAGGAATACTACGCATTGCTACAAGAGTCACATAGTTCATTCTGTCAATTATCATTAACACCATTCAGTGCGCAGCATCTAGGTACACATAAATATCATAGTGACCATTATGTAATACTAGCAATTCAAGGTCATAGCATGGCTATCTGTTTACATTTATTTATATCGGACTCTAAGAGATAAATGCTTTGCTCTATTTTATAAATTTTATAAATGTACTTTAAATAAATGTCCATTAAGATCGGCGCATAGTTCCTAAATCCGCCACTGTCAGGTGTTGCTAATCACTTGATACAGGTAAACAAACCAGGAAGAAAAGTAACACCAACAATTTCTAGATTCGCCATGTTGGACTAAGGTTGGTAGATTTGTGTTATTTTACAAAAACAGAAACAAATTAGGCAAGCAATAAAATGCATTTCTCCAATATAACAAGCGAAAGACTTTAACGTTTATTTTCAATTTCCTTTAAATTTTTAAATGATCTTACAAATGGTAAATGTAGGTCAGATGGTTAATTGGTAAAAAAAGTATTTTTGTTTTGATGTGTCGAGTAAAGGCCTAGTTATTCGTATCATATTTATTTCATAGATCATTTAACAATTACTTCATAAACTACTAAACACAGCTAGAGTTTTCAACAATCTATTGGATAGTAACATGAACCGAGCATTTTTTTATCGTAGTAAATTAAATTATTCTGAATGAAAATTTATGTTCTTTTCTTTTTCAGGAATGTCATGTAATGTGACCATGGACCAGAGCTGGGCCCAGGATGTGTTACGGTGTCGTCTCTGTGAGACTCCGGGTCCGTCTATGTACTGTGAAATTTGTCACGAACATCTGTGTAAAGCCTGTGTGGGGGAACATCTCTCTGATCTATCCAAAGAACACAAAGTGGTGCCGTTTGAAAAGAGAGGGTCTACTCCAAAATGTTCAGATCATTCTACAAAGCTATGCGAACTACATTGTGAACAATGTAACATTCCAATATGCACACTCTGTGTTTCGACTGGTGAACATTTAGGACACAAACTAGTTGATTTTACTGTGAAAAATCTTGAAACCAAGAAAGAAATTTTAAAGAAAGATTTGAAAGAACCAGAGAAATCCATTTTTCCAAAATACACAGAAATTGAATCTATAATCTTAATTCAGAAAGCTGATCTGGACAAAAATTCCCAGAAATTGACAACAGCTATCAACAAACATGGGGAAGATTTGCATAGAGAAATTGAGGCCATTATCCAGAAACTGAAATCAGATCTGAATGAAGTGGATTCCAATCACCTGACAGTCTTAACAAAGCAGGAAGAAGAAATCAGACGCACCATTTCTGAAATCACACATAACATTGCTGAATTGAAAAAGTTACTGGACCCCGATAATGTCGGTCTTGTCTCTGCCTACAAGTCCAGAAATGCCGAATTTAAAAGATTGCCTCCTAAACTCATAGTTTCCTTACCAAGTTTTACCCCTCAAGAGATCAATAAAGAACAGCTTTATCAACAGTTTGGTTCTCTGTCAGTGTCATTTATCGAAACAGAAGAGCGTGAGTATACAATGGAATCTCTCGGTGCTGAGTCCTCTCCCATGGACAGACCGCTCATTGATGTACCACATTTTATTTTCGATTCATCCACTCACACATTCATGCTCACATTCACCCAGATTTGGCACTGGTTGTTTGTTTAATAATGGCAAACAATTAATATCAATAATAAACAAAGAAGAAATAAAAAATGAAAAATTACTGAATTCTATCAAATATATGTTTCCATACAAGCCAATTGCTGGTAAACTTTTGCATTTGAAATTTCTGACATGAAATCTATTTTTCAACTTTGTATTTGTTATATAGATAAAATAACAGCCCTGATAGACTAAGCAGTATATCTTTTTTTAAGACAGCAAAATAAATATTGTTTGGTATACAAAATTATAAAGTTTACAACCTTATTGTTTTTGACAATGGGAGTTCACCCAATAAAATATTAATAACATTGAAACCAATTCGTATAGAAGTAAAATGGTAAATATGCATGCTTAGGTTGCTCCAAATTGTTGATATTTTTTCACAGCTTATAAATATTATGTTGGATAATCTCAACATCACGTTCACAAAAGGAACATCTATCAGAAGATACAACATTGATTTTTTTCAAATAGTAATTTACAGCAAGAATTCTATGAAGTAATCTGTATAATAATCATTAAATAGATGAGTTATTGGTTGTCTTAAAACATTCATTAAAAGCACCATAAACACAAATTTCTACCCCATATTGTACCAATTCTGAATTCCACTTTGGTATTGCAGTTGGGGTTATTTTACAGGCAATTAGTTGTTTTTAGATGGGTTTTGTACATTTGTTTTGCAAAAGAAAAGGTTTTTAATATAATGGAATATGGAGTACAGGATCTCTTAAATAAACATTTGATATGTACCGGTAGAAAGGATTTTAGATATGTTGATATAGCACTTACTATACTCATCTGTTGTATTGCATTGTACAAATATGCAAATCAAATTTTTTTTAAAACATTCATGTGACAAAATATTTCCATTATTATCTAGAAAGTCATTGATGACATTTACACCTTTTTTGTACCAACTTTTTATAAACAATGTTTTCATACCGACTCTAATATGACTAATGTACCAAATATGCATAAATAAAAAGTTTTCTTCAATATAATTATCAGCAACAGATTTTATAACATAGAGCATTGATTTAAATACATCTTTCCAAAAATTAAAACACACGCCCCGTCTATCGATTGGTCGAAACCTACAACAACCTAACAAAAATCAAGGACTGCACGAAATAATCATGATTATATCAGTCTCAAATTCACATAGGAAACAATTTGGGTCCTTTCTTTTAGCTAACATACTGATGTGCATTTACAATAATTTTGTTATTTTTTCCTGAATTTTTAGGATCAATTTATTAGTAAGTTAAATGAAGATATATTATTCAAACAATAAAATGCTTTCTTTAGTGATTCATGTGGGGTATGAAGGTGGCAACATTTCAGAAAAATACATAACACGCGTTCCTGCAATGATTATTACTTATGAGGTTTGTTACTGACTGATTAATATATCAGGTTATACAGGTGGCTTGGCGAAGTATATTGCTGTTTGATATGTGTGGTCTATTAAATTTTTTTTGAATGCATTGTATGCTTGTAGCATTAAATTCATGTTGTGTGCATTAATAATGAACTTAAGTATTAAAATATTGACAGTTAAAAGCCCGCAGGTCTCTTTTTACAATTTAAAAAAGTTTAGCCACTGGAACTGGTGCATAGATAATAGGAGATTACTCTGACTTTCCCCCCTCTTCCTTCCCCTATGAAAAGTTAATGTTTGCAAACATCAAACTATAAAAGTGGGGGTTAATGTCAGAGTTGTTCGGGTTATAGGGTGAAGATTCCAAAATGAAGCTTTACATACATGGGACTCCTTGACGGTACATGTACTACTTAAGAAAATGACTAAGGCTTTAAATGCTATGGTACTAGTACTCAGGTGACCATCAAGGTCTGTGGGCATTTTGTTTTTTGTGTCGGACTCTATATAAGATAAAAATATTTTATTCTGGCTTTTTTTTTTCAAAATGTACAGGTTCTTTCTGATCGGGATCTAATTTCTAAATCCGTCACTGTCAGGTGCTTACTAGTCACGTGATACAGGTAAACATGCAGACCAGGAAGAAAAATAACCCCAACAATTTCTAGACTCGCCATGTTGGATTAGGGTTGGTATATTTATGTTATTTTACGAAAACAGAAACACATTTAATCAAGCAAAAAAGTAAAAGGTTTTTTTTATCGTTTAATTTTCTTTTTTATCAATACGATTGTAAATTGTAAATGTAGGTCAGATGGTAGATAGGTAAAAATGTACTTTTGTTTTGATCAGTCGAGCGTAGGCCTAGTTATTTGTATCATATCTAGTTCATAGATCATGTCACGGTTGGGGTCAATTACTTTGAAATGTAATTAATTACTTTCAAATACATCAATAATTTTATCAATTACTTGCAATTAAAATTACATTGATTTTTTCAAATGTAATTAATTACTATCAATTACTTTGACAAATGTAATTAAATACATTTCAATTACTTTTAATATCTTAAGAATATATACATGTAGAAACAGCACTGAGACACACAAAACTTTTTTTATGGTAATGTCTTTAAAGGTTTGCGTTCATTTTAATCATTATTTAAAGATTTTGCTTTAAAATAATATACAAACATTACAATGGGTACTAAATTCAGTGTCATTGGGTTCATGTTTGGTTCTGAACAAGAGTTTTCATACTAAACTTTTAGTCCATACTACGTACATTTGTTCTTGGGTATGAGAGGGCTTCAGGCCTGAACAAATTAGACATTTTCTAGAGTGTCATGTTGTATAAACACATCAAACATAATGAGACAATTAATTAGTGTATAAACACACGCCCATTTAAAACAGGTATGCAACCTAAACATAATTATTAAATTTCTGTATGTCATTCTCCTGTTAACTTTATATATCTGTACCTTCATATAATTTTTTATTTATTTGTACTGATAAAATGCACTGCTTAAAGCTGAAAGTCAATGAAGAACTGAATATGACACCTTTTTAAAATTTTAAACTTGAAAAAAGTAATTGAAATGTAATTGAAAAGTAATTGAAAATACATGATATTTTGGGGAATGTATTTAAATACAATCAATTACTTGCATCTGAAGGGACACTCAATTACAAATTACTTCCAAATACTTTGAAAAATGTAATTAATTACACTCAACAAATACTTCTTTCAATTACCCCATTCCTGGATCATGTCGCTAATACACGCAGGGACACTTGTTAATGCATTTAACATTAACATGGATCAAGCATTTGATTTTACTGTGTTATTAAATTAAGTTATTCTAAATGAATTTATATTTTGTGGGTTTTTTTCAGGAATGTCTACACTTAATGTGACCATGGACCAGAGTTGGGCCCAGGATGTGTTACGGTGTCATCTCTGTGACATCCCAGGCTCCCCTGTGTACTGTGACATTTGTCACATACATCTGTGTAAAGCCTGTGTCGGGGAACACATCTTAGATTCATCCAAAGAACACAAAGTGGTGCCATTTGAAAAAAGGGGATCTACTCCAAAATGCTCAGAACATTCTGCAAAGCTATGCGAACTACATTGTGAACAATGTAACATTCCAGTATGTACACTCTGTGTTTCGACTGGGGATCATTTAGGACACAAACTAGTTGATTTTACTGTGAAAAATCTAGAAATCAAGAAAGAGATTTTAAAGAAAGATCTAAAAGAACTAGAGAAATCCATTTATCCAAAATACATAGAATTTGCATCCATCATTCCAATTCAGAAAGCTGATCTGAATGAAAATGCCAAAAAATTGACAACAGCTATTGGCAAACATGGGGAAAACCTACATAGACAAATTGACGCCATTATTCAGAAACTGAAATCAGATCTGAATGAATTAAACTCCAAACACCTGACAGCCTTAACAAGGCAGGAAGAAGAAATTAAAAGCACCAGTTCTGAAATCACAAAGACTATTGCTGAACTGAAAAAGTTACTGGAATCCAATGATGTCAGCCGTGTCTCTGCCTACAAATCCAGGAATGATGAATTCAGAAGATTACCTCCTAAACTCACAGTGTCCTTACCAAGTTTTACCCCTCAAGAGATCGACAAAGAACAGCTTTATCAACAGTTTGGTTCTCTGTCAGCGTTATCTATTAAAACAGAAGAACATGGCTACACCATGGAATCTCCCGGTGCTGAGTCCTCTCCCCCGAATAGACCGTTCATTGATGTACCACGGATCATTACCGATATAAAGACCGAGTGTAAATTATTACGTGGTGTGTCCTGCCTGAGCGATGAAGAGATATGGACGTGTGGTGAGGACAAAATCCTGAGACTGTACGACCTGCAGGGGGAACTAGTGAAGTCAGTCCAAACCATGTCAGGGTACAATCCATTCGGCATAGCTGTAACAAGGAGTGGGGATCTAGTTTATACTGATAAAGAAAATAAAACTGTGAACATTGTGAAGAATAAAAAGATACAGACAGTTATCACACTACTAAGATGGAAACCTTTTAATATCTGCAGTACCCCCTCTAGTGATCTTCTAGTTTTCATGTACAGTGATAGGGGCAATGGAACAAAAGTTGTGCGTTACTCTGGCTTTATAGAGAAACAAAGTATTCAGTACGATGACAAAGGACAACCTCTCTATTCATCTGGTCTCATGAATTACGTCACTGAGAACAGGAACCTAGATATCTGTGTGTCAGATTGGGGAGCCGGTGCAGTTGTAGTGGTCAATCAGGCCGGGAAACGTCGATTTACATATACCGGCCATCCCTCCTCTACCAATGAAACATTTAAACCAGTCGGCATCACTACAGACAGCCATAGTCGGATTCTGACAGCAGCCAATAGCTGTATCCACGTCCTGGATCAGGACGGACAGTTCCTCCGCTACATTGACAACTGTCATTTACAGAATCCATACGGTTTATGTGTGGACACCAGAGACAACCTCTTAGCGGCCGAGTACAACACAGGTAGAGTGAAGAAAATCCATTACTACATGTAAACAATCTGCGTGACAGTATAGACCTATGAATATAAACATGTAAATGTGTGTGTAACATGTAACAAGTTTCAATTTATTTAGTAGTTATACACTGTGTACATAGTGAAATTAAAAACTGTTTGTACATGTATACATCTTATACAGTGTTTCTATATGATATGTAAACAAGTATTTTTATATTGCATATAAAATGACTGATCAGATACCTGTGTCTTTGTCAACAAATTGATCTTTTTATCAGCTGCAGGTAAAACATTGATAGTTGATATCATCGACTTAAGAATTCTTTATGGTTAACCATTACTTATTGTACAAAATGATATAATGCTTAAAAAGCAAACAATATCTTATACATTTTTTCGATTCAAGGTTATCATTTGTTGGAACTTTGAGCTGTTTATTACCAAATTCAAACCTCCTTATAAAAGTATTGGATCCTGGATATTTTGTTATTTGAAATGAAGTCTATAAATACGTAAACAAATTTTGAAATCCGACCTGAAAATTTTTGCCCACATTGCCTCAAACCTACCATTTGAACCTCCGTTCAGTGGAGTGTAAAATGAAATATTCATAATTAGAATTTGCAATGTGAATAAGTTACCTTTTTAAAATATTACAAATGTTTGTACTGATTTTGTACAGAAGACTGTTTTGTTACTTATAGACACTGAAATAAATTATAACTGGTAACTTAAGGTAATTTCTGATGTACTATAATGTAAAAATATAATATGGGTATGATTTATATTATCTTTAAAAATAATGAATTAAAATAAACTCTTGCATAATAGTAATAAACCATTATTTTGTGTTTTGAGAAAAAATTGAAACAATTAATTTCAAGGGTGTTTCGCATAATCTAAATCAGGGTTGGCAGAGAAATACCGGTGCTCGGTATTACCAGTGGTAAATACAGGTATTTCCCGTCACGGTATATACTACTGATTTCACTAAACTGGGAAATACAAACTTAAAATCTTTATTTGTTTAATGTAAAATACGTGTCTAGGAAATTAGATATTAAGAGTGAGCATAAAACCACGATTCAGCATGCTTTGCCATTTCACTGTCAGTATTATGAATCTTTTTACAAGATCATCTATTTCCAAGGATTCTATAGCTGCAACTGGAGTATACGTTTTAGTCAAGCTTTATGAACCCCAAGTTTTGTGTTTTAAGGATTAATAATCAATCAAAGCCTAAAATAAACTTAAAATATTGTTATAATTACTGTAGATGTTACAAGCAACAATCAAATAATCACATATGTTGTTTTAATAAATAATTGACCCTTGACAAATGCGTGTGCTCCTATTTTGGGGGAGATTTATACCATGAGAGGAGCTAATTGGCTTCTCAAGTGTGTTGCATACAGAGGTAGTGACACAGATATTCTTTATTTTCACAATTTTTTATGCCTCATTTTTCACACATATCAAATAACCAGAAACTGGAATTATCGATTTCATATTTAGATGCACCTAAAACTGACTTAAGTCTTCAAAACAAATAACAATGCTGTATGAATGAACCATGTTTGGAGTATTTATAAGTAGATGTCCAAGCATCACTGGATAGTCAAAACTTTGTTAAAACCAAAGACAATGATAAAATGCCATACCTTACAAAGTGTACTATTGTCTACATCACAATAGGTTTGATTTAGACTAAGTATGAAGTACTAGTATGACTGTAGTTGTACTTTATTTCCCAGTATTTTCCGAGAAATACTAGTATTTCCCGCCGTCCTAGGAAATAAAAATATATGAGTGTTTCCCACTATTTTGCCAACCCTGACTTTAATATGTACACGATAGAACCGTTATTTTTTTTTCTTTTACAAAAAGGCTGAACTCTCAGAAAGAGATGGAATCTTGTTGTCATTACTATTTAATCTTCAAATGAGAGTTTTATTATACGTTTTAATACTGAAAAAAAACCTTTTAGTGTTTTAACCACATGAATGTTGTTATGATATTCAGGGAATTGTTCAGTATATTAAGGATATAAATATGTTGTTGCATCCTACAACTTCGTGTGGCGCACTAAGAAAACATATTCTCCATTTCACAAACCTGGAAAAGTTAGAACAACACACTCTATCTCACACGATTTTTGTTTTGTATTTCAATACTTAAGGAATAAATCGAAACAACGAATTATCTTATTTTTTAAAGTTGATTCTTGGTGTCACGTTTTGCTTTTAACAAAGGTTGGCCTTAAATTGGCATTTACTTACAATATACTAGAGATGCTTATAACTTCAATAGCTGACTTTAACTTATAGTGTTTGTGAGATTTGTGAGTGTTTGTTGGTCATAACTTTAAATAAACGGCCGATAAATTGTATATGATTGACAATAAATTTTCAAATGTATATCAATAGGAACTTTTACAGTAAAAGACAAACCCAACTGTAAAACAAGTTTGAACAAGCAAGGCCTTTTATGAGCATGAACCTGGAATGATTTTATTAAAGTAAGCCATTACTTTAAAAAAATTGCTCCTGAAAAAAAAACCCACTGATGATTATCAAAAATCATCTATTGTGTGTTATAGACGTTTTATTGTAGTGTTATTTTTCACTTTCAAAAAAGTAGGTAAATGACCTACTTTTGAGTATATGGCCATTGAATATTTTTTTGAATTTTTAAGAGAAATCCTTGAAAATTTTACACTATGACTGAGAATTTCTTAATTGTGAAAATAATACAAATTGCTAAACTCTTCTAAAAATGAAATACAGTTGATAAATGGCAGTGGCATTAAATAGATACAAACCATTTTGTTTTCATTGACAATTTTTATAAATATTATAGTCCGAAATTCCTCTATCAGTTTTCAAATCCCTACTCATTTTTTATTCGGTTAACAAAAAAATAAACGATGATAGTAAATAAACATTTTAGTATTAAACTAATTTTTTTGACTTTATTCTGCCTGTGTAAAGAAAAATAATGATTCTCGTAGAATAATGACGGGGTCATTTTTCGACGCAGTATATAATGACTCCCAGCTGTAGAAAAATTGGATTATTTTGAGAAAATAAACCAAGGGATCCTTTTTCTTCATGTTAAACATGTTTAAAAAGTTTATCATATATGTAATAACCAAACTTACACTTACACGAATTATAAACAGGTCTCTTTTTTCGTCGACATATGGGGGGAAATGATGCTGTATTAGCTTGTTACTTGAAAATCTTCGAAAATAGGTCACTGAAAGCGTTGAAACGAGTGGATTTGTCAAAAATAGTTCGGATCAGTGTTGTATAGCAGTTTTTCCAAGTATCGCCATTTAGTGAACATGTATTTTTTTGGTTCACTTGAGTCACTTGGGTAACCTAATATAAACATAATATATACATGTGTATTGCTGTTGGATGTGTGTGGTCTGTAAAAAATACATTTTCACCTCATCTGGATAGCTTTAATATCCTGTGCATTGTATGCTTGCAGAATTTATCTGTATGTACATGTATTTTGCGTGCATTAAAAATGAACCTACGTATTATGACGTAGATGTATTGACAAAATAAGGTGGCAGGTCTCTTTTCACAAAAGTTTAAAATTTTTGTTCCCTGAAGGTCTTGTGATTATTCTGACTCTTCTCTCTCCCCTAATTTTTGTTTTAATGATTTGATGTCTGCAAACATTAAACAATAAAAGTGTGGATAACAGTCAAAGGAGTCTTGGATTACGGTAAAGATTCCAAAATGAAGCTTAAGAAGGCTGGTTGGTCAACAAAATAATCTACCTAAAATTTTAGCATATGATTTGTTTAGGTATAGACTGTTATTAAGTAAAGAAAAATACCATTTGAAATTTGATAATTTTCTATAATTTTATATAGAGCTCTCTAAAATAGCTACCATCATCGATCCCTCTTAAATATATATTGTACATGGGACTCCTTGACAAATCCATCTACATGTAAGGGTTATGGAACTCAGTTGACCATTAATGCCTGTGGACCTCTAGCTTTTTTTTTAATTTTGAATTCAAATAACATATAAATATTTTGTTCTATTTTAAAAATGTACTAGGTTGTACACCGAGCAAGCGCGGGAACTAAAAAAAATACACAATGATATGATATAATTCTTAAAATAAGTGACGCTGTTGTTGTTGTTTGTTTTGTTGGGGGTTTTTTTGTTCATTTTTTCCATGCTTTGTCCAATTTTTTTTCTTAATTGCTTTCCTGGTCTATTCTTTAAAACTAAAATAAAAACGCAACTGCATGGCTAAATATTAAGAGGAGTATGCAGCTAACCGGAAAGAAAGAATGATTTTTTTATATCTTATTTTAAACACGTGAGTGGGTGTATATAGTGCGTCGTATCGTTTAATTTTTATATTAAAGTCAAAATTCGCTATTATTTTTACCACTGTCCCACAACAGAATTTCAGATTTAAAAAACTACATTTTTTTTAAATAAAAACAACTGGGGAGAAGTCATCCCCTTACCATTTTATTTTTTTGCTTTATGCATACATCACTTATTCACATAGAATGTTCTTGATTTATAAATTAATGTATAAGGTTTACTACTCTACCAATATTTCGTGCCATATAAATATACGAAATTAAATTCATTTCGATATCTTAAACAAAAGTTGTCAGATCCAAAGTATCTGTCCAATTGTGAACTCGCCCTACACTTTTCGACTTGGAACTGCCAAAGCGTGTGTACCAGCCTATCCTCACTTTTGCTATTTCGTGGGCCTGTTTATCGAAAATGAAAGTAGGTGTTTAGTTAATCTTACAACTACCACTTATCAGGTAAAATTCAATTACATGTACAGCTTAAGGACATCATATGTCTTGTGTTAAAATACAAAAGGTGTAAACGGTTACTCTTGCGAAGGCATGTTTGAGTTTATTGGCACAATATCTTAATTTATAAGATTAGGCCCGTTCTGATTAGCGCCTAATTCTTAAATCCGCCACTATCAGGTGTTGCCAATCACGTGATACAGGTAAACAGACTAGGAAGAAATAAACCAAAAATTTCTGGATTCGCAATGTTGGATTAGGGTTGGTAGATTTATGCAAAACAAAAATAATTTTTTGCAAGCATAAAAACTGCATGCTATGAAGGAATTTCTCTCGATATAACAAGTGAAAAGTTCTATTTTTTATTTTCAATTTCATTTTGTAATACCTTTGCAAATGATAAATGTAGGTCAAATGGTAGATGGTGCAAAAATAAGTAATTTTGTTTTGATCTATCGAGTATAGGCCTACCAAATGTAGTTATCTGTATCATATTTGTAGTTCATAGATCACTTAACAATTATGCCATAAACTCCTGTGTTGTCGCTATATGAATACACAAGTATAGACGTTTTAAAATAATGCATTGAACAATAATATAAACCAAGCATTTTAAGTGTCAGTAAATCAAATTGTTCTGAATATAGATTTATGTTTTGTGTCATTTTTTAGGAATGTCTACAGTTATTGTGACCATGGACCAGAGTTGGGCCCAGGATGTGTTACGGTGTCATCTCTGTAAGACCCCAGGCCCCCCTATGTTCTGTGAAATTTGTCACATACATCTGTGTAAAGCCTGTGTGGGGGAGCATCTCCTAGATTCATCGAAAGAACACAAAGTGGTGTCATTTGAAAAGAGGGGTTCTACTCCTAAATGCTCAGAACATTCTACAAAGCTATGCGAACTACATTGTGAACAATGTAACATTCCAATATGTACACTCTGTGTATCGACTGGAGAACATTTAGGACACAAACTAGTTGATTTTACTCTGAAAAGTCTAGAAACCAAGAAAGAAATTCTACAGAAAGATTTACAAGAAATAGAGAAATCGATTTATCCTAGATACATAGAGATTGCATCTAGCATTGCAGTACAGAAAGCTGATCTAAATAAAAATTCCAAGAAAGTAACAGCAGCCATTGGCAAACATGGGGAAGACCTGTATAGAGAAATTGACGCCGTTATCCAGAAACTGAAATCAGATCTGAATGAAATGGACTCCACACACCTGGCAGCCTTAACAAATCAGGAAGAAGAAATCAAACGCACCACTTCTGAAATCACAAACAGCATTGCTGAACTGAAAAGGTTACTAGACTCCAATGATGTCAACCTTGTCTCTGCCTACAAGTCCAGGTATGCAGAATTTAAAAGATTGCCTCCTAAACTCACAGCTTCGTTACCAAGTTTTACCCCTCAAGAGATCAATAAAGAACAGCTTTATCAACAGTTTGGTTCTCTGTCAGAGTCATCTATCAAAACAGAAGAACATGGCTACTCCATGGTATCTCCAGGTTCCGAGTCCTCTTCCCCGGACAGACCGCTCATTGATGTACCAGGGATCATCACAGAGATAAAGACCGAGTGTAAAAGATTATGCTGCGTGTCTTGTCTGAGTGACGAAGATATATGGACTTGTGGTGATGACAATATCATGAGACTTTACAACCTTCGGGGAGAACTGGTGAAGTCGATGAAAACCAAGTCAGGGAACTATCCACGGGATATAACAGTGACAATGAGTGGGGATCTAGTTTATACTGATTACATAGATAGAACTGTGAACATAGTGCAGAATACACAGATACAGACAGTGATTAGATTAAAAAAATGGAAACCTCTATACATTTGTACTTCCTCAACTGGTGACCTTTTGGTCATAATGAACGGTGATGGTGATATCTATTCATCAGGTGGCTTGAAATACATCAGTGAGAACAGGAACCTAGATATCTGTGTGTCAGATTATGGAGCCCGTGCAGTAGTGGTGGTCAATCTGGCCGGGAAACTCCGGTTCACCTACACTGGTCCTCCCTCTTCTACCAAGGGATCATTCTATCCACGAGGCATCACAACAAACAGACGAGGTTGGATCCTGACAGTAGACACTACCAGCACCCAAATCCACATCCTAAATCATGACGGACAGTTTCTCCGCTACATTGATAACTGCCATTTACAAACTCCATGGGGTTTATGTGCGGACACCAGAGACAACCTCTTTGTGACAGAAAGCACAACAGAAAAATTAAAGAAAATCCATTATTACATATAAGTGAACTGTGTATATATTTATAAAAAGATAATAACAGTTCCAATGTCATTGCTTTTTAAATGCATGAACTAGTATTATATAAAAACTACTTGTACATGAACTGTTGTAGATATATCAAAGATAGTGGATATAAGTAAACTTCACGTAAACAGTTTTAGTCTGTTATATATGAACAAAATATATCCATTTCATGTGACATGTTGACTGTGTGTAGTTGCTATTTATACAGTTGAATGATGCATTTAGAATGAACAAATTATGTTTAATAAAACTTATGGTAAGACATTCAGAGATTTTTAAATCAAGTATTTCCTTAAAAAGGGGGCATTAATTGATTTTGTTTGAATGATGCTAGTAAATCTATGACAACAAAAAGAGATAAAGCTGAACATTTTTGAGACAAAGTTCGGATGAATAACTAGTGCTTATTGTTTAAATGATAGTTCTATGAGGAAAAAGTAAAAATTTTGGAAATCATTAAATATAAAGTTGACAAAATCAGCTAAGTCTTAACGATGACCTGATAAAGAAATTACTTCGAAGTTTTAGATCCTCTTCTTTAACTTTAAAGTTAAATGAAATCCATCTGTTAAAAACTGTTTTTTGCAGAGTGTAAAAATACATTAAGTAGCAAATCAAACCAAGGTGTATTTGAATTAATTCCTAACAATTAAGCAAGTAAAGACAAAAACTAACTTAGCTTTATCTAATTCAGTTAATTACAAAAAGACACCCCCCAACCCCCCCCCCCCCCACAACCCCCCACCAATATAACAAAACAAAACAAACAAAAAATCCGGGAAAATTGTTTTGTTTTGTGATTTTTAGCGTAATTGCCGTAAAAATTGCAGACTTATTTGTGGTCTAATGACTGTATATAACGAAGATTTGGGGTTTTTTTTGTTTCATTTCAGGGCATCTTTGTGTCTATGATATACATTTCACAACGATTAGAAAAATATAAAATCAGCCTGTTAAAACTAACATGACTATATCCAATTTATTACAAATACAAAACGACCCCCCCCCCCCCCAAAAAAAAAAAAACAAAAAAAAAAAAGAAAGAAAAAAAGCAGCTTTTTTATTAATCCGTTGATTAGAAATGTTGTTTATCTATAAGAAAATATTAACTCGACCCTCACATTAAAATTATTTGAAACAAGAAAAACAACCTGAAAGTTTGAGAAGAATCTCTCTCTCTCTCTCTCTCTCTCTCTCTCTCTCTCTCTCTCTCTCTCTCTCTCTCTATGACCTTTGGAAGAATTTGCAATTTGCAATATCGGCCGACCATTTCTGCACAAACTGATCTTTTGATCTTTGAGTCTTTACTTGACAGCATTTGTGATCCAATTCACATTTACAATACATTGTTCATTCTAAATGTTCGAAAACCTAAAATTATCAAAAACTGAATGCATACAATCAATCCATGGGTTCTTAAAAATGTTCATCTTTATATTGAGTCAACAAGTATTTGTACAGTATATGAACAATTATTTTTTGTCTGGGCCGGAGAACAATTTTTCCCAGAATGAAACCATTCTAGAATAGATATTAACAGATTACGGGAATCTTCCGGTTTCTCCATAAACCATGGCCATGTATTATTGAGTACAACTTTTAAATTTCAGCATGTGTTTCAAAAATTTTGAATGAATACGTTCTATAATATCTATGTTTTCATCGCCCCATACTTCACAGACATATGATTATACCAGCTAAACAATTCGGAGGATAAGCCATTCATACTGATTTTTGACCTAACTTCCATATACATGTTTTGACATAGTTAAAACATTTCCCATTTATTCCATTTTCAATTAACTTACTCCAAAGACCATTTCTCCAGACAATGTCAAATGCTTGTTTAAAATCAACATTTTTTTTTAATGAACCATTTTATAATTTTGTTTTCATGATTTGATGCTAAAAGACCCTTTTTACTCCAAAAAAGAACTGAAACTTAAATCACGACTGAATTTAATTCAAATTATATAATATAACATAATTATATAATATAAAATTCTTTGTTTATACTTCTGTGTGGTGTTAAATTGATTGAAACAATCATTGCTTTATAACCCGCAAAGTTGGGAAGGGGAAAAATTTGAAATATATATGTGCCCTATTGAATCTTTTTGGTTTTCTTTTCAATTGTCGCGGTAGGTGCAATAATCCTCTTCAAAGAATTGTTCCATAAATCCATACATTTGTGTCTGATCTCTTATAAATTTGCAAACACAATTCATCAGGCCTCTCGGAGGAACTGATTCCAGCGGTAGGATTCATCTTCTGTGTAGGAAGCTCCTCCAGTATGGATAAGCGCATGGGAAACGTCCTTGTCAGTACCATATTACCAGTACGATATTATCTCCCTTGCTGAAGGAATGGATGGCCGTATTGCTTCATCGAAAAAGAAATATCAATTAATATTTCATATATAAACACAACTATACATCTAAATGTTTAAAAAAAAAAATCAAGAATTTATTTTTTCAAATTGCGTTGTGTCATGATGTAAAAAAGTGTTGGTCTACACTTGTAACGCACTTTGAAAAAATATATAAAGTTCGTTAATTATGTCCAAAATTTAACGCACTTTGAAAACAAATTTCAAAGTGCATTACCACATTCGTATTTGTCTATATGAGATATAGGAAAAATGTTCCTCACTGTGCTCATATGTAACTTCTAAAAAATGCAAAAGTCAAGCTGGTCGTCCCCATTACAAACTAATGTTGTTTACATGATGTGAAATTACTTACCTTTTATAATGTTCGTCTGTACAACGCGTGTCACGTGACATAGATTTCTTAGATTATTTAACGTGATTGAATGCCATTAACCTTCATTTATGTAAAAACATAACTGTAAGTTGTATTTTTAAAGTATCTTTTAATATCTAAATTTTCCCTTTCTAATGAAAATTTGGCGATAAACATAGTCACTTGACATGTAAACGAATAATGTCCGAACTGCTTAATTTCATCAATTAATATATATCGTCTATTGTACCAGGGTCCACAAATTCTATTTATATTTATTCACTGAAAGGACAAGAACACATACCAAAACGAAATTCACTGTAACAGGGTCTGCAAAGTCATCGAAAATGCGTCAACCATTACAAAAAAGGGAAAAGATCCAAGCTATTAATACTAACTAAGATGTGCAGTTTTTAAATTATCAAATGATTGTTTATCCTTGAAACCACCTTTACGCCACCTTTAAGCCACTTTAAGGACTTGCTTAAAGATTGTTTTTCGCCCTGTGTTCTTTAGCAATAAAATGAGGATAAATATACATATTTTTTGGTAAAAATGCACGATTGATGTAAGATGTCTTCAAATACAAAAAAAAAACTTGATGCTGTCATTAGACAGTAATACCCGCATCAAGTGTTTGCCCCTAAATAACACTGTTTTGTACCAGTTTAATAAAAAATGAAGGCCACATGCAAGCTTCTGTAATACATTTAAAAATTATAATTTTCAGAACTGAAGGATGAGATCCCTTCCCATATGATAATACACATGAGCAGCACTTTATGCGCCATTTGGGGTTGAACTGTTTACAGTGAATTTTCAGAAAATCAATAATCTTAACATTTCATGTCATAGAAAGTATAATGGTCTATATAATTATTACAAACAAAATTAAAAATTAAATTATGTCCCCTCCCCGTGGCGGTTACCGGTTTTAGATTTGCTTCTGTGTGCCTACATGTACATCATCGTGTGCACAGATTTAGAGAAGGGGTTGGAGTGAGGGGTCGAGCCCCCCCCCCCCCCATGAAAATTCATTTATATCAATAGTAAAATTACCAAAAATACACCTTGAACCCCAATGCTCTAACGACATGTAAACGCGCTAACCCATTGCGCTTCAATATTGGGTAACATTATTTTGGGGGTAAATATTTAATTAATATCTATACTTTATTGTTTATCTCAATTAAGGAAGTATACATCACAATATGCAGGTGTCCTGTACCACCTTAAAGCTGTTATTTACCTAATAAAATAGTGCGCCAAGGGGTTTTGAAGAGTAGGTCATAAAAATACATGCATGTTACAAATAACTGATCTTTGTCTGAAGTTACGTACACAACACAGGTCTGCAGGTCTCATTAGCGGGCACTAGTTTTACGCAGCTCTTCGATTAGATAGCTTGGCCTGGGTTCACGTGTATACATACATGTATGTGTTTTCCATATGCAGAAAAGGATTAGTTAAGATCAGCTAAAGGAATTCATTTTTGTGTTTTAATTGGATTATCATTATGATGTTGACCAATATAGGTAAGCATAATACATGTAATACTTAGCAGTAACACAATATAATGAGATGCCAGCATGCATAAGTTCTACTTTCACTTTCTAAATGTGATCTCCCTTTGACAGCATACTGTATCATCATCTTTTAATATTTAAATAAGCTTATGATCGTTACCTTTCCTATCGCATTTGTAAAGTTTCTGTCATTTTAAAATTGCAAAAGTTATTTTAAAGTTATATTTGTCAGACTTGCACTATTGACCTTGTATAAACAATTTCATATTAAATTTGTGTATTACACGAAAGTAAGTGTAGACACTTATCATATTTAACGTTATATGAGTTATAATAGGAAGGAAGGAGTATTTCTTTCTTAATGTATTATAATGCATAAAATACAATGTAGGTCATTACCTTATGGGACTGTTCTGACCCCACAAAACAGGAAAATACAAAATATCTTCTAATGTCATTATGATGCATCCAATGGTGTAAAGTACATTAATGACCCCCAGGTGTTGTCTTGAACACCCCCCCCCCCCCCCCCGAGATCCTCATCCCAAACCATGTAATTTATTCTTTCTCTTTGTGTCATTGCGCGTAAAATTGTATATAGATTATGCCTCCTTGGAGACACTCTGTCATTCTAGAACTAGAAATAATAAAGTATTTTATATCTTATTCATATGTAGTATTTGATCCATGTGGGTAATTCCTAGCCTAATGAAGACACTGCTTTGTTTAGGAGACTTTACAATTGCCCCAAATAGGCGAATACACATGCATATAACATTTTGTTTATAAATCTAAAAAATTGAATTAAGCAATTTCCAAAATGTTAATGTGCATCAGGAGAGAAAAGGCAATTAAGAAATGATTTAAAATTTGCTACTGTACACATGTAAGAATGTAAGAAGACTGAATCTTTAGAACCAGGTTAGATGGGGGGGGGGGGTGAATGTGGAATATAAACATTTATAATTTGAATCATTTATTGTTATTAATCTTAATTTGTCATTGAATACCGGTACTAGTTATTGATCCCAAGGTACTGTAGAAATATGACCTCTGATCATATCTCAATAGATCATTTGTCAATTATGCAAGGTGTAATGTAATTCTTTTTTTTAAGAATAACATTTTTTACCAGTTTATAAAAGTTTGTAGACTCCCAAATTATATTTTGATTTTAATAGATCATTCGGCGATTAAGGGGGGGGGGGGGTGAGAACAGTTTATATTTGAGTTTGTTTGGGGGTGGGGTTCCAAGTCATATATTTGACAATTTTTTAATGTAATTTAAAATAATTGACTAAGCCATACTACAATCATGAACATGAATAGTATAGAACAAAACAAAAACTAATACATGTATATATATATATATATATATATATATATATATATATATATATATATATATATATATATATATATATATATATATATATAGGAAGTATTACAAAACATAGATGATTGATCTATATCTGGGTTCTTAAATTGAATCATATATCATGTACATATTATATCATTGTTTCTTTGTTCAAGGCATTTCAGATGGTATGTAGGTCGTAATCCCAAGTGCTCTTCCTAAAATTATCAAATATCATAAAAACCATTGAGATCCCTACCTTAATCCAAAGATATTATTCCTCCTTATGTCATGGCGCATCAGATCATTATGGCATGTAAGTCATGACCCTAAGGGGTCATCCTGACCCCCTTAGATCAGAAATTGTCAATTATCTTTAAATTATTGATGTTTGATGATCCTATCTCTATATGTTAATTTTCATTATTAAGTCTCCCGAATGAAATGTGGAGACTTATTATTAATTACGGTTCTTATTACATGTATTATTATTCTTCGTCTTCTTCTTTCTCGCTCTGAACTTGTTTTTCAGAGATGGCTAAACAGAATTGTACAAAACTCTAGGATATGATAGGCCTGCATATCTAGTTGTGCACCCTGGTTTGATTTTTCTCATTTTGGGTTAGACAACCACTTTTCGGGGGAGGGGGCAGGGGGATGTCAAAAGGGTGTGGGGTCTAACATTGAACCTTGTAGGAAGAATTGTAGACTCTATTGTAAATGGTAACTTGAAAACAGATATAGATAATAATATAGGGTTTTCATAATCATATATTGGCTGTTACTGGCAATATATAGGGTTTGTTAGATCTGACCCCTGGGGTCATCCCCACCCCCCCCCCCCCCAGGAATTTGAAATTACCATATATCTCAGAAACTGTTATAATCATGACCCCTAAACCATATATATTCATGTTTCTGATGTCAAGGGGCATCAAATGTTATGTGGGTCATGGGCCCTGTGGGTGGTCCTGACCCCCCTCAATTAGCAAGTCCCTTAATATCTTCAAAACAGTTGAGATCCCCACCCTTAAACCATATATATTCTTGTTCCTTGTGTCAAGGGGCATCAAATGATATGTAGGTCATGGGCCCCGGGGTGGTCATGACCCCTCTTGAACAGGAAGTGCACGAATATCTCGAAAACAGTTGAGATCCCCATCCCTTAAGCATATATATTCTTGATCCTTAAAGGGCATCAAAAGATATGTAGGTAATAGGCCTCAGGGTTAAATTTAATTTTTCAAAACCGTAATGCACATCTATGGAACAGTTCCTATCATATCCCAAGATATGATGTGTCTATCCATTAAATCATGAAAGGAGTTCTAGGATCTATGATTTTTTGAAGTGATAAACGTCAATTTTCTGCTACTCTTTGACTCCCTGGATGAAATTTAAATTTTTAAAACCTTACTGCACATCTATAGAACAGTCCTTATCATATCCCAAGATATGATGTGTCTATCCATTAAATCATAAGAGGAGCTCTTGGATCTATTTTTTTTTAGTGATAAACGTCAATTTTCTGCTACTCTTTGACTCCCTAGATGAAATTTCAATTTTTAAAACCTTATAATTAAAACCTTATCTATAGGACAGCCCCAATTATATCCCAAGAGATGACGTAGCTACTCCAAAAGTTGTAAGAGGAGTTCTGGGAACCATATTTTTTTGCCAAAAAACGTCATTTTTTGTTGCCTACTGATCCCCTTAATAAAAAAAAAATTCTGGAACCTGATCACGCCTCAATATGACACCCCCAATCATATTCTAGAGGATCATTTGGCTACTGCCAAAAAAAAGACGTTTTTGACACCAGTTTTTTGTAAAAAAAAAAAAAAACACGTCATTTTTCAGCCATTTAATGACCCCCAGGACAAAATTGAAAATTCCAAAACCTTATTGCGCATCTATAGGATACCCTAAAACATATTCCAAAAGATGATTTGTCTACTGTTGAAAATGTAGGAGGAGTTTGAGGAAGAAGGTTTTTTGTGAAAAAACGTCATTTTTTTTACCAATTATTTGACCCCCAGGACTACCAGAGAATTTTTGAAACCTTTTTACAAAACAACATGATACCCCAAATCAAACTCCAAGAGTTCAGTTTGCTGGTTTATAAGATGTAAGAGCAGTTTAAGAAAGTAAAACGTGACAGACGGACGGACGGACGGACGGAACAGGGTAACAACAATATACCCGAACTTTCTTTAGAAAGTGCGGGTATAAAAACAACTTAAAAGCAAACCTTTTCAGACGGAATTGTGAAAAAATTTTGATTCAGTCGAATACATTTAATGTTTAAAAATCTCTTTCACCCATTTGTACTGTGACATTTGTCACGTACATCTGTGCAGAGCTTGTGGGGGTGACCACATTTTAGATTTATCCAAAGAACACAAGGTGGTGCAATTTGAATAGAGGGAATATAATCGAAATTCTCAAAACATTCTACAAAACTATGCTAATTACATTGTGAAAAATGTAACACTTAGCGTTTCGTCTGGTGAACAGTTTGGACATGAACAAGTTGATACTACTTTAAAAAGTTTGAAAACAAATAAAGAGATTTTGAATACAGATTTACAAAAACTAGAAAAATCCATTGATTCTAAATACAAAGAAGCTGCATCTATCATTCAAGTTCAGAAAGCTGACCTAAACAGAAACTCTCAGAAATTGACAACCGCTATCGAAAAACATGGAGAAGATTTGAACATGGAAATAGACAACATGATGATAAAACTTAAACCTCGTCTGGATAAATGAACTACAAACACCTGGCAGTCTTAACTAAGCAGAAAAAAGACATAAAAAGCAACATTTTTTAAATCACACTGAACATTGCTGAACTGAAGAAGATCCTGAACTCCAATGATACCACCCTTGTATGATTCTTCGGATATCTAGATATCATTAAGATTATTCACAAATTAAACCATTAAGATAAAACATAGGACATGGTTGTTATCTGATTCGTTCAAAAAATGGCCCGTTCATATTTTTAAAAAAAATATAATATATAGACTGATAATGGGCATCTTGAATTATCCTGAATGAACTGTTCAACATATCATACAGTCGTAAAATTGACCATGTATATTGTACTATTTTTTGTTTGATAAAACAAAAAGCCATACTACTTCACGAAGTACATTTCCATAAAGCACATTTTACAGTTCCATATCCTTTATACTTTCTAACTATTTTTATAATGGCATCGTAAACGACTTGAATTCGTATAGCGTAGGGATTTTACATTGTGCACCTGTCATCTAGCTTTTCTTTGTTAATTGTATCAATATACTATAAATTGGTCATTCCACCGATCCACGTATATTTGGAGTTAAGGATGGAAGGTAGGGGGAGGGGGTCAAATACTTTTCCCCACCTAAATGTAGCTGCACAGATCCGGGGGATATATTCTGTGGCATTTATAGATCACCAGCCAGTTCAATAACAAAACATTGTGTTGAAATATTTATTAAATTGAATAAACCATTTACTAGTCGCTCGAATATACAAGCTAAACATCTAAAGACAGATTATTTTCAGAAACCTTTAAACTACTGCAGTGAACAATATTAAACTTAAATTTGTTGAACAGTCCATGGCTACCGACATGGTTGTGAAAGACCGCGTGAAACACTAAGGACAATCCGACATGTGATGTGTTGAACTCTGGGGGACGCAAAGCATCTCAAAATTTACACAAAATTTATTATCAAGCGCTTAACTCTATTTTTTCAATCAGATTATCATTATTTTCGACCAAAATACATGTACGTACTTTCACTTTTACGTAAATGATGTTTTCCAAACAAATATGACCCCCTTTGGAAATATTGGAAAAAATCAAGATTTTTTAATTTTATTACGCGGACCATCGTCAGTAAGCAACGACCAGTCTTGGAAACATATTCCTTTAGACTGCGGGCGAATCAGTTTGATAAATAACTTATTAGTTTCTTGCAGCTGAGCGTCTGGTTGAGCGAAACTGATAATCCTGTGTTTTTAAATTTTAAAGAAGAACTAGAAACCATGAAATTAACCTCAAATTAATATATGTTAAATAGGTTTGCATTACTTTACGTATTACAATACATAAGTTTGAAGAAATTTAGATCTAATTTTATTTAGTTTTTTTTTCTGGAAAAGTGGAAGATGACCCTATTTTGCAGGATTCATACTATATTCTTTTAAATTAGAACTTGAGAATTATAGTTCTTACAACAGATAGATTGGATACAAGTTTTAACATTAAGATTCCATTTTTTAAACCACAAAATACAATTCTAAATCTTTAAAAAATCTGATTTTTGAATACTGTCATCATTAGCTATGGATGCAAGACAAGCCCCTGTAGTAGTGAATCGTACTATCCTTTCAATCTTCAGGATTTAAGTGAAAATCACAGTTTCCAGTGTAAGTAAATCCATGGACAGTGATCAGTGTTATTTGATATTGAACATCAATGAACATTAAATTTCTTGAACCAATTACAACCTATCATTGAAGTTTCTGAAAATTAGCATTTGGCATTTCACATCATTTTTAATCATACATGTGCACAAATACTGCCTAAACATTCTCATATACTGTACATTTTGAACGATATTAATCAATATCTTTTATCGTTCTCTTCAATTTCTCTTCTTTCCTTCTCTTTTTCCTTTCCCTTATTTCATTGGGGTATTTTGCATTCTCGAGAAGGGAGAGGAGGATCCTCCGTTTCCCCCATTTGAACCAATCACTCGATACGCAAAGGGTGATGCTACATTTCATGACATATCCAAGTCAAAATACCATCGGAAAACACCCATAATTTGCTCCTAAACATTATTTTATCAAAATAAGGCAAACTCAACGATTTCATTTCTACATTATGACGTCATTGTCGTGATAACCTTTAACACACATACTTTTAATATGATTTCAACTATTTTTTTTTTTACCTTTTTTAAAACTCTTTATAGAACTTCATTTTTTTTCGGGGGGGGGGGGGGGGGGAGGAATGCATAATATCGCGTATTGTCATTGGTTTAATTTGTTCGCTCCTAAGCAGGCATGTAGCAACGGAGAGGACGGTGAGAGATCGGGGTCCCTCTCCGAATATAATTTTACAAGTATTCCATTCAAGGAAATGATTTATATGTAATATATGATTGGACAGCCCTCTAAATATAATGCGTAAGCATTGCGGTACGGTACATGCAATAAACACGATAAATAGGATTTATCCCCCGTTTTGATCATTTTGGAAATAGAAAGGCATGAATAAACTTTAAAATAAAAAAGTTCAAATGATGGGTATATTCGTGTGCGGACTAGTGATATCGTCTTTTTTACTCGAATTTTTTTACTCCATAAGATGTATGCACATCGTACATCGAAATAGAATAATTAATGTAATATGGAAACTTCATGTTTCTATACTGTAACTTACTTTCTTTTATATCTAAGAACTCACTGCATTAGATTTAAGGGTCATGTATATCCTGTGACTTATACTTTTTATCAATGTATGCTACAACTTGGAGTTCTAAATTGCATTCAGAAACTGTTAATCATTTTGGAAGGCCTCGTAGGGCATTGGTAATGACATCTCACTGACATCAGATCTTAAGTCCGAATACCACATGATCTTTTTAAAATTGATTTTCACAAATTTTTGATAAAGATTTACTTTCCCTTAAATTGCAATTTTCGACAATTTTCAAATCGTACACAATCTAAAGAGAATGATTTGTTAAATATCTTCTCGAGTTTGCTTATTTGAAAACTGATTTTCTTAATATTTCATAGAATACATGTATAACAGTTTAAAACCTGATTTTTAATGTCATGCATGAATACTTAAGCCCCTGTACACTTTATCAAACAAAGCTACATGTATTATTATGAAATATCATTAACAGATTATCTTGAAATCCTTACTTCTGTAAGCAACTTTCATTTACTAGATCTTGGCCTGTTTAACAATCTGTAAACGTTTAACACATATTGTAACATGGATGATTATAGGTATCTTCATGCACTTTAATCTAATATATTGGCATAAGGTTGTTGAACTATCCTTTTTTTATACCCGCACTTTCTAAAGAAAGTTCGGGTATATTGTTGTTACCCTGTTCCGTCCGTTCGTCTGTCTGTCCGTCCGTCCGTCCGTCTGTCACGTTTTACTTTCTCAAACTGCTCTTACATCTTATAAACCAGCAAACTGAACTCTTGGAGTTTGATTTGGGGTATCATGTTGTTTTGTATAAAGGTTTCAAAAATTCTCTGGTAGTCCTGGGGGTCAAATAATTGGTAAAAAATGACGTTTTTATACAAAAAGCCTTCTTCCTCAAACTCATCCTACATTTTCAACAGTAGACAAATCGTCTTTTGGAATATGTGTAAGGGTATCCTATCGATGCGCAATAAATTTTCAGAATTTTCAATTTTGTCCTGGGGGTCATTTAATGGCTGAAAAATGACGTGTTTTTTTTTTACAAAAAAAAAAAAAACTGGTTTCAAAAACGTCGTTTTTTTTTTGGCAGTAGCCAAATGATCTTCTAGAATATGATTGGGGGTGTCATATTGAAGCGTGATCAGGTTTTAGAATTTTTTTTTTTATTAAGGGGATCAGTGGGCAACAAAAAAAGACGTTTTTTGGCAAAAAAAATATGGTTCCCAAAACTCCTCTTACAATTTTTGGAGTAGCTACGTCATCTCTTGGGATATAATTGGGGCTGTCCTATAGATGTGCAATAAGGTTTTAAAAATTTAAATTTCATCCAGGGAGTCAAATAGTAGCGTAAATTGACGTTTATTACTTAAAAACAAAACATTGATCCAAGAGCTCCTCTTATGATTTAATGGATAGACAATCATATCTTGGGATATGATAAGGACTGTTATATAGATGTGCAGTAAGGTTTTAAAAATTTAAATTTCATCCAGGGAGTCAAAGAGTAGCAGAAAATTGACGTTTATCACTTCAAAAAAACATAGATCCTAGAAATCCTTTTATGATTTAATGGATAGACACATCATATCTTGGGATATGATAGGAACTGTTCCATAGATGTGCATTACGGTTTTGAAAAATTAAATTTAACCCTGAGGCCCATTACCTACCGATACATACCTTTTGATGCCCTTTAAGGATCAAGAATATATATACCGTTTGATGCCCCTTGACACAAGGAACAAGAATATATATGGTTTAAGGGTGGGGATCTCAACTGTTTTGAAGATATTAAGGGACTTGCTGTTTGAGGAGGTCAGGACCACCCACATGACCTACATAACATTTGATGCCCCTTGACATCAGAAACATGAATATATATGGTTTAGGGGTCATGATTATAACAGTTTCTGAGATATATAGTAATTTCAAATTCCTGGGGGGTGGGGATGACCCCAGGGGTCAGATCTAATAAACCCTATATATTGCCAGTAACAGCCAATATATGATTATGAAAACCCTATATTATTATCTTTGTCCGTTTTCAAGTTACAATTTACAATAGAGTCTACGATTCTTCCTACAAGGTTCAATGTTAGACCCCACACCCTTTTGACACCCCCCTCCCCCGAAAAGTGGTTGTCTAACCCAAAATGAGAAAAATCAAACCAGGGTGCCAACTAGATATGCAGGCCTATCATATCCTAGAGTTTTGTACAATTCTGTTCAGCCATCACTAAGAAACAAGTTCAGAGCAGGAAAGAAGAAAAAGAAGATGAAGAATAATAATACATGTATTAAGAACCGTACAAAAACAATAAGTCTTCAAATTTCATTCGGGAGACTTAATAATAAAGATTAAATAGAGATAGGATCATCAAACATCAATAATTTAAAGATAATTTACAATTTCTAATTCTAAGGGGGTCAGGATAACCCCTTAGGGTCATGACTTACACGCCATAACGAATTGATGCGCCTGCATGACCTAAGGAGGAATAATATCTTTGGATTAAGGTGGGGATGGTTTTTATGATATTTAATAATTTCAGGAAGAGCACTTGGGATCATGACTTACATACCATCTTAAATGCCTTGAACAAAGAAACAATAATATAATATGTACATGATATATGATTCAATTTAAGAACACAGATATAGATCAATCATCTGTTTTGTAATACTTCCTATGTATATATACATGTATATGTATTAGTTTGTGTTTTGTTCTATACTATTCATGTTCATGACTGTAGTATGGCTTAGTCTTATTTTAAATTACATTAAAAAATTGTTAAATATATGACTTGGAACCCCCACTCCCAAACAAACTCAAATATAAACTGTTCTTCCCCCCCCCCCTCCCTTGTCGAATGATCTATTAAAATCAAAATATAATTTGGGTGTCTAAAAACTTACATAAACTGGTAAAAAATGTTATTCTTAAAAAAATTATATTACACCTTGCATAATTGACAAATGATCTATTGAGATATGATCAGAGGTCATATTTCTACCTTGGGATCAATAAGTAGTATTCATTGACAAGTTAAAATTAATAACAATAAATTATTCAAATTATAAATGTTTATATCCACATCAACCTCCCCCCCCCAATCTAATCTGGTTAAAAAGATTCAGTCTTTTTAATACATTCTTACATGTGTACAGTAGCAAATTTTAAATCATTTCTTGATTGCTTTTTCTCTTGTGATTAACATTTTGGAAATTGCTTAATTCAATTTTTTATAGATTTATAAACAAAATGTTATATGCATCACTTCCATGTGTATTCGCCTATTTGGGGCAATTGTAAAGTCTCCTAAACAAAGCAGTGACATATCATTAGGCTAGGAATTACCCACATGGATCAAACACTACTGTATAACATATGAATAAGATAAAATACATTATTATGGGGGTTGGGGGGTAAAAGACAACACCTGGGGGTCATTAATGTACTTTACACCATTTAATGCATCATGCATGCATAATGACATTAGAAGATATTTTGTATTTTCCTGTTTCGTGGGGTCAGAACAGTCCCATAAGGTCATGACCTACATTGTATTTGATGCATTATAATACATTAGGAAAGAAATACTCCTTCCTTTCTATTATAACTCATATAAAAATGATAAGTGTCTACACCTACTTACATGTAATACACAAATTTAATAAGAAATTGTTTATACAGGGTCAATATGGGGTCAACTCAATAGTGCTGCTTGATCATGCAGTCTAGTCTGCTGACAAATGAAAAAAATAACTTTTGCAACTAAAATGACAGAAACTTTACAAATGCGATAGGATAGGTAACGATGATAAGCTTATTTAAATATTAAAAGATGATGATACACTGATACAGTATGCTGTCAAAGGAAGATCACATTTAGAAAGTGAAAGTAGAACTTATATATGCATGCTGTCATCTCATTATATTGCGCTACTGCTACTACATGTATTATGCTTACCTAAATTGGTCAACATCATAATGATAATCCAATTAAAACACAATAATGAATTCCTTTAGCTGATCTTAACTAGGGGCCTTATCCTTTTCTGCATACGGAAAACACAGACATATATGTATGGGTGTTGCTAAAACGCGGAACGAAAAACGGATAGGAAAGCGGAACGGAATGGAAAATATCATCACGTTTATCGCTTAAAAAGGGTATAGACTGGCTAGAAACGATTTACTTTGTATCTTTTATTTATATCTAATGAATGATTATCAACATGTTGTTATCTTATTAATATTCATATGAATGTCTATCAATTATAGCATTGTATTCATTCGGCTTTAGTTGAGTACGAAACGGAAAAATCAAATGTATACGAATTGTGAAACATTTACATGATTAAACGAGCAAATTAGCTATAACTTTTTACTTATTTTTCTTATATAGTATTGCTGGCATATCAGCGTAACGTACGCAGTTAGTGAAAGCGTTTTATGCCTGTTTTGAGTATTTTTATATTTCAAATATGATGATGTACATGTATATACTTACATCAAAATTGAATTGTCGGTGTTCTAGACGATCTTTTATCATACAGACGATACAGTATCATTGAGATGGAAGAAAAAAAACCGTAGGACTGACGACATTAAAAATTAAAATACAGAAAACATTAAAATATACCCGGTAATTTGCGAAACTAGTAATTTATGAAACTAGTATTTTTAGCAATGCAATTTTGTTTACGTTTGCATTACTAAGCAGTTGTTTATTCCAGCAGCTATATACATATGATCCGAATAGAGAGCTCTAGACGTTGCCTAATTTGATTTTACGATTATATATTGGGACTATAGTATGTCGATCCCAAAATATTCATGCAGCACATTTGTACGATTTATAATGGAAAATGTTGACATCTTTTCTCCATTTGGAAGTCACTCAGAAGACCTTGCACAATTTTTCAACACTATAATCCGGGTCTGTTGAAATGCGTGTATTTATACCAGCTGATAAGCTAGAGAGGACGTTTTAAAGAAAGAATCATGACAATGTGTAATGCTTCTAAAAGAGAATCGCTTGAACCCTGAGGTATATATAAATATACAGCAAAAAGTGAATCGAGGATATTTTGGGACAGAATATAGTGGTCAATGCATGTACTGTTAATTTTGAGGAAATAAATATTCTTGAATAAATAATCTAATATTGCTAATCTTTCAAAAAAAATAATAAAAAGGTACATAAAGTATATCGTTTTAGCATGATTAACAAATCTATGAGGTAAATAACATTAGATAAGATTTTCCGTTTTCCCTTCCGTTCCGCTTTCCGTTCCGTTTTCCGTTCCGCATTTTAGCAACACCCATGTATGTATACACGTGAACCCATCTAATCGAAGAGCTGGGTAAAACTAGTACCTGCTAATGAGACATGCAGACCTGTGTTGTGTACGTAACTTCAGACAAAGATCATTCATTTGTAACATGCATGTATTTTTATGACCTATTCTTCAAATCCACTTGCACTATTTTATTAGGTAAATAACAGCTTTAAGGTGGTGCAGGACACCTGCATATTGTGATGTACATGTATACTTTCTATTGAGATAAACAATAAAGTATATTAAATATTGATTAAATATTTACCCCCCAAATAATGTTACCTAACATTGAAGCGCAATGGGTTAGAGCGTTTACATGCCTGTAAGAGCATTGGGGTCCAAGGTGTATTTTTGGTAATTTTACAATTGATATAAATGAATTTTCATGGGGAGGGGGGTGGGGGGGGGGTGGGGGTTTGGACCCCTCACTCCCACCCCTTCTCTAAATCTGTGCACACGATGATGTTCATGTAGGCACACAGAAGCAAATGTTTGTAATAATTATATAGACCATTATACTTTCTATGACATAAAATGTTAAGATTATTGATTAACTGAAAATTCACTGCAAACAGTTCTACCCCAAATTGCACATAAAGTGCTGCTCATGTCACGATGTGTATTATCATATGGGAAGGGATCTCATCCTTTAGTTATGAAAATTATAAATTTTAATTGTATTACCTTAGCTTGCATATAGCCTTCATTTTTAATTAAACTGGTACAAAACAGTGTTATTTAGGGGCAAACACATGGTGCGGGTATTACTGTCTAATGACAGCATCTAGTTTAAATTGTTAAACCTTCCCTTAAAATTGTTTTTGTAAAAAATCTAAATCCGTCACTATCACCGGAAGTTAATCACATTATCTCATACAGAAATCAAAAGACCCGGAAGAACAAACACACTCTAGGCTCGCCATGTTGAATAAAGCTTAAGGTTGGTAAATTTTTGAAAGTACAAACAGAAATATTTAGATACTCTCTTTTGATAAGAGTTAGTGTAACAAAGCTTTTTATTTTCAATTTGAAAAATGTTGCAATAAACTATTAATATAGGTCAAATGATATATAGGTCAAATAAATTTTGTTTGTTCATGTTTTAAAATTGTGATTGACTATATTTATTTGCATCACAATCTATTATATTTGAGATATTGTTCAATAGATAAAATTCATAAATTGTACGTCGCTAATACACACTAAGGTGTACGATTCATGCAAAATATTAACATATTAATCAAAGCATTTATTATTACACCGTGAAAAGATATTTGTTGTTTTATAGAGGAACATCTTCAGTACCGAGTGAGTATCTGACTATGGACCCTTTTCAAAATTGGGCCCAGAATGTGTTACGATGTGATCTCTGTGAAACCCCGGTCCCTCCTTTGTACGGTGACAATTGTCTCAAACATTTGTGTACATTGTGAATAATGTGACATTTCAATATGTACACTCTGTGTTTCGACCGGTGAACATTTAGGACACAAACTAATTAATTTTACTTTGAAAAGTCTAGAAACCAAGAAAATTTAAATAAAAAAAGATTTAGATGAACTTAATAACTTTATTTTTCCAAAATACAAAGAAATTGCATCTATCATTCCTGTTCAAAGAGCTGATCTAAATATAAACTCCTAAAATTTGACAACAGCTATCATCTAACATGGCGAAGATTTGCATTGTGAAATTGACACCATTATCAAGAAACTGAAATCTGAAATGGCTGATGAAACATCTTTTTCACACTGTATAAGTATGCAAATACGTTTGCGACCTAATATTACGTATTTTGTGTTGAATATATTGATTAATTATTTTATTTCTCGTATACGTTACATATCAAATATACGTTACATTAAATTGGTAGTGTCAGCAAGGGCAAACGCTCTAGAAAATGTAAACTTATTCTTAATTTGATTTTTTTTTCATGGTTTACTGAGCAAATGAATGTTCATATTTACAATTAAAAGACCTTGGATAAAGCAATTACCAAACACAAAGCATCTCAAAGGTTTGTAATTTCAAGAGAATCAGCCAGAAGAATATAACGACTAGCTATGAATTGATTTGCTTTAAAATCTGTACATATCATATTCAGACTCAATAGTAAACTTGAATCTTTACTTAATATAGTAGACACGTGCCACAAGAATAAAATACGTATCTTCTAAAATCTTGCTATGTCCTGTTATAAATAATTTCAAACAGGAAGTAAGTCTTCAGCAAAACTCGTTTATAGCGAATTTCAAGGGACTATAGAAAAAACTTCGTTATAACCGTAATTCGATATACGTTTATTACGATTTCGTATGAAATCTAATGGCGAATTTGTGATAAAATAGCCAGCTGCATGTACATCAAACTATCGGAGGTTATAAGATCAATATCGCCACCATTTACAAAAAAGTCAATATAACTTTTCACTTCATTTTTTTTTATTTTCTGAAGGATATTAAAATTTGCATATTTTATAAATGCATCTTGAAATTTCATATAGCTTTGTATCATGAACGAAATTTGAAATGTAAATTATTCGTTTTATAAATGATTAAATACGTTAAAATTACGTTTATTACTTTTTTATAGCCATAAATTCGTTATAACTGTGCTTGTTATATACGTCAATTTTATACAGGTTTATAAAAGACTTTTGTCGGGACTTGAATAAAAATTCGTTATTGCCGTATATATAAATTCGCTATTCCCGTGTTCGATAGATTTGAATTCTGCTGTAATACTGTTTGTGATGTTTAGATGATGACTATTGATGGTTTAAATGGTTTAAAGTTGATATATAATCAACACAAAGATCACTGGGAAATTTCTTGACAATCAATCAGCTAGGCATGTTTGATTAAGCAAGCTAAAATCGTTTTAGTACACAATGATATGCGTTAAAATTGGGGGGGGGGGGGGGAGGGGTGCAAATATTCTGTGGAATCATTTAAAACCGGAGGTAGGGCATTTTTCGTGGATTTCGGGGTTTTTTGCTTCTTCATGGAGATGTTATTTCGTGGATGTGTCGGTTTTTTAGTTTTGGTAAGAAAGATAACTCTTAATTTGTATTCGTTGAAGATGTAAATTCGTGGAGGGGGGGGGGGGGGTGGTTACCCACGAATACCACGAAAAATGAGCCACCACAAGTTTTAATAATTCCACAGTAGACATAACATAATCACAATTAATGAATCAATAAATCATCTAAAATTTAAACTTAAATTCTAACAATCAATGGTTTTTATTTTGGAAAAATCATCCTGAGCAGTTGCTCTCTAAATCTGATTTTAATTTGTTCATTTTACCAGGGTTAACCCCCCCCCTCCCCCTCCCCCTTCTGGTAGGATTTTGAGAATTGGTGAAAATGGTATTTCCCTCTTTCTTTTTTATTAAAGATCGTTAAAGGTGGAAACAGCCAATTCACACATATATAACCCTTCCACATGAAAAAGGAAAGAGAGAAAAAAGTATTGGACCATTAATCGACATACAGTTGTTACATTTCTTCCCTTATTAACAAGAATATATAGAAGAGTAACTGACAATTTTTCTTAGAAACGGGAAATTGCACAAAACTTATATACATCTAACGAAACGTAAACGTTAAAGAAACGTATACATATCTTATATCCGTGTTGACTGATTTACATGTACCATTTGGGATCTACCCTATCATCTCCTCAAGATTACATTAATTTATAATTTGAGAACTCTCATTTGCATATTTCAGTACTTTAGGACTTCAGGACAGAAAACAAAGTAAGATAGAAACAATCAATATTTTCATTACTTGATTACATATTCAGATAGATTCAGTGCTTTGAAAATATTACAATACAAAACAATCAGTACATTTAGTAATTTGATTTTTCTCACTCAATACTTTTAGGATTTTGACTAAATATTTTTTACGATCTGTTCTGCTTGTTAGGGGTGCACAAACTAAAATACCCATTAAAGCACATTTTTACTTGCACCCTTTATTAAAAGTGTAAAATGCCAGTTGTTATACATAACTCCCGTATAGTCTTTGTCATTTAGTTTCTCCATTTGCCTTTTAAATTAAAGTCATTCGAAAAATAAGCCAAACATTGATCTCCATGAATTTGTCATTTGTGTTTCTGGCATACGTCATGTTTTGATCGAACCAATAAGAAATCTTTTTTAATGCTGTATACATGTATAAAATTAATATTTTTATTCATACAAATCCCACGAGATGTTCTAAATGTGTAAGTTGTTAAACTAAATCAGAAAAGTTGTCAACAAGTTGTCATCAAGAAACGGCTTATTAGGTTAGCTCAATTCATTTTTGTCCTGATAAGTACATGTATTTGGCGCAATGGATACGCCATAACACTGCTGACCCATACTTTTTGGGTTCAAATACAACATGCTCTACAGTGAATTTTTGCATTTCATTTTAAAACTTATGTATCCTCCCGTCTTAAATAGCATATTTAGGCATTTTCAAACATGTACGCTGGAATATGATACATGTTATATGATATATGATACATGTACATAGACCAATTGATACATATACATATATAAATAGCTTATTAATGAACTTGAAGATTTTCGATTTCAACTTAACATCATTTAGAAACAGAGAAGTCTTAAGCAATATGTGCATGTAAATTGAAAATAACGAAAGAAGATTTAAAATTCTTTGCTTTTGTTCTAAGATTTAGGCGACAATATATCTTAAATTAGTTACCAATCTCTCTTATATGTTGAAAGGTTGCAAACTTCTCGTGTGTAATAAGATTTACTTACGCATATGAACACCGTTTGCGTTATAAAATCTTGTTTAAATACGCAGTGGTGTATACTGCAATCCTACTAATTAGAATGCCCTTCATTGATGAACTCTATTCTGTTATCTTAGACTCAAAATAAGCAATGAATATTATAACTTGTTCTATAAATTAAGGACGACGGACTCAATTCAAGATTTCGCACCTCTGCACAGAAATCCGCGCATATGTTAAAATATGACTGTCGTAATAAGGTACATCAGAATAAGAGAAAATAATTTTTGTTTTTATTCTTCTAAACATAACTTGTGATGCTGAAATATTTTAAATGGAGAAAAATTAAGGGGAAAAAATTAGTTCGAATTTCTTCTGTTTGGGACAAGTCCGTTATATGTCCACGGTTTATAAATCTTTAAACGCCCAAAGGCAGTTTATATTCTTATAGTATGGTAGATATTGAATTTTAACCTTACAATATTTTTATGTAAAGCGGTTTATGTAGCTCCATGCAATAATTAATTATGTCATTTTTTTATGATATTTCTGAAGAAAAATAAACCATGGAGTGAACTTTGACACAATCCCTCAACATTTAGGTTGATGAACTACATTTTATTCACGTCCATCGGTAAGATAATTGACTTCTTCATATTACAATTTTGATTAGAGTAAAAAAAACCATTGCAGAATTTTTAAAATAACAGTTGTTATACCACACCCCATTAAATTTCCATTACTTTCTATTATATCTGAAAATTTTCGTTCCCAAATTTTAAAGCGCACCCAGTAAGATAGGGAAGTCGATGAACATTTTATTTTTCTTTATTGATTTTTACTCACTATTAACTGATTAATATATTATAAAACTTTGGATAAAAAATCTATTGTAGAAATGAATTGGGTCAGCCGTCCGTAAGAATGTTTTCAACATCCGAATTTTCTGATAAGCCCTCAAGGGAAAACGGGCTCCAATTACCAAATCCGTTGCTGGCATGTGTTCTTGTCACGTGTTTATATACAGTGAAACAGATCAGGTAAAACATAACTTGGACTGACAGTGCTGGATTAGGGTTGATTCGTTTACGCTATTTAACAAAACAAAAATTAAAAATTACTATTATTGGGATGTAAACTTATATTATTTTCATTTTGCATTACAATAATTTTACAAACGGTAAATGTATACAAGATAATAAATGGATCGAAACAACCAGTGTTGTATGCTATATTTATTGATCTAACGAAGGTATTTGTGTCATAAATAATTCATAGATCATTTAACAGGTACTTCATAAATTACTTGTCGCTCAAACACATCGAAAAACGTTTTAGTGAACTTTATATGAATCCAGCTTTGAATGGAAATTTATTTCATGTGACTTTATTTTTCAGAATTGTCTCCAATTAATACAGTGTGTGTTTGACCATGGACCGCCGTACTTGGGCCCAGGATGTTTTACGGTGCCATCTCTGTGAGACCCCAGTCCCCTGCTTGTACTGTGAAATTTGTCACATACATCTGTGTAAAGCTTGTGTGGGTGAACATCTCTTAGACCTATTCAAAGACCATAAAGTGGTGCCAATTAAAAAGAGGAGATCTACTAAAAAATGCTCAAAACATTCAACAAAACTATGCGAACTTTATTGTGAAAAATGTAACATTCCATTATGTTCAGTCTGCATTTCGTCTGGTGAACATGTAGGACACAAACTAGTTGAATCTACTGAAAAAAGTCTAGAAAACATAAAAGACACTCTACAGAAAGATTTACAAGAACTAGAGAAATCCATTTATCCGAAATACATAAAGATGGCATCTTTTATCCCCGTTCAAAAAGCTGACCTTACTAAAAACTCACAGAAATTGACAACAGTGATCCAGAAACATAGGGAAGATTTGCACAGAGAAATTGACAACATCACCAAGAAACTGAAATCTGATCTAGATGATATGAATTCCAAACACCTGGCAGTCTTAACAAATCAGGAAGATGATATAAAACATGCTATTTCTGAAATCACACAGAGCATTGCTGAACTGAAGAGGTTACTAAACTCCAATGATATCAGCCTAATCTCTGCTTACAAATCAAGGAATGCTGAATTCAGAAAATTGCCTACTAAACTAACAGTTTCCTTACCTCAGTTTACACCTAAGGAGATCAACAAAGAACAGCTCTATCAACAGTTTGGTTCTCTCACAGCGTTATCTATTGAAACAGGATATGGCCACACAATTGATCCTTTCAGTGCTGGGTCATCTTCTACGGACAGGCCGCTCATTAATGTACCACGGATCATCACAGAAATAAAAACTGAGTGTAGAGGATTAAGCAGTGTGTCCTTTCTAAGTGATGAAGAAATATGGACTTGTGGTGCTGACAAAATAATGAGACTCTATAACTTCCGGGGGAAACTAATAAATTCACTGCAGACCAAATCAGGAAACCATCCATGGGACATAGCAGTGACAAGGAGTGGAGATCTTGTTTATACTGATAGAGATGATAGATCTGTTAACATAGTTAAGAAAACACAGACACAGACAGTGATCAGACTTCGGCGTTGGAAACCTTGCAATGTTTGTACTACCTCCTCTGGTGACCTACTGGTTGTCATGAACAGTGATGATAGAAAACCAACAAAAATTGTGCGTTTCTTCGGTTCCGCCGAGACACAAAGTTATCAATACGATGACATTGGAAATCCCCTCTTTTCATTTGGTAACATTAAATATATCAGCCAGAACAGGAATCTAGATATATGTGTGTCAGATTGGGAAGCCGGTGCAGTAGTGGTGGTCAATCAGGCCGGAAAACTCCGGTTTATCTACACTGGCCCTCCCTTGACTGCCAGGGGATCATTTAAACCCTACGGAATCACTACAGACAGCCAGAGTCGGATTCTGACAGCAAACTATAATAATGACCATATCCACATCTTAGATCAGGACGGCCAGTTCCTCCGCTATATTGACTGTCTTTTATTGGATGTATCCGGATTATGTATGGACACCAGCGATGACCTCTTTGTGGCAGAGAAATATACAGGTAAAGTGAGAAAAATACAATATCACGTGTAACCAACCGTCTTTACTTATTCAAACAGGTGAACTATTTCTTATACTTGCATTACAATATTTAATAAAGTACATTTATTATTTTTAAAACTACATGTAAACAAGTTCTGAATATATTATATATAATTTTGGATATACATAGCTTGTCCTAACCATAACATGTTTGTATATCATGTGTAAACAGTGTTTGTATATAATGTGTTAAATTAAAGTTATTGAATGTCAGATGTTGACTGTGTTTGGATGTTGTTTAAGCTTATTGTTTATTTAAGGAAAAATTTATATAAATAAACTAAAGAAAAAATATTTTTGTATATAACAAATATTTTCTCTATAAATGATGAATTTGCTTGTATTTTTTTGAATGATAAAATGATGAGTAAATGTAAAAACATGAAAGATTGATGAAAAATCGGAGACAAAACTTGGAACACTCAAGAAATATGTACCATTTTTGAAAGTATATCGGGAAATAAATAGTGGTTGGTACGTGATCAAATCCTCCATAAAGCCCTTCGGGTTTTATGGCATGTGATCACTTGACCAACCCGTATTCATATCCCGATATTTATTGTTCATCTAAAAATGATACATTACTTTTTATATTTACATTTGTTGCAAATTATGATTATAACATTGCTACCTACTTCTTTTTTGTGATGACAAAATTCGATTAAATTGACGTAACAAAAAAAAAATAGTTCAACAATGTTGGAAGTATTTGATTATCGTAATAAATAAAAAAATAAATATGACATTACTTATGTCAAGACAACACTCTTTTAATATATAAGTAAAGTGAAATAGTATAGAAAATTCACTTGTACAATTGAACGATTGAACCTTAGCCGATTTCCTCCACTTCTATCGAAGTAACAGAGCGATTGGAAATTTAACAATAAAGCGTTTGAAAGCTGAGTTAAAGTCTCCTTAGGCATTAACAGATGAAATTCAATCGCAGAATCAGATTCAAGAGCAAACATTATTTTCCTCGGACATTTCAGAGACAAGCTATTCTAAGTTCTTTTACGGAACAAAATGGACTGAGAAGAGAAGAAGTAAAATATGGCCGTCAATTGACTAAACACGAACGGTCTGTGATAATTGCGTTAGCGATTTCGATCGAGACTTTTGATGAGAGTCAGAAAAGAACTATATCTGATTTATCTTCTTTGACAAATTGCGGTTGTAATTTTCAAGAACGCTTAAATGTTACGATGCGGATCCATTAACATTGTCTTACGTGAATCTTAAGTGATGATAATTTATTCCCGCGATTAATGTTATTTATTGTAAAAAAAAAAACATAAACAAAATAAAGATAAGTTTTTTCTTTATGCCTATATCATGTTTTCATTACAATATTAGGTGTGTTTTAGTGTAAGTCGGTAAGTTTGAGCATGTAGAAAAAGGCGTGATCTATGTTATTCATGTGCTACTTTGACCTCTTGACCCAGACTGCTGTTATGCAGCAATAACAGCGGATTGCACAAACAATGTTATGTAAGGGAAAACATTTGTAAGTGTAAATAAAGTGCATACCAAACTTCTAATTTAGTTCGTTCGCACTTTCGTAGATGATGTCGCGACAGGGAATTTACACTGATCTTGAGGATAATACTGTTAAAAAGGGAATTTCAAGTGTCTAAAATATACCTTTAACAAAGAAAACAAATTATTGAACAAATAAAAAAATATATCTTAAAATCAGCAATGAATAAAGGGTTTATCAAAAACCAAATTTCATACTGAATTTTGTTCAGTGTCTTTTATTTCATATGAATTTAAAGTGTAATGTCAGCGATTTAATAAAATGAAACGAATTTCATCAGCGTTTATATTTGGCATCCGTCAACAACTCATAATTTATGGAATCTGATTCATATACGTGTGTTCTCTAAGAAGGCATTGTATTTGCTATGTGATTAATTATAAGTACATGTATAGCAAAAAAGATCAGAAAAAGGGGGTTTAAAGACTCTCTAAAAACTTGAAACTAACGGACAAAAAAGTTTGAACTAGGCCTTATGACCTTATGACTTTGACTTTATGATTTCCTTACATATTTTATGCAAGTTTATAATTAGAATGCTTTAAAGCTCTTTCATTTCACATGTTTAATATATTCCGGTTTCACGAACTGGTACCTTACACGGTGATTTTATTTTCAAATATAGTTGACTGCTATTGAATAACTTTAATAAAGAAAAATTAAAAATAAAAAGTTGCGTTTATATTTATCCTTTTCTAAGTGGTCGTTTAACTAAATGCATAGACATGAAGTTTCTTTTAGCAGATAAACCTTTATGGTAACTGTCTAATCTTGTTGTATTTTCTAAAAGCAAAATAATTGTAATAACAATGTAACATTATCTCGATATCAGATAGTGTGAAATTAAAATCACCGTTATGTATTCGACCTCTACAGTACATTCTCTTGACATTTTACTGACATTGATTTTGTCTGTACAATTAACATGTTCTTTGTAATACACTTAGCTCATCGATCTTGGAAATCTAAATTTTTAAATACGGCAGGTCGAAAGTCGCAATATCTACCTGTATATAAACCACACTTCTTCACAACTTGATTTTTTCTTTAGTGATAGATCAGAAGTTTTTTTTAAGATCCGGTTTAACATAATATATACGTAATACATGTAGTTACAAAATCAACCCTTTGGTCTTATAAAGAAAATTCAATTAAGTTCTTGTGTGATGTCAATGGAAAAAGAACGCAACAAATGATATTTAATCTCAAATATTGGATAATACTTTTAGGAAGTGTTTCAAATACAATTTTCTCAATAATGTCTTCATTTTTGGTATAACTTAAGATACACTATTTCTTAAATACAAAAACTTTAATTTTTACTTAAAAACTTTGTTTACATTTCATACAGACATGTCAGCTGTTAAATAAAAATAAATATATCGTAAAAAGAAATGCGACAAAGAATAAGAATAAAGGTGCCCTTTTTTAATTACTTGATATGCACTCTGAGAAAAGATACGGACAAAAATCAATTCTTGTCGAGAACAATTATCATCACCGCTGGACTTTGATTTTCAATTGCAATTGCGAAAAGATGAAATAATACCTAAAAGTCAATAAGCAGTTTAACCTATTTCACATTCAGTGATATAATTTTTGGTATTATATATTTCATATAATGTTTGGCATTATATAAAACAAATCAATGCAGTTATATTGTCGATACTTAATTTATATATCTAGGACGATACTTTCCATATATTTATTCTATTTTTAACAAAAACAATTAAATATTTCAGTACCTTTAGTACATATATAGGGAAATTAATCATTTAACACATTGATTGCATAATTTTATAGGAACAACAAATCAATGCTTCCAGTACTTTTGTTACAAAGATATAAAATATTCATATTTTCCGGAAATTATACATTGATAACGTATCAAACTTCTACTAATCAATACTTTTACTTCTATAATTACTAAGTAACACTTTCAGAAAAAAAGAAAAAAGCAGTCAATCAGAAAATTAGACGAAAAATCTACTTCCTTGACCAGCAATCTGTCTTTTAAATTCGCCATTTTTCCTACGAATCTTTTATCTTTATTCTAAAATACTGTTAAACACCGTTTTTCAAATCACAAATGAGAAGGTTTAAATCTTTAATTGTTTGAGGAATGGAACCAAAACTTTTAACTGAAAACATGCTTCTTCCCATGTGAATTTGTGCATTTACACTGTCAATTTGCTCCCGCAAAAAATACCTGCAAAGAGAAATTGACACCATGATTCAAACACTGAAATCAGATCTTAATGAAATGGGCTCTAAACATCTAGCTATCTTAATTAAACAAGAGGAAGAAATCACACGGACCATTTCTGTAATTGCAAAGAGCATTGCTGATCGGAAGAAATTATTGGACTCAAATGATGCTCCCCTTGTCTCTGCTGCATACAAATCCAGAATTGATGAATTCAGAAAATTGCCATCTATTCTAACCGTTTCGAATTCTTTACCAAGTTCTGACCTTCAGATGATAAGCAAAGAACAGCTTTATCAACAGTTTGGTCCTCTGTCAGAACTATCTATTAAAACAGAAGAACATGGTCTTGGTGACGAGTCTTCTCCTGAAAAACCACTAATTGATGCCCAATGGATCATCGCAGTGATAAATACTGAGTATGGAAAGCGTAAACTACGCAGTGTGAGTGATGAAGGTTTACGGACGTGTGCTGAGGACAAAATGCTTAGACTGTATAACGTGAACTAGTTGAATTAGTCCAAACCAAGACAGGAAATGCTTCGCGGGACATAGCTGTGTCGAGAAGTGGGGATTTAGTTTATACCGATATAAAAGATAGAATTGTGAACATAATGAAGAACACATACGTACAGACAATGGTCAGATAACATTGCTTGAAACTTTTCAAAGGATGAATGACCATCTATAAGATCTTAAAGATAACTAAAAGGTGCTTAAAGGCGGTTTAAAGGTGATTAAAAAGAGCTTAAAGGTGCTTAAATATAGCTTAAAGGTGCTTAAAGGAGCTTATAAACGATCAATAAGCCACCTTTCAGCTATATTTGGTGCTTAAAGGGGGCTTAAAGAATGCTTAAAAATTGCTTGAAGGTTCTTAAAGCCACCCTTAAGGACAACTTATAGGTCCTTAATGTCCAAACTTCTTTAAAGCCACCTTAAAGCCATTTAAAAAATCTTTTAATTCAATATTGTGCTTAATTTACCAACAAAATTTATTTACTTTATTATAGCATTGAATCATGATTTTTTGAAGTATACACTCTCATAACTGCCGCGGTGTGTGCATACAAATTGAGTAACGCGCGTTAGCGCGTTATGAAAATTTGTTTGCACACACCGCGGCAGTTATGAGAATGTATACTTCAAAAAATCATGATTTAATGCTTATATTTACATTTTTTTAACTTCTTGCCTTGTCTGCAAATGTGATTCATACCTTAAAATTCCTATCTTATTCTAAGGGTAAGTTAATATTAATGGAAGAGCCACAGTAACAGCCACAAGCGTGAACTTTGATTTTCGCTTGTGACGTTGCAGTTTGCAGTGTTCAACGTTTGTGACGTCATAATAAAACTCGTCAATTTGACCTTTGACTACTTGTTGCATTTAGAGGCATTTGAAGATCACAGAACTTAATGGAAAAACACAGTAGAATGTAAATATGACAATTTAAAGGTCATATGAAACGATATCCTGACCATATTGAGTTATATACGGTAATGAGTTCATAAGTGCCTATTTAATAAGACTGACATTGTTTTTTTGAATATTTTATGCAAAATATGAGCGCCACAGTCGATCAAAATCACTAAATCGGGAAAAGGAACATTGACTTACGCGACTTACCTCCCTTGCTTATGACGTCAGTAAGACCCAATAGCCTTATATAAAGCTGTTGTGAATACGAATATCCATGTAATTTTGGAGCATTTGAAAAGAAAAAAAACTATTTTAGTTAAAAACAACCACGACAGCATTTTTTTCTCTCAAAAAATGAAATCGTTTGCGTTTATATTTAAAAGCGTGTACATATTCACACGGTTTCGAGACTGCACGGAGAATTAATGATTTTCTTCATTGATCCACATGCAAGTATAATATAATTTTAATATATGCATGTACATATGTTTTATTTCGATCTGTTTAATGAAATTGACAAATTCAAAAATAACTTTTTTCCCATTTGCACGTTCATGCAATTCATTAAGATTTTTTTTTCCCTAAACAACTTATAGGCCTCGTGGTGCCTCATTCGCTTCACGATTATATTATTTGTTTAGCTTTCAAATTCACAAATATGTTACAATTTAATCATTTTTAGTCTAAGAGAATTTCAAATTTCTTCAAATGTTCTGTTTTTGAAAGTTGAAACGTGTACTTATGTGTGCGGTGTTTTGATTTTACAATGTGTATGTGCGGTGTTTACTCACAGATCCCTTCTATCTCACTTTCTTCCGCAATTTTTTTCTCTCTTTTTTTTTTTTATCATTATTGATGCTTGTTCTTAATAAAATCTGTTGATTATCTTCACATTCGTTCACAACTATTTTTATCAAACAACCGATTTATTTACCGATACATTTCTAAATCTTTAAATGCCATATTTCCACGATCTAACTTAATAAAACGTTATTTAATACACGTGTTAACAAAGTATTTTCTAAAGATATATCAATCAGTCAGAAATTTTTATTATTTCAAAATAAAATTTAAGAATAATTTTGCGGCATTTTACAGCAGCTCATAAATACAAACTATGTACACAATGCCTCAAACATTTTCATTGACCTGCCTTATACTTTTTTATGTGACAAAATAAATCAAATCAATTAAAATGCTTTAATTCCCTTTAAATGTAGCTGAAATATTATACGTACCGAAGAAGAAACTGATGTTTCTATTTCAAAAGGATAAGGATAAATCATTAATCAGCTGTTAATGTTGGGGCATTTCTTTCGTTAAATTTCCACTGCATTACGGGATCTTCATCATGATTTTACTCTGGTGAGAAGCTGATATTAGATTTATTCATTAACGACCAATTAAAACTAAGTCATCTGTAGGCTACTAAGAAATCAAATGATCTTATTTGAAAAGAATTTAAAGACACGTTCATATATGCAAAACTTACTAAAATTTAATCGATAAACTATTGTAAAATAACACTAGTTTTGATGCATTGTTTACATCGGTGGGTGCGTGTGACATCATAAATCCACAAAATCAAGAACGATAAGCGGGGAAGAATTTTTTCAGGTGCTCAGTTTTCACGGTTATTTATAAGTAATGCAAAGGCAAAAAATTCTAACATCACGTATTTTAACATTTGTTTATACCAAGCTTTATATTTACGGAAGAAAATCATAGTGTTAAAAATCGTTTCATATGACCTTTAATCAGCTGTGATCAATGGACAAATATATTCAATCTATATGCGAAATATTTATTTTAAAACAAGCATGGCCTTGCGTCTGGACAAAAAAAAAACCCACCTGTTGTGAATACCCTGTATATTCTGCGTTATTCCAGGGTTTTTCTAAGGTTTAACAAACAATAGATTATAATAGATACACAAAGAAATACAAGCATGTCTAGACACACAACGCAGCGATTTTAACTAGAGAAATTGTTTATACAAGAACATATACGGTAGATAAGTAAAAATATATATATTCTGTTGCAAGTTTCAATGAATCCAAAATAGAAATGGTATTTAAAACGGGTTTTGTTCTAGAAAATAAAATGAAAAAAAAAATCAAAACGCCCAAGACAGGATTGAACCCTCGGACCCTATGATTACTGGCATCACCTCACTCCCTATGCACCACGGCATCTTATATCTTTAAGGTGGTTTTTCAATATATCCTTCAAATTGGTGTAATGAGTGTGTATTTTTTGCTTGAAAAGATTTTGACTTCTATTCAGTTTGTAACAATCAATTATATCTAATTTATAAATTACATGCATGCATGTATTAAGAATGAAATACGGTACTTGGTCTTCAGTGGAAAATAATTTTTATACCTGAATGGAAACTGTAAGGCTTACTAGTACTTAGTTAATAAATTTAAACCGGGTAGATATATGCTCACCTATTTCATAACTACATGTAAATGAAATGCAAGGAAGAAGAGGAAACTATTTTTCATAAATGCATTGAAACTATTAGCGTGTTAGTTCTACGCAATTTCCCGGTTTTCGTGATCAAGGCGCCGTTCCAGCATGTATAATTTTAATATTATTAATTATTATACATTGGCAACAGATCTAGAACAACAAATTTATTGATATATGTTAAAAATATTTATTTGTGTACATAATTTTTAAACTATAAATTCTATAACAAACAATATTACCAATTACGGGTGACGTATTTACTGCATGTGGCAATTGCAAATGATGTATACATATGCATGTACATACAATTTGTATGATGTACCCGGCCCGGGATATGTCATATTTACTCTTACACATAAATTTAAATGATAAACCCCAATTATGATCACCGGTACAGTAATTAATTAGCCTTTAGATTTTACTCTTACATACATGTATCTGCAATTTGTAGACGTAACATTTTTAAAACCCAGAGTTAGGAAATAATACTTTGAGAATGACTTACAAATGTAAATAAACTTTCATTCACTGTACTTATCGTATACACGTACATACTAAGATTTCAACGCCTTCAGAAACCCTGACGCGCACCTTGGCACACGACACACCTGTCGTGTATATCTTGTATATTCTGGGTTAGTTCCAGGGGTTTTCTTAAGTTGGACAAACAATAAACTTTTATTAGATATACACACACTAACAAAACTATATCTAGACAAACAAAGCAGTAATATCCCGCCCGATATAACTAAGGCAGTTGAGATTCTTTTCATCTTTAAAGGGTACCTGCAATGCCGGTCAATTTTTGATGCAATGGAGATCTATGTGTAAAAACATTATCCTGAAAATTTTACAGCGATCGCCAAAGTAGTTTTCGAGGTATTTGGGGAAAACCCGATTTCACACCTGAACGAGTTTTGATTAAAGTTGATTTGGCGCGAGATGAACTGCGACGTCACGGGGTCAACGCCGCTATATGAGAAACAGGAATATCGTATGAAAACTGTTCGTTTTCTTGCATAATGATTGTTTTATCGATATCTGAACATTTTTTCTGTTGTTTATTTCCTTATCAACCCTGGATAACTAAATATACTGTTGTTTGAGTTTAAACCCGTATTTTATCGACCAAAAATGCCGAATTCTGAAAATTGTTTGCATCATGAATTTAGTCAAATGTGTAACATATTTTGCATAAAAATGCACAGAATATGTTGCAAAATGACAATTAATCAAAGCACTATTGTTATAAGAAATATATTTTGTAAATATTGCCATGATTCTTTCGAATGACTTCTCCGTGACATTATGAACTGATTAATAATATTAATAATACATATTTCGAAAAAAAGGTAACGCGGGGTCAATTCCTCGTATAAGGCATAAAATTACAAAAAATGTCGCCCGATTATTCATCTATATTGATATCGGACCAATAACAATCAAAATAGTATGCATTCTTTAACAAACAAACACGGGATTATAAACGGATCAAGACGAAAGTGCAAGATGGCTTCATGATTAACTTATTAAGTCTGTCTCGTATTCTTTTAAAAATACGATAATGGAATTTAATTTTACATTTATTCACATTCTTTGTCAAAAGGTTCAAGTTTATTCAGATTTCGTAATGATTCGTTGTCAGTATAACAATTTAAGCTATATGGAGTTAAAGCGTTAAATTGCTGACCACAGCGCTCGAAAGAAAGTTGCACTTTATTGATAAGAAATTAAGACCAACGTAATTACTTCCGAAATAATGACTTGATCACATAAAAAAAGTTTAAATTGCTGAATTTTAAATTTGGTCATTATTTAAGTGATTAGATAAGTAAGAATAAAGGCATTTATTTCGAACATTAGTTTACTTTTTGATAGTTTCATACATGATTCTTTAATCACTGATTGACAGACTATTCACATGTATTAGCTTACGAATGCTTGATTTTATACAGTCTAATTTATATTTCTGTTTAATTTGATAATAATTCAGTAGCTAATTATACACAAATCAGTTCACCAGTCTAGAGGTGTGAAACCCTTTCTTTGTTCACCAGACTCGTGTACCGTGTGTATAAATACCCCAGATACATATGTGTCTGAAGCAGTGGCTTCGTTAGTTTACCTGTTTACCTGTGTCATTGTCTCGGATCATTTGTGTGTGAAAGGATACTATGTAATCAAAAAAATGAATAAATCTGCCCATGCCAGCGTTTTACGATATCGTATTCATCGGTAAAAAGGCGAAGAGAATAGCAAATTTTAAAATCAAATAAAATGAAATCTGACTGTAATAAAATAATTACAGATACAAATTTCTAAATCTACAATACTTAAAATAACTAGATACGTCAAAACATCAGACCTATATCAATTATTTTGGCTGAAAAATCGAATTTATTTTGTATAGCGTTGTAAAGAAATTTCCTTCCTGTTGACCTCGTGACGTCACTTCCACCGAAGCCTCGTTATCGCCTATTTCTGTTTTCTCTTGATTAGATTTCCCAAAGCAGGTAAAAATAGCCACTTAGGAGCGGCGTAACTCCGTATTATTTGCATCGATTTCGATGCGGTTTTTTGCATTAAATTTTGGTAAATAAAGTCTTTGACATAATTTTACATCGCTGGACTGCTGGTACCCTTTAACATGTATCTAGCAGATCTAGAATTAGACTTATAAATAGTTAAAATTGAAAAAAAAAAAAATCTTAAACCGTTTATTAAATTAAATCATGTATTATTCGTTCATTTTTTTTTTAGTTTTGTTTCGGATGAACTAAAGAGAGAGAGCATTAATGCCACTTAAAGATGCTTAAAGGTGGCTTAAAGATGGCTTGAGGGTGACTGAAAGAAGTTTGGACATTAAGGACCAATAAGTTCAGCTTAAAGGTGACTTAAAGGTGGCTAAAAGATTGTATATCATTTAAGTCACCTTTACGCCACCTTTAGGTCACCTTTAAGGACTTGCTTAAAGATTGTTTTTCGCCCTGTGTTTGTATGTGTGTAGTACCTCACCTGTTGACCTTCTAGTTGCCAAATTGAATGATTATGAAAAAGCAACAGAAGTTGTGCGCTACTCTGGCTCCACGGAAACACAAAGTATTCGGTACGATAACAAAGGACAACCTCTCTTTTCATCTGGTATCTAAAAATACATCTCTGAGAACAAGAACCTAGATATCTGTGTGTCAGAATAGGGAGCCAATGCAGTAGTTGTGGTCAATCATGCTGGAAAACTCCGTTTTACCTACACTGGCCCTCCCTTTCCTACTAATGAAACATTTAAACCAGTTGGCATCACTTCAGACAGCCAGGGTCAGATTCTGACAGCAGCCAACAACCACATTCACATCATAGATCAGGACGGATAGTTCGTCTGCTACACTGTCAACCGTTCTTTACAGAACCCATGGGGTTTATGTGTTGACACAAGAGATAACCTCTTAGTGACTGAGTACAACACGGGTACAGTAAAGAAAATCCAGTATTACATAGATAAAAATATGTGTGACAGTGCTTCTTCATGAATATAAACAAATAAATGTGTATGCAAATTTCCTCCACGGAGGATAGCGAGTACATAACAGTAAATATCACAATTATTTCATTCCCTTATGTACTTGCTATCCTCCGTGGAGGAAATTTGCATGGAAAAAACACTGTTCAGTTTTTATCAATTACGCTGTAGCCTTAAAATGTAGTTTTAACAAACTTTATGTTGATAGATTGACATATTAACCAACTTTCAGCATGTAATGTGTGTTTTTAAATTCTATGAAATGAAGTCTCAACAACTGCATTCTGAACCATCTCAAGTTTGGAGTATTTTGAATCACGCGTGTACACTATGTATAAAACGTATGCATATAAATAAACAGTTTAAGTGTTGGATTTTCAAAAGTTTCTGTGTTCATGCAAAGCAATGTTAGCTATTACAATGCAAGGAGTATTAAAGTCGAAAAATGTATATAGTGAGGGCGATACTAGTTCTGTTTGTTCTACAAATAGCTAATGTACAGACAAAGTATAATGAGGTAATTTTTTAAAAAAGTAATAGCTTTCGTAAAGGTTTCACCTTACATGACTTAACAATATTATTTCATTGAAATGTAGCTCTCGGTCAGAAAAAAAATTCAGACTGACTACCATCCCATATTTTTTCAGACCTGTGTCTATCAACTCGCAGCTATGATTACCTTAAAAAATACAATTTAAAATTTGCCCCTGTTCATAAATTCACCAAAGAGACGTACAGATTCAAGTAGTAATAAGCCGTTTGAAATAGAATTTATAATGTCTATTTATATTATCTTTAAGAATTTTTTTTCATTATTTCAATCTTGTCAGCGAAATGAAAAGAGTTTTACAAGGTAATTATAACATGGAGATATCAATATTCAAAGCTTTTTCGTTATTTTTAAGCAAAAGACTCACAAAACAGGGAAAAAACGCAAAGTAAACTGCATGCATGGTACATGTATGCTCCAAAGTATTTACAATGTTTGGTATGTCCTCTCATTTTGGACTCGTCCACTCTAACGATGCGTAAAAATTAATGAATGAGACATTTTGACGCGAAGTCGTGTTCTACATTTCGTATCAATTTATTATTAGTATTATTATTTAATTAGTTAGAATAGATTCTTCCATGGGGTTCCCGGTTGGGGTATAATATCAAGTTCATCGTTGAAAGTTTTGATTTTGTTAACAACGATATATAAAACCGAATGTTTTAGAAACGATTTAACTATAAATCTAACATATACAGTCACTTTTTTAATCGGCTGAAGTGTGAGCGTGTACATTTAGTACGACAAGCAGCTTATACACTCTATTCAAGACGAATGAAACCGCCAGCAGATAGAGAAAACGTGGGTTCTGAAACAAAACTCCCTGGAATTTTAGTTCTTCCTGATGACCTTCCAGACTGTATGTCAGTCTAAACTTATTATTATGTTTATTTAAGCTATTCCAGTACACGCATTTTAATTTTTGTCAATTTTGTATGACAGTGAAAACGCATGTGTTTGTTTACTTATGAAAGCAAACTATATTCTGTAAAGTTTAGTGGTTAATTCCTTTTAGTTACAAAGACATAGGATTTTAATTGTTTATTTTTCTGACATGAAAGTAATGCCTTGGCATGAATATTGATGATGAAAGAGCAAAACCGACCTCATTGCGCATGTCCGCGGGATACCAGGTAGCTGTTATTGTTTGGCTTATTACATACCCGTCTCGAATTTATATACAGTTTTAACAGTTGTTACTTTGATGTATATACATAAATTATGAGTGTAATACGTTTGTCATTCACGGTACCACTACTTTGAATGTTTAAAAAGGAAAACATTCACCCGAACTAAAAATAGCCCTTAAGGGAAAACACATACGCCTATGTCATTGTTCAAGGAAAGTACATGTATATACATGAAAAGAATGACATGCGATGATAACGAACTGTGTTCAAAATCAAAAGTCCGAAGGAAAATTACAAACCAGGAGCAAAGCGAATACGAACTTTTTAAAAATAGAGGTATGATAATTTATGCTTTTGAGAAAAAAATTCCTTTTCACTTCCTGAAACTACAACAATTATAAAGGTGTTGACCCCCACAATGTTTTGTATGATAGATAACATAAAATTAGCCGTGGATATCACGTTATAGATTGATATTCATGAGAAGGCATTTCTTTCCTGGCAGGAAAATAAATATTTTTATTGTTTAAAAATCTTTATTACGTGATCAAATTGGGCATTATAATTAACAGCAGAAAGGTAATTTTTGTAAGGATCAAGCACATGTATTTTCCCCGTCATTTAAAATTGACGCAAATTAAAGCTTATAAAGTTTTTTTAATAACAATTTAACATCAATTATTATTAAACAATGCACATTCTATCATTTATAATCTGTCCCAAAATATTTTTGCTGCACATTTTCTTAAATTATTCTATATTTATAAATACCTCTTGGTTCAGACGTGTTCATTCAATAGTATGAAAATATCTCAAGATTTCACCTTTGAAAGGCCCCCTCTAACTTGTTTCAAAAACGGCTGAAATAAAAATTTACAATATTTGCCTCAAAATACGTTTAACTTTTTTTTGAAAGAAAAAAATTCTAAAACCCCCAGCGGTACTCGAACTCATGACTTACAGATTTGCACCCAACGCTCTAAAGTATTACATGTGAAGGAATTTTTTTTTTAATCACTGAATTTTATTGCTTATTTCTATAGGAAACACAACTTAATATGCAGTTGTCCCATACCACATTAAATACGCAATGCTGTACACTTTAAATTTTATCTACTGATATGTCTCTTCTTGATAAATTTTATCAATCTATTTAAAAAATTTAATTTAGAAGATATATAAGAGATAAATTTTATGTTGCCTTTTACAATTAACTAGGTTTTATAAACACGTTTTGCTTTGATATTCTAATCGCCGCCAAACTCCTAAATCCGCCACTGTCGTGCGTTGCTAATCACGTGATTTTATGTATACAGGTAAACAAACAAGGAAGAAAAAATAACAATTGAAGGACTTGTTGGATTAGGGTTGGTAGATACATGATTTTTCACATATAAAAATGAAATTTGATGATTAAGATGCAAACAATTGATACCTTTTTCCCGATATATGGAACGCGTGAAATTTACAGACTTTTTTTACAATATCATTACAAAGGATTAATGTAGGTCAGAAGGTAAATGGCTTAAAAACTTGTGATTTTGTTTTGATCACTCGAATATAGTTATTTGCATCTTAACTAGTGCAAATATCCTTTAACAATTATTCATATACAACCAAATAACTGTGTTGTCGTTAGTACACATCGTTTAATGCGATGTTTATTAACATGCCTTGGCAGATCAAACATTTAGCTAAATGTGTAAAGATATCAATTAATTCTAAATGACAATCAATTTTGTGATTTTTTAGGAATGTCTACTGTTAAAGGTACGATGCACCAGAATTGGGCCCAGGATGTGTTGCGATGTCATCTCTGTGAAACCCCGGGCCCCACAATGTTCTGTGACATTTGTCACATACATTTGTGTAAAGCCTGTGTGGGGGAACATCTCTCTGATCAATCCAAAGAACACAAAGTGGTTACATTTGAAAAAAGGGGATCCACTCCAAATTGCTCAAAACATTCCACAAAGCTGTGCGAACTACATTGTGAAATATGTAACATTCCAATTTGTACACTTTGTGTTTCAACTGGTAAACATCTAGGACACAAACTAATTGATTTTACTATAAAAAGTCTAGAAACCAAGAAAGAAGTTTTACTGAAAGATTTACAAGAACTAGAAAAATCTCTTTATCCTAAATACGAAGAGATTTTATCATACATACCTGAACAGAAAACGTATCTGAATGAAAACTCAAAGACTCTGAAAAGAGCTATCGAAAAACATGGGGAAGACTTACACCGAGATCTAGACACCAAGATCAATGAACTGAAATCAGATTTGGATGAAATGGACGTCAAACAACTGGCAATTTTAAGTAAACAGGAAGAAGAAATTAAACGCACTGTTTCAGAAATCACACAGAGCATTGTTGATATAAAAAAGTTACTGGAATCCAATGATGTCAGCCGTGTCTCTGCCTACAAATCCAGGAATGATGAATTCAGAAGATTGCCTCCTAAACCCACAGTGTCCTTAACAAGTTTTACCCCTCAGAAGATAAACAAAGAAAATATTCATCAACTGTTTGGTTCTCTCTCTGGGATATTGTTCCAGTTATCAGGATCAGAACCCACTACAGAGGAAGTGGAACTGGAGTTTCTGCAGAAGACAAAGACTAACGTTACGGAAGATCGGAAGAAGGAAAAGGACATGCTGCTTGCTGAGGGTGAGTCTAGTAGTTTGTGCTTGAATAATTTTGTAACAGTGTATGATTGATTTTGAGTCTTATAGAGCCAACTACATGTAACGAAAATAAAAACCTTTTTAACGAATTGAAATATAGTGTTCTTTTCGCTAATCTCATTTTATCAAATTAAATATACGACTTTATATTTTATTTGATAAAATGAAATAAATCGGAAAGGAAAGTTTAACAAAGGCATCGATGACAACCCCCATTTTCATAAAACTTGACATAAATAAAACACATTTTAGAATCTGTTGAGATGTGAGGTAGATTTCATTTAAGTCAATTATATACCTTTGAATATTCCACAGAGAGACTTACATGGTTGTCTGTCTAGCCGATACTTATTTAAGTGGGAAGCGACTCCATATATATATATATATATATATATATATATATATATATATATATATATATATATATATATATATATATATATATATATATATATATAAAGCACTGAATAGAATCAACAACACTAGGCATCTTTAAAGTGTCGGATCTAATATATAGATACTTAGCCAGTAAACTGAATATAAAAAGCACTAAAAATTGGCTAACGACACGAACAATAGAAATTGTCAAATTTTCGGGACAACCAGTCCCTTCTTCAGGACCAAAAAATAAATTATGAAGTAGCGTTACTATTGGGCGTTGTACCAAGAATAACAATACCGATGGTTCGGATTTTCATATATATATATTCTGTGTTAAAATGAACAACCCTGAAATATACAATGAGAGTGTGCCTTATAATATGCACAACATGGTAATGATATAAACAATTTATACGATGTACATAATCATATGAGTTATCGCTCTCACATAAACAATTACTTCATCCATGTAATTTCTACACGTACATATGCAATATTACTAAATCATATATTTATACATTTAGAGATATATCATATATATGCATCTCTATAATAACAACAATTAATAGATTTATTTAGGTAACAAAATATTGTAATACCTGATTGTGGATCAGGGTCCACTTCAAATAATTATGACAAATGCTGTTAATCAAGTCAGGATCCTGTTAAACAATAATGTATGCGTATAGAACACTATTTTTGATAAATACCAACAAATAATAATTTCATTATCTGCTTTCACACTTAGCATTCTCACTGAATAGTGTTTATGTAAAAACTATAGACAATCAAAAATATTACGCTATATAATTAGAGTTTAACTGTGAATTAAAAAGTAAAAGAACTTACAGTATGAGGTCATGTCAGAAGTCGTATTTATTTGACGTATAGTCTCAGACATATAATGTCCACCTCTCCTGAGCTCGACAAAAACTAGCCCTCACTCGAAAACTACCTGCCGCGCACCGCGCGAAAATTCTCTCAGCCAATCAACAACCAGAATTAAATATAGAATTGACCATTTGCTATTTTTAACTTTAAGGGATAACACATATAACACAACTTTTTAATATGAATGATTTTATTATTGTAATGATAAACGTTAATTTGTAAAGCTGAAATAAAAAATGCATAAAATAATATATACGAAATTCAACACTATCACATATGCCCCCTCCACGAGAAATGACGTCCTCGTCATTATACTAGAGCATATGTAAACCTGACATAAACACAATTAAGAAATTAAAAATAAAAAACTATGATTTATCTAGTACAGCATTCATCATAGCCCTGCAAACCATGTTAACAACAAACTCACCTTCTCTCATCCATTTGGGTTGCTTCCGTGGACGAGATGATTTCCGCAGTCCACTGTTTCCATTTTCATATGACTCCCTGATTATTCCGGTATTATCATCTTCATGTTGTTCGATCTGCTCTAACTCTATACTAGGATCATCATCGTCATCATCCTCATCATCATCCTCAGCATCATCCTCATCATCATCCTCAGCATCATCCTCATCATCATCCTCAGCATCATCCTCATCATCAGCTCCTCTCACATACTCGTCACTTGAATCATTACTGTGATCTTGTGACGGTTTCAGTGGCCCAGGCACAACTTTACGGCATAATAATTCATCGTCGGATGAATCATCAGTCTCTTCACTCCTTGATTCTGGAGCTACTGCTGCCGCTGTTCTCTGATCAGAGTTCTTTTTCCTTCTTGGAGCTGGTGTAGGTTTCTTACTAATGACAGTTTGATCTAAACTATCGCTTAGGTTAAGTGTACCTATAGGGAGCAGAAGATTTCTGTGTAAAGTACGCTTGCGTCCTTCACCATTCTCTTTACGAACAACATATACTGGTATGTCTGGATTCGGCCGATCTAAAACAACATAAGGTTCTTCCTCCCACCGATTTGCCAACTTGTGCTTTCCTTCAAAAGCTACTTTTTTGACCATAACTCGGTCTCCAACCTCTATGTTATTTCCTCTTACCTTCAGGTCGTAATAATTCTTTTGTTTTCCCTGAGCTTCTTTAGTTGCCTTTGAAGCTAAATCATAAGCTTTCTGCAGCCTGTCCTTCATTTCTGCAACATAAGTTGTCATAGGTTGTTTCGTGATTTCCTGATCAAGTTCAAACGCTATGTCAACAGGTAATCTCGGCTGTCGTCCAAACATTAGGAAATATGGTGCCTGACCAGTGGTTTCCTGTCGCAACGAGTTATAGGCGTGAACCATCGGGCCGACATATTTTTTCCAGTTATGCTTTTGCTCTGTTGTAAGAGTTCCTAGCATTTGGAGAAGAGTGCGGTTAAACCTTTCAGTTAGACCGTTCCCCATAGGGTGATAGGGAGTCGTTCTGGATCGTGCAATACCGCAAAGACTACAAAGCTCCTTGATTATTTTGGATTCAAAGTTTGCTCCTTGATCGGAGTGTATCCTTTTCGGAAGCCCATAATGTACAACAAAATTATTGAAAAATGCCTCAGCAGTAGTTTTTGCTGTCTGGTTACGAGTTGGCACAGCAACAGCATAGCGCGTGAAGTGGTCAGTAATGACCAAAATATTTTGGTAACCCCCTTTTGACGTTTCTAAGGAAAGGTAGTCTAAACAAACTAGCTCTAATGCTTCTGAGGTTTCAATACTAATTAAGGGTGCCCTAATGTTGGTAGGTGACTTTCTTAATATACAATTCTTACAACCCTTAATCCACTCATCAGCATCTCTAAACATCCCAGGCCAGAAAAAACGTTCTCTAATAAATGCTACAGTTTTATCCCTACCCGGATGACCGATGCTGTTGTGTGATAGCCTTAAAACCTCGTTTACTAGACTAGGAGGTACTACTAGCTGGTGTACAACTCCAAACTCTGTCTGAATAATTCTAAATAACTTACCTTCTCTTATTCTAAATCTGCTGAAGTTCTTCCTAAAAATGCGCGACTCTTGAATATCTGGTAACTCGTGCTGTTCTGGACATTTGTCGTTCTCCACGAAGTATATCCATTCCTTGATTAACGGATCTTGTCGCTGCTCTCTTTCAACATCAAACTGGTTTATCTGCTGACATGGTAATTGCACCAAAGGTTGAAGCGCATCACTGTCGATTGAGAGACTTTCAACCAAAGGTGACGGAGTCTGTACCATAGAAATACTGGCAATCGTCTTAACGCTGTCTAAGGAAATTGGAATGCGGTCTTGCTGTTGCGATTCTGGAAGTCTGGACAGCGAATCTGCATCTGCATTGTTGCGCCCAGGGCGGTAGCGAATTTCAAAATCAAATGCTGCTAATGCTGCTACCCAGCGATGCCCTGTAACATCCAATTTGGCTGACGTTAAGACATACGTTAAAGGATTGTTATCGGTGACAACCGTGAATTTCTTACCATACAGATAATCTTGAAACTTTTCTGTAACTGCCCATTTTAGAGATAAAAACTCTAACTTATGTGCGGGGTAATTGATTTCAGAACGATTCAACCCACGACTTGCATAGGCAATTACACGGTCCTTACCGTCCTGTTTTTGGTACAGTACAGCCCCAAGGCCTGTCAGGCTTGCATCGGTATGCACCTCAAACGGCAAATCAAAATCTGGATAAGATAAAATAGGAGGGGATGATAAACGCTCTTTCAGAACTTTGAATGCCTCATCTTGCTCCTTGCCCCAATTCCAGTCAGGAAACTTTGTTTTCTTCTTATTTGTTTTCTTGGATTTTGTGGTTGTTGGAATTAGACTCGTAAGGGGTCGAGCTATTTTGGAAAAATTCATAATGAATTTCCGATAATAACCAACAAAACCAAGAAATCTACGGACATCCTCTGAGTTTGAGGGCGTTGGCCAATTCTTGACCTTAGTAATTTTGTCATCATCTGGTTCTATACCTTCTGCAGACACAACATGGCCAACATACTTAACTCGCCGTTTGAAGAGAGAGCACTTGCTAGGGGATAGTTTGATACCACAATCCTGCAATCTCTGAAACACCATCCGTAATCTGTCTACGTGCTCATCAAAGTTGTCTCCCGAGAAAACGATGGCATCGTCTAAGTAAATAAAGCAGATTCGATGAAGAAAGTCTCCTAAACACTCCTCCATCAACCTCTGGTATGTGGCTGGCGCATTTACTAGGCCCATGGCCATTCTGTTGTGCTCGAAAAACCCCAAAGATCCAACCGTAAAGGCTGTCCTTTCTTTGTGCTCTTCGGCAATGGGAATTTGGTAATATCCGGATTTCATATTTAATACGGAAAACCACGCATTCCCTGCTAACGAATCTAAAATTTCGTCTATGCGAGGTAAAGCATAATTATCCTTTTTGGTCTTACTGTTTAAGTGTCTATAATCAATACATATACGAAGTTGACCATTTTTCTTTCGGACGAGCACAACATTAGATGTAAAAGGCGAATGCGACCTTCGTATAATTCCAGCAGCAAGTTGTTGCTCAATGTGCATCTTAACCTCATCCATCATAGATGGCGGAATTCTGCGGAAACGTTGCTTAAATGGTGTTTCGTCCGATAACTCTATGCGGTGCTCCACAAATGGACAGTAACCAATATCATCGTCTCCTTTAGAGAACAGTGATTCAAACTCGGTAAGCAACCTATGCACTTTTTGCTGCTGCTCCTCATCAAGTTCATCCTTAGGTAAGTCAATCTCTGAAAGTACATTTGATGTATCTGCAATAACTGAGTTTACAGGGAAATTCTGCACAGTGACATACTGAATTTCGCAAAGCAGTGAATGCGGGTTCACTGTGACTGTGTTAGTGGTGATATTGCTAATACGCACAGGTACCACATCTCTCGCCTTTGTATCATACGTGACCAATATAGGCTCTATATCCAGATCATTTGGTATTTTTGAGTTCATGGTCGGTGTAAGCATTCCACATACTGGATGATATGGTATGGTATCACACATGTAACCATTGATCGTTATATCGGAGTTTGGAGATATTGTGATTCTGTCCTGTTCTGCAGACCTTATTCGGGCTAGAACATTATTACGATGAGCAATCTCCTTTTCTCTCAACACAAGGCATCGAAACGCAAGATACCAAGGGGTATGTAATTTAGCTCTTTGTAAAAATCTCACCCCATACCTCTCCTTAGTATCATTCATCAGTGTCGACAAAATATTTGTTCCAATTAAAACGGGCACTGTTTCATGATAATTGGTTTGATTGACTACAAGAAACAAACATGTACATGTTTCTGGTTTATCGGAAATGCCATCAATCTGCAACTCGCATACGATGAAACCATGATAAGGCAACACTGTGCCATCTGCACACTCAAGTGTTAGCAACTTGTCAACTGACTGTAATGGAATGTCAGACAAATGAGTCTCATAAAACTTTCTGCTGACCGTTGAAACTGCTGAGCCAGTATCAATTAAAGACTGGGTGGGGATACCCTGAATGTACACTTGAGCCTCATTTGATGAGCCAACGAGCGTTGATATCTGTGTTGGGTTTCTCTTTCTTTCATTAAAAGGTTGTATATCATAATCAAATCTCTTGGAATGATCTAATCTGACCCTGCACTTCCAATCAGGATGACCAGATTGACCACATCTCTCACACTGTACATCATTGACAATATTTACATTAACGGGACAATTTCCCTCTGTGAAGCTCCCAAGCTGTCCCTCATTAGAAGCTTCTAACCGTTTAAATCCTCATTGGTGCGTCTATACTGTCTGTAACCTCTGTAATAATTGCCTCGCTGTGTATTGTTTCTAAATCGTCCTGTACCAAATGATCTAAAATTCCGACCACGATTCTCTGTATTGGTGTATGACCTTGGTCCCGATTGACCATTAGATTCATTCTGGGTGAAAGGTCGACTATTGCCTCTTGACCTTTTAACCTCTTTCTCCACTTCAATCATCCTTTTGTCCATATCCTCAAGTTTCTTAAGTATAGTATTTAAAGAAGAGTCAGTATCCGATATACCTATTTGGGATATTTGCGACTGCTTTTTGTTTCCTGTGGCAGTACCGGAAGCAGAGGCGGATGTTCTCAAATCCAACTCGATAGTACGTAGTTCCCTTCGCAACTCTTCAAAATCTCCTATGGTGTCATACTTGTAACGGCTTGCGTTTCTTAAGTCTATGTCACTAAGTCCTGACCATAGCTTTGTTCTCAGCATTTCATTTCTGGAATCAGAGTTGAATGTTCCTCTGTCAATGCATGTCTGTATAAGATTTTCAAGTCTCATTCCATAATCTGCGACAGTTTCTCCTTCTTTTTGTTTTGCCTCATAAAACTGTTGGATTAACTTTTCACTGGGATAAATATTTCCGTAAATACCATCCAATTTTTGTAATATTTGGTCTGGAGTTGCATCAGTTGGTAACGTTAGCAGCGAACTCCTAGCCTTTCCTTTAAGCGACGAACGTATGGCTTGTAATATCAAACTTGTTGACGCTGAGCCATCTCTTATTGCGCATTTAACGTCGTTTTTCCACACCTCAAAAGACGTCTCAGATTTTTCTTCTCCAGAAAAAATTGTAAATCGAGGCCTTACATTCGTTGCATCATATAAGACACTTGTATGTCCTTCTGTAAACTGATTCTGCATTTGCGACTGATCTTCAAATTTGACGTTACGAATTTGATCTTTTGGTCTTGCACCGCCACTCTCTCTTGCGGCTGAGGGTGTACTGTGTGCAACAGGTTTCAGTATTTGATACTCATCATTAGTCAATATCTTGTAATCGGTATGTTCCGTTAGATAGTCGATCATGCGCATAATTTGCTGTTCGTTCAATTCTGCTTTCTGATCACCTCTATTTAAATGAACACTTTGATCGCCAGTTGCCATCTCTACATGCAACTATGCTTCTAAGTACACACAGATCTAAGTCTAACTTAATAAACTTAAAAATAATTCTAAACTCAAATAAACACGCCTTATTCTAATTATTCTAACTACAACTTATCGCTGCAAATAAAATGTTTGATTATCAAGCTGCAAAAAAAAATTAATTAACTTGATAAGCTGAAAAAAAATTTGGTAAGTAAAGCTGAAAAAAATCCAAGATGAGTAACTCGTACTAAATCAAGGACAGGTAACTCTGCAAACTTTCAGGTGAAGTCAATCATGCGTGACGGATTTTCAGCCAGCACTGGTTTTAAACTGTAAACATTTTTTTTTTTAAATCTAACTAATTACTAAATAAGCTAACAACAACTACACATAAGCAATAGATTCTTAATAGAATAATACAATTACTATCTACAGTTGCAACTTAGATTACCTGCGAATGTGATCAAGTTAGCACGCGAATCTACACCGCTTCTGAAAAAAAACCGCGTATATAATCGCTAGTTATCCGAGATTTACATGTATGTATTTATTTAGATGACTGACAGACTGGTCAAACCCTGTATGATTAAACTCTTTACTCAGAAGACTCAATGTTCTGCTATGCGCTGGTCAACATGGAACAATTCAGACAACTATAGATATTTAAATGAAATTCTGAACTGTATGACACTTCTACAACAACAGATTACTCAATGGACGAGACAGACAGACACACGGTACTATGTAACCTTCAACTGTTCAAACATGTATTGTCATAATGTCAACATCGTCTTGTATAAAACGTGCAAAGAGAAGATATTAAAGGGAAGAGTGGATTGTTAGTCTGCACTTTCAAATTCACACACCCACACGGATTTAACTATGAATTCAATCTACTTTGACAAAATGTTCCCTTACAAAAATAGAATTGAGCTCACAATCATACAGTTCTTCACAAATTGTGGTTTTTTTTTAAACGTGAACAATAAAAGGAAAAATAATAGTGCACACAGGTAAATTTGACAACCTTACCGTACGCGTACTCTATATATACTACTACACGTACTGGCCAGAAAACTTATCAAACACACTGATGCATCGAAATGAGCACTACGTCACATATGCCCCCTCCACGAGAAATACTGAAGTGGGTCAATGCTCAGCTGTTCGAATCACAGGTGTCCTTGCTTGTTAACTCGTCTCGGTTCACTACTTCCGATCAGCCAGGTATCGACGGTATTTCATTCAGTTGTGGCACGCCAGTTCCGTGGTGAGTTGAAGTTATGACTGCAGGGTCCCAACGTGGGCGCCAATGAAGTAGCGTTACTATTGGGCGTTGTACCAAGAATAACAATACTGATGGTTCGGATTTTCATACATATATGTATGTTCTGTATTAAGATGAAAAAACCCTGAAATATACAAAGAGAGTATGCCTTATAATATGCACAACATGATAATGATATAAACAATTTATACACAACAATTACACGATGTTCATAATTATATGAGTTATCGCTATTACATAAACAATTACTACATCCATGGAATTTCTACACGTACATATGCAACATTACTAAATCATATATTTATACATTTAGAGATATATCATATATATGCATCTCTATAATAACAACAATTAATAGATTTATTTAGGTAACAAAATATTGTAATACCTGATTGTGGATCAGGGTCCACTTCAAATAATTATGACAAATGCTGTTAATCAAGTCAGGATCCTGTTAAACAATAATGTATGCGTATAGAACACTATTTTTGATAAATACCAACAAATAATAATTTCATTATCTGCTTTCACACTTAGCATTCTCACTGAATAGTGTTTATGTAAAAACTATAGACAATCAAAAATATTACGCTATATAATTAGAGTTTAACTGTGAATTAAAAAGTAAAAGGAACTTACAGTATGAGGTCATGTCAGAAGTCGTATTTATTTGACGTATAATCTCAGACATATAATGTCCACCTCTCCTGAGCTCGACAAAAACTAGCCCTCACTCGAAAACTACCTGCCGCGCACCGCGCGAAAATTCTCTCAGCCAATCAACAACCAGAATTAAATATAGAACTGACCATTTGCTATTTTTAACTTTAAGGGATAACACATATAACACAACTTTTTAATATGAATGATTTTATTATTGTAATGATAAACGTTAATTTGTAAAGCTGAAATAAAAAATGCATAAAATAATATATACGAAATTCAACACTATCACATTACATGAGTACAAAACAAAGAAAACAAAATCTAAAGCTACTACTAAACTACTTAAGAAACTATAAAAAAGAACAGCTACATTATAAACATTTGTTCACATTCTTAAAGAAGGTGTTGCTACTGTCGCCGATCGCTCTAAAGTAATCAATCGACTGCCAACTTCACGCCTGATTAAGTTAATTAGCTAATTAAAATTGGCGTCCGAGTTATCTAATGAAAATTTGAACCCCCGTTGTTAACTCGTACGGCACTTATGATATAGACTCGAATTTTGATTAAAAAGAGATAAAATTCAATGAAAATAAATAAATAAAATTGAAAAAAATGATTTGCAAATAAAAGGTAGTAAAGAAACTAAAAAATGAATGGAAGAGGCGCAGTTGACAGATTTCATGAAATTGCTATGTGGGTGTCAGGTGATGTATGGCTATGAGACGTTCATTGTTCATGCCATCAGGTCTGAATGATTTGAGTCTGTGCATCCAGAACTTTTCCTTGCTCTTCCTCTCCGCGTCTGTCCAATGAGGATTATGGTCAATAACCAATACTGTCATGTCTTCCCATTTGTGGCCACTTGTATTAAAATGTTCTCCGACGGGCTCCTTGACTTTTTTGGTCTTTATGGTAGAGCGGTGGTTGTTGATCCTTATGCGGAGGTCACCTGTTTCACCGACGTATTGCTTAGAGCAGACTTTGCAACTGATGAGATAGATGCAGTTGTGTGTGCGACAAGAAGTGTTGCCAAATATCTTGTAGGTGCGACCTGTGATGGGGTTTTTAAAACTGTCCGCGTTGGTGCTGTGTTTGCACAACAGGCATCTGGTATCGGAACATGTTTTAAAACCACCATTTGGCAACGGGTTGTCTAATCTTGCCCTCACTACCATGTCCTTTAAGTTCCTCGGGCGTTTAAATGCAGCCATTGGTGGATCCTTGAAAAGATCAGCCATTCTTTCGTTAGTGTAAAGAATGGGCAGATTATTTTTAAGGATGGTGTTGAGGTTCTTAAGGGCGGGGTGATATGTAGTGACAAGTGGAACCCTGCTTTTGTCTGTGTTCTCTTTGTATTGTAAAAGGGTTTTCCTGTCTTTTGAAGTAATCTCATCAATTGCGGATTGAACTGTGTGGGCTTTATAGCCTCGATTACACAGATGGGATTTTAATATTCTGCTCTGTTCTTCAAAGATCTCATTAGAAGAACAGATTCGTCTGATTCGGGTAGTTAATCCTTTAGGAATTCCTCTAAAAGTATGGGGAGGGTGGCAACTCGATGGCTTGAGGTAGAGGTGAGAATCAGTGGGTTTGGTATGGAGACTGAATTTTATTTCACCATCTTCCAAGGTGGATGTAGTATCCAGAAATACATTTTTGGAACTAGATATGTCCACTGTGAATTTAATCGAATTGTGGAAGGAGTTGGCAAAGGTGATGAAGTCATTTAGGCAGTCTCGGTTTTCGACCCATTTCATCTCAATATCATCAATGAACTGCAACCAGCTCAAAGGTTTGAAAGGAGCTCTGAGAAGCAGGTTGCGTTCCAATCTTCCCATAAATATATTGGCGTAAGAGGGGGCCATTTTGGTGCCCATAGCTGTACCACTTATTTGTATGTGATGTTCGCCATTAAACATGAAATTGTTCAGCTTGAGAACATGTTCAAGGAGCTTGAGTAGAGATTCCGTTGACGGCTGCTGAATCGTTCTACTGTCCCATACCTCCCTGCAGGCCTCGATACCTTCATCGTGAGGAATATTCGTGTACAAGGACGTGACATCCATTGTAACGAGAAGAGTATGGTCTGGCAGGCCAGAGGAAGGTGTTTTATTCAGGTAATCTGTATTGTCCTTGAGGTATGATGGCAAATCTTCTACATGTGGACGGAGATGTAAATCTATAAATTCAGATATTTTCTCCGTGGGGTGACCGATGGCACTGACTATAGGGCGCCCAGGCATCCTTCCTTGTGGATTTTTGGAAGCAGATAAAATTGACTTGACCTCCGCAGAAGGATCAACAACCACCGCTCTACCATAAAGACCAAAAAAGTCAAGGAGCCCGTCGGAGAACATTTTAATACAAGTGGCCACAAATGGGAAGACATGACAGTATTGGTTATTGACCATAATCCTCATTGGACAGACGCGGAGAGGAAGAGCAAGGAAAAGTTCTGGATGCACAGACTCAAATCATTCAGACCTGATGGCATGAACAAACAAACGGACTTCACTAAAATGAACGTCTCATAGCCATACATCACCTGACACCCACATAGCAATTTCATGAAATCTGTCAAGTGCGCCTCTTCCATTCATTTTTTAGTTTCTTTACTACCTTTTATTTGCAAATCATTTTTTTCAATTTTATTTATTTATTTTCATTGAATTTTATCTCTTTTTAATCAAAATTCGAGTCTATATCATAAGTGCCGTACGAGTTAACAACGGGGGTTCAAATTTTCATTAGATAACTCGGACGCCAATTTTAATTAGCAAATTAACTTAATCAGGCGTGAAGTTGGCAGTCGATTGATTACTTTAGAGCGATCGGCGACAGTAGCAACACCTTCTTTAAGAATGTGAACAAATGTTTATAATGTAGCTGTTCTTTTTTATAGTTTCTTAAGTAGTTTAGTAGTAGCTTTAGATTTTGTTTTCTTTGTTTTGTACTCATGTAATTTATTTTTTGGTCCTGAAGAAGGGACTGGTTGTCCCGAAAATTTGACAATTTCTATTGTTCGTGTCGTTAGCCAATTTTTAGTGCTTTATATATATATATATATATATATATATATATATATATATATATATATATATATATATATAAAAGATGAACATGCTTTATGTGTTCTGATAAATAAAATGTAGACTGAACTTTCATGCTTACTTTGTATTTTAAGCCGAATCAGAGAATGCTCTTGAAGATCAAGTACAGTCAGCCCTGGAACAGTTGGAGCAAATCAAAGTCAGTTAAACAACCAGTTATCTTTTTTGATACATGAACTGTATGAAATATGTCTCATACGTGGTAGGGTTTGAAAAGATGAAACTGTATACAAGGTTATTTTTGCCCCTCTTCACTTGCGTTTAAAGAATGATAATTTGAGATGTTGGACAACGCCCAGTCTTACAATTACCCGCTGAAAACGAGGGCGAAAAGAGCGAAATCAAACGTGGGTGAATATTTCCCTTTATACACTAGTTATAAATTAATAATTATGTTTTGTATTTGTGTGATATTAGGCAGTGTCGATTGCTCTTGAAGAAAACAAAATTAAACTGATGAAATTTGTGTCGGATTGTGGACGTCAGCCAGAGGTATAATACTTACATGAAATACACTTGTATATTGTACAGAATTTATAGCAAATAGCACTTTATATATCATAACACATCTTCTTTTATTGTGTGAACTTCGTCCATAAACTTGCGAATGCAAATTAAGATAAAAAATCTAAATAAAGATTGAATTTAATGACTCTGATACATAGAAGCATACAAATCACCAATTGTGAGGTTTTGGAATATATATATATATATATATATATATATATATATATATATATATATATATATATATATATATATATATATATATATATATATATAAGCAAATATTTGGTTTATTACATTTTACTGATCTTTTATAAATCAAGTTTGGATTTTAGGGCCAACTTTTGCCTATTAGACTTAAAAAATAATTGTTTTTGTTTCATTTGCTAGATACAGTAACAAGCTGTTTATAAAAAGTACTTAATCAATATACAAACATTTCATTTATTAAAAGTATCACAAGAACTTCATATAAAAAAGTTTTGTTAAATATAAGAGTCATAAAATATACACTGTTATTCACTTCATTTGATTTTGATGTGATATTTCTTACGTGAAAGCCATATGATTGCGTTTTTCAATATATATGTCAACCATTTGTTTGGTACCGGAACGCTTTGACTATTTCTGGCTATGTGTACATATTATCCATTTGCTTCGATGAAGCGTGAGGAGACGATCCAAGATGTGACGGCGTCTGACAAGGAGAAGCAGGACACATACACCAAACTGATGAGAGAGCAGACGGCCGGACTACAGGACGAGCAGGAGAGTAAGCACAAGGAAAGTCAGAACAAGCAGGAGAAAAATGTCAGTACACCTACACAAATAAAACAGTGATTTAAACGTAATTAAATTGTCGCATCATTATTACTTTTGTTGAGTCTGGGTAGTTTTGTTAACTTGGATTATTTCACTTTTTATTTAAGATTTTTTAATAATTTTTTTGGGGTATATTAACAGATCCGAAGGAGGCTTGCAGAGAAACAGGGGGATCTTCAGAGCCTGGGTGAACGACAGAAGAAAAATCTACGGGCAGCAAAACAGGTTGAGATTAGATCACCAAATGTATTACACGTACAACTCACATTCTACATCATTTTAGTTCAACAGCTGTAGTCATTCAATGCAATATTTTGTTAACGCATATCTTGGCAATAATTGTACAATTTAACAAATGGTTATCAAAGTATTTTAATGCATCGGCATTTTTCACTAAAATTAAACCAATACACAGTTTTTGATTTAAATACATGTACAGTTAATGAATTGATATTAATCTATTTTAATTAATGTCTATGGGATCTAATTGCACATGGTTAATGTAATCAGTGTAAGTAATTCATATCATCTGTTAAAGACAAGACAAGAGTGAAAAACGTGTTTATGTTGATTTATGGTAAAAGTGAGTTAATATTAAGATAACGAGGCAGAGTCTAATTTGTTCTGCCCTAGATTTTTGAATGAAATTATTTACATGAATTGACATGATGGTACTAATTATTTCCATTAAAACACAAATAATGTTTCCGTTGTGCATGTGATCCTTCTCTATGCGTCCCGATAATCGTGGTTCTTAATTAACCATAGTAAAAGTTGGGAATTTTTTTTTGAAATATACAATGGATTATGAAATTATGCGGTTTATAAAGCGTAAACTGTCCTAAACCATTTTATATCGTATAAAACAAATCAATATTAAATTATTTCCTTAATTATTTCATTGAAAGAATCAAGCCTTTTTGGTATCATTAATCTATTTTGATATAAAGTTCTCAAAATTTTGTTTAAATAACTGCGACATGGTATGACACAATTTGTGATTGAAATCATTCTGATGTGCAAAATTTATGTGAACTAGTACTGGTCTGAATATTTAGTTTATTGCTTTTAAATGATTTAATTTGTGAAAGTCACCTCCTGTAAAATTGACTATCTTACATTTATTGGCTTAAAATGGCAAGATCCATAAATTTATTAATCTATATCTAAATACCTTTCTTGTTTTTTTAAAGCTGGAGTTAAAACCGCATACAAAGAAATAGAGATGTCAATGGATGTCTAAAGAATGAAAGAATGAATTACACGGATGAATATTTGACAACTTTTAACAATTGTTGAATTATTAATGTACCCGAATAGTGTTGACTTAGAAATCCATTTTTGCCTAGGATTAACATATACAGTGGAGTCGGAACCAAATTAACAACTTGACAGTAAAGGGAGGAGGGCTCTTGACTTATCAAAAATCTCAAGGAAAAAAAGGGTCTTTGGATACGATTATTTATGACTTTGCAAAAAAAGTAGGCCTAGCCCCCCCCCCCCCCCGGTTCCGACGCCTATGGTATACATTGTACATATATATAGTTAATGATATACTGCATACAGCTTGGGTTATTTTCACCCCGTGTAGTTTTCGCCCTTCCACACTTGCAAACAGTTTTGCCCCGTCTTGAATTCGCCAAGACACAGTTGTGTTTACAGTGAAATAATTTGAGACTTTGGAATTCATCAAGTGTTAAATTCGCCCACAGACAACGAGGGTAAAAGGGACGAATATAAAACTGGGGCGAAAATTTTCCTTGTATACAGTAATGTTAGTCTGTATTATATTGATAAACAACTATTTAGATAATGATGTACACTGTTTCCGTTGTGATCAAATGTGATACTAGCATACTATATAATGCGAAATACTAAATAAATGTGCACTGGAATTTTTTCAACACTTAATGTCACCTGCTATTTGTTATACATGGTGTTTGTATAATAATCTATAATTAACATTAATCCAACTATGATGAACTTTTAAATAAAATACATTCAAACATGTCACTGCTTATAGTTTTTGTCAGGGGGATTTTTTCTGGTTGAGACAGTCTGAAAACATAACCAATACCTATATTTCAGTCGGCAAGAAACTGTCTCCACCAAATTGTAGCCATATCCGAGGACACCGCAAATGCAACAAAGATGTATTTTTCTATAGTCAACTTTCCTTACTTATGTAGCAATATACCTTTATCGCCGGCGTATGGTGTTTTTGTCTCTCAGTTAATTCGATTACGCAAGGGCATGCTCTTCGTATGAACAGTTTCTAAGGCGAGGCAAGCTAATGACAAATAAGTTTATAAAACAGGACTATCAACAGTCTCGATTGAAGTAATATTTTTTGTAAGTTCTTCCACTGGTCGCATGCTGACTGAAATTTTTCATTCTAATTGTCAGACCATAATTAATCACATAATTGTGTACGGACTTTTTCCGGGTTTTTTTCGATTACGACAAAGGGCACATGATGGGTGTGACCGATCAGCAGAGGATGCTCACTCTTTCATAGCACTTGATCCTACCTCTATACTTTTTAAGAGGTTTGTGTTCGGTCTTCTCCTGTTTTGTTATTTTCCTTTGGACTTTTGAATTTCAACACTGTTCGTTAATATAACATGTAAAAATAGCAATCTGGTATCAGTGTTAAGACTCAGTCACACATTTACAATCTCCGACAAAATACAACAAACGATGCCACCGACACCGTGGTCCTGCAGGCATTATTCGTACATGTGATAATGGGGAAATAAATTTCATATAGGATATGAGTGAAAATCCTGTATAAAATAGGATATATGTCTATTTTTTTTAACTCTTTCCTACAAGAGTGTGATTATGAGACATCCTGATTTGCATGGGCTTTAAGCAATTTTTTTTCTTCAGATTTTTATCTAATTTTAATAATTGTACCCAATTTTTTTCTTCAAAAAACCACTAGGGATTAAATTTTCTATGGCATATTTCCAAGTTGGTAACCTTTTTTTCAATATCTTAAGGATCCGAAATAATTATAAGGTTTTCAGACTTTGTTAAAATTTTGGAAAGGCGATTTTTAAGAGAGTTCTTTGAATTATATCATGGTTTAAGTTATTTTTTAATAATTTCCTTAACATAGATTACAAAATACTATATAGTAGTTTTCCCCCATAGCAGGGTGTCTCACTTTAATTTTAAACTAATAAGAAAAACACGAACCATAAACACTTGTTAAATTTCAGTAATTTAAACATCAATTTTGCCAAAATTAAATCTTCTGTTACTCACATTGGTAAAGCGAATGTTTGTCTATTAACCCCTGTTCTGGAATCAATCCGGAATTGTTTATTATGTTTATTTTTAATCCGAATTTATTTAAACAATAAAATGCTTTCTTTTGTGATTTATTCGGGATATGAAGGTAGCGATATTGCAGGAAAAATACATAACCCGCGTTATAATAATTAACGGTATTTACAATGTATATATAAAACGTAGATATATACGACTGACATCAAGCAATTAAAATTATTAGCGTTGGGCTTCAAGCTGGAATGATTTTAGCGTCGTGAGTTCGAATCCCGCTGTCGGCGCTTGAAAGATTTCCGTTGAAAACATATGCCGTGCTCTATTTCTGCATAATATGCTTACGCTATATGAATCCTTTGATACTATGCGAAAATAGATGAGGATTGAATATATAGTGACAAACTGACAGAAGGCATAATAATATTTAATGTAATTACTTTAAAGTTTCAGTTTGGACGTTAACCATTCCTGCAATTGAAAAAAAATGCTTAAATTGTTTTAAAAGATTATTATCAGAAAAATATCGCATGTTTCTAAGTTAGTCATCCTTTCTAAAAAGATAAAGTTCGCGACTGTCATTCTATTTGATAATGAATTAATAATAAAAGAGAAAGAATAAATATGGTTTAGGGATGGGGGGGGGGGGTCTCAAAAGTTAAAAATGACCAAAGTATATAATCATTTCCTATTTCATAAGAGGGAGGGGGTGGTTTAAAGACAACTCCTGGGAGTCATGTACTTTACACCATTTGATGCATCATAATGACATTAAAAACGAGAATATATATAGTTTAGTAGTGGGGATCTCAACATTTTTCAAGATAGTTAGTATTTTCCTGTTTCATTGGGTCAAAACAATCCCATAGGGCCATGGCCTACAAAATATTTGATGCATCATAATACATTAAAAACAATGATGAGCTTATTTGAATATTAAAAGATGATGTTACAGTATGCTGGCAAAGGGATATCACTTATTTAGAAAGTGAAAGTAATACTTGTGTATACCGGTGTCTCATAACATTGTGCTAGTACTAAATATATTATGCTTACCAATATTGGTCAATATCATAATTATAATCCAATTAGAGCACAATTTGAATCACTTAATTAGCTGATCATCACAAAAGAAACGTTTATGCATGTTAATTAATTCTATTCTGCATAGGCTATGGAAAACACATACCAGTATGTACACCACGTGAAACCCATCTCACCGAAAAGCTGGGTTCAGTTCAGTTTAGTTTACTTATTCCTTAAGCCAAATGGCTCATCAGATACAAAGAATACAAAATATATACAATGTAAGACATAATATGTAGCAATATACGTATGCAATGCATCAAAATATCGACTATATATCTATTACCAACAAATATTTGAGAGTTTCTGCTTTCTGAAGAAATTTTCCTAAATTACTTAACTCAGTAGTATTTTTAGTTGACAATAATTGTAATTATTTATACATACTAATTACTTGGTTAATACCAATAGTATTTTTGATGTACAGTTTTCTATATTCATGGTACATCGAACATTTAAAAATAAAGTGATACTCATCTTCAACATCCAGATGACAAATATACAAAATAATTGATCTTTCGGTAACTGAGCAAATCTTCCCTGCACTATCATTAATGAATGCGCACTCAATCTGTATCTTGTAATTAACTAATATACTTGACTGAAATTGGTGTTCATAAATAAGACTGTAGACACAACTTGTTTGTTAAATATCTATACAAAGCACATTTTGATGATGTTGAAAATAATGCATTACAATCTTGCTGAAAACAGTCTTGTAACATTTGTTTAAAGATAACCAAGAACAATTTTTTGTTTGTAACATTTTGACAATACCAAACTTCACCAATCCAAATGAAAATAACAATTTTTTTACATTAAGTAGCCAGTTGTATTTCACACATGGATATTTTTCAGCCCTTTCAAACATATCTTGATATATATACTTTTCATTATACAATTCTCAGACTCCAATAATTTACACCAAAATTAAACAATGCGTATTTTTCTTTGAATATACAGTGGTAAGCGTCCTTATTCATTATACACCATCAGTGACTTTTAACAATTTTAAGATACTCTAAATGTATATTTTCAATAGCATCACCCTTGTGAAATCCCCATACTTTACTTGCATAGCTCAATACACTACCTACATATGTATCAAATAATGATAAACGAGTAACATGATTAAAGTATACATTTTTCATTTTTTTCATAAGCCTAAACATGCATTTTCTTCCTTGGGATGCCAGTTGTAGCTGGGATTTTTAAAAAAAGCTACCAGCATATGATAATGTTAGCCCTAAATAAGTAAAATGATTAACAATTTCAACCACTCTTTATTATACAGCCATCTTTCATTTTTTTTCAAGCGTCCAGATTTTCTAAAAACTACTGTTTTATTTTTGTTTTACACACATTAATTGATAGTTTCCAGTCATTTCAGTATTCATGAAGTGTATCAAGTATATTTTGTAAACCTTCTGGAGATTCAGATAATAAAACCATGTCATCTGCGTACATCATTAAAAACAGCGATTTTCTTGGAGCATAATATCTTCACAATTTAACAAAAATGTACGAATTCTCAAAATCATTCCAATAAAAAGAAAAAAGTAGAGGAGACAATGCCTTACCTTGAAGGACTCCTTGCTCTACATTGAAAAATTCACTAAAATTATTTTCATATTTTACACAAATCTTGACATTCTTATACAAAGAAAATATACTCTGAAACATATTTCTCCTGGTACCAAGTTTTATAAGCTTTTTAAAGAGAAAATTTCTATTAACACTATCAAATGCGTTCCGATAGTCTACAAAACAACAATATCATTTTTTATTATTCGAAAGATGCTTCTCAATGATACTTTGAAGTGAAAAAATAGCGTCTACTTTTCCCACACCTTGTCTAAATCCAAACTGTGCATCAGTTAGAACAGAGTTATCTTCAGACCATTTCATCAATCTATTGTTAAGTAAAGTTGTACAAGTTTTTAACATGCAACTCATGAGAGTGATTCCTCTATAATTATCTGTATCGTCTGGATCACCTTTTTAAAATATTGGTACAATGACACCGAACACCATGTGGGAGGAAAAATACCTGTATCGAAAATTACATTAAACATTCTTGTCAAAAGTGAGCTTAAATCATCACACATGTTTAAAGAATTTATTAATTAAATTATCCTTAAAAGATTCCAAAATTTTTAAATCTTATTTCTTTTTGCCAAATACATGTATTGTAAAAATTTAAAACTATAAAACGCACTGAACTACATGTACAAGCTTTCGTTGTAATGAAAACGATATTCTGATGTTTATTTATGTTTATGTTTATTTACTACCCCCGGTAGTAGAGTGGGGCCACAATGGGGGGTCAAATTTTAACATGGGAATATATAGAGTAAATCTTTAAAAATCTTCTTCTCATAAACTCATGAGCCAGGAAAGCTGAAACTTGTGTGAAAGCATCTCTTCAGGTAGTGAAGATTCAAAGTTGTGAAAATCATTAATCATGGGGTTAGGGTGGGGCTACAATGGGGGGGGGGGGGGGGGGTAGAAGATTTACGTAGGAATATATAGGGTAAATCTTTGAAAATCTTCCTTTCAAAAACTAATCAGCCAGGAAAACTGACATTTGTGTGGAAGCATCCTCAGGTAGTGTAGATTCAAAGTTGTGAAAATCATGACCTCCGGGGGTAGGGTTGGCCACAATGGGGGGGGGGGGGGGGGGGGAGGTCGAAGTTTTTCATAGGAATATATAGAGTAAATCTTTTAAAATCTTCTTCTCAGAAACTAATCATCCAGGAAAGCTGAAATTTGTGTGGAAGCATTTTCAGGTAGTGTAGATTCAAAGTTGTGAAAATAATGACCCCTGAGGTAAGTTGGGGCCACAATGGGGGGGGGTCGACGTTTTACATACTAGGAATATATAGAGTACATCCTTTTAAAATCTTCTTCTCAGAGACTAATCAGCCGGATGATTCTTTATAATTGTAAAGACTTTGGCCCCAGGACAATTCTTCGGCCTGATAAAAAGGTTCAGAGTTTGATGTAGGTCCCATATATAAACAATTGTTAAGGATCTTTTTGAGAACTGCAATACTCAACATGTGATATGACTATAAAACCATCCTGTTAGAAAAGGGACTAATGATTATAAACATAAGAATATCCGGGGGATGGATTTTATTTATAAAGGATCTACATAGTATGTATTATTGTACATTGTCCAGATAGTTTGTATTATGACTCCATTAAGCTGATTTTATCATACCTATTGTTCCTCAGGTGAGCGATGCGGCCCATGGGTCTCTTGTTTGGTAATACTACTACATGTATTAAATTAAATGATTTTTCAAGGGGGAGGGTCTGGACCCTCACTCCTACTCCTTCTTTAAATCCTTGCACACGATAATGTTGGCACACAGAAGCAAATCTAAATTAAGCCGGCGACCGCCGAGGAGGGCATAATTTAATTTTGTTTGTAATAATTATATAGACCATACTTTCTATGACATAAAATGAAAAGATTATTGATTAACTTAAATTTCGCATACAAACAGTTCAACCACAAATTGTACATAAAGGACCAATCATGTGTATTATGTGATTGTGGCATTCGGTTTTTTTTTTACTAAAACTGGTACAAAACAGTGTTATATAGGGGCAAACACTTGGTGCGGGAATAACTGTCGAATGACAGCATCTAGTTTAATCTGTTTTGTTTTTTCACTTAGATACGTTTGAGAATGTTGAACGATTAAAACTTCAAGCTGAAACTTTAGTGAATGTAATGCAACATTCAATAGTAAAACTTGTATTGGAACTCTATAGTGCCCCAAAATGAAATATTAATGCATGTATTCCCAACAACTTAAAACAAGACTGGTAATTGCTTCCCAGTTATTCGATTCTTTTCAGTATCTTCTTTATCCTTCTATATCAGTTTTCTGCCTTATTTGTCCTTCTTTATATCGAAGATGTTCTCTGAAATATCAGTATACATACAAGTAATTGTATGTTTGATAGATAATATCTAAAATAAAAATTCCACTCGACGGAAAAATGCTGCTAAAATCGGATATACATGAAGACTTTTAATACACTAGCAGCGTAGTATAAATGAAATTCGTTACAAATATTTTTTCTATAATAATTTAGACGAACTTTCTTCAAAACCTTTCATTCAGAATGGGAAATATATCGAAATAAAATTCTAAGTAAAACTGAATGACGAAGACGACGTATACCAATGGCAAAAGAGCAGTTAATCTGTACACCTTTCATTCACAGAACCACTGTATACACTACATAAGGACTCTCTGATCTTTGAAATATTTTTATCAAATGATCTTATCAATTAAGGTCGTGAACGATATTTAGCGGCAACATGGCCGCTATTGTTGTGATATGTTCAGTTCTCATCTATGCTGTGCTCGTAGCACAATGTCAGGTCTACGTATTCGAACACATCGAAGAACATGAGCAGAGAATCTCCTTCCTCGAATCCTCCACTGCAAATGCCACGACATGTTGTAGTACCTTAAAGAAAGAAAATGGGTTGCTTAAAAACCAGAACCAACAACTGATGACCATGATGCAGAACCTATCTTTACAGGTTTTGCTTCTTCAGCAGAAGGTGGACTCCTTGACAGCTGTTCCAAGCACCCCTCTTGCGCCACCAACACCACCCCTGCCCATGACTACGGTCTCCACCCAACAGACCACCACCCTGTCAACTACAACAACAGGTAGCTTATTTATTTCATCTCTTCAGTTCTTCAATACATAAACCAATTGCGTCTGCTTCTCTATATAAACCTGTTTTTAGGTGTTGGTGTTCTTTTTTAACTTCAAACACGACCTTTTGTTACATTTGTGATCATTATAGTAATTCAGATCATCATCCCACCAGTTACAACATCATATATCAAATTTTCTACATAAAACAGTTGTTACTTGGTCCTTTGTTTTAAAATCAAGCTCCAAAAATATCAAATTTCTATATTCGGACCATCTGCATAATCCATACTGGGGTCAAGAATAATTTCTGTTGAATCATTGAATTTCGTGGTGACTCATTTTTCGTGGAATTCATATGTACCTCTCATCCACGAAAAACACCCCCCTCGAGTTGATAAAATTAGTGTTATAAAGTCGTTTTGCTTTTGTTGGTAATACACGAAATTACGTTCTCACAAACCTGTAAAATTTAAGCAATCCACGAAAATTGGCCCCCAAGAATTTTAATGATTCCACAGTATAGGAGGATGGAATCCCCCCTCCTTACGATGTCCAGAGATTATTATGTGTGATAGGGTTAGTTTGGTGGTTTTTCCATTTTAAAGTTTTTTCAAAAAGAAGGGGGAGAAAGATGGATTTGAAATTTTCAATAGAAATCCGATCGATAAACCAATCTTTGTCTCAAAAAAGCATTATATTCATCAACTGGTGTTTTCTGAAGTTTCATTCTCTAATAACCATTACTTTTTACTTAATGGTATAAGATTTAGACGAAAATGAAAATCGAGAACACGTTAACTTTCAGCTTTTTTTTAAATAGAGAAATGAAATAATGACAATAAACAAATAAAAAAGAATTTCATACTTACAATGTACCAGAATATTTCAAATGGTAGGGATGAAAAAAATGTATTGATTGCATTTGTCAAAGTAGACAATTTTGAATTACACTTTACGATCAGCTGAATTTTGCATAGTAAAGCAACAATTTAAACATAATAGCTCCTACAATACCACGTGATTGTGCTGACTGGGCCGCCAAAGGGGAAACACTGAGCGGGGAATTTGAAATTAACATAGAAGGTGAGTATTTGATTATACTCTGTCCCAAGATATTTTGGATTCACGTTTGGACGATTTTTAATAAAATTACACTTACCTGTGAAAGAAGTGCAATTGAAATAGTTGAAAGGGATATTTTCCAAGATAATTTCATTGACACATTATCATCTTTCACTCGGAAAAATTCACAGGAACGAAAACAGATTCCTTACGGAGATTTATAATGGGGAATGTTTACATCTTTTCTCCATTCGGAATACACTCGGAATACATCGTGCAATATTTCAACGTTATCATCCGGCTTGCTGCAATGCAAAATCTCCGTAGACATCACATTTTTTAGCATTGTATTGAAACCTGATAAGCTAACAGGGGCGTTTTGACTGAGAAATCTTGGAAATTTTTCATACTTTTGAATGAACATCGTTTGGATCCTGAGGTATTTATAAATATCCAACAATTAAGCCAAACGTAAATCCAAAATATCTTGGGACAGAGTATAGTTAAAGCTTTAAAGCTAGTGCAAAAACGATAATGACAAATCATTTTAGCATGCACGTAAATAAGCTATACATAAATTCGTACCATAGAAGATTTATTAGCTTCCTTCCCCGTTTACATTTTTCATTACATATTAATTTTAATATTTTTGTATCTATAAATATATACATAACTAGAGCAGAGCTCGTGGCAAAGCCACGAGTAGGTCTTCCGTTGTTGCTGCGGGTTAAAAATATATGTGATATGGTGTCAAACGATTATAATGACTACACTTTCAGTTCCGCTTTTGTTATAAAAACGTGTCGTGACTGAAAACCTGTATATAAAATGTGTTTTGAACAAGACAGGAAGAAAATGTTTTTGGAAAACTATTTGTCGAACACAGTATGTGTAATCGTTTCAAAAATTCTATAAAAAGTGAGATGTTTAATGGCGATTTAAATTTTCAAAGGTATAAACAGTATGTACTCATGATTCATGTCAGGAATTGCAGGGTTTTTTTTAAAACCTAACCCGCCTACAAAACACGTAACCTTTTCTCTAAGATAACTTATTTATTTAAATCTTTCTAAATTTCTGAAGACTATTTGCAAGTTTAAAATTGTTACGTGCTGACAAAATTTAGTAAATTGTCAAAATTGATGGCATCTTTGAGATTTTCTCCAGGGAAATGTGTGTCGTCTGATATTATTTAATGATGCGAATAGATTTGGACATTCAAAATAATATATAATCAGCTAAAAAAAAAATGAGCAGGAGAATTTATGCAAAAGCGAGCATCTAACTTTTACACCAGATGGTGCTGTTTCAATGAGACACTGCTATGTAATGTGAATTAAATAACCTTATTTACAGAAATGAATATTACTTCTCTCAACGATGTAATAATATGCAAAATCCTTATGTTTATGTCAGTGGGTTGACTAATTGAATAAAAAAAAAATTCAATTGCGCTTGCGTAAATTGGAATTCTGAGAAGGAATTAGACAGTCCGTGTTAGAGAAATTCGAAGAAGTTATGAAACTGGTCAGTTTCTATATCAAACTGTGCATTGATGTATTAAAAGACTATCATTGGTATCGTCTGTAGCCATGGTCCGGAATCCGTTTGTGCAGTCATACATTGTATGTACATCGATACACCTATACCTCCTCACCTACAGCCATACAAATGAGGGTGCAACCTTCATATACAGAGGCATATTAGTATTATAGTTCTGGAAACTATTTATCTTGTATTTTAATATATTGGGTATTCATTGTTCACATAAAAGCCACCTATATTCCACTGGCTGTAGCTAACCTTGTAAGTAAATTAAGTTGCATTACAACCTCATAATACACAACTTCAATTAAAATTTGTTTTTTTAAAATCAATTTTCATACAATTAGCAATAAATAAAATTCCCAATAACGCACATCTATCTCACTTAAGTGTAACTTTGAGAAGCGCATATATTTTTGGAAGGCAGATATGTCGCTATATTATAGTCTGAAAGTCAATTGAATTATCATGGTCTTTCAAAGAAATAAGAAATCCGTCGACAGTTGCAATACTTTGATGATTTCTATGGTGATCGACTGCATTGCTTAATGTAGTCGTATTTACCAAGAACAAAATTTTCTTTGTCTTAAAACTTTTAATTATAATATATTATGAATTATTATGTTCATAACCATAAAGGTTTAGCGTGTTCAACAGGTTAATTTATTAGCCACATTCTTAGGATACGATTTCACATCTTTAATGTGAAGATGATTGACTTTGAATAATATTCTTATTGTTTATAAAAGAACCCTTCCAACTGTTACTCAATTACATAAGTTCTGAGTTGTGTGCGCTGAAGCGACACAAGATCTTCGGTTGCACGTGGCGATTGATTTAACACAGACTGACCGAATACACACACGGGTGGGAAAATTAAACACGTTCAGGAGAAAATGTTACACATAAGAAAAAGTCACCAAAATGATTTTCGACAGATCTGGATATCTTTTCGCCAATTTAAAAAAATCCAGCGCGAGCACTTGTCAGAGGGGCGGGAGGAGGGGGGAACGCAGCACTGAGTTCGCTTCCACACTGAAACGAACAACCATGTAGAAAAACTACAGAGTGATTAATATGTGACTGATAAAATCTAATCTTAAGTTGTTTAAAACTCATGTGAATATTCTTTTAAATAATCATCAAATGCCTCAATTCAGGACAATTCAGGACATTCTTTTATCGTGCTAGCACCTACCGCAAACATGTAACATGGAACTTTGATTATAATTTGAGTTGATTTTTAAACTACCTTGTACGCTATCGTATAATTAAATCAATGCTTAATCAACTGTACAAGTAAAATAAATTCATTTATTTTCGTCATAAATCTATGTAATAGTTGAAAACATAATAAAATATAGTTCTATCCGTGCAAAATATGAAACATGAACGCGTGATAAGGTACATGTAGAAGAACACGAGCCGACCGCAGATCACTTGTCCACTCGCGCTGGATCTCCTCGGCCATGTGCGAGGGATGATCATCATTTAATATTTTTTTTGGGGGGGGGGGGGGGGTTAAAATTTTTTAGATTTACAAACCAACTATTAATTTATGTCTGACTATGTTTCCGATTTGGAGTAATATATTTCATTAATATTCAGTTACACTCAAATGTTTAATTAAATAAATACAAGATGGACAAACTTTTATAATATAAAATTAAAACAGTTCTTGTATTTACGGCTATATAAACTCAAACACGTTCATCTTCATCTAAGTATGCGTCGCGGTGTGCGAATCCTGTGTATTAGATAACCGCTTACCGCTAGTAGTGCAGCCGTGGCTGATCTTCTCGGCCGTGGACGAAGGATAGATTACGTAAAGGTACAACGCACAGACACGCACAGCTCAGAACCCAGGAAGATTTGAAAAGTTTGCAGTATAATGACCATATTCTATCAAACAGAAGTTCTTTATTTTAAACTTAAAACCCACAATTGATCTATGTCTGATATTGCTTTAGATTGAGAATGACATTGCTTTTATTAATTAATTGAACGATTTCTTAATTGACACCCAATCTTTTAATCCATAAACTTTTATGTGTAATCAAAACTAAAACAATTTTTGAGTTCGCGACTAAATAAACTCATTTATGGGAGACGCAACTCTCGTGTTTTAGATAACCGCTGACCGCTAGGAAGCCCAGCCGCGACCATGGTGACCGATTTTCTCGGCCGCCGGCGAGGGAGAGATTTGTTAACTTGGCCAAATTGCCGCGAGTACTTGTCAACATGTATTACTTTTTACCCTCATATTATGCAATACCCGAACACAAAAATAGTTATATGAGATCAATAAAGTCACAAACAACATTTTTTGCAGCGACGCCCATATCGAAAAATTTACCGTTTAAGAGTTATGAAGCAAAGACTTTTAAGGGATCTAGACCCCTCATTTTAGGGGCTAGCCCCTTTTTTATGGTATCAAATGAAAGCTCTTAATATTCTGCACAACTTTTATTCTATATGTGTCTAGAAAATATTTACAGCTAAAAAGTTATTGAGCAAAAATATAAGCAAAATTCAACATTTTTTGAAACATAAATTTCGATGTAATTTTTTAAGCAGTATACGTGTGTTAATCAAATATGTAAAACTAGGAGGACAACGTTCAAGATGTCTACATTAAAGATTTGTAAATTAAAACTACTTGCTACGGATCTACTCGGAGCCTTTGCAGGTACACGAGACCCACTAAAAAAATATTCAAAGGGGAATAACTCAAAACCGGAAGTAGCGATTTCACCATTTTTTTTTGCTATAGTAAGCTATTGTCATTTCCAATAAATCCTGAAAATTTGAATAAAATCTAATGACAAACAAGCGAGATATTACAGTTTAAAGAAACGTCTAGAAGAAAAAGAAGAAGAAAAATAATAATGAAGAATTTCCAACAGAATCAGTACAAGGTCTTCCGTTGGAAACGGAAGACCTTAATTACATATGTATATCATTTTTAAAAACAAGAACACAAATTAGAGAGTGAGAAAAAGGGGGATGTAGAAAGAGAGAGAGAGAGAGAGAGAGAGAGAGAGAGAGAGAGAGAGAGAGAGAGAGAGAGAGAGAACGAGAAAGAGAGTAAAAAAAGGCAACATTAAAAAATATTAAATTCTTACCCGTATCTTTTACAGGAACGACAAAACAAGTTTATTGTGACTTGGATCATGACGGTGGACGGTGGACAGTCATTCAGCGTCGCCGGGACGCTTCAGTGGATTTTAACCGGAACTGGACCGACTATCGTGACGGATTTGGCGACATAAATTCCGAATTCTGGCTCGGCAACGAGATCATCCACAAACTGACTTCCGCCGGAAATAACGTCCTTAACATCAAACTGATGGACTGGACCGGTACCATCGTCTACGCTCAGTACTCGGGGTTTTCTTTGGACGGAGAATCAAAGGACTATACACTCCATGTCGGCACGTACTCAGGAACGGCAGGTATGTCTAGGTGACGAATAACCGCTTACCCAGCTATGCTTTTCCCGTGCATTTTTTTTCTAATACCTGGGAGGGGGGATCGGAGGAGGTTTGTTGTTTTCATGACTGCCGAGAAGTACATGTATAATAATATTTTTTGAAATAAATTGAAATAAAAACTTATTTTATTTTTATCTTCGATCGTCATTTAAATTGTGAATAAAGTGTTATTTTTGATAATCATCAATTAATCTAGTTTGATACCTCGTCACACATACGTACTATTTTTCTTTTTTCCGAACAGACAGATTTTGTTGTAGAACGTTTATATTTAATGCATATAAAGTAGTTTATCATATATTGAAAAGATGGAAATGGGGTTATCTATTAACGATTATTGAAGTTATCGTCTTTGTTTTTAGGTGACTCCTTTAATTACCCACAATCCAGTTTGCTGAGCCATAACAACCACCGGTTCAGTACTCCGGATCACGACAGAGATAACTCATTCAAGAACTGTGCGCAAATTCTCAAGTCGGGATGGTGGTTCAATTCCTGCTACAGGTTTCATAATGTTAATCTCTCTTAAACAGCTACTAAAAGGTACGATAGCAAACGGTTCGGAATGTGTTTTAGGATAAATTTGTAGAGCAAACTAATGCATAAATATGATTGTTCTTTACACTAATATGGAATAAAATGAAATATTTGGAAAATACAAAATACAATATTTAACAGCTTTACAAATCTGCAAATTTTAACAAATAAAAAGATCATTTAATGATTTATAATTGATTTTTATTTTAAATTACTTTTAAAAGCTCAAATTTGAATGGCGATTTCCTGAAGGGGGTACCCTACGGACCAAAAACCAACGGAGAGGTTGCAGGACAGCCTACTCTTGAGGGGACAGGCATTGAGTGGTATCCATGGAAACATAAGCAGTATTCAATGGCCCACGTGGAAATGAAAATAAGACCAGTCTAAACCATGCAATAAATGAGTATAGTCTTTTGAGTCAAATGTCAATTTCTTTTTATTCACACGTTAATTTACGGAATGGCATTAACGGCGACAGGTCAATGAGGAAAGATAACTTGTCTAAGCTTATTCTAATTTAATAATATACTTCGAAAGTTTGAATTTCAAATCTGACTGGAGTTATTCTTCCCTCTTCAAGTGAACTAAGGAAAATTCACTGGGTCATTTAAAATCAACGTATTATGCTCTTTTTTATTAGTCCCCTACCGGTTTTCACCGGAAGGGACTATAACTTTCCTCTACGTCCGTCAGTCCATCCGTCTGTCTGTCTGTCCCACTTCAGTTTTTCACGCTTTTTTTCTTTATGCGTTTGAGGAATAATATGAAATTTGCTGAACAGCTTCAAAATGTCAAACTACAGATCAAGTTTAAACTTTTGTAGCGTCTGGTTGGCATATTTTCGAGAAAATTGATTTTTTGTTTTCAAATTTTATAATGTTCGGGTTCGATATTCTGCATAACAGTGCATTGTTTTCACAATTTCCACAAACCGGTAGGGGACGTGTATTGCTTATGCAATACTCTCAGAATGCTTGTTTCTTAAAATCACTGCATGTAATGATTAAAACCTAGATCGATAATTACAGTATGTATACCATAAACATCATCCAGGGATCTAGGGCGGTGGGTCGGGTGGATCCGGACCCCTCCCTGAGAAAATCAATTTTTTAAAATTTACATGGTAAAATTACCGAAAATGTAAAATATGCCTAGGAACCACGATCGGTATACCTGGCATATTTTACATTTTCGGTAATTTTACCATGTAAATTTTAAAAAATTGATTTTCTCAGGGAGGGGTCCGGATCCACCCGACCCACCGCCCTAGATCCCTGGATGATGTTTATGGTATACATACTGTAATTATCGATCTAGATTTAACTCATTATGCCCTGGACAATGCCTCTCAAACTAACCTTTTTAAATTGACATTTTTGCTAAACGGTTGAAGAGTAATGGTTACAGAAATAGTGAAGGGTGTCAAACCATTAATTGTTTTGGCATTGTGTTTTAATACACTAAAGACGTGATGTAATTACTTTCCGAAAAAATACAGTTAAAAGAGAGAGTTATTTTGGTCTTTTAAAAAGAGGAGTAACTTGATTCTGGCATTGTGGGTTCGAATTTGACCAAAACAAACTTAGCCACCGGTCAATCAGATGATGTCTCGATTACGTATAGAGACTCACCCAGATCACGTCTGGTTACGTCACGATATCAAAATGTACAAATATATATTACCATCAATAAATTTACAAATTGACAGACATTTGTATTGTATTCCATCAGTTATATTAATTTTTTTAATACACTGGATGTAATTTTTTAAAACTAAATAGATCATAATCGTTTGGTGCAAAAATGGATCCAATACTGGTGCAAATCAACAAAATAATCTGCTGACTGAAGAAGACCCTTGTAAATTCATCGATACCTTTGAGTGGGAATGTTGACTGTATGAATTATATTGACTTTTCCCCCGGGTCTGGGTACTTTACTATTGCAGTGTTTACAGACCATTGCCACAAGACCTACCCACATATTTAACCCCAGTCTCATTATGAATTCAATGGTCCTTCCGATGTGGTGTTGTATTACTGGTTTAGTGTTTGCGTTATCTGGGATTTCTCTTTGGTCTTTGGATGACGATTATGAAAACTGCGCAACAGGTTGTACAGTTAGCGATGATGTCTCATGGTTATCTAAGAATCGAGGAAATTCTGGTGAGCCAACACTCCTCTTTCTGTTGTCGCGTGGTCAGATGTGTAAATAACAGTAGGTTTGGTATGTTAAGGATTGCTAAGGTTTTAAGACTTTTATCTATATCAGTAATATATCTCACTTTTATATCAACTATAACACTCCTTGGCGTATTGAGTCAATATGTGAATCATTTTATATTACTTTCAAACATTGATTTCCTGAATTTTTTTTTTAAAATATGGCCTTCCTCGAAAGCTACCAATGAATATAAAAATAATATATCAATTTTCTTTCGAGTAAGAGTAGGGCTGAATCTAATTTGATAATTTTGTTTTATCTGTTAGGGGTTGGTTTACGTTTCTTATCTTCTTTATGTTAAAGGGGTATATTATAAACAAGTTATTTATACATTTTTATGACGCATTTTTTGTTTGTCATTTTGTGGAAAAACTGTTCGGTTCATCATTTATATCTGTAAAAAAGTTATTACTTGACACTTTTAATTTTTCAAATATTACATTGCAGGAGAAGTGCATGATAAATATATTGTATGTTGTCCTATTTTCTGTGAAACGGTACATAAAACCTGCTACCATTAAAAAGTACTTTAATATCTGTTATAACTTATATTCCACATAAAATGAAACATTGCTGACATTTTAAAGGTTCCTAGGCGGCAAAAAGATGAAGGAAAAGATCGAATTTTTGTTTTAAAATCATGGTTTAAGGATCTTTACAAGGTCATGCATATTCTGATTTAATAATACACAAAAACGTGTCTTAAAAAATCTTAGATAAGCATAATAAGTGTTTCTTTATGTTATGTTGAAAAAGACAAAATGATATTCTTGAATCCCTAGGACATCCTTGGGTCCTGTAGTTTTCATAGATTAAAGACTTCAATCCTAGGAACCTACATCAAAAAATAGGATGGTCGTGGCCAGATGTAGACTTTCTTCCTTAAGTCGTGGCAAGATGTGGACATTCTTCCTTAAGTCGTGTCCAGATGAAGACTTTTTTCCTTAAGTCGTGGCCAGATGAAGACTTTCTTCCTTAAGTCGTGGCCAGATGTAGACTTTCTTCCTTAAGTCGTGACCAGATGTAGACATTCTTCCTTAAGTCGTGTCCAGATGTGGACTTTCTTTCTTAAGTCGTGTACACATGTAGACTTTATTCCTTAAGACGTGGCCAAATGTAGACTTTGTTTCTTAAGTCGTGGCCAGATGAAGACTTTCTTCCTTAAGTCGTGTCCAGATGTGGACTTTCTTCCTTAAGTCGTGTCCAGATGTAGACTTTCTTCCTTAAGTCGTGGCCAGATGTAGACTTTCTTCCTTAAGTCGTGGCAAGATGTGGACTTTTTTCCTTAAGTCGTGGCCAGATGAAGACTTTCTTCCTTAAGTCGTGGCCAGATGTAGACTTTCTTCCTTAAGTCGTGGCCAGATGTAGACATTCTTCCTTAAGTCGTGTCCAGATGTGGACTTTCTTTCTTAAGTCGTGTACACATGTAGACTTTATTCCTTAAGACGTGGCCAGATGTAGACTTTGTTTCTTAAGTCGTGGCCAGATGAAGACTTTCTTCCTTAAGTCGTGGCAAGATGTGGACTTTTTTCCTTAAGTCGTGGCCAGATGAAGACTTTCTTCCTTAAGTCGTGGCCAGATGTAGACTTTCTTCCTTAAGTCGTGGCCAGATGTAGACATTCTTCCTTAAGTCGTGTCCAGATGTGGACTTTCTTTCTTAAGTCGTGTACACATGTAGACTTTATTCCTTAAGACGTGGCCAGATGTAGACTTTGTTTCTTAAGTCGTGGCCAGATGAAGACTTTCTTCCTTAAGTCGTGTCCAGATGTGGACTTTCTTCCTTAAGTCGTGTCCAGATGTGGACTTTCTTCCCTAAGTCGTGTACAGATGTAGACTTTATTTCTTAAGTCGTGGCCAGATGAAGACTTTATTCCTTAAGAAGAAGTTCTTAATACAGTGGTATAAGAAAATATTCAAATTTTAAAACTAGTATATTTGGATTTTTCCTTTACCAAATTAACGTTTATACCTTAAAGACCATTCCTGAAAATTTGTGATAAATCTAATAGCTAATTTGTTGACTACGCAGCCTCCTGAAATTAAAACAATGAGATTAATATTTGGTTCAAAAATTCTCGGCCAGGTTAACGAACTGTCTCCTCGAACGTGAACTGAAAATGGTATCCAGATATAAAAACGTTCTCCATGGTAGGTACGGTCCAGATTGAGTCAATTAAAACATTTTTTTGTTATTTGTATATTAAGTTTGACTTGTTCTGGTTAAGTGAACTAAATTGACTTTGGTCTACTTAAGACTGTTATATTTACGAATTCTTCCCTAAAAATATTTCACATACAAGTTATTTTAGCTGAACATTTTACTAGAACATGTATACTTAATAATGCAGCATAATAATAGATATCAGAAGGAATATGAAATTAGGTTTATATTGTTGTTATTCAACAAATTTAATTGGGGTTTTTTTCATGAGTTTGAAATTGACCTTGACCCACTTACATATAAGATTATGTCAGGCTGTTACCAATTGTCCGTGCATGTAAGTTTGTTAAGTTAAGATTCAATACATTTGCGTAAGTTGGTATGTAACAAATTCATTCCTTTAAAATATATTGGACTTTATAAATGTATACTTAAACGTAACACTGGGAAAGAGACAAACAAATGAAATGATAATTAAACATTATATTTCAAGCATTGACCAAATTGTCTCTCATTTTTCGGAACGATTGAGGATTTACGACATTGTTCCTATCGAAAACGAGTCCATAGAATCATCAAGTGAAAAATCACGTGATTGAAGAACTTGTTGGTTTCTAACCTTTCTGGGCAGCGGTACCCAACTTTGATTGCTGTTAGTTTTAATACCTTTCTAACTGTACCCGAGCAAGTGTTCTTTATTAAGTCGGTAGTTCCAGTCATGAAGATTAAGGCCCGCATTCTGTTCTCGACATTTTGTCAAACGATGACAAATTTATAGGTCTTCAATTCTCGTTGGAACTGGCCGACCGTGCCGAGCTACTGGCGAGAGGGGTAATTCTAGTCCCTCCTTGATGGGACGATAGCGACGTACCGCTATTGTTGTGGCTGCCAACAGCGGATCATTATGTTGTTCACAAATTTGTCATCATCGTCGTCCACAATTAATTTTTAACACGCCAAGAGATTAAAAATATTTACGAGACAGGCTTATAAAGCCCATGATGCTACTTTCTCAATTTCTTTATTCTTGTACTTATTGTAAGGGTACAAGAAAGGTAATTTGGATTAAAATTCATTTTACTTGTCACCCGATACATATGTTTAAAGCGCATGCTTTTCATTCATTGAATCCATTTCTGTGCACTTTTTGGAATTACTAAATACACGATGGACCCCCTAAAAGGCCATTGGAACCCCTCCGTTCCCGGCTGCTATTGTAGAGCAAACGAGATCTATTTTCGTTCCCCGCCTCCTTATTTTGAAGAATTGTTCGTATAAGAATAAGGAACAAATGTGTATTTGACGGAGAAAATTGGTATGTTGTTTGCTTCTTTTCAAATGCACCAAGTACCTTGAATATACCCTGCTATTGTTGATTTCCTAATTAACTAACCAATATTAAAATCTTTTTTCATCATTTTGATTATTTGTATTCGAGATAAAAAAAAATTCTTCATTCAAATATATATTTTATTCTAAAGCAGACCCAATTATCCCGGATAAATAAATAGTAAATTTATAAGCGTTTTTACGCTAAGGTCATGAACACTGTGAAGATATGACTGATATAATATTACTTAAGACATGATTTATACATTCCAACCAAGATTAGAGTGAAGCGATGAATGCAATAATAATTTGGTTCACACAAGAAATATCGTAAATAAGTTAAAAAAAAAAAAAGAGATATATAAATCTTGTAAAAATCGCATGAACTCATATTTTATCGAGAAATGTTTTTATCTTCTCTGAAATTCATCTCAGTTCCTTTTGGTTCCTTTCTTTTAATATATATCATAGACAGAGAAATAGATATTGCTTAAACTGGTAAACAAAATGGTTGTTGACAGATATCAAGGTTTTTTCAACTCGTAGATGGATATCGAATTTTAAAACAAGTTTCGATCTCCTTTTCACAACTTCCCAATCCTGTAAATCGCGCGGCTCAAGGGAATCTTTGGATACCCCCTTAAATCTTGCCGCAAAATCTCGCACCTGAGTGTTAAAATGTATTAATGTACCACGGCCCAGCACGCCGGCTATAAAACAATATTGACTCTGACAATAAGTCAATAGGATTTAAATATAATCCATTTAAAACCAACAATAATAAACAAATGAAGCTCTCTTGTGATCCCCGACATGAAAGGCGCTTCTCTCGTTCTAGTACGCTATGCTTTTACAATCTCCATGCTGAATGGCGAAGAGCTGTACAGGGCAGACCGAAAATATATTAGTTTTGATATTTCAGCGGCGATATTATACACAATGAGTTCATATTCCAGGAAAAGCGTCTCATTGTTATAGCGTTCCTACACATAATAACCTTAATGTTTCACTTAGCACAAATTAATCTATATTATCAAATAACAGTGCAACTTTTCGGTATAGCAATGTCTTAATATAATTTAATCAAATTAATTATCTAATTATACACGGTAGTTATTAGCGCGAACTCCGGAGTCCAAGAACAATCAATTTCTCAATCAAAGCAAAGAAAAAAATGGCTGCATAATTCTACACGAACTATCCCACAGTTCTCAATGAAATTTATTAATAGAAGAACGAAAGCAATGCAGATCTTTGATTTGAGAGTACGGAAAATACATTCGTCTTTTTATGAAATCAAATATCAATTGAATAAAAGCACATGTATGTGGGATATCGGACTAGTTTCTTATATTCGTTGTGTTTTAATTTGCAAATCAAATTATAATTAGCATTTTCCATTCATACCATTGGTGCCACGGCTCTTTCATCAATAACTTAAACTTATTTCCCTTAAGACTTGTGGGAGTCATTTGATAAACTCTATGGCCTGTTTTTCTTGTTATCTACTTCTCTTTAACGCTTATTAAATCAGATATATAGTTCTTCCTGAATAGCAAAGCACACTCTTAGACATAACTATTTCTGTTTGGGCGTAAAGGTCGGTTTTGGTTATGACAATTGCAATGAATCGGGGGAAAAGAAGTGGGATGACAAGGTTTTTTTTTCTCTCTCTCTCTCCCGCAAATGACTGAATTTCCCTGCAAAGAGCACGAACGAAGGAGTAAACCCGCCTCCCTCCCTCTCCCCGAAATTACGTGGAGAATTGGACAAATCAATTTATTACCCGTTACAAACTTTGGTAGATTGTTTTTGACAACCACCTGTAGGTATAGCAATCTCGTACACAGAGAACAACAGAGATGTGATAGCGGCTGATTTACATTCAAAGAAAACAATTCATGAAACAGCAAGTGGTCATGATATTGGTGCCAGCGATGGCGGCCCAACTTTAACGTGTTCGATTCAGGCGGAAAAAAAATATGAAAATCTGCTTACTGTCACATGATAATAAAGGGAGCTTGCCGAGATTCCCGGTGGAGGGAGGAGTTTTCTTTACATAGTTCAGAGCCATTAAATCTTCATTGGATATTTCCATTGTGAAAGGGTTCTGTTTGATTGAGCGAGACATTTTCTTGAGAGGGGTTATGATTGACAACAGAGGTTCCTAGGGCAATTTTTTTTGTTTAAAATAATATTAAGTCAACTTTCTCTCCCCCTTTCTTTCTCTCTCTCGCTCTTTCTTTTGCATCCTTACCTTAAACAAGTGTTCATTTCTCTCTTCTTTTTTTAAATGTACGAAAATTATACCACTACAACGATTGGCCGTGTGTTCAGAGATTAATTTTAATCTCAAACCAACAACTTGTATAGGAGGGATATTTAAAAGAAAACGAACCATTCGTGGTCAAACGGTGCTGTTATGTTAAAGCGTGGAGAACACGATGGCTGTATTTTAGCTCAGAATTTTCTTACTGTAAGTCGGTGAAGTTGAGTTGAGCAATTTTCACTAAAAGAAGAATCCAGGGGGGAAAATGTTAACATGAAGAACTTCAACCAAGATGACTTTGGAACTTCACCATTGTACGACATAAAGGCAACTCTTTCAGTGTCCGTGGCCAAAGGAACTTCATTCTTTAGAGTGGTTCATCATCCCGTATACTGAACCCTAAATCTTCATCCATGCCTCATCTGAAAGTTGTGTCTGAAGTTTTTTTCTTTTTCCGAGTGACATCGGATTTCTAAACGAAACGAAAAAGTTTTTTTTGCGATCTTCAACAACAAGGAAAAAAAATAATGTTATCGAGATCATTCATTGATGTCAAGTTTTTGAAACTTTTGAAGACATTACCGTGTTTTGAGCACCACTATCCCGGTTGGAACGATGTGTAAAGCAAAACTGCAGGTCGCTGGAATCTTAGCCATGCTACTTTATCACATGTTCTTTATAATTGTGATTCTGCCCTCTTCCATTTCGAGATCTCGGACCAGGCTCTCACTCTGGATTGATGAGAGACAAATAGCTAGCTTTTTCGGTAAGTCGATTTTCTGTATATGCAAAAACGACAACCTCTCTCAGTTTTTCTTTCACATATACATAAAAAACAACGATCACAGACGTAAACGCTGTTACATGTATATTTCGTGTTCCGATCTCAAGAAAAACAAAAATGTCATCTGCTTTCACGATCAAGGAGAAAATTACCCCCTTTTGTCGATTTCTCCGTTTCCTGATGAAACTGATTCTACGGGATGTTTGACAGAAGAGCATGTTAGTTTCAACGATATCGCTACTAGTCGACACCAAAACATTCCCCAACACCACTTATAGTTCCATGCTACAAGGAGAGAAAAAAAGCCCCAAAGAACCGCGTATCTAGTAAAAAAAAACCTTTGAGCCTTCTTTGATTATTTTACACTAGCTGTCCCTATAGTTTCGAAAGCGTTAAGAAAATGTTTTCCCCCCTCTCCGAACTAAAAGTGCCTGGTAGCTATTTAGATCGCTTCTCTTTATTCATATTTTACGATCGAGAAGTGAGTTGATATTTTTCGTGTGTTTATACATACCCTATATTCTTTTTTCTTTATGATATATGTATATCTATGAGAACTAACGGTGAGTCAAGTGTTAATTCATATCGAAGGGCTCAGGAATAAATATCTAGATCATTAATGAATGAAGATTTACTGCGGTATAGGTGTACGCGTTTTAATTAGGCGCACGAGCCAGACGTTCTCCCAGTGAGCTATAATGGATATTACTCAAAAGCAAATATAACCGTCAGAGTTTTAACATTAGTAGATATATAAAATACGGAAAGGTGCTGTGATGTTGTAATTATCTCTTTTTAACAAATCATGGACGATGGGCCACATCATTTATAACATACGAGTTCTAGGGGTTTTTTTTATGCCGTGTATGTGTTTATCTTTTGGATAGTTTGGGTGCGGGGAATATATATAAACAATTGCTTAATGAAATTATGAAGGTTGACTAGGTTTATCCTACGGCTAGACGCGTTTAGACTTCATTTCGTAATAATCAGAATATTTTTCTCATATATAACGTTTATAACACGTGCGAAGGAGTTGCTTGTAAAATAAGAAATATCGCTTTCATTTTGACGGTTTGAGTAACAAAAGAAACATTTTCGAGTCCAATTTCGTACGTGCGGAAGCCGGTGAAACAGTATAGGAACCTACTGGCAATTCATTTCTGAACGTGCCCAAAATGTCATTCGAGAGAAATATAAAAGTTATTTAAAATGCGAGCAGGTTAAAAGATTTCGGCAAATCAATATTACAAAAGACCAGTTTCGGGTATTACATGGGTTTTACGCTATATGAATTGCAATAACCCAATTAAGATTCTTTTTCATCAAAAACCTGATATCAATTTATACTCAATTGTTAGTCAACGAATTTGAAGTAATACCGTACTAGAGCCACGATTTGATCATGTCGATTGTAAATAGAGAGATAATTCCTATTTCAAATGATATTAAGAGTTATCGTATAATTTAGCCGATTTGTAAATATACACAACAAATTTCTGTCAACATGGATGATTGAAAGAATAATCGATGCGCACTTTGTGAGGAATTTGAATGACTGGTGGAATTTTAATAGAACTTTGCTTATTTACAGAGCACCCGATTCAAAACTAAACGGTCTTGGACAGTTATAGTGTATTTGGCAGGCGAAAATGGCCACAGCACTGATAGAATTATCATTTACAAGTTGTAACCTTGGCATAAGATGTTTCTTAAGGGGTAATCACCTATTTAGAAATTCAGACTCTTAGGAATCTGCCCTCTGAAACCTTTTCTTTTTACCTTCATCGGGACGGATTCTCGGTGTAAATCCTAATAGCTAGAACCATTAACTGATATTTTTTGCCGGAAAGCTTCCTCTTGACAGAAAAGTGGGTGAAAACTCAGCGAACGATTAAAGGGGTTCTTTTGATCACCAGAAACTGTTTCATTGGAACAGGAGTTGGCCTTGTTTTTCTGTTCCGATTCTATCGAGGTACTGTAGGACAGTATATATATACCTGTAGGCAATCAGCAATGAAAATCATACAATACATAGAAAATCCTCTCACTTACTGCAGTGCCTGCACTTTTAAGAAAACTGTTTTATTATCGATATCTACGATTCCGCCATATCTATGGTATCTGTTCTGTCGGAGATCATTAAATTATTAAGATGTCACTTTTTAGTGAAATCCATACACGCAAGAAGGCTCAATGAATTTTTTGCTCCCGTTATGAATGGAGTTAACTCGACGTGAGTTATGATCAGTTTGCATGCAACGTTTTATTGACATTCCGTGCCATTATAAAATCATATAAATGCTTATCTTGTATCTACACAATGCACAACGCTACATTTTATGAATTTTGATGTTGCAAATCACACATAGGGATGCTGTTGCATTTCTTGTATGAACTGATTTAATTCGTAAAATGCGTGATATATATACACATCTGTCTGTTTGTTTGTCTGTCGTTCACGCATAATCTCTTCTATTTTGTGTTCTCAATCTGTCTGTCAAAAATATATTCTCTCTATTTCTGTTAAAAAACTAACCAAACATCAATAAGTTGAAATATTGGGATTTATATAAACCAAACAAAAACTTTAAATTATAATTATTTGTGAATCACAAAAAAACCCCAAAACACCCCCAAGAACATTTGTCATTTGAACCTCTGCAATGAATACGGATGTTAGAATGGGTAACTTATATTTGCTTTTTTTTAAACTGATATTCTCAGGATACCCGTTGGAAGTGTTCATTATCAGTGATGGATCTGTCGCTCCATATCTGCTTGATCCCAACGTGGAGGAGAGTATACCCGTCATTCCACCGGAAGTAGAAACCGTTAACCTCACGTGGGAAGCTGGACCGGATATAGTAAGTTCTCTTCCTCTTCCGGACAAATTAAATTTTTGTACTCTATCTCATACTAGTATAATTAATGGTGATATCGCATGACGTTTTTCTGTGATGACAAAATGGACATCGGCTGATACAGTATTTATACGATGATCATCAAAAGGCATAATGTTAATAAGGAATGACTGATATTAAAAAGCAAAATGAGATAAAAATTCAAAGTTTCATAAAGATTTGGAGAAAATCTGAGATGAATCGTGTTAAGTTTCTAATGCTGATGAAATAGTAAAGGTTTTACTTTATTAACAATGACGGTAACATTTCCATTTTGTTTTCCATCGTGAAACATTTGTTTCTAGCACAAGCGTGTGGAAACTAACCCCGTAAATTTCTACCCTTATTTGTCAGCGTGAAAACAAAGATATCCTTTATCTAACCTAAAAATCACATGGATACAGAAATGCGGGTCCATTCTTTTTCTTCGCCAATTAGTGGTTTCTTTCTGTAAAGTTACTCGAGCTCAACCAGCGAAAAGCAAATTGCCCGAGTCTCTAAGAACCCAGCCGATCGCTCGTAAATTCATCCGTTTAAGACCTGAATACAAATCCCTTTTCAACACTATGTGGAGCCTTTTTACGGACGCTAAGAAGATAATGCAAATGACACTGAATAGCGATTGAATGGCCGTAAAACCGAAATCCCTCCAAGGAGACACAAAGATCGCCACAATAGTATGACAAAGGTTAAGACCTCTCGTCTCCTTATCCGGGGCAAACACCAGTTTTGACACATAAAAAAGTGTATTTGTAACGGAGTGATATTTTTCCCTTAAAGCCTCTTTGTCACGTATTTTTTTTTCTTTCTCTTTCCCTCTTTTGCTCTCCTGGCTTAAGATTTAACACAGTTTATTTATTATATTGCAGAGAGAGCAAGATTTCATTTTCAGAAAGTTGTATGAGGGTCTCTAATAGAGAGAGAGAGAGAGAGAGAGAGAGACACAGAGAGAGAGAGAGAGAGACACACAGACAGAGAGAGAGAGAGAGAGAGAGAGAGAGAGAGAGAGAGCGTCTAATTGTTTACCACAGATTATGACTTTTCCGACCTTGTACCTAGTTATGAACAATACAGTTTAAATGAATTAACAGAACGCGGGAGAGAGCAGGGAAGCTAGTGTTTCACATCGATAGGGTGCACCCTTTTTACTTTACTGTTATTCATAGAAGTGATTTTGACTAGGGATCGTTTTTCTTGTGCTAAAGTTCTCAATCACAATTGATTAATACAATGGTCCGCGATCTTTGCAAATCTTCCGAATTCAATGCCTAAGTTTATCCAGGACATTTTAGGCATGTCTCAAAGACAAAAATATGTGCATTTGAAGCACGTGCTTCAAAATCTCAAACATTCAATACTAGAAAATCCTTTTACATCAATGCAAAATTTATATAACGTGAAGTGGATATGCGCCGGGTATCAACTTTCAAAGAGAAGAGCAAAAATTTTAAACCCTCGGTGCATTGATATTTTTTTAACCATTCAAAGGGTGTAGAGAACTTATAAAAACCTTGGTACAAAGCGTGTGTCGCTTGCGTCATTGTCATCCGTGTTTTGACGATGTTCATTTTCAAAATTGGTTTTTCCCTTCATCGTTATAAGGAATTGGACAAAAAGGGGAGAATTTACACACGAAAGATTCAAAATTGAAACAACAAGGCAATGAAATCATTTTAAAGGGATTCTTTCAAACAATTACATCAAAGTGTATTGAAAGACATGTCATGAAAGTGTAGATTCTAGCAGAGAAAAACAGAGCGACGTCACGAATACAAAACGCTAGGCAAATAACTTATTACTCGCTATTAGGAAAGCGATACAAACTCCGCCAAGCACTCGACAACGCATATAAATATTTGTGCAATTGTTGAATCAACATTTACCGAAATGACAGGAAAGGGGCAACAGATTTGGAACTAAAACACGTTTCTTTGACGCTCGTAATAAACACGAGAGCCGGCGAAGGATGTGGATAGGTCAAGTGGGCTCAGCCATGGCGGATTACGGAAACACCTAAGTTTATGTAAAACACTGAACCCAAACTGATACTGTAAGATGTTTTTGCCATAATTCTTTCTACATATGGCTGATGTTTTATTAGGAATTGATTTCTTTTGAGCGAAAGTCAATTGTAGTGTTTGCATGCTTGTTAGCAGAATAACAATCCGTGAAACTTTCGTAAAAGTACCTCATCAGGATCGTGAATCACAGAAATAAAACTTGAATGAAATCGAGTGAAAATAAACTTATCACACCAATAGAATGGGTTAAAAAATTAGGTTAGATGTTCAACTCGTAAAATTTTAAAAAAAAAAAAGTTTGTATGGAATAAAATAATTTATATTCAAAAGTATACCTCCTTCCCGTTTAATTTAAGATGAAATACAATTAAAATTAGTTTTTTTTCGCTTTTTCCGGTAAACAGTCTGATCCTTTATGCTTGTAACACCTGCGATACTCGTCACTATACGATGTCTGCTTAAAAAGAAAGAGATTGTAAATGTCTTGTTATATTCAGAGTCCCCGTCTTCAAGGTAAACTTAACTTTTGGTTAAGAGAATATAACTAACAGGAAATTGCAAAGAAGACATCGACTTTCAAAGACGATTTTTCTCTACAATATTGGTGTCAGGGTTTTCTAGAATTTTATGCCAATGCTTAAATCGTATTTGGATTTTGAAACACTTTTATATTGAAATTCCAATTTTTTTAAAATTCACACAAGAAACCCATACTCTTGGTCTTCATAAGTTAGTTAAGTAGTGTTTTTTTATATCATACACGTTTTGATGACTGACTTGTATAGTTCTGGTATTCTGTGATCTATATATACATGTACTTGTTGACTGAGAATCAACAATATGTTAATCAACTTTCTAATATTCTAACTCTTAATTTTTGTCTTATGCACTCATTCAGCCTCGACAATATCACAATTATAGCTTCTCCACCAAGTTTAGGGATAGGAGCCTTGCTTTAATTTTGTTAGGAAAAAAAAGCAGGTAGCTGTGTTTAAATGCAGAAAGGTAAATTGGTACTCAATTTCTTTAGTTGTATATTGCTTGTTGATAACTGATTCACTGCTTTTGTTAAGTTCGTTGGCGTGATGTAAGAAATTGGTAATGATAACCAAGGACGAATGCAACAGTGCAACAGTGTTGCTCTATTCGGCCCATTTACCGGTACGTATCTTTGTGAATGGGGTTTTTCTTTTTTTCCACGAAGTTTTAATTACGGTCCAATTAGAGCGCTTTTTATTCGACTTGGTCCGTTACAACAACAGTATAGAAATGGAAAACTTAAGAATAGAAATATGAAATGGACCCGTTTTTAAATATAACAGACTGAGGAGGAAATTGGTAAACAAATATTCGCCCGTTTTATTTCCAGACACCCAAAAAAAACTCCAGGGCTCATTAGAGTCGGTGTCGAGACACACGCCATGCGATTCGTATTAACACTGCATGAGCTTTACTGTAATAGTGTCTGGGTAATTAGTTCAGGTCTCTCTCTCTCTCTCTCTCTCTCTCTCTCTCTCTCTCTCTCTCTCTCTCTCTCTCTCTCTCTCTCTCTCTCATTTTATCCATCCTATGTTTGCGATACCAATAGTAGTTCCCCAGCTTAACAGTGACAGATGTTTGTGACATTGAATTACAATGGGTTTTTATTAATTTCCTCCTCTAAAAATCATACATGAGGCGGATATCTATTGATCACAACGTACATTACAAGATCCACCTGTATAATTTGATTTAATTATAAGTGATGGCAAGTTCATGAAGATTGCTGCACTCTGTTTAGCGACAGATTTCTCTCGAGGGAGTCTTGGATCTCGCGAGAATCACGTCTGCTAGGAATATGGTAACCGATGGATGCAAAGTGCAAAGAAGTGAATTACCAATGAGAGAAATCCACAATAGTATAAAGACAGAATAATAGATAATCGTCCTATTCTCTAAATAGAAAAAAGTCAAAGAATTTGAATCAAGAGGCATTGAATAAGGTTTGGTTACACTTTTGATTGAAGTTGTTCATAACTGTAGTCCTCTACTCAATGTTTTTTCCCTTTTGAAAGAAAACTATGTCACCGAATTTTTAATCAAATTCAATTCAAAACGGTCTGTCGTCTCAATTTTAGAAGAATATCATTGTGGTTTTTGAGAGAGTACATTGCATTGTAGTTATCGTTAACTTATAAAAAAAAATCGGCTGGAATTTCGTAAAATTATCGAATGAAATTTGGAGGACGTTGTTTATGTTGAAGGAGATCTCGGTCGCCTTTAAGGTAAAGACTCTCCATGTAAACTTGTAAGGTCCTCGAAATGTTTTATTAGATGAGCAAATACTGATAAATCTGTACGAACATCTTAGACAGAGATTTAAACAAAGATATCATATATTTCGAGCAGCTCTTGAGCGAAGAGCCCGATATTCACTTACTGGGTATGATAAAGCGCCATGCGATTCAATAGCAGGGTGTGACAAGCTGGCAAATAGGCTTTAAAAGGCAACGCGTTAGAAAAATTGAAACGTAAAATATGAGCCCCGATTCCTTTCTCACTTTTGATAACGTCAGCTCTGTCAACATATAAGAGATTTATATCTGATAACCACTGATTAATATTACGTCCTCCATTTTTTCTGCTCGGTAGCGTTACGAAAGTTATGTCTCTATACTTATTTGTGGGTACCTATTTTTTTTCAATAAGGTTTCCAAGCTCTTGGGGTTTTTTTTTCATTTCTCTGCTGCATATTACCTTTTTCCCCATAATGTTTCAAACATTTTTTTTCAATTTGAATTTGAAGAGGATAATAAAAACGAACACTTGAAATTGTTTGTCGAGGAAAAAAAACACTATTTGTATTACTACAATTGAAAACAATTCTTAAATGAAAAACACCTTTCATTATATGTAGCTGCGTAAAAAAAACCCACCATATTGAAAATGTGCTTATAAAAAATTCTAATACATTTTTAATTCAACACAAGATGTTCCTTTTCGTCTTTTTTATGACAACACCTTTTCAACCTGTTGATAAGCTTGTCTTCAAATCGTGAAGAAAAAATTGAAGATTCAACTATAAATATATATGTGTAGAGAGGGAGAAAGTGAAAAAAGGAATCTGGGAGGGGAGAAAAACTTTCTCTTTTTTATTTCCTGTGGAATTTGCTTGAATGAAGCGAGGCATGTGATTGTCTCGTTTGATATGAATCTGTGGTGCATTCACGTGAACAAGAATGTAACGGCGAGCAGGGTGGGCAAGCTATGGGCTCACAATGCAAGAAAGCCAGACAGCATTTTCTCCTTTCATTCACTAGTTTTGGGTTTTACTCTTGAAGGCCGCCTTTCATTGTTTTCGAGACTGAAGATGATTTAAAGAGAGTGAAACCAATCGCCTGAGAAAAAAGGGGGTGAGAGATAGTCGTTACAAACAAATGCATTTTTGCCATATTCAATGAAATGGAATTTGGAAATATAAGTTCTTCAGGATTCGTTTCCCATATAATCGGTGTAATTTGTTATCTATACGTAATTAATTTTTACGACCTTTCTGGTTCTGAATTCTACCCCAATGATACTTTCACCACTTATTTGATTCATTAACTTCCAACTAGATTTTTTTATTAGCATTCCATGAAAAAAAAATTATTTCATCTCGGTCTCAGACTTTTGTCATGTTATGGGAACTGAAGCACGCGCTAAAAACCCTTATCGATATTCTTAAGAGGTGTGTTCGATTGCATCTGTTCCGAGTAAGTATATTAGCGTGCGTTTGATATCGAGTAACCAATGTACGGCGCTATCGAAGTCGTGCGATGCATCTCTATCTTTCATACATCACTTAAACGAGGTTGTCATTCAGATAGAATAACTTTGATTTATGATCTGCGTTCTATGTCTTGTTTAGACAACAGAAAGAGTTTAATAGAAAATGGGTTGCATCAATTGCTTTCTCTAGAACCCTGTGTATCTCTTCGCCTCCACTTGGGCCACTTGTTATATCAAGAGGTTTTCTGATCCAACATTCTTGGATGCGTTGTTCGTAACAGCTCTATGTTGGCATTTTTTTTTATTTCAAGACAGCAAACATTGCATGAAAAAATTCAGACAACGCTTGGAATATAAGTTCGGAACCATCCAATTGTTATGAACGAAGTGTTATCAAAAAATACAAGATAAAAATCTAAGAGTATGAGTGTTTTAAATCTTATTTTAGAATAACATAATGGATTTTATATAGAAGGGGTGGAGGTTTAACTTAAGACGGAATTCTCTAATTATATCTAATAACTGCGCAATTTTTCTAAATAAAAATTATCTGGAACGTTAATGGGTTTGTATTATTAATAAGTTATAAAGAAGTAGATGCTTTCGGGGGTTTATAGTAGTACATATAACGTAAAAAAAAGTTCAGATCTATCAAGTAGTTTACCCGAAGACGGAAAGTTCACCCAAATATATCGCACAATTATGCAATTTTTGTTATAAGTATCTAGAACATTGATGGTTAGTTAATTTAATTTTTTAATAATTCTAAAAGAGTAATAAATCAAAGGCTTGTAGTAGTAATTGTCACGTTGAAGAAAAAAAATGTTTTTGTATTTTTTGTATTTTTTTTTAACTTCAAACTTTTATAATCACGACTGACGCCCACTCACAATGGAGATGTTTAAGGACTCTTTGTGTTTATTTGTTTTTGCTCCGTTGAGAAGAAGTATGAGTCAATGGGACGATCAGTCCACCGACAAAGAAAATGATTAAACTGTGTCTTTGACATCTAAGAAAATGCTTAGCTGCAAAAGAAGACCGGGTCCTCGCACGGAATGGTTTCCTCTGAATTCGTTGCCATGTACTCAATTGTACGTTTTTGGTGGGTGGGGATAGATTGTGCACGTGTTTGAATAGCGTAGAGACACTCAAATATTGAACGAGCGGAAAAGATGACACCTCTGAATGCCATGTTTGTATCATTGACGAATTTGGAGTTTTTAATATTGTCCGTAGTCTTTGTCTGGTGTGTCCCGTGCGATATCGCCGGGGTTTGATTAATGGCTGGGATATGAAATAGGCGTGACGAAGGGTCTCGAACCACTAGGTATGAAATCTCGATCAAATGGGATTAAACGAGATTAAACTGTCATAGCGTCTCACGCTTGCTAACAAAAATTACAAATTAATTGGGTTTAATAAACTTCAGTGTGGCTACTTAAACAAGAGTTAGGCGTCGCAAAGGACATAAGTTTGTTTAGAAACAAATTGGTGAAACCATGTCGCAGGAGGCATTTGCTTTAATGGTAACATGTAGCCTCTACATTTTGAGCATCGCTTTAAAACTATTTTTACAATTGACAAATCTACTTTTCAAATCTCAAATACCGAAAAAAAAATTTAAAAAATTAAACCATTTTAAAGTTACCTTAGAAATTGATACCCTTCATATTATCAATTTATTGCATGGGTAGGGAATTAAAAGGAAAAATATAAAGAGACGTAAAAATACAAAACAGTAAATGTTTTTAAAGTCATCAAAAAACCCTTCAAAATTGCTTTAAACTTTCTTATATTCTTCCAACAAGTTTCATTATATCAAAGTTCACTTAATAGGTATTACAATGTATTTAATGATCTTGTATTTTAGGTGGTCCGGGAGAGGGGGGGGTGGCAGCTTTTTTTGTTTCGTTGCAAACGCAAATGTGAAACAGTATTAATAAAAATCAACATATACGTATAGAACCCTCAAACACGAGCTTTTTTTAACATCCTGGGCGTTAATTTTTCAATGCAAAAACACGTGTTTTACCATAAAACCAGCACATTTCCCTAAAAATAATATAAAAAAATATCTTCCCTGGCCTAAGCCTTTTTTCCGGGGAAGCTGGCTTTTTCTTGTCGAATCTTCCGCACATTGACTCGCTATGTTCTAACGCCGTGAGGAAAAAATGGCGTAAAGGGCACGATATCTTAGCGTCTGACATTAACGCTTCTAGTCACATACAAGGCGATTTGCATACGATCGTCCAAAGAAAATGACGGTTTCTCTAATTGCTGCCGGCTGTTGCAACTGCTGTCCGCAATTGCTATGCTCATACCACCCCTAAACCGGAAGTCGAGAGGCGATGGAGCGAAATGGCTTGGAATTGACCTTAATGATTGGAACGGCATGTTCGGTATTTTTAGAGTGTTTTATTTAAAAAGTTGTCGACGGAAACAACTTAATCAAATCACTTGTGAAAATGTTTCTATTTTTAAACTTTTTCTTGAAAGAAGTTACGAGAGAGAGAGAGAGAGAGAGAGAGAGAGAGAGAGAGAGAGAGAGAGAGAGAGAGAGAGAGAGAGAGAGAGAGAGAGAGTTTTGCTAGTGCAGAAACTAAAAGTAAATTCGTGACCAAAGCGTGATAACATACCAATTGTTGAAACAAAAATAAAAGAAGAATCTCAACGTGCACCGAATTGACACTACTTAAAAGATTGTCGCCTGTAAATTCATCATGGCCACATGTTCTCCTAATGGATACAAAGCAATATCAACGCCCCACCAGATACAATGTATTGAGGTTTTTTATAAGGCTAATCCCTCCTTTTCAGATTCAGTGCAGATACAAGATAATCGGTAAATTAACATGATAATCAGCAGATTTAGCCATCTTCATTCATTTATCGTTCTCAGTGGTCACCAAATTACCATCAGACGTGCCTCATATTTAAAAAAATCATTCGTTTAGCTATTCACTATTATTTAGCAAAAAAGATACTTCATTTATTTTCACTTTCAAATGTCAATGTTTTCCTTTAAGTTTACATAGAACTCTTCTATTAAAGGAGATTTATGCAGTATAAAAATGGCCACGGCCATGACGCCCTCTTAATTCAGAGTCATTTTCAGCGACCTTATTTATTAACTCCATGGTTCAATTAGAAGAAAATAAGGGAAATGGTGGGTGTAAGATAAAAATTTAAGAGTTCTTTTTTGTGTGTGTATGAAATTGATTTTATTGTTTAGAAACATTTTGCCAAATGCGATGCCTTTTAGCACGTGTTCGTGAATGAATCGAATTACCTGACAATTGGGATACATCCTTAAAAAGTCTGGGCTCAACCATTTAATTGAATCGGTTCAAAGCTACTTAATACCCGTCAAAGAATTAGAAATAGACTATGGAAAGAAGTTTGAGTGGCACTTACCTTATTTTAATTGATATTAAATTGGTCATTTTATCTTCATAAACGCCTTTACTTGAATGGTATATAAATATGACACACTTGCGGCTATAAGTTATTTGGACTATTATATGGACTATGTGAATAAGTTACATTTGGGGTTTGGTACTAGTTAGTTGTAACCCGGATGTACTTACAGACCTTTTATTTTATTTTTATGGAGGCTGGTTGATCTCCAAATTACCCGTCATACCTGCCTTAAAACTTAAGATATTATTACTTTTTATCAGTAAAGAAAAACACAAAATTTGACTATATTTCTTTATATGTTTATACATATTATGTAAAGATCTCTTCGTCTAAAAGATATGAATAAGCCTCTAAGAAATTGGCTACAGCCATTTTGCCCTCTCCTCATATCATGTGAATAAATACACGTGAATAAATGTGAATAAATTCACGTATATGTCCAATGTCAAACTTAATCTTTTGTACTTCTTTTTATCCTTGGATTTTGATTAATCGATTCTGAAATGATGAAACTTTTGTTAATATGATGTCATACAATGAGTTCTTAATAATCATTGAAGGTCAAATTAACACCAGGCGAATTTAACGTTTAGAATGTACATATTAGCATATCGTACTCACTGGTATGATAGCTTTGCTGAATTGGCAATCATTAACGATTTTAGCGTATAAATTGACAGTTTTCTGCAAAAAATAGGACTTTGCAAATGATATGAACAAAAGAGAATCAACCTCAGTGTATGAACTTATGTATGCTTTGTAACAACGCATTTTATTATACTTTCATGTTAAATACTGAAATCTGATTGGTTAAGACGCAGTTGATAATCCGTTCTATTACCCTCAGCGTTAGCAACACACTTGGCAACGGATAACATAACGAATTGTTACATGCGCGTAAATGATGCGCGTACAGTTCGCCGTAGAATTCAAGTCATTCCAATAGAAAAGCAGTTAAGTTTTCTTTAAAATTGACATTCACTATAATTAAATAAATAGTGCCTGTTTGGGAGGATAACAGTTGAAATCGACACCCCTCGAAAACCATTGTCAACCTCCGCTTCGCGTCGCTTGACAATGGTTTTCTCGGGGTGTCAATTTCAACTGTTACCCTCCAAACAGCTAGGCACTATTTATATAATGGTTGACATTATGATTTTGTGTTCACTTTCAGTTCACGTACTGGTTCGATGACCTACAGTCCATGGACGAGAGCCTCTTGTACCGACCACTTCTTAGCATTCCATCTTCTGGCGTGATTCCTGGAGGACCAAAGAGTAAGTGTGCCACGTAAGGTGTCTGACGTCATCATCAATTATATAAAGCCTACCATTTATATGTACAAGACATGTTTCTCCATACTGTATCTTTTCGATATAGTCTGTCCCCCAAAAAAGAACAAGGAATTTAAATAATGTAAGTTGCTATTGAAGAGGAAATTAAAACTTAAACGAATCTTTAAAATAACAAATCTGGCAGTCGGCCATTAATATGCTCTACCTTTCATCGAAAAAGGGTGGTTACATAACAGAATCGTCATCTGCCCTCCATTTAAATTTACTTATTTTATTGTACAGTATCGTATTGTATAGTCTAATTTACTAAACTATGCTAACTTTGACTCGTCAAAAGTACTGGAATATAGATATGAAAAAAGAAGTCAAATTCGTAAAATTGCAAATAGAAACTGTTCATATACGTATAAAGCTTATGATCCTTGAATATATAATCTATATCTAAAAATGTCGAGATGATATCCACGTTAAACTATAATACGGGCGATGACATTCATTACATGAAAGCTATGCTAAGTAATACAATGATGTGTATTACAAGTATTTCAAAAATGTTTTACATTTGGCTGACATTATGATAAACTTTACAGGTGCATAAGAAATAATCCACTGTTATAAAATACCTTATCATGTTCATAGCTGTATGAAGTGTATCGCTTGATATCAATACACCGGGCCTATGTTACGGTTATTAGGTTATTCCGCCGCTTATAACAATAAAAAAATAATCCCCTACTCCCAAGGCCTCCAGAAGTTATCTACGGAGATAACTTGTTTATACATAGATGTAAAAATGCTTGTATCATGTCTTCAGCTGATTCAGATTGCTATAAACTTCTGGTTCCTATCGCAAGCCGTTATAAATATTACATAATTAAACGTTTTGTCCCACAAATATCCGTATTATCGCAGATTGCATGTCGTTCTGTGACAGATATGAAGATTTCAGTGATAGCTCGGAATGGGGAGTTGAAGCGGTGCTGTTGTTGAAACAGATTGTATTTACAGATGTAAGAGAGAGAGAGAGAGAGAGAGAGAGAGAGAGAGAGAGAGAGAGAGAGAGAGAGAGAGAGAGAGAGAGAGGCTCATCAGCAGAAATACTTCGGCCTCGTGGCCTCGGGAAGTTCTTTGAATTATTAATTTTTATGACGGGGTGGAACGCACTATCTTGTTTAACAATGATACATGTAGCTTTGTTTGTTTTATCTGTTGCTTCAACAAAAGAAAAAACAATGCTTAAAGAGATAGAAACAGGAAGCATATCTTGCCGGTGTTTAAATATCTATAAATGAATGATATATTCACATGCGACAACTTTTTTTATCCTTAAATTAGTTTAATCGTTCATTTATGCATGTATTAAACTTTTTCCGTTCCCCTTGAAGCAAACCATTCAAATCTTAAAGTCTAGTTTTTATGCTTCAAATTCCATGACACGATAAAAAAATTACTTCATTTATATTTCGGAAACAAATGACAAGTTCTCTGACTTTCGTTTTATCTATAGGCTATCCGAGAGAATCATTTCCGAAAATTAAGAATTTTTTTTTTAGTTTAATGATATTTGAAAAAAGTATATTCGTGGTCAGTGATCGTATTAATTAACATCATGTGTTATTAGATTTGTTGATCAACTCAACGAACGAAATCCGTGAAAATTGGTATTTAGGTGGCTCATTACACCTCGAAATAGTTTCTTATATCGGTTAAAAAAATTACCTGCTTATGATAAAATCATCATGGTGGATAAGAAATATATAAGTACAAAATGTGCAATTTTTGATGCACCATTTTATTTTCAATACTTTATTTCAGTAAAAATGAACAAAACCCCCAGGCGGATTCGAACTCATGATCTGCAGTTTACAAGCCTTGATACTTTTACCACTCGATTGATACAAATAAATAAATAAGACATTTAAATCGTTATGTTGTGACGAAGTGTCTTAAAAAGTATAATTATAGGTGTAGTGAAGTACCTTAATATCGACAGGTGAGGTACCTTAACAGGTTATGATGAAACAAACTTCCCATACTAAAAAAAACCCCATCATCAATGTAAGCTGAAATACCTCAGCAAGCATTGTATTTTAAGGGCACACATATTGACTCGGTTAAGGAGGATGATTCTCTATCATCTGTCTTCATGTCGTTTCTTGATCTGTCTGGCAAAGTGATAAACCAAGCAAACAAAATACGGAGAGAACTAATTAATTATCACAAAGACGCGTTAACTTTTAAGAGGACCTCGAAATATCCAAAAGAAAAAAATACAATCTGCCACTGAGAAATAACTCCCCAATAAAGCTTACAAAAAAGAATATACTTAGCGATAAAAAATTAACCCGAAGTTCTTAAAGAAAAATCATTTACCAATTAACTTCAAGAAATCAAATATTTGATCCGAATCTTTCTACATGTGTTTCCAGTTTAAACGGTTTTCATGACGGTAGTAAAATGATAATTATGTATAAATGTATTTAGGGAAGAGAGAGGAGGGAAGTATAAAAGTGAGTTGAATATATCTTTAGCTTGTCAATCGACAAATAATTGCAAGGAACCCTGTTATGTTATGTGACAGAACAGAGGTTAATTTTGGTTCATTTTCCTGCCGCGGGGAGGGAAAGTTTGCCGACATTGCTCGGGGATGGGTTTATCTACCGCTTGTCAAACTTGGATGGATTAATACCACTGATTTGTTTTGTTCCTTGCTATAAGAGAATTTTGCCAGTTTCTGGGTTTTGTCTGCGTATGATTTCGATCTTGTCTGCAAGGTGAAGTTGTCAAAGCCGAAGATCTTTCGAAGTATAGCAGGAAAAAAGTTGTAAAAAAAATCTCATTAATTTGCGTTGAAGTCTATTTCTACTGGAATTCTTGATTTTATAGCTATCATTTTTAGCATTGCATGTTTTTTATGGATTGTATCAAGTAAGTTCAGCTGAACTATAAACTAAAGCATATTTGAAACCAACATTATTTATCTTACAATGTTTCTTTTTTAAACAAATCTATGTATATTAAGGATTAAATCTAATAAATATATCTATGGTTTAACCCCCCTTGATGAGTTTATGGTTTCATCCATGAAATTAATGCTATTTACATTTGAAAATCAATATTTTAACAATCAAGAAATATTTATTTAGCAAAACATGAATCGCATTAAACTAATGTTAAAAGCCAATAACGGTAAATATTCCGGAGTTCTCCTTATGACGTAATGCGACAACCGAAATATTTTGATTTTTTTTTTACAAACAACACAAATTGTTTTAAGTTATCTTATTATATGTTTATTTCATCATAGCGTTTACGTTTCGTATATGATGAAGATGCATATCACTTTTTCGTACTCACACAAGACGTTTAAACTCAAGAGTCGATTATGCAGCTAATCGGTTCGTTTCACTCAATCCAAGCGGAATCTAATAACACTATATTGTGCAGCTAGCGACAATGCCATCTAAAAAAGAAACACTTACCTTTCAATTGGCAAGACAGAAATTTTCTAACTTATGACGTATGCATATTCTATGCTCAAGAGGTTAAAGGAAAATGAAAATATGTCGCGCAAACAGTTTCGCTATTGTTTCTTTTTTTCTGTATTTTTGTCCTTCTCAATTACCCTCCAATCTCCAGATTTAGGTAACCTTCCACACTCCTTCAGCCATCATTTACCAGCTAATTTTTCAGTGCTACATGCCTTTGTCGGGCTATATTAAATTTGAATCATTAAAAATTTAGGAAGCCTCCTGGAATTTCTGTGACACTTTGAAACAAACAACCTCAAGTGGAATAGCTTAGATTTCAAGTTGCCTTAGTGTTCTTTCATTTTATCCTCGTAGAGTTTCAAGGTCCCTACCGGCGTTCGCCTTCGAAGCTTTGCAGAATTTCAGAGTGCTTTGAGTGGCATTTGAGAACGCATACGGTCTGTCAAAAATTGTTACATGCATATATATATATATATATATATATATATATATATATATATATATATATATATATATATATATATATATACCGGTATGCCAAATTATTAAAGTTTCATAGTAAACAAATTTTACCATAAAACGCCTTGTATTGCGTCAATACCTGTTATAATTTTCCAGGTTACAACATATATGCATGGACTTATCTTTATGGAACAATATCGTGTAATATGAAACTGTTATGATGAAGCTAGAGAAAGTCGAGGTCTCTGATACACAATTATGTATGACACAAGTGATAAAATAAATACATCACTTTTAAAATTTGTTTTACTATATGAACATTTAATCATTTACGAAAATTGAACTACCCCACCCCCTACCCTAAATAAAAAACGAAAAACGCAGTCGAATAAAATAAAAAAAAGTTAAGCAAAAGGTTCATGTGGTATATCTTACGCTAGGGTTTCGAAAATATGGCGTTCGTCTTCGAATCTTTAGCTGAATTCCATATATCTTTGAGTACTATCGTGTGATTGGGTATGGTCTGCGGAAGAGAGAAAGCCCAATAAAAGTTGACAGCCAGACTCTACACAGATGCTAGCCTTCTAATGAATACAGAGGTTCTGTAATTTATTTTCAAAACGTGTGAAATGTGTTCGGAACAATAAACATGATTGAGACATATTAGTTCTGGTTTGATGTTTCTGACGTCATAGCAATAAAATGAAGAAGAGAAGCGGGAAGAAAGTTTTTTTGTCAATTAAAATAACAAATTTTGCAGGAAAGTAGTCGCTGTGGTTTCGTGATGCTTACTGTGTACTTTTACAGTTCAAAGTCCAAGGATTTGATTACATCATAATTTACATCATGGCACGTGACGTCACATCTACTTTTATACATCCGTTTCCCTGTGTTGTAGTTTGTAGCAGACACCTTATTTCAAGTTAAAGTTTTCCTCTTCTGGAATTTTCAGGAAATGTCTCATTTTTGGACGGCTAATTTTAGCAATGATTAACAAGGTTTACAATACTGCCACGATTTTTTTCTAATATGCAAAGAGTACGCGTGCTACGTTAGCGTGGGCGCCATTTTAAAGCAAGCTGCGTGTATATTTAAAATTATGAACATTTTTACATAAATATTTGGTCTGCATATTTTTTTTATAAACCTAATAAAGAAAGCGGTTGCAGATTTTATTAGAAATCATGCAACTTCAACCCGCCAGATTATTAATAAACATCCACGCTATTCTGATCTATTTCCAAACTATATTAAAGAACTTGCGATGTGTTTTGAAGTTTTTCAGATGTCGATACCTTGTACCGGAAGAGATACTGGGATAGCGGGATTGGAGCTGGGATTACAGATCTTCAATAAAAATGGGAGACCCATCAGGGGATCCCCCATGAAGCTGAAACTAAAGAAACAATGCAATGCCATAGGTCAGTGAAATTATTTGCAACTCAGACGAAGAGTGCTTTCTGCATTACTTTCGGTTTTTTAAAAAAGACTTAATCAGACATGGAGTAAATTGGATATGTTTTGATTTCAATCTATGATTGTATCAAGCTCCTTTTACTGGAAACTTGCAATAAATCGTATCAGCTTTGAATTACGATTTGACTCGGAAGAAGTTATTAACCGGAACTAATAATACTATATGCAAAATCCAAATGCTAAGAAAATATATATCCGGATTATCTATATTATGAACATTTTGCTTCTACACTGTGTCGGCCCTCTATGATTTTATAAAGCTATTATTAATTATCTTAAGGTCAATGAAAATTAAATCAATTGTAGAAATAATTCTTCATTTTGTGGTGTTTCAGTGGCGTCTGATTTGTGTAACTTTGACTGTTTGAATGGAGGGCGGTGCGGCCAGTACGGCTTCTGTGAGTGTGCGCAGGGATTCCTCGGACCTCGCTGTGAAAAATGTAAGAGACACACCTCTATAGACAAAAAGACATTCATTTTTTATTCATTTGTTATTAATGATATTTACACAATTTAATGACAGCCCTTTTCACAGGCAAACACTATCAGTTTGTATAGCTTAATAATGTAATTTTTTAGCTAAAATTTTCTCTCAATAAATAAATAAATTTAAATCTCTTAACAATACAACTACATTTTCTTACTCTGCCTTTCTAGTAAAATACGGGCAATCTTGTATCAAGATAAGAGAGAAACGTATTTGATTTATTTCATATATATCTACAGAGCAATTTTATAATTTTTCACAACTCAGCAGATATTTACTTATTTGTTACACTACGTAAATGATTACGTCTTTTTTCTGATAGTTACTGATGAATTTTCACCTTTCACAGCCATGTGCGACCCCGCGTGTGAGAATAACGGCACCTGTATGTCGCCGGAAGTGTGTATTTGCCCCGACGGTTTCTCCGGTAAAAGATGCGAGAGGGGTAAGGATGGGGCTAGCAATCAATGTATGTTGTGCGTTTGCTTTTTCTACTGGTTAAAATGCATGTGCATGGAAACGAGAAAAACAAAATTTGATTCGATAAGATATATCAATCAATTTTTAAAAGACTTCATTAAAATTGATGGCTTCAAAAGTACAATCACTAAAATGACATACTTGTAAACGTTGTATTGACGTTAGATATTTTGCTTTAAATTGTCTATTGCAGGTTTACATGTAAAACAACCAAACATATTTTGCTTTTATTTACTGACCATTAATCTACCGTGTTAATAACTTTTGTACGAAACTGTGAAACGCTCAAGGCTCCTATATAGTATCGTTTCCATGCAAATGATAGCTGCGTGTTTGAAATCATTTTCTTCATTTTAAAATTTAAGTAAAAAACCTCTTTTAAAACTTTCTAAACTTTTTTTAAACAGCTCTGTGCAAATCGCCTTGTCAACATGGCGGTCGATGTATTCAGGAGGATGTCTGCTGGTGTACATCCGGGTATCTTGGCAATGCCTGTCAATATAGTAAGTCGTTCTAGACTTCTATTATATATTGTATTAACTGAAAAAGAAAATCCTATATAAAAATAATTTTTCCCCCTTATTTATTTGAATTATAGTTATATTTCTTTAAATTCCACTACTGTTCAAAAGTTCCGGGCCATAATATGCATTTTTTCATTGACATATATAGTTTCGTATATTCCTTACTTAGAAAGTTTCATCAAGTTTTTTGAATTAACAGTTAAATTCGGCTGTATTAATATGTCTGGCAATATATTTTGACACGTTGCAGGCAAGTGTAAACCCAATTGTCAAAATGGTGGAACTTGCATAGGTGTAAATAAGTGTAGATGTCCAGTTGGTTACCAGGGTAACTTATGTCAACAAAGTAAGTCTAATACACAAAACCGGAAATAAATTGATACGAAATGATCAAACAATAGTTACTTATTTGAATCTAATATAAGCATGTAGATATTAAGTGAAAACAACCTACAACAGAAAATGAGCAGTAGTTACATAAAGTATCTGTCAAGATAAAAGCTATGGATTTGCACTGATGTTGAGGGTATCATATTCCTTAGAACGACCTTGTTTGATAATTCCTTACACTCTAAAGCATGCACCATAAAACTTGCACTTCAGCAGTACTTGTAGCAACGAGAATGTGTTCTTGATAACAAATCCGATTGTTTATTCTTCAATAATAGGAAGAAGTCGGCGGAGAAAGGGCATTAAAACTGGGTACTGGGGGAAAGAAGAAAAAGAAGAAGAAGAATAAACGGAAGAAAAAGAAGAAGAACAAGAAAAAGAAGAATAAAAAGAACAAGAATCTCAGTGATAAGAAAACAAAGAATCCCAAAAATAAGAAAGCAAGGACTCGACTAAAACTTAAACGTATGTATGATCTGTTCATTGATCTATAGGCAATATTTATTGTCAGATAGATTAATGAATTGACCCATAATGCATTGAGTGATCGTAGGAAAAACGCCATGGTTTCATACCTCAGTATTGTCTCTTTATTTGAAAACTAATTAATTCCAATAAAATTCTTATACTATGGGAGGGACATTTTTATCAACCATTTTCTTTAAACTCAAAGAATTGTTCATTTGAAGCTAAATCCATATCATATCTTTGTAGGAAAGAAAACATTACTAGCAGAAATCACCAGATTTGCAAGACGAAAACGTAGAAGGCAAGAAAGACAGCGCAAAAGAGCGCAACTAAAGAAGGAAAATGCTAAACGGAAGCGGAAACCTTTTGTGAGGTGATAAAACCTAAAACCGTTCCGAGATGGAATATTTTTCTACGGAAATGTTAGTGCTCTTACTTACACTACAAGTGCATTATGCCGGTTGAAATTATACGGGTCTCTAACTGACGCAACAGAAAAAAGGAACTTATGTGAAATATAAGTCCTCTCCTCATTGTCTGTGATATCCATTGTAGACGAACGAATGTGCAAAGAGAGCATTAGATGTATTCATTATTTATATATGCTTGTTAATAATATGTGACAAAAATATACATGTACTTGAGCATATGTTATGTTCATAATGTTTGCATATGCTTCCACGGAGACTTCAGATATCAAAATGCAATACAATATTCTGTATTAAGAATTGTCCGTGAAAATTAATGAAAATTTAACAATATTCGTAGATATACATCTTCAGGCATCTTTAAATTAGCTAGAAAGCTCATAAACTTGGCATTTATTCACAAAGCTGTGAGATATTGCCTGATTAATCGTGAAGTAAATCGGGGTTTTCTTAAATGATTTCTTGGAAGGAGGGTGTATATTTTATTTTATTTTTTCATAGTTAAAACCAATGATAGGTTACTTTATAAAAAAATTACAGTATTATGCAAGAATGGTATTCAAGTTGATGCATTAACATGCGACATTATTTTAAGCCGAAGTATTATAGATACATGTATGTACTTCATGTATCGGTCCAAAAAAAGAAAGATACTTTTTTGAAACCTTTATCTTTCTTTTAATAGATATTTGTTAATGAAGTTTCAAGAATCTCTCTCTCTCTCTCTCTCTCTCTCTCTCTCTCTCTCTCTCTCGTTAAATTGTCAATATTTGACGTTTACGCAATGAACAGGTATCAGTTTTTCAATGAAAGCAATGAGTTAAGTAATATTCATAAAAACATTGTACATTGTATATTTAAATACCAGAACCTACCACACATTGCAAAATGCCTTTTATTATTTATATTTATGAATAGCTTCGTTGCTATTTTGACAAACATGAAAACGAAAATAAATTATTTGATTCTAAAGAGATGCATGTTTTTGTTGGATTTTTCTGTCTATTTTTCACTCACCGAGATTTTGTAAAAAAGAATCTGTTGAGAGCGTTCGAAGAGAAATCTGAATGTAAGACCTACATGCCTACAACATTAGGCGTTTTTTGCCTAATTCCATCCTCCAGAACGATCCCATGCACCACCTTTGCTCTCCTGGTATCCGGAGGTCTTCAAATTTTTATTATTTTCATACAATATCGGGCTACTTTTTCCCAGAACGCTTTTCTGCTTCAATTTCTTGCTCGATTAACGAGAATTTTTTTTGGTGGTGTATGATTAATGATAACTGCCTAAGACAATGCAACCGAGGTGATGGATGAATTACAGATCCCAGCCAAATGGCTTCAATTTCGTGCGCGGAAGGCGTACAATATGTATATTGTGAGTTGAAGGATGTTTTTGGAACAATACAGGTGGTAATTGTGGAATGTTTTGTCAGATATCGGGGCGATACGGTGATGAAAGCGATGTTCCGCATGATTGGCTTCTAACAAGGTCCTGAAATGTTTTCATAGCCAGGAGAACAACCTCAAATGATCGCTGATGATTAAAGAGAGGCGGAATGCATGTTTACCCCTACATATAACGTTGAGAAAAAGAATTTTATCGTATTTTCTTTATCTATAAGATTAATGGAGCAAGACAAAAGATAAATCTAACCATTTCGAAAATCGTTAATGTTTTGGATAAACAGCAATTAATCGAATAGGAAAAAAAACTGAAAATGGTGAACATAGGATAACGTTTGCAAAATCGCTGAAAAGTTTTTATGAACGTTTGTTGACTAAAATCTTTGTAATATATAAAAACCAAACATTAAAGTTGATTTGAATGTGAGATTTAGAAAATACCAGAGAATCAGCATAGATTAAGATATGTCGCTGTTTTTGAAAGGTGTGTTTGTTTTTAGTTTTTAACATTGGAAATTTTTTGTGTTAATAACGGTTTTGTGAGAATTTGAAATTTTGAAATCAAATGAAAGCATCGTCACTTATAATTCTTATATTTCATATTACTGTTTATATTATATCATCTAATAACTTTAAAACAGGTCATCATATGAAGGGAAAAAAAAGAAAGTATCTTTTTTAATTCTTTTTATTTTTTTACATTAAAATAAATTCGCCATTACAAATGCCAGATAACCCAGGTTTTAGTACAGCTAGCAGCATTACCTTGAATATAACAGAACAAAGGTACAATTGTTTTTTAACAGATTTTCGAATTGTCAAAAGTGCTACTGTGTTTTTAAACACCGAATCGAATGGCTTTCTTTAAATTAAACATGACACCCCTGTCCCTATATAACATGTATATCGCTTTTATATTCACACTTTTTACAAACCATATGAATTTGGTAATATGTATATACATAAAGGGCCAAAAAGTGTTATTTCCCGCCTAATAAGTTCATATCTTAGACGCTAGTTTATGCAAAATGGCGACAAATGTCAAATGCATACTTTAAATTGCAAAACATTTTGATAATGATGTAACCCGTGGGAAATCTTTGAAGGCAACGAAATTAAAAATATGATTGATATAAAAATTAATAAAGATGTATTACATAAACATTGATGAATATCATCAATATTCTTTTACACAATGTTAAATATAAAAGAAGGATTTACTCATACAGGATCTGAAGTTACCAACCTTCTTTGGTTCGCAAATTCATTGACCTTATATAACATGTTCATTTTTAAGTAAGGTCTCTTTAATATTGCGGATAAAGATGTCCCTTACTTAAAGAAATAAATACATGTAAAGGACTAATCAAGGTTTAAATATTAATTGTTATAATGCTATTGTTAAATACTAATTCAAAGAGAATATTCAATGTACTTTTTAGTAATTGCCTGTGGAATGAAAGAAAGATAATTAAGCGCAGGAAAACTATTTGAAAGCAACACAATAATTTAATGTAAAATGATTTTAGAGAAGCCAACAAAGAACAAAAACGAAAAAGAAATGGTCAATATAAATGATGTACTTCAATACTCAAATGAAAAAAAAAATGAATTAAAAATGAGTAATTGCATGATTAAGAACTACTAGTATATATCATTGATACTAAGAAAGAAAATACATTGTAACAGGAAATGTCCGATTAGTGATATAGCAACCCATTTTATTCTAATTCACTTTAATATTGGGAAGATTTATTATAAATGTAAAATTTTAATAACATATTGTAAAGGAAAACATCAATTTTAGTATGATCTATAAAATACAGTTCATTTATTTGTTCCATACATTATACAATACATACATGTACTAACGAAAACGCGGCTTGATAATTTGCAAGTGTTTCAAGATAAGTTTCAAGTAAGTTTTTAAATTTTTTTATTTTAAATAAATATGTACAGAACAGAAAACAACATAGTTTATAAAGATACATGTAGTTTCATTTTTTTTTAAAATGCATGATTTTAAATGTAAGAAAATTCGATGTAAATGCTTATCCAATAACAAATCAAAAGTTAATTACACACATTAACGTGACAACATGTTGTGATTAAACAATATCTATATTGATTGTGGAAACAACAGCATTGATAATTAAAAACATAGCTACTACCCGGTGTATATATATATATTTATATATATATATATATATATATATATATATATATATATATATATATATATATATATATATATATATATATATAAAGCACTAAAAATGGCTAACGACACGAACAATAGAAATTGTCAAATTTTCGGGACAACCCGTCCCTTCTTCAGGACCAAAAAATAAATTATATAAGTAAAAAACAAAGAAAACAAAATCTAAAGCTACTACTAAACTACTTAAGAAACTATGAAAAAGAACAGCTACATTATACACATCATTTGATCACATTCTTAAAGGTGTTGATACTGTCGCCGATCGCTATGAAGTAATCAATCGACTGCCAACTTCACGCCTGATTAAGTTAATTAGCTAATTAAAATTGACGACCGAGTTAATAAATAAAAATTTGAACCCCCGTTGTTAACTCGTACGGCACATATGATATAGAGTCGACTTTTTGATTAAAAAGAGATAAAATTAAATGAAAATAAATAAATAAATAAATGAATAAATAAATAAATAAATAAAATTAAGAAAAAATGATTTACAAATAAAAGGTAGTAAAGAAACTAATAAATGAAAGAGGCGCAGTTGACAGATTAGATAAAATTACTATGTGGGTTTCAGGTGATATATGGCTATGAGACGTTCATTTTAGTGAAGTCCATTTGTTTGTTCATGCCATCAGGTCTGAATGATTTGAGTCTGTGCATCCAGAACTTTTCTTTGCTTTTCCTCTCCGCGTCTGTCCAATTAGGATTATGGTCAATAACCAATACTGTCATGTCTTCCCATTTGTGGCCACTGGTATTAAAATGTTCTCCGACGGGCTCCTTGACTTTTTTGGTCTTTATGGTAGAGCGGTGGTTGTTGATCCTTCTGCGGAGGTCACCTGTTTCACCGACGTATTGCTTAGAGCAGACTTTGCAACTGATGAGATAGATGCAGTTGTCTGTGCGGCAAGAAGTGTTGCCAAATATCTTGTACGTGCGACCCGTGGTGGTGCTCTTAAAACTGTCCGCGTTGGTGCTGTATTTGCACAATAGGCACCTGACATCGGAACATGTTTTAAAACCGCCATTTGGCAACGGGTTGTCTAATCTTGCCCTCACTACCATATCCTTTAAGTTCCTCGGGCGTTTAAACGCAGCCATTGGTGGATCCTTGAAAAGATCAGCCATTCTTTCGTTAGTGTAAAGAATGGGCAGATTATTTCTAAGGATGCTGTTGAGGTTCTTAAGGGCGGGGTGATATGTAGTGACAAGTGGAACCCTGCTTTTGTCTGTTTTCTTTTTGTATTGTAAAAGGGTTTTCCTGTCTTTTGTAATCATCTCATCAATTGCAGATTGAACTGTGTGGGCTTTATAGCCTCGATTACACAGATGGGATTTCAATATTCTGCTCTGTTCTTCAAAGATCTCATTAGAAGAACAGATTCGTCTGATTCGGGTTGTTAATCCTTTAGGAATTCCTCTAAAAGTATGGGGAGGATGGCAACTCGAAGGCTTGAGGTAGAGGTGAGAATCAGTGGGTTTGGTGTGGAGACTGAATTTTATTTCACCATCTTCCAAGGTGGATGTAGTATCCAAAAATACATTTTTGGAACTAGATATGTCCACTGTGAATTTAATCGAATTGTGGAAGGAGTTGGCAAAGGTGATGAAGTCAATCACCAGAGCATTTTTCCGAAGGCTAAGACTAAAGGAACGCTTCTCGCGCAAGGACTCCAGCAATGATCACACAGACGAACCTCCTCCGCCCTTGCACAACTTAGAAGAACATAAGTTGTACAGACTCAAAAGTACTTGGGAACCGCCACCGGGCAAATGTGGAGCACTTGAGTCTTACATTGATGCTGTTGAGTCAGACATTGAGAAGCTCCTCACCAACCAAAAAATCGTCCCTGACAATCTGACGAAAGAAGAAAGATCTGCTCTAAAAAGATTGAAAAACAGGGACGACATAGTCATAAAGAAAGCAGACAAAGGATCCACAGTGGTTGTCCTAGACAAACAAGCGTATTTAGCTGAAGCCAACAGACAACTAACAGACGATCGTTTCTACAAGAAACTGGACTCTGATCCCACTGAAGAGTTTTCAGCTCTCATCACTGACACCCTGGACAAAATGTATGAAAATGATGAGATTGGTGTTAATGTTTATGAAACGCTTCGCCCAACCAACTGTAGACCGGGTCAATTTTATCTGCTTCCAAAAATCCACAAGGAAGGAATGCCTGGGCGCCCTATAGTTAGTGCCATCGGACACCCCACGGAGAAAATATCTGAATTTATAGATTTACATCTCCGTCCACATGTAGAAGATTTGCCATCATACCTCAAGGACACTACACATTACCTGAATAAAACACCTTCCTCTGGCTTGCCAGACCATACTCTTCTCGTTAGAATGGACGTCACGTCCTTGTACACGAATATTCCTCACGATGAAGGTATCGAGGCCTGCAGGGAGGTATGGGACAGTAGAGCGATTCAGCAGCCGTCAACCGAATCTCTACTCAAGCTCCTTTAACATGTTCTCAAGCTGAACAATTTCATGTTCAATGGCGAACATTATATACAAATAAGTGGTACAGCTATGGGCACCAAAATGGCTCCCTCTTACGCCAACATATTTATGGGAAGATTGGAACGCAGCCTGCTTCTCAGAGCTCCTTTCAAACCTTTGAGCTGGTTGCGGTTCATTGATGATATTGAGATGAAATGGGTCGAAAACCGAGACTGCCTAGATGACTTCATCACCTTTGCCAACTCCTTCCACAATTCGATTAAATTCACAGTGGACATATCTAGTTCCAAAAATGTATTTTTGGATACTACATCCACCTTGGAAGATGGTGAAATAAAATTCAGTCTCCACACCAAACCCACTGATTCTCACCTCTACCTCAAGCCTTCGAGTTGCCATCCTCCCCATACTTTTAGAGGAATTCCTAAAGGATTAACAACCCGAATCAGACGAATCTGTTCTTCTAATGAGATCTTTGAAGAACAGAGCAGAATATTGAAATCCCATCTGTGTAATCGAGGCTATAAAGCCCACACAGTTCAATCTGCAATTGATGAGATGATTACAAAAGACAGGAAAACCCTTTTACAATACAAAAGAAAACAGACAAAAGCAGGGTTCCACTTGTCACTACATATCACCCCGCCCTTAAGAACCTCAACAGCATCCTTAGAAATAATCTGCCCATTCTTTACACTAACGAAAGAATGGCTGATCTTTTCAAGGATCCACCAATGGCTGCGTTTAAACGCCCGAGGAACTTAAAGGATATGGTAGTGAGGGCAAGATTAGACAACCCGTTGCCAAATGGCGGTTTTAAAACATGTTCCGATGTCAGGTGCCTATTGTGCAAATACAGCACCAACGCGGACAGTTTTAAGAGCACCACCACGGGTCGCACGTACAAGATATTTGGCAACACTTCTTGCCGCACAGACAACTGCATCTATCTCATCAGTTGCAAAGTCTGCTCTAAGCAATACGTCGGTGAAACAGGTGACCTCCGCAGAAGGATCAACAACCACCGCTCTACCATAAAGACCAAAAAAGTCAAGGAGCCCGTCGGAGAACATTTTAATACCAGTGGCCACAAATGGGAAGACATGACAGTATTGGTTATTGACCATAATCCTAATTGGACAGACGCGGAGAGGAAAAGCAAAGAAAAGTTCTGGATGCACAGACTCAAATCATTCAGACCTGATGGCATGAACAAACAAATGGACTTCACTAAAATGAACGTCTCATAGCCATATATCACCTGAAACCCACATAGTAATTTTATCTAATCTGTCAACTGCGCCTCTTTCATTTATTAGTTTCTTTACTACCTTTTATTTGTAAATCATTTTTTCTTAATTTTATTTATTTATTTATTTATTCATTTATTTATTTATTTATTTTCATTTAATTTTATCTCTTTTTAATCAAAAAGTCGACTCTATATCATATGTGCCGTACGAGTTAACAACGGGGGTTCAAATTTTTATTTATTAACTCGGTCGTCAATTTTAATTAGCTAATTAACTTAATCAGGCGTGAAGTTGGCAGTCGATTGATTACTTCATAGCGATCGGCGACAGTATCAACACCTTTAAGAATGTGATCAAATGATGTGTATAATGTAGCTGTTCTTTTTCATAGTTTCTTAAGTAGTTTAGTAGTAGCTTTAGATTTTGTTTTCTTTGTTTTTTACTTATATAATTTATTTTTTGGTCCTGAAGAAGGGACGGGTTGTCCCGAAAATTTGACAATTTCTATTGTTCGTGTCGTTAGCCATTTTTAGTGCTTTATATATTCAGTTTACTGGCTTAGTATCTATATATTAGATCCGACACCTTAAAGATGCCTAGTGTTGTTGATTCTATTCAGTGCTTTATATATATATATATATATATATATATATATATATATATATATATATATATATATATATATGCGAGTAGAACATCTGTGAGAAAGTTTTCGATATTTGAAGTATGTATAAAATAGATTTTGAAAATAATCTGATTTACTTTTCAGATGATGGATATGATTTAAATTAATTCAATAAGTATGATTAAATTTTTTTCAATGCTATTAATTTTTTTTATAAACATAATAATATACCATGCAGAAATGCATGTACAGCTAAAAACATTCCGCAATGGCTACAGTATCTGTACATTTGTTCTATGTAATAAATTATGATAGTTTTTCCTTGAACTTTTAAGACGTTGACTGGTAAACAAAAGAAAAGTACAAAGTTATGTCCTATAGATTAAAACGCTCGTCTCATCCTGATAAGATGATCACGAAATCCATGTTGGATCAAAGCCATCGCACCAAAATCATAGCCTCGAACTCATCAACAAAAAATAAGTTGTTTTAGAGGCAAATTTGTTTTCTCCTGAGCTTTAAGATTAAATCAAAACGTCTTAAATCATCATATATCATGATTTACCTAGGTAGTTTATTAGGTGTACTATTGTTATTAGAATTTTGCACTATACCAATATTTTTTCAAAGAATATAAAACAAAACAGTTTTAATTTTGGGGTTTTTTTACCACAGAGTTGTCGTAATTATGAAGATGATAGTTGTAGAATATTATTTATGAAATATCAATAAGCATCCAAAGCATACAGTCATAGTTTTTGTCCGTGTTTAGTCCTTAAAGGGACTTGGACACGATTTGACTTAAAATTTTCAAATTTTATTTTTCCATTTTCAATGTTTATACTGAAAAATATAGAAGTTACGAATGCTATGTCAAAATTTGAAAGTCAAATATCAAGTTATAAGCAAAATACAGAGTTCAAAATTCTTTATTTTGTAAACAAAGCTCGAATATTGTCATTTTTTACATATGTGCTGTATTGGTATAAGTTTCAATCAAATGTATCTTTCTTTTGTTGAAAATAGTATTTATGAAGATACTGAATTAGTTTATATTCTTTTTACAAGTCATTATATCTAAAAATGGTAATTCTCTACATTACATTTTTTGTAAACAACTATTAGACTCGAGCTTTGTTTATATAACAACTAATTCTTATCTCTGTATCTCGCTTGTAACTTGACTTTAACATTCAATAGTTTGGTCAATCATTTAAAATGCAACAGTAAACCATTCTATATATAAAAAATAAAATTAAAATTGGTGATCTCAAATCGTGTCCAAGTCCCTTTAATTGAGAGAAATAAATTAAATATTCGACAAAAGAATAACTGCTTTAATCATACATAATATATAGTAATAGTCTGTAGAAACTACAAATCTTTTTCCGGCTAAAATAAATATCATTAAAATAAATATCACTAATATTTCCTAAAACTTAAAAAAAAAACAATTACACTAATAACATTATTGTTGTAAGTTTACATCATATTAAAACAAAACAAAAATTTAAGAAAGTTATTTTGATGATATATAAATTTTATGAAAAATTCTAATGTAATTCATTAGTTTTACTATAATTTCTCACATGAAAACTGTAATCACAGACGCTAGTGTTATATATAATTTTAAAAATTTCTGTAAACGTAATCTAATGTTTTTAAAGAATTGAACCATAATCTAAGGCGATGGCCCTATGCTAGGATCATGAAGCAATTTTAGACTTATTAAGTAAAAAATTGTACACTGTCTTAATGTCTATTGATTGAAAACACTGAAAGAATTGAAGTACCATTAAAAGTGTCTCGATATAAAGTTGTTTATTAAAATATTCAATTGTCATTATACAATAAACCATCATCTTATGAATGACTCAAATTTTGACTTGGTGTACATTAAAGATGTCTTGATGCTGCCTCATGATCATAGTAATAGACAACCAAATCCATAGAACTATTTTTATCTCATATTTCCTTACTATTGATATGACTTATGTGGTTATTTTCTCAATTTGGCAAACAAATACCTGTTTTGTGTAAAACTCTAATATTTTACTAAACGTTTTTTTGGTAAGAAAATGCGACAAGAGCTGCACTTTACTACAAAAGAAGAAGAAGAAGAAGAATCACGATTAGAATTACATTCAATATAAAACATAAGTTAAATTGTTATTTATAATAGCTTTACATACAAAACTTTTGTCAAAAGGCCTTTCACCGAGAAACACAAGCATAACAGTCTTCAAAGAGATTACGGATTAGGTTTTGATATTTTTAAAATGTAAAAGCTTTTGTTTTTGTTTGATGTATTATTGTGTATCTTAGAGAGCATTGGCCTTTACCTAGTTAGTTAGAGATTTCAAATCTTAAATTGTGTTATATAAAATAAATAATAATTCTAGTATTTTCATTACAACCCCTCCCTAAAAACAAGAAACTTTCTATTATAAATCTACGTCAAAAAGTAAACTTTCAAAGTTTCCTGTTCAAACTTTTCATAGCTTTACATGTATGCACAAGATGAACATTTTCTTTATTGCAATTAACTAAACGAACAGGAACTTTTATATGAATTGAATCAAAAGTAGGTCCAAAAATATTCCTGATATTAAAAATTTACACATGCCACCAGGTTCTTTCCTTTTTTAGACCAGTAACCCTGTCCTTAGGAAAGAGTGCGTTCACTTCAGGTTCAAAAAGTTCATCGTCGTATTCAAGTATCTCTCCAACAGAAGCGACACCGAGTCGAGATAAATGGATTATCACATTAAACGCCAGTTTGGAACCAAACTTTGTACTGCAAATTTACTCATCCGTTCGGAAACAAGTTAACAACGGTGCCAGTTATTTTCAGATGGCGCATAGACCGGGAATATATCTAGTTTTAAAATTCTTAATAAATTTTCTTCTCGTAATGATATTTTGGGAAGTTAACAAGTGTGTAAAATAAAAATGAAAAAAGGTAAAATGGGGTTGATGCAGATGTTGTAAAACAAGAAATATTAAGAAATAATTGTACGCGGCATGACAAGGATGTTAAAGAATCAAGCGTTTAATTATGCACCGATGGCTTCGGTTATATTCGCGAAAGATCCTTTAATAAAACAAGACCCTGAATCGGGAAGCAACCCAGCTATTATCCAATATCTTGTTCTCCTAAATCAAACGCAAATTAGATACAATTCTTTATCTCTGAATCAGGCAAGCTGCGGTTTTCTGCGAGACAAAATTTGGCAATTTCTACTGTGAGAGTAAGTAGATAATTTACGAAAGATGTATTGCCTAGAAGACAGGTATGTGTTCGTCCTCTAAGTAGCAAACTATCAATACATCTATTACTATCTCTCTCTCCTGCTCTACTACTACAAACTTGTATACTGATCAAAGACAGGGAATCACACGGCAATAATATTTTGCTTATTAGGGGAGATAACCCCGCTGGGACGCGCGTGTTCGATTAGATTGAGACTGTTTTCTTACTCATACTTTCAATTTGTTTTTATGGCTTTTTAAAAGAAACGACGCTGCCTGTTGTTTCAAAAACTTTGATTTGATTTGCAATTACTCCGAATCACACTAATCTCCTTTGACATCTCAGTGGTAAGTGTTTACATCTGAGGGCGTGCATGATGATAACGTTCAACATGTGTTCCCGCCTTAACTTTAAAATCTTCGTAAAATAGCGGGGATCCTAATGATTTTTAATACTTTCTTTTTTGGCCCGATACGCTTTCTAAGTGCAGTTTTATTGTTTATCTGCAAATATCATTTAACCGTAGATTAAATGGCTGACACAAGGTGCTCGTCGAAATCGGATCACAAAAATCTCAGTGATTATGTATTAATTTATCTAGACAAGTGGTAGATTGCGGATGCCCAAACTTCATCTCAGTAAAACTCGCTCAGTTGGATGGGGTTTGTCTCGAAGAATGACAAGTAGACTCTTTATCGGGCCGATCTCACACGAGTAATGGGGAAATTATATACATAAATGTTGCACAGACAAAGTTTAAACAAGGTTTATCAGCCGAGGTGCCTTTATTTGACAACTGAGAAAAAAATATGGTTAAGCATCTCACCAATAATATCTGCTACACTAGACGCTCTTTTTTCTAACCCCTTTCTCTTTTTCTTCTAGCTTTTCATCCAATTTTCTCGAATGATTTATGAGTCTGGTGCAGAACCCTTCCATAGATCATAAAACTAGAATGCATCAAAAGAAGGGGTTCTATCTTGATTAAGAATCTTGTTAATATTAACGGAGTTTAGCTTGCTGTCATTAATGTAACGAACTTCACATTTTACGGGAATCAAAACAGCGTTCTTTCGTCTGGCTGTGATGGTGGAGTCACTCCGCGTCAATGTCTCAACGTATTTAGGGAAACAGAACAAGATTTACAACTTATTTCAATAATGTTATCAGAGGTATAAAGACAGATATTCTTAATTACATTACTTCCTTACTTTTTAGTGTAAGAATAACTTTTCCTCTTTATCAGTTGTCTCGAATTTTTTCTTCTTTCTTCTCTTTTTCTTAGTGGGTTTTTCCCCACTCTCTTTTTGTTCTGCCTGGTAAATTACTAAATACTATGCCAAATCTTGATCGACACATCTGTTCTGTGTTTGACAATTTAAAAGCAGACGAAATATTTCAGACAGAATATTTTTTTCTCAAAACGTAAACTTTGACTTATATTTCTTTAAATTGATGCTTGTCTACAAGATGTGTTTTTGAGGTTGGGGATTTGCCATCGTAAGTTTGGGTTTGTCAAAAACAATTTCTTATCCTATTTTAAAATTTTAGTCTTTATGAATTTTATAATTGTATTTCAAGGCTATCAGTTTTAGATAAAGTGTTTATGACTTTTATTATTTTACTACTAAAAGTACATTCATTATTTTTACACTAATCTATAAAATTAATTCGCTTGGCAGTTGGCACTCATGTGGTATTCTAAATATTCTTACATATACCAATATCATATGTCACCCTTTATGGTTAAAACCATATGAGTATATCATTGATAATAATGGCAGATTTCTACATAAAGATAAGAAAATATGTCAAGTAGAAATGTATAAAAATAATAATGACATGACACCATTTTTTTTTTAATTTTGGCACGCTCATAATAGATCTAACCCAAAACAAATATTATTCAAATTTTGGCTAAAACATCGTTCTATCTTATTTCCTGCGTTAAAATATATTACAAATACTGACCTAAAAACCATTTTTTTTCTTTTATTTTTGAACGTATTTGAGGCATAAGGACATTTGAAATCAGGGGTATTAACAAAAAGGACCTTAAATGAATGTTTTACACAATAAGTATCCCATCTGAAACTAGTTGTTATCATTGTTACAGCGTTTATTTAATTTACGTTTTCTTAATAATTCATAATTTGCTTTCTTTTGGTGTGAAATACTTTTGTTTAGAATTTTAGATCAACAAATAACACATCGTTCGACTGCAGTATGATAATTAACACACTGGACAAAATAAATAAATAAATATTACGGGGAAAAACACTGTCCACCAAATGAAGTATATTCAATGTATTGCAATAAAAAGTATACACGATTTTTAAATAAAAATCAATTCTAAAACATGTTTTTCTATTTTTTAATAGATATCACCCTTTTGTAGCATTTTGAAGTATATTTCATTAACTTTCCAAATATTGTACATTATATGGTGTATATATATGTTTGTTGAAGATTCGCATTATGTACGCTTTCAAAACAAAAACCACTTGATTAATGCACTGTTGCAGTATACTAAATGTGAAATGAAGACACAAACAAATCAACAATGGAAGCAAATCATTGCAAAAGAGAGACAACCAATTTACGGTCATAAGTGTTTCAGGGAAAAAAATATACCATGGTTTGATAGAAACACTTCATATACTTCATGTGTTATTTATTTTCTTTAAAGAGGTTCGATCCTCTGATTTTGGGTATCCATTTTGTGTCACCTCTAGTCTGGAAATTCTGTGTCATATATAAATTCTACTTGTAAATTCCTTTTTTACAATGCCAATTAAACTCTATTGAATAAAATAGTGAAGAAAAAATTACATATTTAGAGAGTGTAGTTAGGGACTATATTTTGTGGTGGAAGGTTTTTAAGAAGAAAATGAACATTTTTCATAACTAAGTTGTTTTAGAGTACCGTAATTTTAGCTTTCTTATTTTCCGTGCAGAGCAAATTTTCAGATGGTTTATGCATTGGGATATCTTTGTATTGTTTCAAAAAACATATTTAAAAATATTTCAATATTTCTATCAACATATATTGGCATGTTTAAGTGATATTTCATAAAATTAAAGAAAAAATAAACTCCAATTTACCCCTAAAATTAGCTTATTTTATGCCGTATCTCAAAATTTACATTATAGACCCATACTTTTGGTTTTATTTTCTGAATATTTAAGTTTCTTTTGACAAGTCTGTCATAATTTGAGAAAAAGTTTAAGACTTTTAAATTATTTAATTGCATGTTGAATCGTTTATGAATAAAAATAGTATTTTCCAGTGCAAAAAGGTCAAAATATCAATAAGGTGAAGAAATTGCAAACTCTTTCATTATGATAATTTTAATTTTATTAACTCTAAATAATGTAAATTTGTATTTGAAACCATGGTTCATTTCGATAAAAAAATATAGAGGGAAAAGCGATTTATGTGCAATTTGCACTTTCAGTGCAGAGAGGTCATATTAAATACACCTTAGCACCGAAAGGAGCATATAGACCCCAAAATTTTGTTTTGAATTTTGGTTTAGATATGTGTGTAGATATTTAAAAAATACTTTAGAAAATAAACTTAGAGACTTTTGATCGCAGGATCCAACGTCCTTAAATTATTATGTTGATATGTAAAAAGTGCATCCGCCAGATATCATTTGACGGGTAAAACTACTGCAATGTCTATTATTATACATATACTAAGCATAGCCATCGTTTAAAAGCGTGCATAAAATTTGATATAAAATCGGACCAAGCAGCTTTAAAAGATATACATGTATATACATATCCAATGTTATGTTAAAAATGGCGTTTAATTTTCTTCTTTAAAAATAAAACCTCATATATCTTTTCAGTGCATATTATTTTTAAATGTCTCTTAACTTTCAATTTGTGTTAAGGGTTTATAAATTCTGTATGTCTTTTAGGATAAATTCTCCACTTAACTGTCTCTTTATTTTTCATAAATGTTATACATCATATGAAATTTTAGATGGACAATTTATTTGCATATTAAATGCGTGTTGACCAAACAACAAGGGGAAAAGCAGGTTTAATTTGCGTTTGAAACTCATTGTAACTGATTCTGATGCAAGTTCTGATCTTTAAATTTTTTATAAAACAAATGAATCTTAAAACTCTTCCTTGAGGAGATTGAACAGAATTGTAACTGTAGCGGGCAAATTCTTAATATGTCAAAGTTGGTTGCTGAATATTGTGATAGTACAACACAATTCAATACAAGGAAAGGGTCCTCTAATGATAAATTGGGAAATATCTATACCTTTTGTTTATTAAGAAGTATTATCAAATCAACTTATCTATACAAAAAATAGACAAGCAATAATTATTTTAAAGTAGATCCAGTGTTCTGTGACGTCACACTTTTTTGTAAAACTTTGAATTCTTTAAAAATTGTGCAAGATAGTTTTATTTATTTTATGTGAATATAATCACATGGATGTAATTAGAATTATTGGTAGGTTAAAGATATTTTCGCATCTTAATTTTACACTAAATTTCCAAATTTTTATATATTCTATCTATGCAAAGGGGAGATAACTCTTTTTCTGACTTTTCTGTCAGTTGTATGTCTAAATGCTATAGTTTTTCTTATTCCAACGATTATTTTAAAATATTTTTGTAATTTTAGTTTTCTGATAAAGTTGACATTAACATTAAACAAGAAAAACAAATTTCTGCCTACAAGATTTTACTTTTAACAGAAAAAAAATACATTTTTCTAATGCTAAAATATGCTTTAGTTTATGTTTATCTGGCATCTCAAAAAGTGTGATGACATGTATATTTTTTCTAACAATTGATGACATTTAAGTCTATTAAGTCGATATCAGTTCGGTTTTTCAACTTTCCTCAGAGAATTTTACGAGTATGGAGCTAGCCTTAAGCATTTTGCGGTGGTTTGCATTAATAGTATGGCATTTCATTATTACCAGTTTGTTTCACGGTAACATGATTGTGTTTGTCTTGTTTCGAGTACTATTTACTGTCCCATATTTACTTTACATAATCATGTGTATTATTAAAGCAAATTGGACAGATATTGAATTTAATATCCTTATCAAATACAATGTATACAAAGTGAACGGTATGCATGTACTTGATATTAAAATTTTATAATATTCCTCATTTATGCAATAGCATTTTAGTGCAGACATATTTTATTGGATACTTTGCCCTTTATAAAAAATCTTGTTTTTGGTTTCTCTTTCATCTTAAACTTCAGTTAGTAGATGATTGATGACATTGTTGTTTTGACATTTGTGATATATTCAGTTGTACTTTTATTATACTTAATTGAAAACCTTCCACAATATTTTTTTTCTTTATAAATATGTGGCATATAATGTAGATAATACTTGTATGCCATTAATCATCCATTTATTGAACAAACAGGATTTTTCTTTAAAAAAAAAGCTCATTTTAATTCTTGGACAGTTTATTCAAGAAAACAGAAAGAAACAATAAAATCACTCTTTTAAAATTTTGTCAGAACAAAAATCTCTGTTTACAAAATTAAAATAATACTTTTCAACGCATGTGTGCATATCATCAGTTTAATTTTAATCTCATATCTCTCTGCATGACCTCTCTCCTAGAAGAACTCTCTCTATCAAGTGATAAGAGAATCACTAAAACTCCAGGACGCATCTCACAATCATTTTTTTTTCATTGGCACAAAATGTATGCTTCTGCTAAAATTAACTCAAAAGACTAATTAATCAAAGATAATCATGCTAAATGATAATACCTGACGTATATCAATAACTAAGGTACATATAATACATGTATTCAGCACTGTGGAGGGACAAATATTTTGTCGTAGATATGATTATATGTATATCACAGATAAGCCTGATCAGCCGAGCATATTTGTCATTTGACAACAATATACAGGTTAAAGAGCATTTTAACTTACTCAATGATTCTAAACTTCTACAATTCATGTTTAAAAAGGAAAGAAGATCGTTGGTCGTGGCTATTTTTAAACCTTTCTTTCAAAATGAAATAGATTTTTAAATCATTCTTTATATACAATCAGAAATCAATTATTCAGTTAATTTCATTTAAAGTAAGACTAATCGTTTTACCAACTTTTGATCACATCCTCCTTGATAATTTCTAAAAACTAAAACGTTATTGTTTATTGCTTTTCAAACTAAAGTGTTATTGCTTTATTGCATATCAGTTTTTGTTTTGCTGTTGTGCAAAATGAGTTCATTTGAAGAAAATGTAAGAGAAAATGATGATAAGTAATACTATTCATAAAAAAATAGAACCCATATACCAAGTATACAGAAACAAACCCATATCATAAAATTAACGACGTAACTATTAAAATTACATTGAATGTTAGTTTGAACAAAAAATGATAATGATTAAATGTGTTAACGAGTATTTGTTTTACCTGCAACAATTTCATATTTAGGCCTACAGTAACACTTAGGGTAAGTGAATGACATTTACTTTAAAATAAGATTTCTTAACATATTTAAATACATAAAAAGTACAGTTTACTTTGGCCCAATACATTTCAAAGTTCAGAAAAAGAGAGCAAAATTATACACTATTTAAAACAGTCGCTCATTCAATTTCCAGCATTAGAAACCGGAAAAGGAAGTGATGTAACCGGAGACCAGAATGCGCGCGCATTCTATAGAATGGTACATCCCCAGCAGCACTGTTGTGGGTAGTCGGGGGCGTGGACCTTCCTCTCCAGTCCGTAGATCCAGTAGCGAGTGCTCACTTCGTCCCACGTGTAGTGTACCTCAGTAACGGGAACGGCTCTTAGTTGTTGTCGCTGTTTAAGAATGTTTGAAATTGTTTTAAAAAATAAGATATCAAAACAATGAACAAATAACGTTCAGATGAAGTAAAAACTTTTTTAAAAAAATGAAATTTCTCAAAATTGGTTAAAAGTGATGAGAAGTATGGAAATTCAAAAGTCAGTAGAGTGATTCCCTGCTTACCTGTTTAAGTAATCTCTCGTTAGGGAACGCCCCTTTGTGCTGGTTTACAATTCGGATAGAGTTCTGATTGATCTCAGCAATCGGGTAAGAGGTTATTGGGAATACCTATCAAACAAACGGCAAACTTAATGTACATCTTTTCACACAGTTTCTTTAAACATGTTTCAATTTTAATTGACAGTTTCTGTATTTCACAAAATGACATCTCTCTCTCTCTCTCTCTCTCTCTCTCTCTCTCTCTCTCTCTCTCTCTCTCTCTCTCTCTCTCTCGTTGTTTTACAACTATTTACCTGATCCAGAACTTGTTCAAACACCATCTCGCCGCCTACTTCTTTGACAAGATGATCAGGCATGTCCGATCGCTCAATCACGTGCTCTCCTAAATGATTTGTACTGCAATGCAAAATTTTACATTTGCGAGATCAAAACAGGACAAACATTGGCATAAAACAGTAAAAACATCCTGTAAATTATCTTACATCAAATATAATTTCTTTAAAAAAACAATTTATATTTGCATATTTTTAAATCGAGTTCAACTTCAATTGTTTTGCCTGAAAATCGATTTTGATTTCTTTTCTTTTGTTTTCTTACAACTATTTCGTATTTACAATTAATATTGACAGCAGTTGATGGCACGGCAAACTGGTACTTTATTACAAAATTATACCACTTTTACCACTCGTAAATTAGTTCTTTAAAGGTTGAAAAAATCTCATGCCTAACATGAAAACTTACAATGTAACTACGAGTCCTATGTGAGTCTTGATGCGGGACTTGGTACTTACAATGTTACTACGCGTTCTATGTAAGTCTTGATGCGAGACTTGGTACTTACAATGTAATTACGCGTTCTATGTAAGTCTTGATGCGAGACTTGGTACTTACAATGTAACTACGCGTTCTATGTAGGTCTTGATGCGAGACTTGGTACTTACAATGTAATTACGCGTTCTATGTAAGTCTTGATGCGAGACTTGGTACTTACAATGTAACTACGAGTTCTATGTAAGTCTTGATGTTCCTGTAACCGTCACACTCATCGCACGTGATCCTACCGTCTCCACCGCATCTATGACAACTGTAAACCACAAAGCACAGAACTTTATGACATACTTAACCAAACACGGATACTTCACGAATTTCACAAGAAGGTAAGTTCAATTTAGATCAAAGACTATCTGAAATGTCATTGCTTTTTAAATAAAAAAAATATTGATTAAGAAATAATCTTTCTTGATGAAATTCTTCTCACCTACAGATTCCGTCACCATGACAACGATGACAGGTGTTACGGACATGTTGACCTGTGTTAGGATCAAAGTGTTCGTGGAACCCCCGCCTATCGCACGCCTCACACTCAGTCTGACCCCAGCCATGACACTCCCAGCACCGGAAGTAACCTTGGGCGTCACATCGATGACAGGGCTGTTATAAATTTTTGTTTTTAAATCTGGGAAATTTTTTCACAAGTTACTGCTCTTACATCTATATTCAGTTTTGTAAATTTGAAGGGTGGTTTTTTTTATTACTTATCCTAGTGCTGAAAAGCTTCAGAAACATAAAAAATGCAGATAATATGAACGCACAAAACTGAAAGATCAAAAAAACCTTACCATAAAACGATGCAAAGCGACATAAAACGGGAATTTTAAGAATGCTAAATACTTTCATAGATTCAAAAATAAAAATAAATCTTACCCGGACGGTGGCGGTATGCGGGACCTCCATCTTCTTGACGTGTGTGTGGAACATGCTGTCCGCCAGACAGTGGATTTGCCAGGGTGGTGGAGGGATGCCGTTCTCTGGGCCGTCCACGGGACCCCCACGGTAAGGCACGTGCTGAAACCCGGTCTTCCTTGCCTCCGTAAACGTCTCCAAAGTGTACTACAACACAGATAATTCAAGTTATTGTTTATATGTATTATCAAAATATTTCAGTTTTGATTTTTCAGTGATTTGTTTTTTCTGTCTAGCAAATTAATTTTGAAAATGTCAGATGTTTATGCAACGCTGATTACAAGTGAAGAAAGCTTTAGAATACCGCAGAATTAAGTCACCCTGATGACTCTTAACAAGCGACGACTCGGGGCTTATTATGTCATATATAATAAACATTGATAAATAATTTTATTTTATTTTTTTATTTATTTATTTTTGTTGTTGCTAAAATAACAACTAAGTTATTCTCACGTGGAAAGCCGTCAGACCGTGATGATGCGTGATCTGCATTTCCTCTGCCGGTTTGCTGCCATAGCAACAGTTTTCTGCCACGTGATCTAACATGGCTTGTCGACAGGCACCTTCATCCAGATTGGCAATGCTGATTTTAAAAAAAAAAAAGACTTAAGTTTCCATCCAATTAACGTTTGAATGTTATAAATATTTTTGACTTAAGGATTTTAATTTGAAAGGTTAACCCGTCTATATTTGCAGTGGAATTACATGTAAATAGAGGATGACCTTAATGCGGATATCGACAAAATAGCCTAAAGACCCGGCAATAGCACTTTTGCCGATTTATCTCTGCTGTATAACACCCACAAAGAAAATTAGACTACAGAGCGGTGTAGTCAGAGTATAAGTTATTTAATTAACTAATATCAATCCCTTTCAGTACTTTGATTTTTAATGAGACATTGTACTCACTCTGAGAACTCCATTGGCGGGGGTGGTCCCGAAGGGGGTGGGGGAGGAGGGGGAGGGGGCATAAAGTTCACTGTAATAAAAAGGTTATATTTACAATACACTGTATAATTCATAATCACATTACGTTTCTTATCTTTTTTTCGTTATACGCGTACATATATATAATTATTTACTGATTCACAAGATGCTATTTGTGTAGCTCCCTTATAACAATTGCTATGATATGTACTTAATTAATAAACTTTATGCATGTATGATAAAAATGAAACACATCAGTATTAAACATTTTAGAAAGCCAGATACAAATTTTGTTTTCAGCACCTCCTTATAGAACCCAGTGCAATAAACCCTGTACGTTAAAACTTGAAGGATATGACACTTACTCTGTCCAAATCCTCCGACCTGCTCATACCCCGCGAATTGGGGCATGCCCTGCATCGGAGGCGGGGCCATAGGGGGTGGTCCGCCACCCCCGCCTCCACGAGGGGGACCGTTTCCTTGCCGGAAATCCTGGGGTGGGGGTCCCATACCGGGTCGCCATTCTGTGTTATAAAAATTCATAGATAAGATTTCAAGTTATATTGTAACTCAATTTTAATTACAGGTACAATTATATTATATGGTTAAGATGTGCAGGTATCAAAATAATTGAGCACCGGATATTATGGGGAACATATTTCTTCATAGGCTAGATATTTTTACTGCTCAATATATAATACGTGAGAATTTTGCACCTTTCAGTACCAAAAATGCGAATTGAAATAAGGTATGGTAAGTTTAGGTAAGGTTTGAGTTTCAACTACTGCTATCAACAGGGTTTATTTTTGTTTGTGCTGTGTTTTTTTTTTCAGTTTTATTCTTGTTTAAGAAATTAAATTTTATGCACTTACGTTGGGGCGGTCCACCTCCATATCCACCTGAAAAAAAGACAGAAAAAAACTAAGATTCATCTTTTGTTCCTATTTTAATAAAAAAAAATTAATTTCACTGAGTCTGCAGCATATTATAACTATATAAATGATAAATTATATCTTTCTGTACAATTGCATAAATCTATATACATGTATAAGAATGAAATACTTCATTCGTCTTTATATAATGGATAATTCTATAGTATATCTAATTGGGATTTTTTTTTATGAATTAGACATATTTATTTTCTTTCAATTTTTAATCTAGACAATTAATAAATGAATCTGATAAATACAGGTATCATGTGGGGTTTTCCTTAAATGACCTGAATTCAGCCCATGACCCGAGAGATTTCACGATTTTGAAATCTTTAAAAAAGAATTTGAATTACATGTATTTCGTCACATTAAGCACTCAGACAAAACGCCGTGACGCACTCTCGTTCTGTTGGCCATTTAAATTAGAAAAGTTCAAAGAACACTTTACAGAACCATTAAATACGAACGATCGATGCAGCTTTTGAACCTCTTAGTATATGTAAGACTATTTATATAGTAGATTTCTTAAAATTATTACGAAATGACCTTGATACACTGAATAAGATTACTTAAAAACCTGATCAACTATTGGTACCGGTTAATCTTTGTAGTGTTTTTAGTACATGCATTTTTCAGTCCCTTTTTATTGGTTTGGGGGGGGGGGGGGGTGCTCTCAGCTGTGTTACTAACCTGCACCTACTATTTCGCAATTTGAATCGAATACTAGGGTACATTAAAGGTTGTAAAGCTAGCTAATAATGAAGTTAGTTCCGTCTATTAAGGTTAGATATAAACACAATATAAGCGCTGTACATAACCAGGTTTGTATTGAATATATTATCGTGAATCGGCTAAATAGAATAAAAAGAAGCCTCTTGTGATGAAGGCTGTCTTCTTTCACTATAAAACTGTTGTTTTTTTTTTTTAAACCGCTGCATTTAATATCATTTTCTCCAACTCAAATAGCAAATCGATTATCTTATAATATAGTTCTAAACTCTATGCACTGGCTTTGCAATGCATGCGTTGGCCGTGCCTATAAATAAAATACGAAACATTGACAGCCCCAATACGTTTACTATGATAGCAAACTACATGTAGCCTAATGTTTTTGGCATGATCGATGGATCAAGCGAACATCCAATGCCGACCGCTTCAACAGAACATAATTTTATGTCATAAATTAATAAAACTAATGCAGTAAATGAAGTAGAAACATACCTGGATGCGCCATGTCAGTTATTAGATTCCGTTACTACAGACGCTGCCATGACAAAGCCATAATATTTATAGCGGGTAGGACTAAGGTGCGCAAGTATGGGTATTTAAAAATGGCCGCCGCCACTGTTTTCGGATTTGACAGAATTTCTAAATGACTTCAAAGGAATGTTTCTTGTCTTATTTTAACAGATAAAAATCTTCTCTTCTAGTTATACGGAGGAAAATTTTAATGTTATTATGCATTGGCGGATCCAGAGGGGGGGTTCCGGGGGTCGGAACCCCCCCTTTCTCTGGGACATATAATTTTTTTTGAAAACTTGTAATGCCTATTTAAAGGCAATTGTCCCCATTTATAATATAAATACTGTAATTATTTCAAGTAAATGCTTTTAAAATTGCTAATTTAAAGAATTTTTTACAACGCACCGTAATTTACATGTACATGTATTTCTTATATGAAAAAACCCTAACGATTTTTTTTTATCGAAAAAGGTACTCCCCATCAGCATCCAGTGCTCACATCTTTGAGTAAACATGTGGAAAATTTAAAAAAAATAAACTAAGCAGTGTCGCTAAGAACACAGATTTATAATAACATCTCTAACATCTACAATGTATTGTCTACTCTATTTCGTTAAAAAATGGATTATAGTTAATTTTATGCAAGTTATGCTATTTTTCTGGAATGCTAGCTATACCGTACCTTCATACCCACATGAAACACAAAAGAAAGCCCTTTTTTGGTTTTTTTCCAAGAATCGGAAATTATGTTACAAAATACCGTGTAAGGGGTTTATATATAAACCATTATGAAAATGCACAAGTTTTCAAAACTTTCCTGAATAAGATCGCATCTGTACAAGTGCCGGGAGATGTGGCGCACCCATTATACAGAGGTCACATCAAGTTCCCTGGGACGACTATTGCTTGTACAATTGTATTTCACATGTTCCATCTATTCAGCAGATAAACTATCCCCATTTTTGTCATATCCTATCATTTAGACCTTTATTTAAGAAGGCAACCGATAGAAATCAAAGTCAATAAATAGTTTAGAATTTAACCATCAAAGACATAAAAAAATTTTACCAAAAAATTCATTTTTATAATAGCTTGTCGTAATAAGTCTGAATTATTTTTGGTTTCTTACTGTTTCTTTCTATTAAGCATAGCATAGACACACGTTCTCATTGCTGTAAACTTGGGGTTTTTTTAAAGGCTGGAAATTATGCAAATCTTCCTTACCTAAACCAAAACGCTCAATAATGCAGTGCACTCTGATATTAAAATAGATGTGAAATAGATATTGATGAGATAAATGTTCATTAAATTTATGCACGGAAAACGTTCAAAAGGCCTTGTTTATTGACAAATAATGTATTTTGCATGTATTGATTTTCATCAATTGGAACCCCCCCTTTTCAAAATTGCTGGATCCGCCTCTGTTATGTAATATTTATAGCAGTCTAGGCAGGCACGTAGCATCGGGGGGGGGGGGGGGGGGGCACTTTTTCTCGCAGCAGCAAATTTTTTAAAATTTACATATAAAAAAAGGAATTATCATGGAGTTGCCCCCCCCCCCCCACTTCTTTGGGAGTATGTAAAAAATTAATATGTAAATAAGGAAATGAGGAGTGAAATTAAAGTTAAATAGTACGCCAGCCCCCCCCCCCCCCCCCCCCCCCCGGATTAGGATTTTGAAGATTTTGGGAAACTGAAAATTTTCCTTTTTTTTTTTCTTGCTTGTCAAGATTTTTTGGATGAGTCTGCCCCCCCCCCCCCCACTTTCAAAAACGATGCTACGTGCCTGCTAGGGGCTAAACATTATCTGAATTATACATAAAATAATAGCCGGTTTAAATTGACTATATTTTTTTTATTCATAGATAGATATTAGAATTAACAGCTTTCTTTCGCAATTCCAGTGTTCCTAAATCCTGTGGTTGACGAAAAAAAAGTAGAAAGAAAGTATATCATTATTTGTTCATACATCGGCAATACGCAACTCGCAATACATCATTATACATTTTTCAAGCCTGGATTTCGACCACCTGCAAGCACGGTACCCATGCAACCAATGCTTTTCCTTAAAAAGTTAATTGTCCCACGACCCCCTAGCCTATGATTTGGGATTCAAATTCATGTGCGGATCAAGACAGCTTTTCCAAGGAGGGTGGTCAATTCGAGGGTTGACTTTACTTACCATTGAGGAATGTCCGAGGCCTATTTTCTAATTTTACTTTGTAAAATATATAAGTTTAAAATTTTCCAGGGGGTCATAACCTATCCGATCCCCCCCCCCCCCCCCCACACACACACACACCTGGTTATTTCACCAAAGGATCATGGGACAAGGCAAGCAAGGAACATATCGGCCAAGGCGTGCCGAATGCCGAGATTCAATTTAAGCGAAGTTAGACGAGCTTTTCAAACGAGCCAATGTTTGATGTAGTCGACGGAATCAGCCGAGGTTTGCTTATACGGACTTTAATGAATATGATCGCCTAATCGGTAATGTTGATATAATACGAGAACATATTTCGCATTACTGTAACCACTAAATATCGCGGCTTTTTATTTCTGATGATAACTAGATAAAATTAATATTGATATCTGACTTAATTGCATTCAAAGACAAAAGAAATCAACGAACAAAGAGTTCAACTTTTTAAACATTTACATGTACTGATTATTTGTACTTGTATTTGTGCTTCATGGTCTCTTGGTTAAACTTTTGTTGTCGTTTTTTTTTAACAGAAACTTTAATTACGGTTGCTAATAACGAAATAATAAAACGTGTCTTTTATTCAGTTCTTCATTAACCTCGTGATTGTTTTTGTAGGTGGTTAAAATTTGATTCAAAATCAATTTCAAAAACCTAGTACACTTCTTTCACCAGAAGTTTTTAATTTTTAAAAAATAGTTTTGGACTGCTTTATCTGGGAAAGGAAGAATAAGAAAGAAACAGATTTTTTTGGTTCCCTTTAATAAAACAATAATGTATCATAAACTATTATAATACAAAAATCAACATATTGCATGGAATTATACAAGTCTCAAAAACCTCAGTAAGAAATACCCCTATTATACAGCAAACCCTTACCATGTTGTTGATTCCTTTCCCAGTACATCGTATAATGACAGATAAGCTGAACCCAAAATACATTGAAAAATAAAGCTATAACTCAACAATAAAGTATTCATTTCATATTTTTTGCAAATCATTTAATCATACGTATATGGTACTGATCCATTTTTTCATCATGAAAAAAGTCTTCTTAAATTATTTTACATATACATGTATCGGTAATTACAAATGGATAAAATTTCGTTTAAAAATTTGATAGAATGTTCAGTGCATATAGCAATGTACGTCTCCATGAAATATTATATAGATCAAAAAATAAACCTTGCAAAACATCACATGATTATCTGCTGAATGATTTTTCTCTGTAGAATGTTATTTTCTAGAGTATGTAGTCTCATGATCATCAATGTACACCATTCTGTTTTTTCAATGACCAACTTCCTGTTTACCCATGATGCATTACTTCCTTTCTCCCATAAGTCTCAGAAGATGGAGGAACAGGTTGAGGATATCCAGATAGAGGTTGACAGAGGCAACAATGTATTCCTCGGGAGACAGTTTGTGCATCATCATGCTTGTATCAAAGACGATGAAGAGCGAGAAAAGGAGAGCACCCCCAGCTGCGATCATTCTGTCCAATAGGACAGTGGGGAAGAAAATCTGTTGAAATAGAATTTATTTATTTAATGGGGAAAAAAAGTATATTTAAGTGCAACATCCCTCTAAGAAAGATAACTCTTTGCATTCAGAGTAAAATGAAAAAAACCCCAAAAGAAATGGGAAAAAAATATTGTAAAACAGATTATTTTTAATGCTGTGAATTTTCTACGAATTTGTAGGCAATTTAACTGTTTTAGACCTATATCTTTAGGTGCAGTGCTCATACATGTTAACTCTACCGATTTTCGCGGAATGTTTTGAATCAATTCCAGAAAAGACCACTCTAAGAAAAGCAAAGCTAGCTACAAAATCCTACACCAATGAACACAAATAAATCTTTCTTTGCATGTGATAATGGTGTTATTGTTTCATTTATTGCATTCCTTCATATTTCTTATCGTAGCCATTAGCTTCACATGAAAATTGAAACCGCCGCGCGCAATGCTACCGCTTTTGAGTTCAAAATCTACCTATTTTTCATCACTGGAGGTTAACATGTATGGCACGGCTCCTCTAAGAAAGAAAACTCTTTACAAAATAATATGTTGTTAATGTTTCGGGGGAAGAAGATAATAACTGATATCAGATGGTAAAGTAACAGATATTTTAAAGGTGTAACACCCCTCCAAGAAAAATAACTCTCCTAATTAAATAATAATATACAATTATCATAATCTGAAGGTAAACTGTCATAAAAAATTTGAAACAATTATCTGAATAAGGCCTCAATCAGCTTGATTAGGTCCTTTTAGTTGATACTTATTATTGCCATGATGATTTTCTCTGCAATTCTGTGTAACATTTGAATGTCTTAGATTTAAATGTTAAATTGCATTGAAAAATTGTATTTCTTTTTTCAAAAATCAACTTAAAAGCCATTTTAAAGAAAAAAATATATACTGATTTCAAACTAACCTGAAGAAAACTAGCCACCAACAGCACACACAGACAGGCAAACAATCTACAAATAAAACATACCAAATCAGTATTTCACAACACTTATATGAAAATACAGGTTTGACATCCTGAGCATTTTTATACTTTTATGTAGTACATGTACTTATCCTGCAGTCCCCTAAATAGTCTTTTTTACCCTGGAGTACTTACCCTGCCCCCTCCCCCCCAAAGGAGCTGAAATCTTTTTCGCCCTGCAGTACTTACCCTGCCCCCCAGGAGCTGAAGTCTTTCTTGCTCTGCAGTGTGTACATGGTCAGACTGACAGCTACCACCAGGGTCATCAGGAACGCCTCCAACACACTGTGTACCTTGTAGAAGGTTACTGTCAGGACACAGAAAATACAATATAGGTCAACAAGTCAAAATCATTCACGGATATCAACTGTTCTAGCAGCTTCAGAGCAAAAACGATGATCGAGTCTCTGATGCTTGTGTAGGAAATTAGTTTCAATCAACACAGAATTTCTTATTTTCAAGTTTAACTTTGCCCTGATGCTGGTGGGTTACAAAAGGTCATATTAAATACATGGAATATTACAACTGAGAAATATAAAAAAATTAATAGTGCATACCAACAGTTCCAACACAGTAGGCCTCAAACATTGTCTGCAATGGGAAAAGGTAATTAGTTTTTATCAATTGATACACAGTATGATCTAAAATTCATTGTATTCCACAACAGCATTAAAGTCTTTAAAGAAAATTGACTAATAAAGCATCACTACATTGCAATGCAAACTAATTTGAAGTATTTAATCAGTCCATAAAACATTAATTTGACTTTGCATGACAAGGTTTTCAGTTTTTTACTCAATCACATTGTAGTCCCTGAGAACCTGAGAAAAATGGTCGTTACTCACAAAGAGACCGAGCAGGATGTAGTTGGTGGGGGTCTGGTTTTTGTAGATCATCAGGGCGATGACCAACCCAATGCTTCCTACCATAGCAACCAACAGCATCCAGTGACTGATGATAGAAAAAGTAACAAATCCTGTTAACATTCATTTGATCAAGGGAATGAGATCATCAAAATGATCATTTTTAGAGTTTTATAGCATAAAATGGTGATATTTTATAAGAAAACAATAACTAGAGTCATGATGGTTCTACTTTTACATTTTTTTATGATCCACAATTGATTTTACAAAAGCCACTCTTACTTTCATATTTGCAACATTTACTTTCACATTAGCCACACTTACTTCTACCTTAGTAACACTTTCAAATCAGCCAGATATACTCTCTACATTAGTCCCACTTACAGTAGCCACACATACTTTAACATTAGTTACATGTACATTAAGTTTAAGATTAGCCACACATACTCTCTACATTAGCCACACTTACTTTAACATTAGCCACACTTACTTTAACATTAGCCACACTTACTTTAACATTAGCCACTCTTACTTTAACATTAGCCACACTTACTTTAACATTAGCCACTCTTACTTTAACATTAGCCACACTTACTTTAACATTAGCCACACTTACTTTTGCTGTACATAGTTGGTGACTGTCTCACTGGACATGAACAGGAAGCCGGTGATGGTGGTCAGCAATAACTGGACAGACAAGATCCCGTACACCTTCCTCAGGAAGCCTTTAAAATGTACAAATTTTCTTTAACTGGACAAAATAACAGTGAATTTAAAAATTCTGAATTTTCAAGGGGGATGGGGTAGATCCTATCCACTTTGGCATTTCATTCCTTTACTAGGCAAAGCTTATTTTTAGAAGAAAATGGTAGCAAGTTTTCCAATTGCCAGCTAGCTGACCCCTGACTTTCCCCCTCGAGATTTACACCTGGGTGTAATGTATATGAGTATTTACTGCTTCACTTACCCATTCTGATGTATACATGGGCTGTGGCCACATTACTTCCATACATGAAATCATCAACAATGGACTCCTTCCCAAAACTATCTTTACTTGTGGTCATGGTCGCCATCTTTCTACAAGTATAAACAATGAACTTACTATACATGTATGTATATTAAAAATGTAATTGTACACGCTTGACTAGACTTAACCTACACTCTTTGTCAGCTAAAGCCTACAGTCGCATACCACATTTAAGTCGGCTGATATAACTTTTGATAGTATCAAGACTACACAACAGCATACATTTTCCTGCATTTCCTGTTTTCTATGATCTTCAAAGATAAAATCTATGTCTCTTTATATACAATTAATTATCAACATTTGAAAGGACATAGAATCCATGACAAGTCAACATCTAGTAAAGTTTTCATAAAACCCAGAATTTAATTCTTACTCTTCTGTCTTAACCTTGTCCGCCATAAATCTATATCAGTGTACATGTATATGTAGTTTAGTGTATTGACTATTATAATCAAGGAATCTCCAGAAACAAGGCACTGATAAGAAAATAGACAAGGTTGTTACCTGACAGTCATTCATTCATACACACATGTATTATCATATACATTTATTGGGAATCATCTACTCAGCTATATGCTGGATTTGGGGGATAATCGGAAGGGGGGAACAGGTGTGTTCTGGAATCCCCTCCCCTAAAAATTTCAAACTTATGATTTTACATATTTGATTGACCTTACTTTAAATAGCCCCCCCCCCCCCCAACAAACACAATTATATATCCCTCGGACTGCTATTGTTATATTTCCTGATTGACACAGGAAAGAAACCACATGCATACAATGAATTCAGTTGAAATCTACATGGCAAGCTATGTACATGTACACTATATTTTATTGCACTAGATCATATATCAAATATTTAGCAACAGTTGTTCACTGTTATCTCAGCTGTTATTCTGATCATGCGCATTGTTTTCAGACTGCAAATTTTTCAAAATCATTACCAACCTATGATCGTAATTTTTCTGTAAAATATCGAAATCAAATATGTGCCCAAGAATTAAAAGTATAAGCATGCAGAAATTTCTCTTTTTATCTATTGTTAGCCTTTCACACAGCTCCATCTGCTTACAAAATGTACATGAATTTTTTTCCCACAGCCAAAATGAAATTAAAGAGAAATCATGATAATGTAACATCTGATGCTCTCAGTACATTCTTAAAATCAGACAAATAAGTGTACATGTGTATATAGCTCACCCTAGTACATGTAGTAGTTCCCATTTCTGATTATAATCATTCAGTTTTAAAATTTATATTCAGGTGTGAGGTTCACAAAGTTCCTTTGGTTTCTTTTTGCGAGTGTTTTCTATGCATTGTCATCTTTATAAAATCATTCTATTCTGTTAAGTTCAAATGATTAAAGCTGAGCATATCATAGGACTGTATATCATAACCCTTTCAGCATGTTCAACACACCTAAATCTCATGGCTGACTTGAAGTATAACATTTTTGTGGTATTAAATTTTGTGCATCAATTCCTTGTTCTATGTGCTTTTTCTGTTTGTGCAAAATAATACACTGACCTGTATATTTGATGGTACTTTTCCCCTTGCTTGGAAAAAATGTGTGTGAGGGTCAGACCGGTTCGAATACCGGCACCAGATAGCTCAGTGTGTAGAGCACCTGACCAGAGATTCAGGGGGCCCGGGTTCAAATACCCGGTCTGGACCATCATTATTTCTCCCATCCCGTTACATTTGGTGCCGTTACCAACCCCTGGAACTGACAGATTAACTCCTGCCAGGGGAAGAGCTTGGGGCGATCTTCGAGAACGAAGATCACCCTTGGGTTCAAATTACAGTCTGGACCGTCATTATCTCTCCCATCCCGTTACATGTGTAAAACTTGATAATTTCTGAATCATTGGATTGAGTAACAAAGATTTAAAAATATGTAAATCCACAGAGGAGAAACCTTTACAGTGAATACTTGGAAATGTTATTTAATAAGAGGTCTTTGACTTTTATAGGACTTATATGCAATTGGATAGCAGCAATGAATTTCGAAAGAGAGAAATATGGCACACAATGCCATTTAATAGACGTGTTTAGCTTAAAATATCCTACTGACATCACAAATCTTTCTCTGACAAATGTAAATTTTGTATTTTTCTGATAGTCTGATCAACCAGGGACGTATATACTAAGTATATACGTCCCTGTATCAACATTCTAAGCTTGTGGTTTATGGCGCATCTAGGTTGTGGAATGTTTTAGTATTGTGTATATATGGCTAGAATTCACCGGGCCTCAAGTTTTTGGACATGCTATTGTTAAAATGTTTCACATGTCTTGGTGCCCAAGTCTAAATATAACATGAATTGTGAAATATATTGCTGGTGATATAAAAATTATGGTGAATGGTAAGATTAAAATTAGACACACAACTGGGGAATTAGTTTAATTTATTACAGATGCATGTAGATGTAAGTCACAATCGATCAGATATTTGAATACATTCTATTTGAATACGAAGAAATATCTATTTGGAATGATCATTTTTCAATTCCAACAACATGGTAGTATTCTTATTTTATTGACAACTTCGTTTTTCTTTTGTTAGCTATAGCTGTCATGTCACTTTCCAAAAAGATCTGCGCAGTACATAATTGAAACAAACGCTTATTTAGACGATCCATTTCGAGAAAACTATGATATTATCATTAACAACAAAGACCCAAAATACTTGGCACTGTTACAACACAAAGTCATAGACTTACTGTTTGTTGGGAGGAAAAAAATCCGGTGGAAATTACTTGGTTTCTATTTCTGGAGTGCCGAACAACTCCTATAGGCGGAAATTAAAGCACCCAATATAGTGCGTAAAACATTCGTCAAACACCTAATGTTCTTTGCATTTTTCAATGTTTCATTTAACAGATACAAAGGGTATTTTTAAAAAATAATTTTAGTATTACAGAGATAAATAGTTTAGGAAATGTATTTTATGAAAATAAAGAACATTTGTGCATATCCGCGCAGTAATTTGATGTATTTCGATCCCGATGAATAAGGAGTCTTGGTAAAATGGGTAGGCAAACCCGGGCCGGGGCAGAATAAAAGCCGGGGCAGATCAAGATTTTTCAATTTACATCGTCAATAATTTACCAATCTCATTGAAATTTTCGAGTGTGCTGAAATTGACGTTATTCGACGTTGACATTAATGTGTTATGAAATGTTGTTACGAATACATGTGTGAACAATTTCAATTTCAATTTCTTTATTAACCAATTAAGGGCCCTCAAGGGGCAACATGAAGACTGTTGACATACAACATCCAATGAACATAAAACATTCACTAAACATATACAAGAGGGAAAGAGCTGGATGATTTAAAGAACTATGACAGACATGAACAATTAATAGTATATATGTATATATATATGTATAATTATGTATGTTTCCATACATTCAATATAGTGTCTTCTATATATTTATGTTAAACACCATACATAAATATGTCAAGATACAAATGCACATACAAATTTGAAATAGTTTATCATATGATTGAAAAATAAAAAACCAATATTTGAATAGGAAATACAAATTAAGGCAGTATTACATAAAATTTGTTCATTGTAAGTTTGAGATGTTTTTTCATATATTAAATAATGCACAGTTTCTTTTTTCTGCTAGTATATTTTCCAGACTTTTAAATGATATTCAATTGATAAGTAGGCATATAGTCAAATGGCATCATGCCTACTTTTTAAAAATCTAGCTAGTTGGCTGAACAATCTTTGGGGTCATCTGAGTCAAAACAGCTGTAAAGAGAGGTTTGTATCAGATTCATTTAATATCTACATGTAATTAAAATTAGATATTTCGCATCTATTTGCTTTTTAGGTAGTTATCCTAAATTTAATGTCAATTTTAATTGTGCTCTTTACAATATATTGACATCATCAGCCTGCATGAATATTCTCCAAACTTGTACACTTCTAATTGTGCAAAAGTTTACAACAATCAAAATATCCTCTCAAATACTAACAAACACAATTAAATAGAAATCATTTTATTTTTAAAAAAATGATCTTATATATCATATACACAAGCATGAACATCTATAGTTTAATCACTCCTGAAATACTGGAGTACTCTGTTGGTATACCAAACAATTTTGATAGACGATAGTCATGCAAAAAAATTGAAAATTAATTCTGTTTAATTAAACAAATATGGCAACTGAAAATAAAATATATTAAAAAAAACAAAAATTAAGCTTTGAACAAAAAACAATTAATGGGTTTTAAATAAGTGTTTAAGGTAAATATTGTGAGAATATCAACAGAGAGGAAATGAATTACAAATTCTTATGATATTATACAATGTTCCAAAGCATCTCAATTTTTCAGAAACAATCCAATCTTAAATTTACATAAGAATGTTTAGAAGACAATGAATGTGGTATTAAATTAGAATTGATTCTTAATTTTTTTTTCCTTACACACTGAAGATACAATATCAAAACAAAACAATAGGCCAGTTCAAAGCTGTTATAAAACAGAGAAAAAAAACACAGGACATTAAAGCCACAACGGATTATGACGATACAACAGGATGTGCTTTTCCAAATCATTCAAAATAAATTTCATTGGTGTAATAATCTGATCGAGTAGGAAACCAGTCTTTAATCTAATCATTGCGTCTTTCGCGTTCTCCACGGAGTTTCAACAAGCGCAGGAAGAGTGCGACCATGTCCATGTAGAGGATTGCGGGGGCGATGATGTATTCCTCTGGGGTCAAGCGCTCCATGATCAGTCCTGTGTCGTAGATGATGTACATGCAGTAGAGCACTGCAAAGCCGACCGAAATCATGCGGCTCATTCCAGACATGGGAAAGAATATCTAATAAAAGAAAAAAATAACCAAAAGGGTAAACTCAAAAACTTTTCTTGATAATGTGTTTGTTAAGGACAATGACATTTGATTGATGAAGTGTGACTTGACATTTCTTTCACTACATAAAGATAACATTTTCAGACAAGCAGAAAATGATGTACTAAAATATAATTTCCATAAAAATGATTAACAATTGTACTGGATTTCTTCGAATGAAATAAAAAATAATCAATTTAATTTTCAATATAAATACTGAATCATATCATACAAAAACTAAATGACTTGGATTAAAAGTAATATCCCTAACAAATAACGGTAATGAAAGACCCTATATAATTAATAATGAAAAACTCTATATAATGTACATTTATGTTAAGATACTAGCATATTACCTGAAGGAATAGGAAAGAGAACAGAATACTCATGAGGGAGAAGATCCTGTAACAAAAGCAGTATCAACAATGTTATTAACTATCGATACAATCATAATGATATCAATTGATAACAACATGAATTGAGATGAGGTGTTTATTACTGGATATCGATGAAAATCTGCTTAAATATGTTATTCTGATAAAAGATGGAAACGCTCCATATTTAATACAATTTTTAATTTAAAATAAGACCAAATTATACATTACCCGGTAATAAACAATTTTTCGCTTTTGATTCTTGTTTTAAATGTCTACTGACCCTGCATTGAATCGGTCAAAGTCCATCTTGGACTGGAAGGTGTAGGCGGTGAGGCAGACAGTGACGACCATGGTCAAGAGGAAGGCTTCGATAATACTCTCCACCCTGTAATAAGTCACTGGAAAAAAACAACACACAGTTTATTGACAGACCATAGCTGAACAGCATTGGTACAAAAAGCTTTGTCCCCTTCTGTCAGGAAAATTGTTTCTTTATCCCCCTGGAGACATAACTATTTTTTTTACCATGAACAAACAGAAAAATACTAACAAAATGATCCTGATTTTTCTATAAAAATTTCAATTAGTACAAGATATCAGGAAACAATTTGATACATATACTTAATTTTTAAAAAAAGATGGTTGATTTAATAATTTAACATTAATCATGTTAATTGTGCATGTAAAATAAGGGAATACTAAGCGTTGCCATTGTGAATAAGTAGTTTATTTGGTTCCGATTTCAACAGATAAAGAAAATATTTTAATCTATTAGCCATACACAGCAAGTGCTTAAATTGAGGAAGTTATTCTCCTATATTGAATCTAACTTCAGTGCCAGATATGAGGTCTATATTTTGAACTTTGTTCAATGCTTTTGAACTGTGAGGAAGAACCACACTACTTATTTAAAATGTCTAATAAACTGATCCCAATTTTTTTGGGGCCTCTAACTGAATGAAATGGAGCATAATTTAACAGGGTTGAATTGAGTTTCAAACTCACCTACTGTTCCTACCAAGCTGGCCTCAACCGCTGTCTACAAATGGAGAAATTTCAACTTTTGTTACAATAACCAATGATACATCCATAAATAAATTCAACTTTCTTCACACATTTAATATTTTGAAGAGACATACATGCATAATCAGAAGACAACATCAATATTATACATGTACCAATCAACTATAATGCTCTGAATAATCAATGGTTTAATACTCAGATAATGCTAGTCGGTACATGACTTTGTATTTTTATTCAGTTTTAAAATTGCATACATTTTTGTACCATAAATCTGTTATCTTCACAAAAATTCAACATTTAAGCCAACATCTCTCGTTATCCAATGTAAATTTTTAAAACAAGAAAACTTACGAATCCTGCCAAGAGCATGTAGTTGGTGGGGTAGTCGTTCTTGTAGGTCTGGAGAGCGACACAGAGTCCAAGACTCCCGAGGATCCCTGCAAACACCAACCAATGGCTGAAAAGGAAGAGGGTGGATTAAATAGTTTTAAATCTCATTGCAGTTTTTTTAAATAGCAACAAACTGCATTTATCCATCAATCATGTTTCCAGTCTTTTAATTTAATTTTACGCTGCATTAATTGGGAATATTTTCTAACAACATAATATCAAAAAAGCATGTGCAATAAAAAACTTAAGCTGTCAAAATGGACTAAACATGCAACCCCCTTCTCTTTGTGTGTTTATATTATTGATCCTGAGTTTGGTTAAAATCTTGGGTTAACATAATTTTAATGCCTTCTGAGTTCATATATCTTCCAAACCTTGTTTTTTTGAGAGTGTAATAGACAAAAATATAATTTGCATTTGCATTTCACTACCAACAAATGTAAACATTTTCAAAAGCTTTGTTGATTCATAATTTGTATAAAATTGAACAACTACTGACTTGGTCTGTACAATATATGTGATGACTGAGCTCCATTTGAATACTGAGGCGGTGAGAAAAGTGAAGAGAAGTTGAACAGACAGGATTCCATACACCTTTCTCAGAAAATCTGTAAAATGCAAAAAGAAAAGTTTAACATTTTAATTATGTGCAAAATAGAGTTCCATGTTTAAATCATGTTCATATTTGAGACTTCGCTGTATTGTTAATCTTTACTGTGTGTCCTTAAAAGGAAATAATATTGCAAATTCTTAGATTGTGGTGAAGAGAGGACATTTTACCCAATCTTTTATCAATGCGGGCTCTGGCTACACTGTAGCTGTGCTTCACTTCATTCCCAAACATGTTCAGGAAACTATCCATGGTTTTTTCAAGTCTACAAAACAAAACAAAGAATACTTTTATGTGATAAGTGTTTAACACCTTTCCATAAAATGTCCCTGGTTTGCATGGTCTGGTCATATTCTCTTGTGAGAAATAAACAGGCATAGCCGAATGAAAGCTATGTCTTTCCACTTTTCAAAAGAGAATACATGTAAGTCTGATATCAGTGCACATATTTTAGCTGCAAATTGCATGTATATTCAAACATTTATTCTAAACTCCAACACGGAAACATAATGTATTTCCAAACCGGTATACTTCCAAGAACTTGTCACGGTTAAATGCCCAACATCCTGAACGAATATGATCTGATAAGATTGATAGAGATAACTCGGCCATTCAATTAGTTTGATACCCTTAGCTTCATCTAAAATCATTGCAGCTGACATGTTTAAAAGTGACAAAGTTACTCTTCGTCGTAAGCCTTACTTTTTAGTTGACGTCCCTTCCTTTCGTTTTACTTATCTAACTGCGTACCTGTGACAATTGACAGATTTTCTGGAAAATACGTAACCAAAATGCACTTCCAAAATATAAATGCGCAATAATATAGTGCTGGTCTATTATTTTAATGAGAGTAGGTCATTTGGTTTATTTTGTTTAAAATATAATTTTTTGTTATAAAATTAGAAATGTTATGTGTATTTTGCATAGATGTTTATCTTTCAAGCATCAAAGTCATTCTGTTAATAAATCGACACAGCGTAATGATATAGGAATATTCAGTAAATTTTGAATTACAAGCCCGATGTAAAGTATAGTAAAACCTGACGTGGCATTCGTGAAATTAACTGTTGGTATTGCAGCAGTGTTTATTGTTCATTGTACACACGTACACAATGAGTATTCAAATTTAAATCAATGTAAAGTTCAAGACTTTGAGCGGTTTATACATGTACAGTCATAAATTATAGAATGTAGATATTACGGTACGTTATTCTGCATGGCCATACCGGGTAACAAGTGAACTCGGCACCTGGTGAATTTGGCACCTGCGTAAATAGTGAAGTCGGCACCTGGTAAACTCGGCACCTGGTAAACTCGGCATCAGGAATCTGGTGAACTCGGCACCTCGATATTTTTTTCTTATCATAACTTTAAATAAACATAGAAGAAATACAAAACTTCGTTATTTTTTTATTATCATAACTCAGATATAAAAAAAAACATCGAAGAAACACAAAACCATGATGCAATTGTGACAAAAATTTCACGTATTCCGTGAATAAAAGCAGTTAAAAACAACTAACTACAAAGAGGATATATATGATTAATATAATAATTGAATATTAAAACGAAGAAATAAGGTAGATTTGTAAACATATTAATTTATTTCCTATATAGAACAGTAATATAATTATGTATACACAACATCAAAGGTACTGTACTTAAGCATGTGTTATCCAGTGTGTACCTTGTTTAAATTGCTAAAACAACAAGATGACAGCGGGGTATTCCTAGTATACATGGAAGGGGCTACCAGGTGCTATTAGACGGTGTATTACCCGTACACATAGAAGGGGTGAGATACTGATTATGAGGAGGTTAATGAAGAGACCCTGTCAACACATGGGCTTCCCAATGTCACCTTTTCTTGCGACTTCAAGAAGACAACAGCAATGGGTGGTAAGTAAAATATATTTCTTACATTATAAACACATATATTTATAATAACAAATTTGAAAAGAAAGTAAATATGTAATAACTATGCATATATTAATTATTTGTAGATTTATAAAGTTCACTTGAATCCCCTATAAAATAATATCTACATGTATAATTATGAAACTAATTAAGATATTACCATTAGACTCTGACTATTTATGGAATATTTATGAAATATTTTAATTTTATGATCAAGGCACCACATCAATTGATTATTTTTAAATAGCTGACATTTATTAAAATAAAGTATATTAAATAAAAAAGAGTTTATATACTTTAAATATATACAATTATTGTATATATTTAAAGTATAGATGAATTTTAAATATAAAGCTTATACTTGATTCCCATATCTACATGTATGATTAATATGAAACTTATTAAGACATCACCAATAGATTCTTACTATTTATTGAGTATTTATGAAATATTTAAATATTTTAATTATATGATCAAGGCACTATGCAATATAACTAGTTTAAGATCACTAAAAATAGAAAAATATATAAATTTACACTGTATAACCCAACTTTCAATGCTACTTAATTTACACGTCTTGTAATACATTGTATTAACTTTCTACAATCAATTACACTTTTGGAAAAATACATGAAAGAACTATATATGATAAGAGTTAAATTTGGCCCCCATAATACGCCATTTTTTAAGTGTGTCGGGTACAATAAAATGTTTAATAATTTTTTAGAAGAGTTGATATAGAATACATTTTTCATCTATTTATTTGAATTATTTGCACTCACTGGCAGTATATGACGTCAGAAGTGACGCCATTTCTATATTTCAATCAAAATCAGCCAAAAATTGACATTTTTCTTATCTATTTACGAATGGGAAATATAGAGCGCATGCTTGAACAAGGAAATTTTTTTTGTCACTTATTAGTCTTGGCTAGATACATCTCTGATTAAAATATTTTATTTGTTCAAGAATGCGCTCTATGTTTTCGGAAGGAAAAACTGCTTGAAAACAAGCTGTTTTACGCAAAAAATGCAAAAATGGCGGGAAAAGGTTGTCTTTACAATATCATATTTCTAAATCGTGGGCACTTGAATCAAAATGAATATTATGTAAACACATCACATACATATCTGTACTAAGAAAACAAAGAATGATAGTAAAATGATGATGTTCATTTTAGGGGGCCATTTTAGGCCCTTATCATATATAGTCCTTTCAAAACTATTCAACAATCAATGAAAATATGTTGAAAACAACTGATTCTCAATCTTCTATCTAGGAAGTTAACCTTTGTCTTGATACTTGTGCTGCAACACAAAAATATTTGTCAAAGTATAAATTCTAAGAATGTATTTTATCTCTGATTAGTGCAAGACTGCTTTGAACTCTCGCTCTCTCTCCCTCTCTCCCTCCCCCCCCCCCACCTCTCTCTCTCTGATAATTATAAATGAAAACACATATAGAATGTGGCATTAAGTTAAAACGTAAATTCACAAAGGCTATTGTTTAAATTCATGAAAATGTACTGTAACAATAAGATACCATATTGAATTCTGTTTACACCTGAAAAAGCATTTTACAAGTTATCCAACGTAAGTACCAAACAACATATCCTTTAATTGCCTGCATTAAATGATTTCCATGATTGGATATTTTCCCTGAAAGAAAAACTGGCAGTTCATATCATAAGTATAGTTTTATATAATTTTTTGTGTCTTTCTTAAAAACAAGTGTACAAATGCTTCTTTCTTTCCAAATAATCACATTTATAGTGTATATATATATATATAGTTGTATGTATAGAATTTTAGCAAGTGTAGTGACATTCAGGCTAAAATTACACCAGTATTGATATTGATTTTACTTGATAAATGTAGTAATTTTAAGAAAGTTAATGTTATCTAATATTACATGTAGTATTACATGTATGCAAGGATGAACTAGATATATAAAATAAATAAAAATAAGCAAAATGTTATCAACAAAAATAATTAGATTTGTGACTATTCAAATCTGCCAGTATCTTGAATATAAATCAGAAAAAAAGTATTTATTTTCATGCAATTGTAGTTCGAGGAGACCTTCCGACGTCTAGATGGGCGTGCACTAGAGGTTCTTGCTCCAGTGATGGACTATGTCTACAGGACGTGGATCTGTTCTTCAATCTTCAAGATCCATCACTGGAGTGTGTTCATGACGTCCATCCGGACGAACAATGATGTGGGGGGATGGCACAACTGCCTAAACACCAGTGTTGTCACCAGGGGATCGGTTCCCTTTTACCATGTTCTTCTTGTTCTGCATCGGGAAGCGACAAACATCACAGTGCAGATGAAGATGGTATCTGAAGGGAAGATGCAGAGGTTCCAAAGGAAGAGGACATTACAGGTGGAAGGTCGTGTCTTCAAGCTTTGGAACAACTACTGTGAAAGATCGATCACTGCGAGTGAACTGTTAACGGGCTGTGCTTCTATTTATGGACCACCAGCTTAGAACATGTGATTCGTTCAGATATCGTGATATCGACAGCTGTGCCCCCCTTCGTGAAATGTGCATCTTGTAATGTAAAAATGTCTTTAACTTATAAAGTATGTTTGTAATTGTCACTGCATTTAAAATATCTTGTTTTGTTTTATTGAGTTTTTTTTAATCAAAATTGCTATTACTGTTTTTGTTATCCGTTGTGCCTATGTTCATAATGAATAAAAAAGATGGCTGTAGCTAAGAATATAATAATCGTTGTTGTTCTTGAAAGGATTTTAATGAATTAAATTAGACAATATTGCAAAATGAGTTAATTGAATATACAACTACAAGCAATATTATAGTTCACACAGTATCAATAATTTCAGTGGCAAGTGAAAAATTTGCTCTTTAATGGTAAAAAAAAATGTAGTAAACATACTACAATGCAAGAAATTAAGGACATGATAAGAAAATGATTTAAAAAACCACAAAATAATCATTTCTGATATTCAATCTGTCTCCTTTAATAATTTCTGCCTATAGTAATTATTGTAAGTATTTTTACTACATTTAGCAATAATATGGTTATATGGATTAATTGTCTCAATTCATCTTTTAACTAGGCCTATTTTCTCCGACCGTAATTAGCTTGGGAGCGCCTCTGATATGCTCATTGATGAATGTGAAGAACATCGCGCCAAGATGAAACTAAACTGATCATATAACAACCAAATGTGCAAATGTTCATAAAATTTTCATATTTAGAAAGATAAATTCTTACATAAATTATATCAATTCAAATATATGTTAAGCCAGTAGCTAGTGAATTATTTCGTATCTGTTGATAAATGTGGTCGTCAGTAATAAGTTACATTGAAAAACTCACCTTTCTTCATAAACAGACATTTCCATGATAAAGATACAGTCGTATACATTGTGTAATCAATTTTTTTTTTAAATGTGTGTCTAGAAACAAAGAGATAAATGAATACTATGCAAATGCCGAATTCACCAGATGCCGAGTTTACCAGGTGCCAAGTTTACCAGGTGCCGAGTTCACTATTCTCGGTGCCGAGTTCACCAGGTGCCGGGTTTACCAGGTGCCGGGTTCACCAGCATTCTCATACCGGTATAGGCCCTACATGTATATATTCATAGGCGCTCCCCAATCCAAATCACGAACATTGAAAACTACTAGTATTAAAGTATTTTAATTTGTGTAATACAGTGATAACTTTTTTAATTTTTGGGAGTTGATTTTAATCAACTCTCCTATGCAGTTACCAGGCACGTAGCATCGGGGGGGGGGGGGGGGGGATTCGGGGGGGGGGGACTTTTTCTCGCAGCAACTAATTTTTAAAAAATTGAATTACCATGGAGTTGCCCCCCCCTTTTTTTTGGAGGATGTAAAAAATTAATATAAAAATAAGAAAATAAGGAAATTAGGATTGAAATTGAAGTTATATATACTACGCCCCCCCCCCCCCCCCCAGTTCGCACGCCAGCGACGTATGTATAGACATTTCCAATGTATAATTAAATATTACTAATAGAAAAGGGACTTAACCCTATCTATGAAATTATCGAAATATATTGCTAGAATTATTCTGGAAAAAAAATGCATAATATTTATATAAGTAATGTGATGTTTTAAATTTTTTTTTTGGTAATTATAATAATTTTGTCACGTTTCGCTAGATGATGCCAGTTTGAAATAAAGGCATGCAATATCAATTTGGGTGTAAAAAATAACTTGTATGGATATGATATTTCATATAATATCATTGGCGGATCCAGGGGGGGGGAGGGGGTTCTGGGGATCAGACCCCCCCTTTTTTTTCTGGGACATGGGTCATTCTACGAATAGAGGCCCAAATGCTGTCCCGCCATTTTAGTATGTGTTGAGCAATAACTGGTTAATGAAATTTTAAAAATAAATCCGGAATATTGTAGAAAGAAATAATAAATATGCATACAAACCAAAAGGACACCCCTGAAAGCATTATTACTTGTAAACTATTTTCTTAACATCGTGGACTTGCTTTGAAACGCCATGTCCCAAACTACAAAATCGAATTAGTAATCTAGAATATGCATGTGTGAAAACTTCAATCTGATTAAAATCAGATCCTCGATGCTCCCGTTTTAATGGTGTGTCGCTACGAGGATCTGATTTTAATCAGATTATGAAAATTACTTAATTTTCTGTGAAAATTTAACCTGTCGTGATTACTAAGGTGTAATAAAATATTTATTGTTGATTTTAAAAAGATACGGGTTACTAAATTCTTTTTTCTAATAAATCATTGTTTGTAAAACGGTGTCCCTGATATTCTTGTCATTACCGAAACGGGGAGATAAAACTGCAAAATATAAGGGACAAGAAAGATAATCCAAAAGAAGAAGACACGTGATGAAAAGTTTCAGAAACCGTTATCTTCGATGCAAGGCGTAACGCTCTCCTGTGGGCAAGTGAGCAGATATTACATTGTAAATGGTCTTACTTTCAAGCGTATGTTTATTCAGTGTCATTATAATACCGAATGCTTGTTACAATAAATGTACGATCACCTAGGAAAAATGCAATTGTTTATAAACAAATATAGATTGGTTTTGAATTGTGTTGTACATTATTTAACCCCTTTTAGCAAGTAGCGCCCTTAATATATTCTGTTTAATATTTCAAAATGTCATTACCGAAAAGGTCATTACCGAAACAAATCCCTTGAATCAAATCGTTTCGGTAATGACATCAGTGTTACGGTAATGACAAAAATCATCTTGAGGTTGTCTTGCGCATGGATTTTACAACACTATTACAGTGTTTTATGCGTAAGTGGTTGTTACAAAAAGCTCCTATCTTTCGGTCCTGTCCTGGGGGGTAGGCGAGAGTAGCTTACATGTAATACACAGTTTTTTGAACAATTGTTTTCAAATACTGATGATTTACCTGTTTAAAAATTAATTTTGCTCAAGCCATGACTGTTTCCGAATGATTTTGGGAAAATATAAGGCATGAAAAGTTATGAAAATATTCGATCAAAACAACTCGAAACTATTTACCGGAACACACTGTCAATCCCGCAACGCATTGTCATTACCATAACAAGGACAAAATAGGTCAATTAATTATCAATTAATCTAATTATAAATGTAATAAAGTGTTTAATCAACATGCATGCGTTCTTGAAATCGCACACCTTAAAAAAAGGAAGTAAAATAATCATATGCACTCCTAGAGTGGTTTATTGACCAATGGTTTTTTGCATTTTCTAAAAACGTAAATTTAACACCACAGTACAAAAAAAATTGTGCGAATATTTCACTCAAATAATCATGAAGCTTACATATTTTTAGGATTTTTAAGTTCAAACTATGAAAAAATTGGTTTTGTACTGTAACAATATTTTATGACGATTTTGTCGTCTGTTGCGGTAATGACAATATTTTTTTTCATGTATGTACGTAAGTCTAAAAATAAGCAATAAAATCTTTTAAACATTACTGCTGAATGTTGAAACGGTTTCCTCTAAGTTAGATTTAGTATATATTACGCAGAAAAAATAAATAATTTAATTTAAACATATTTTATTGAGTAATCAAATGGATTAGGCAACAGGCAAAGCCTATATAAACCCTCTCCAAAATACAAAGTCAAGAAGTGGTGTTATAAAATAATCATAGAATATAGTATGTAGTATAATTTACCAGTTTACAGAGAGATATATTATTGATATATTTGTATACAAGACAAAGGATAATTGGATAATAAATAATAAGCTTGACTTTTGTCATATGATGATAAATTAACTTGTTGTTTTACATATACACAACTGTACATGAACACATTCATTCCTACATTTATAAACCCATCACCTCATTCATTCATACTGACAGACAGACATAGAATATTGGTGTCATGATCCAGCCCATTTGAAAAAAAAAAATAAATAAATAAATAAATAAATAAATAAATAAATAAATCAAAAACGCTTAGAAGCTATAATATAACTATGAACATAAGAAACAATTTTACAATTTAAGTTGTATGAAAATTCAGAACTACCATAAAGAATATAGTTAATATGAAAAGGTACACTAATATCATTAAATTGATTAAAAAGTTTAACTCTTTGTTGAGTGTATCTTGGACACTCAAGAAAAAAATGAATATTATCTTCACATTCAGACCCACAGTTTGTACATTGACTATCAGCAGTTAAAAAATCCTTAAATAAATGAGCATTTAAATTGCTAGCTTTATTCCGTAATTGACATAAAATAATATTTTCTTTCCTATTGCCAAAGCTGTAGTGTTTGCAAGTTTTGGGTATATTTTGGTTTTTGAGTTTTGACTTAAAAATAGACAAAGATGATGAATGTTTTATTTCTGCATCAAGATTATTCCATAATTTAATTGTAGACGGAATAAAGCTATTGTAATAAGAAGTAGTCCGACATAGTGGCAGAGAGTAAAAATTGCCATTAGACCTAAGATTATATGCATGTTCAGTTGGAAAGTATGGTTGAATTAAGTCTAACAAGTACTGCGGTGCTAAACCATGAATTATTTTGTAGAAAAGAATAAGCTTATGGTTATCCCTTCGAGATTGAAGGGTTTCCCAGCCAAGTTCGCTATATAAAATACTTCTAGATGAGTTAACTCTCAACCCTGTTATTATTCTGGCTGCTTCAATTTGCACTTTTTCAAGCAATTCAGAGTTTTCTTTGGTACAGTTGCCCCATGCATACATCACCATATTCCAGTATAGGTCTGATAAAAGCCATGTATATTTTAACCAGTGTTTCTCTATCAATTGTATGCTTGAGCAGTCTTAATATATATTCAACCTTTTGCATGCTTTTTCATAAATACCATTAATATGATTGGACCAACCACCACCAGACTGTAGATGCAAGCCTAAGTGTACATGACTTTTTTTATTGTTTATGATTTCACCATTATATCCAAACAGAATTGCAGGATAGTTTATATTTTTCTCGTAAAGTCAACATTTACAGTTTTATTTGCATTAAAATCTACAGCCCATGTGTTGGACCAATTTTTTATTATGTCAAGGTCATTAGTAATTGATAAAGTTTGTTGTATGACATCATCATCAATAATAGCAAATAGAGAAGTATCATCTGCAAAAAATCTAATATTGTTTGAAATGCCATTAGTAATGTCATTAATGTAAAGCAGGAATAGGAAAGGACCAAGTACTGAACCCTGAGGAACCCCAGCATCTAACATCTAAAATGTAGATGTAAATCCTTCTAATGTTACTCTCTGTTGTCTAAGAGTCAAGTAATCTTCTATCCAGCCTAATATATCACCCCCAAAACCTAGCCCCTTAAGTTTATGGATAAGACCAAGATGCCAAACTCTATCGAATGCTTTAGAAATATCACAGAAGATAAAACGAATATCTTTTCCTCAATCTAAACTTGATATAATTTTATCATAAATTTATGATAAAAAAAATGAATAAAATAGAGTATATGAAATCTGACTTTTGGAAAGTTCGTTTGGGCCTCAATTTGTAGAATGACCCACATATGCAATTTTTTTAAAAAAACGTTTAATGCCTATTTAAAGGCAATTTTTCCCATTTATAAAAGAAATACTATAATTATCTCAAATAAATGCTTTCAAAATTGCTTATTTAAAGAATTTCGTACTACGTCCCATAATTTTGTTCTTATATGAAAAAACCCTATCGATTTTTTATCGAAATAAAGTACATTGTACTCCCTTTCAGCATCCGGTGTCTATACTACACTGAGTATACATGAGGAAAATTAAAGAAAAATACATAAAATTAAGCAGTATCGCTAAAACACAGATTTATATATAATAATGTTATACATTAAAAGTTTAAAATCGAAAATGGTTATCAATTTAAAATTTACAAGCTGCTATGTGAACTTAAGTTTAATTTTTTTCTCTCAAATTAACTACGCAATTTAGTTTGTATAACTATAAAAAGGAAATAACAAAGCAAACAAACGGATATGCTTTCATGTGACAAAAATGTTAATCCTCTTGAAAGCGGTAATTGTCGTTGTGGATCACCCGAGGATGCTTACCATTTTTTCTTAAACTCGTCTTAACGTACATACCAAAGACATGAGGGAAATCAACTGGAGTTAGTCCGCCGATCCAACCCAAAGTCATTCTTCCGTGTATTTAAAGGTGCAAAAAAGAGAAATAATACAACGCTCTCGACATTAGACTTTTATGAACACTTCAAAAATATTGCGATCAACAAAACTGATTATGAAGACCCCGTATCCGAATTATCCGAACCTCCGATATTTCTAGAACTTGACTCTCCATTTACAATTGATGAAATAAACAAAGCAATTGCTGATTCAAAATTAAATAAGTCTGCAGGTTTTGATAATGTACTTAATGAATTTTTCAAAAGTTTTTCAAATGTATTTTCACCTCTTTTGACTTTTTTGATAAGAACTTTTAATTTACCTATTGATTGTCAATTAGATTTATTTGATAAAGTTGTTGTACCAGTTTTATTGTATGCATGCGAAGTTTGGGGTTATGAAAATATTGAGATTATTGAACGTGTCCATTTAAAATATTTGAAACATATACTTAATCTGAAAAGTTGTACACCTAGTTACATGGTATATGGTGAAACTGGACGATTTCCTCTGTATATAACCATTTTTACGAGAATGATTTCATTCTGGGCCAACATAATCAATAGCAGTGAAAACAAGTTAAGCAAAATCATATATATGTATGTACGTATTCTTTTTGATAAGGGACAAATTTTAAATCCATGGCTATGCTCTTTAAAAAATGTTTTAGATAAATGCGGGCTTTCAAATTTATGGTGTGATCATGAATCGTACCATTCTCCAGTTGGATTAAGACAACTATTAACCAAAGGTTAAGAGATCAATTTTTACAAAAATGGCATAACGATATTCAGGAATCGACTAAGGGTGTTATATATAGAATTTATAAAACAAATAATGAATGTGAACGCTACTTACTCTTGTTACCCAGTAAATTAAGAAAAATATTAGTTAAGTTTAGAACTACAAATCATCATCTTCCGGTTGAAATAGGAAGGTGGGGTATTGTTGAAAGAAGTAAACGTTATTGTAATTTGTGTAATTGTAACAAAATTGGTGATGAATTTCATGTTATATTAGAATGCAAGGCATTAAGTAAATTACGAAGTCAGTTTTTAGATACATATTACTGTTCTTCTCCTAACACTAAAAAGTTTTATGAAATCATGTCTTCAGTCGATTATATCACATTAAGAAAACTGTGTTTCTTTATTTCAAAAATTAATCATATTGTTCGTTCACCCCACTTACTTTCTTGAACTTTACAACTATATTGTATATATATAAATATGTTTGTTCTTCTTCTGTACCTCTTGTACCATTATATGGTGTTGAGTGAAACAAACTGAACTGACAAAACTGTTCAATGCCATTAATATTTTGAATGCCGGTTGTTACCCAACTGTTTGCAATTGGTCACAAGGAATAATTGTCCCTATTCATAAAAGAGGTGATGTAAATAACCCAGATAATTATCGAGGGATAACTTTATTAAGTCATATTTCAAAATTGTTCACATCTATCTTGAATAAACGTCTGTTGTTGTGGAGTGAGGAAAATAATGTAGTAAGTGACACACAGTTTGGGTTTAAACCTGGATCAGGGACAAGAAATGCTATTTTTGTCTTACACTCATTAATAAGCAAAACTTTGAATGACAAGAAACGTTTGTACTGTTGTTTTGTTGACTATAAAAAGGCGTTCGACAGCATTCAACACATAAATTGGTTAAAGCTGGTATTAATGGAAACTTGTTTAATATTATTAGATCTATGTATAGTGACATCAGAAGCTGTGTGAAAGTTAATGGTCAATTTTCCGAATATTTTCCTTTACAGTCAGGTCTTATACAAGGTGATGCACTCTCACCCATGTACACCATTTGATATATATATCATGTAAAATCCCCCGCCATTCTCTTGTTAATTGTATGTGTTATTATAGCATTGAATGATTTATTTTTGACGTCGTTGTGTCAATAACTGCCGTCAGGTGAGCAGACAAATTGAATAACGCGCGTTAGCGCGTTATGATAATTTGTTTGCTCACCTGACGGCAGTTATTGACACAACGACGTCAAAAATAAATCATTTAATGCTTATATTTACATTCCCTTACTGAAGAAATCAATTGTTTACTTAAATAAATCGATATAAAGTGCAGATCACGGAGGGAGGGAGTATAAGTAACAGCAAGAACAGCTGTTTTGCAAAACCGGTTCAATCTGGTTTTCACATAGACTGTTGAGATGTGATCGACGAGCATGAAAATATAATCCATGATAAATAACTCTTGAAATGTTGTTTTTAACAATAAAGTCAACTTTTTTGTTGAATAATTATAAAACATGGTGTTTTGACAACATTCATGCAATGCATATTTAACAGATAACATAGGAATCACTGTTTGAGAACTACTTATGTAAATTACTAGTAAATTCATACGCAGTGAATAGGTGTTGCATTTAGAGGCATTTAAACATCACGGAATTTAATGGAAAAACACAGTAGAATGTAAATATAAGCCTATGAGCCACATGACTCCTTTGGTCAATAAAGAATAAAGAATTCTTCAAATGCAAAAATTATACAATCGCTAGAATGGGGCGATGAGTCATTATCCATTGATATTAACAAGCAGTTATTCTCATTAGTTCAATTGTACATCAACAAAACTGGTAGATTTGTTTAATATAGTTTATGTGCATGTTTCTTATTTTCGTATATATCACTTATTTTCATTTATCGTAATAATAATTCTATATCATGCAATAACAGTTGTAAGTTTTGTATAATTTTTCTATTTAATGGTAAAGACCTAGTAAGTTGTCAGAACTTGTGTCAAAACCATTTGTATATGTATTTTATATATATGTATACAATAAAATATGTTCAAATCAATCCTCTTGACACTAGTCATTGATATCTTCTCTACTTAATCTCCAAGCAAATTGAATAATTGTTGGACAACAGAAGTGTGAAATTATCGTAACAGCTAGATGTGTGAATGTTTATTTTTCTGGCATGTCATTACCCTCTCTTTGTCATCGAAAAAAAAGAAGCAATGCCTGTCAAAAAGAATAAGTGTAAGGGAGAATGGTTTAAGATCTGGAGGAGAACGCGGTTGGGCCAACTGTGCTGGAACCCCGCACGTTAGCATAGAGTGTGTGATATCGGACTATAGCTGTGCTGGATTTCCGCACGTTAGTGTCGATTTTGTGTACAGAATTATATCGGACTGTCCGTGCTGGAATCTCCGCACGTTATTAAGTTGTTCTCTCGGAACTCCGAGATTCGGTTTTTATTGGAATACCATGTACCGTTTATTCATCAACTTAAATACAACTTCTTGAACTTTTGTTTCGTTTTGGAGTTTTTATTCAGCGTAAACTTGAGCGAGTGCACGAATTGAGCTTTCCCCTGAATTCACCATATGGATTTTAAGAACTTTTAGATTACAATTTACAATACAAATCATATACAAGATACGTTCGTGAAAGTTAGGTAGTACTTTTAGTAGAAAGCCGATTGGCACGCTACCGGGCTAACCGCAACTTCACAGAAAATTCTCGATAGGAACTGTACATTTAAAATTCATTGGTGAAAATAATATCACCGTGTGAAATGCACCCCTTAGACATGACACCTTTTCCCTTGTCACTCACGTTGAGTGACTTTGATCTGGACACTCTAAATTGACACTCAGTTTATCTAAATAATCCGTTAATTGAAGCTAGTATTCATTCTTTATTTGCACAAGACATACAATTACATATAATTAATAGCAATATTGAAATAATGGCATGGTACATGTACATGTAAAGTACATTGACAATGTATATAAAATAAAATTTTACTAACAGGCGAAAAAAAACAGAGAATTTTTCTTAATTATCATGAATATTGAAAGATAGATGTAGATACTTTCCCAAATTACACAGTTCTTTAAAATTTTGAACACTTAATAATTGTATAAATTTGTATACAGAAGTTTTTTTTTCCAATCAGCTGACATTTCAAAACAAAATGGAATTCATCTTCAATATCTGAACTAAATTTACATAAGCGTCTTTCTTGTGTCGATCGTCCACTTTCAATTGCAAGTCTATGAGATGATAATCTAATTCTTGTAATTTGTTTCTTATATGTAGAAGGTATTGATTTTGTTAAATAATAATGTAATGAAAACTGGTCAATAATATGCTTGTAAAAACAAGCATTCTGAGAGTATTGCATAACAATGCACTGTTATGCAGAATACCGAACCCGAACATTAAAGAATTGGAATATAAAAAAAATCTCGAAAATATGTCAACCAGACGCTACAAAAGTGTAAACTTGATCTGTAGTTTGAAAATTTGAAGCTGCTCAGCAAATTTCATATTATTCCTCAAACGCATTAAGAAAAAAAGTGTGAAAAACTGAAGTGGGACAGACGGACAGACGGACGGACTGGCGGACGCAGAAGAAAGCTAGCTATAGTCCCCTCCGTATATAGATTAATGTGTTAACTTAAATCTTAATTCTGTATCTCTTTATAGAGGAAATAAAAGATGAATGAATGAATGAATGGTAGGGGACTAATAATGGTCTATCAAATGATAGGATATGACAAAAGACTGGGGATAATTTATCTGCTGAATAGATTGTACGTGTGTAATACAATGGTAATTAAAGCAATTAATTGTTGTCCAAGGGAACTTGTTGTGACCTCACAATTTCCACAAACCGGTAGGGGACGTGTATTGCTTATGCAATACTTTCAGAATGCTTGTTTAAGAAGGCAATCGATAGAAATCAACAGGCACGTAGCATCGTTTTTGAAAAGTGGGGGGGCCAGACCCATCCAAAAAATCTTGACAAGCAAAAAAAAAAAAGGGAAAAAAAAGGAAATTTAAAGTTTTCCAAAAATCTTCAAAATCCTAATCGGGGGGGGGGGGGGGGGGACCTAACTATACTTCCAAAAAAATTCTTCCCTACCAAAAATTTTTTTCATCCAAATCTTGAAATTCCTAATCCGTGGGGGGGGGGGGGGGGGGGGGGGGGGGGGGGGGGGTGGGGGGGGTGGGGGGGTAGTACCTTCAATTTGACTACTCATTTCCTTATTATCATATCAATTTTTTACTAACTTCCAAAAAAGTGGGGGGGGCCAACTCCATTATCATTCATTTTTTTATATGTAAATTTTAAAAAATTTGTTGCGGCGAGAAAAAGTGGGGGGGCCAGGCCCCCCTGGCCCCCCCCCTGATGCTACGTGCCTGATCAAAATCGATAAATAGTTCATAATTTAAAAACATTAAAGACATAATTTTTTTTTACCAAAATATCAATTTTTATAATAGTTTGTCTCAATAAGTCTGAGGTTATTTTTTGTTTCTTAATGTTTCTTTTCTAATATGTTTTACGGTGCGACCGTTGGGGCGAGCGCAGAAATAACTACACATCTCTCATCATTGTTAAACTGCAACCCATAGACTTGGCCCAACCAGGAAACTTTGGCTTTAAATACAATCTGTGTTATCTGTACGTGTTTTAATTATTTTCCTCTGACACATCAATTCTGTTTTTTTTTAATTTTTTAAATCTGTGTACGCTATATCTGTGTTTTAGACATGTACCCTCCCATTTTTTTAGTGTGTGATATTCAATATTATTTAAAAGTTTGGCAACATATGCAGCTAACAAATAAATGTAGATATTTTAACTGTTTATTTTTTTTCTTTTTTGTTTTATTTATTTATTACAAAATGACATGGCTGCACGTAGTTCTAATCAAGCTTTTTTTTAAATACATTTTTGTTACCTACCTAACGTATGCTTATGGAACTCGCATGTATATTTAGTAAGCAAAAAAAAAATCAGAACAAAACTAATCAGCCGAAGAGTTGCCGTTAACATTGAGTACTTACACGCACAGATGCTTGATCCACCTCTAAATGTATTGTGCGAGATCACTCTGACGTCATACTTAGCTCATGGGTCAGTCAATAAAGTAAGTTTTTTGGCTTTATTGATAAAAATTCGAACTCCTGTGGACGTATACTAACGTTAGTATATACGTCCTAAATTGATTCAAGCCACCTTAGTAATTTAAACCTATCCCCTTCTTATCTTCGGAACACCCTTGTACTTCTCCTACATAGAGAGTTAATTAAGGTCTTCCGTTTTCAACGGAAGACCTTGTACTGATTCTGTTGGTAATTCTTTTTATTCTTTTTTTTCTTCTAGACGTTTTTTAAAACTCAAATATCTTGCTTGTTTGTTGTCTTATAAATTTCAAATTTTCAGAGCTTATTGGTAGTTACTATTTCTCAATATATAAGGAAAATCGTTGAAATCAACACTTCCGGTAGCGAGTTATTCCCCTTTTTCCCAAAAATATAGGCATTCTTGTGCACGCAATGGCTCTGAAACCGCTCACAGCATGTGTTACAAAGTCACAAATCTTAAAAATAGAGAGTTTGAACGTTGTCCTCCGAGTTTTGTTTTTACAATTTTCGTCCTTTAAAGTTTCGAAAAATTAATTTGAATTTGCGTTTCAAAAAATGCTGATTTTTGGTTGTGTTTTTGTTATGTAGCTCTTTAGTTTAAAATTTTCTCTAAACACATATAGAACAAAATATGTGCAAAATACCAAGGGCTTTCACTTGACACCATTAAAAAAGGGTTGGCCCCTTAAATTAGGGGTCTAGAGCCCTTAAAAGTCTTCGCTTTATAACTCAAAAATGGTTAATATTTCGCAATAGCTGTCGATAGAAAAGTTGTTCATTATTGTGTTATCAATGTCGTTACAAAATTATTTTGTACCGGTAATGCGTAATATGAGTGTAAAAAGCTTGTCTTGTTAACATGTACCTGTATGTCATTTGGCAAGTAAGCGAATCGTCTTCGTGCGAATAACGTACATAAATTAACAGCTGAAAGTGTACCAGTATATACGGGATGCTTTGATTCATTTGAAAAAGTGTCTAAAAAGTATACGTGTACATGTTTTTCTTACAGCCTTTTTTTTTACAGCCACCTCTGTTTAGGTCCTATAGTGGACAACCGTTAAGAAAAACAAAAACGGGAAAATATAAACGTTCTTTTTCTTATCTAGTGAGATACATAAACTACATTTAAAAGAAAAAAACTTCCATGAAATAGATTTGAGTCATTTCAAATCGACCTAAATTCTTAGCTGTGTGCTTCATTACATAACCCATCTCGCCCGCGGCCGAGAAAATCGATCGCCAAGGTCGCGGCTGGACTACCTAGCGGTCAGCGGTTATCTAATACACAAGAATCGCGTCTGTCATATGTGATTTTATTTAGCCGCAAACACAAGAATCGTACACAATGACATTAAAGCTTACTCTTCTTAATTTGAATTAAACGATAGAGTGTCAATAAGAAATCGTTCTGTTTAATCATAAAAGCAAAGCCATTCTCGAACTGAAGCAGTATCAGACAGATAGATCAACTGTGGGATTAAAGGGGGAAAAAACTTATATTAAGTAGAGTTTAGTCATTGTACTGGAAACATTGTAAATCTTCCTGGGTTCTGAGCTCTATATGTGTGTTTTACCTTTACGTAATTTATCCGATCCCTCATCCGCGGCCGAGGAAATCGGCTGCACTACCTAGAGGTCAGCGGTTATCTAATAACAAGATAATTATATATACAAGAACTGTTTCAATTTTATGTTCTTGAAGTTTGTTCACCTTCAATTTATTTAATTAAACATTAGAATGTGAATTGAGAAGCCCCTCTAAAAATTGATAAAAGCGATATTATTCCAAATCAGAAACATCATCAGACATAAATCAATAGTGAATTTGTAATTCTAAAATGCACTAAAAACTATACATGTACTAATAATGTTATAGATAAACAACGCAAAACCACAAAGATTAAACCTTAAAACGATAATCACCCCTAGAACATAGCCAAGGAGTTCCCGCGCGAGTGGACAAGTGATCCGCGGTAGCATTGTGTTCTTCTACATGTACTTTATCACACGTGCATGTTTATTGATATTTTGTATGATTCCAACTATTTGTGTATTCGAGATTTTGACCGGTACATGTAAGATTGACTTGTGTTTCAATTTAAGATTTATTTATTTACCCACGAATATTTCCGCTAAATACTGCTGAGAGGTTTTTTAGATATCGTAGAAAGTAGTTGACGTCTTCACAAGGTTGCACATAAAATGAGAGAGAGAGAGGGAGAGAGAGAGAGAGAGAGCGCTCAAAGTTGGAAGCATTATTTAGCCGAATTTAGAAAATGAAACAGTCCCCGAGCGTTCAAGGCAGGATAAAAAAAAATCAAATATCAAATTAACACATGCGGTAGAGGCAATTGCAACTTCTCTGGCCTTTCCGGCAAGTTTGGAAAAACACCTCGAATGTATTAACATCACCGGATGTTCGAATTTTATAAAAAATGGAGTCGCTTCCCATTAAAATAAGTATCGGCAAGAAGTCTTGTATGTCGTTTCTGTGTTATATTTATATTGATACCTTTAATGAAGTATAGCTCACATCTCAACAGATCATAAAATGTGTTGTAATTATATCAAGTTTTATAAAAAGGGGGGTGTCATGGACGCCTAGGTAATACATTCGAAGTGTTTTTCCGAGCTTGTCGGAAAGGCCCGAGAAGTTTCGATTGGCGGTAGAGGCTGACACGATAAAAGAATTGTCCAGAATTGAGGGATTTAGTGATTATTTTTAAAATGTTCACATGAGTTTTTAAACAAGATTTGTTTAGATTTTATCGGTTTCATGATCACAGTGCAAGGGCTTTATTATTTTTCAAAATGTGGCGAAGACCTAATTTTGGCGACTACTTAACATGTGTACATTTTTCTCCTCAATGTATGTCACTTTCCCACCCGTGTGTTTATTCGGTTAGTCTATGCTAAGTCAATCCGCTCCACGTGCGACCGAAAATCTCGTGTCGCGTCTGCCCACATAGCTCAGAATATTGCCCCCGGGCTGCAGATCAGCAATTGATAAATGATTGAGTAACATTTGGACGGATGCTTTCACTGCAGCGGTCAATTGTTAAACAATAAGTGTCTAAATATTCGATGTCAATCAACCTCACATTAAAGATGCGATATCGTAATCTGAGAATGTGGCTAAAAAAATAACCTGTTGAACACGCTAAACTTCTTTAGTTATGAACAGAATAAAATATATATTATCAGAGACATAAATAACTTAATAAGTTATTTATGTCACTGGTTTTATAAGTTAACAGTTTTAAGTCAAAGATTAAATAAAATTTGTACTCAGGATTAGAAGTAATGATATACGACTACATTAAGCAATAAAGTCGGTCGATCGACATTAAATCATCAGAGTACTGCAAGTGTCGACTGCAAGTGTTTCTATTTCATGTAAAGATTCCTGATGACCGATGATGTGTCATGAACTTGACCCAGGGTCAGTTGCGCAAGTTCAAAGTCATATTAAACATGTGTCATTTCTTGTATTAATGGAAATGAGTAAAAGCTAGATTTTGACATAAAGATTACTTGTGACCTGTAAATATACCCTGCCTTGTCTGACTCACTAAAGAAAAAGAACCATCCATTATTCTCTGATAGAGAAATACGTGAGTAATGACTTCTTTCTTAGCGGGGATATCATTTGTGAGCTTGCTAACAGTACCTTTTAGATGGTCCAGTGGGAGCAATGCCCCCTTTCTCTCAACCAATATTTCCCTTAAGTTAACGCTTAGAAAATTGATTTTTGGGTAATTTCCCCCACCGCCACATCCACACTTTTATTATAATTAAATTAATTATATACATGTACATAAATGATGTACTTTTTAAAGTTATCCTAAACTTGAAGTAAGTTAAACGAAGAACTTGCCTGGTATGAAAATACTACTTTCTTGATTTCTTGAACTTACTATTCTCATATTGATAATCCAGTATCATTAAAAACCATTTCCTTTCTCCTTACACTCGCCAGGTTCTGAAATACCTGTATCAATAACAGATCCACCAATCTCCACTTGACCTCCACATTTGCATACAATCTAAATAAACACCTACTTAGCAAAGATATGCCTTTATCTGTTGTGGTGGTGTGGTGAAATACTCAATCTAGAGGTTACATAGAAAACAGGCATGAATTATTTTTTTCAGTGGTCTCCGTTTGAAGAGTTCCAATCAATTTTCTAAAGCTCTAATTGGAAAGAAGAAATGGTCGTGTAAAGATGACATTTCATCAATACAGGATCTGTCAGGCTCTGACAAGTGTCAGGAGAAGGAGGTGTTTTAATCAGACTGATGGACAATCCTTTCGCGACACGAAGTTGCGACGGAAGACCTACTCGTTGCTTTGCAACGAGCTCGGCTCTAGTTAACCTATCGAGTGGTCTGTCACTTGAAACACAGACGACATTTGCCGATTTGGCAGAGGAAGAACTGGAAATTCAGCTAGGTACAGGCTAATTTGTTCTCTCTCCCAATATATTCCATTTAACGCATAAATTTGCTTTTTTGTTGGTTTATATGTAGTAAAGTAATAAATCTATATAGTAAATAATATCGGGGGAGGGGCCGGGGCGGCTTTCGAAATACACCTCATTTGTCATTCTGTGCATTATCTAAACATGTCACGTGATTTTAAACAGGTAGCTACAGGACACCGGTACCAGGAAGAATAAACATGTGAAATGTCGCCATTTTGTACTTGGCAGGTTTGTAGTAATTCGTATCATACATGTATTGACTTTACTTTTCTTTGTAGACCTACATATATTCAACATTGACATTCATGTCAGTGATTAAATTCTATTGTTTTTCTTTGAAATATTGTATGAAACTATTTTAATCAAATGTTGCTGTAATATGAATCCACAAAAATCACATGATATTTTAGGTCACCTGAAACAGTGGGTGATCTGTTGTTATCTAGTTTTTGTCCGTCGTCGTGAGTCAACCATACATGTAGATACATTTGTGTACGAGGTTAAATAGCCCCATGGTAAAACGTATTTTGAGGGCAAAATCTCGAGGACAAAGAGATTGCCCAAAAGTCTACTGGTGTGGGACCAATTCTCGCCGAGGACCATTTCTTGCCAGAGCTTTGTTACGTCATTTTATTTACACAGAAAATTATATACAAAAAATGACGTATCAATGCACTGGCAAGAAATTATCCTTGGGGAGAATTTGTTGCATTGCACGTCAGTTTGAATTTAATAAACTGCTAATAAAAGATAGTGTGCAAATCATAAACAAATAAACGATAATTATTAAAGTAACATGAGTAATAACCTTGGTAGACCGTAGCTGCCCGGAACCTTTAAAAGTTCATATACTACAGTGGCGTCGGAACCAATTTGAAAGGGGGGGGGGGCTAGACTAATCCTCAGATATCTTGATGGGGGGGGGGGGGGGGGAGAGAGGGAGGGGAGTATACCTATAGAACCAAAAAAAATTCTTACCTACTAAAATTTTTTTTCCCAAATCTTTAAATTCCTAATCCGTAGGGAGGGGGGGCTAGTATACCTATGGCTCCAACATCTCAATATTTCCGTCTTCTCAAGGTAAATTTTGGAACAGTTTTCTTTCCTGTGAGAAAAAGTGGGGGGGGGGGGGGGGGGGGCTGAACTAGGGATGGGACGATACTGTACTGAGCCGATTCGGTACATATCACGATACATAAGATGCGATACGATACATATCACGATACATTGCAACTAAATGAAAACATGAATAAAGGTTTAAAATTTATTCAATCTGACGATGTATTACCGCATGTCTAAAGTTATTGTGTTATATTTATAATGAGCCTTGCACAATTTACAAATTACTTTAGTCTCATATACACTACTTTTTCATAAATTAGTAATCCAAAAGTTTTACACACTTGATATTTAGCTTCCTAACTGTTTTGACAACTTTACGAGGTTTTCCGCCATCTTTGTACTTTCATATTAGAGGCGCGGACTAAAAATAGCCGATATATGAAGCTCGGATATTTTTGGAAAATAAAAAAAAGTTCGGTAAGGTATCGTTGTATTAATGGTAAATGTATCGATCCAAATATCGTCAAAATAAATACCGCGATGCACCGGTGCATCGGTGGATCGTCCCATCCCTAGGCTGAACCCTCTATGATGCAATGTGCCTAATAGTTATAGGTCTAACTTTGCAAAAAAAGTGGGGGGCTAAGCCCCCCCCCCCCCACCTACCCCCCCCCCCTTCCACTGGGTTCTTACGCCTATGTACACTACTATAGATATGTGTGAATCAGCCCCCTTTCTTTCCACCAAAGCTGATCACCATAACTTCTCTCTATAGATTCATACCTTCAGTACTTTTTTCATGAATTGAAATATATAGTCTTCATGATTAGATTTACTATGCAAGAAAAAACAATTTATCTTTAACAGGTATGTTTATGAAACAATGCCAAATGTTCATTATATTCTTATGTTCATAATTTATTACATGTATTGATAAAACAATGTAAATCAAAGCTGAGCATCCCCCTCCTTCTGAATCCTGTTATTATAAACATAAAACGCTTCAGATATAGATACCAGATAAAACCACTTTTCCAATCCTTATATAAACCTGCTAGTTTGTTAAGCCACATATCCTCTTCACCCAGCTCATTCTGCGTTAATATAAAATGGTTGAATTACTAATTAATAATTTATCAGATGGTTACAATATACTTGGGTGACCGTTAGACCGAATGGGCATATTGTAAATGTTTTGAAAAATTAAAACAGATTTAACTACAAGTAGGTTTCATGGAATAATATATAAAAACTTTTTCAAAGAAACAAAAATATAAAAAAAAAACATTATATATATGCATATTAAGTTTGTTGGGCTTTTTTTTTCCAGAATATATGACAAAAGTGCCATGACCATGGACCCTGAGTACAGCCTTCAGGATGTGTTACGGTGTCATCTCTGTGAGACCCCAGGCCCTCCTATGTACTGTGTCATTTGTGACAAATATCTGTGTAAAACCTGTGAGAAGGACCATCTCTCTGATCTATCCAAAAAACACAAAGTGCTGCCATTTAAAAAGAGGAAATATACTCCAAAGTGTCAAAAACATTCCTCAAAAATATGTGAACATTACTGTGAGCAATGTCACATTCCTATTTGTACAACATGTGCTTCCTCTGAAGAACACATTGACCATCAATTTATTGATTTAATTAAAGTTATGGACAACAAGAAAGAAATCATTCAAAAAAATTTACAGGAACTAGAAAAAACCATTTATCTTAAATATCAAGAGATTGCATCCATTATCCCAGTCCAGAAAGCTGCTCTGAATGAAAACTCCCAGAAATTAACAACAGAAATCAACAAACATGGAGAAGACTTGCACAGAGAAATAAACACCATTATCAGAAACATGAAATCTAACATGGAGGAAATGGACACCGAACACCTGGCTGTCTTAGACAAACAAGAAGATGAAATTAAACACACCATTTCTGAAATCACACAGACCATTACTGAAATGAAGACGTTACTGGACTCCAATGATGTCAGCCTTGTCTCTGCCTACAAATCCAGGAATGGTGAATTCAGAAGATTGCCTCCTAAACTCACAGTTTCCTTACCAAGTTTTACCCCTCAGAAGATCAACAAAGAACAGTTTGGTTCTCTGTCAGCGTCATCTATCAAAACAGAAGAACATGGCTACACCATGGAATCTCCCCGTGCCGAGTCCTCTCCCCCGGATAGACCGCTCATTGATGTACCACGGATCATCACACAGAAGAAGACCGAGTATGGACAATTATACAGTGTGTCCTGTCTGAGTAATGAGGAGATGTGGACGTGTGGTGTTGACAAAATCATGAGACTCTACCACCTCAGTGGGAAACTAGTGAAGTCAGTCCGAACCAAGTCAGGGAACGATCCATGGGACATAACAGTGACAAGGAGTGGGGATCTAGTTTATACTGATGACTGGGATAGAACTGTGAACATAGTGAAGAATACACAGATACAGACAGTGATCAGACTACGGGGGTGGAGACCTTTCAATGTCTGTAGTACCTCCTCTGGTGACCTCCTGGTTGTCATGGACAGTGATGATTATAAACAAGCAAAAGTTGTGCGTTACTCTGGCTCCACAGAGAAACGAAGTATTCAGTACGACGACAAAGGACAACCTCTTTATTCATCTGGTAAATATAACATTAAATACATCAGTGAGAACAGGAACCTAGATATCTGTGTGTCAGACAATGACGCCCGTGCAGTAGTGGTGGTCAATCAGGCCGGGAAACCCCGGTTTACCTACACTGGTCCTCCCTCTTCTACCAAGGGATCATTCTATCCATGCGGCATCACAACAGACAGCCAGGGTCGCATCCTGACAGCCAACCGTGACAACCACCGTATCCACATCCTGGATCAGGACGGACAGTTCCTCCGCTACATTGACAACTGTCATTTACGGTATCCATGGGGTTTATGTGTGGACACCAGAGACAACCTCTTTGTGGCTGAGTGGGACACAGGTAAAGTGAAGAAAATACAATACATGTAACATGTGCTATATAAACCTTTGTATATCATGATAAAAATATTTCATTTAAATTTTTTTTTTAATTATCAAGTACATGCATAACATAACACACCATTTAGTTAAATATCATTGCAGCTCATTTATACATTAGAGTGGATGTATACATATGTATGTGTTACATTGTCAATTGAGTATATATACAAGTGTTGTTTGTCAACAAACTGATTATGTGTGAAACATATGTAAACAATTATACACAATACCGATTATGAAGTAGTGAATTTTTGAATGCATTTGGTATCAACAAATTGATTGTTCATGGTTTTTACTTTTAATTTATATGTGTATGGACTTTATGAATTAAAATGTGTTTATTTTAAAGGATTTGTATATTATACACATGTAAAAAATTGTAATACTATGTATGCAGACCTGTCATTTTATTAGATGAATATTTTGAATACAATAAATGATTCAGAAATAAACTGTATGATGACTTGTGTTGATTCTAATAGTATATGTGTGGATTCATGAATATATGGTCAAGGATTATAAAGTATTGATGAACTTGTTTATAAAAAGTCAAACATTCTAAAGGTTTTTTTTCTTCAACTGGTATAAATTTTGAAAAACCATCAACATATTCATCTTGACTTTAATATCAGACTTCCTCATGATCAAGAGATATTTTTTGCTTGAAAACAATATTTGAATAGTTCAGATAAAAGTTGCGAGATAAAAATATTTTTTTAATAAAATTGTATTTTCCGAACAATGTAAACATGGTGATATTTAAGATTTTAGATAAAATTAGAATATACCGAGAGATGTGTTTATTATATGAATTCAAAAATGAAATAAATGATGCATAAACACACTTGTGTGTGGTTATGTTTTACTCCATGCATGTCACAGAAACATGAAGTAAAATCTTAGACTTGGGTCCATTTAAAACATAAAGATTTGAAATGTTTGATATATTAATAAATTGAGGCATTTTTATAAGCCCTTTTTTAATGTGATTTCAATAATTTAAGCACTAATTGCAACTCAAGGATAAGATAGCCAAAGATATCTAAAATAGAGGTACATTTTGAAGAGATGAAACATTGAGAATGCAATTTCTAATGTAAATTCATTTCTGATTGAATTTTACAATTGAGTAAACGTAATTTGGGGCCTACACTAAAATGTTTCGGTCATTTGAGTCACTCGGATGACCTATTGTATTGGTAGTCATGTGACAACTGTCAACTGTTTTCAATTTACATTCCTCTCAAAATACTGAGCCAGTCTTTGGGGTGACTATGCATGGATTATTTCTTTATCAATCAAAATCTAAGCTTCCATGAGATTGTGAACTCCATGGAGACCCCATAATTCGAAGTTGTAGTTACCATGGTAATCTTCCATATATGAAGAAATAGCGGTTTTTCTGTACATGTGTATTTTTAAAATCGCGTTTCTTAAACTGTATAAGTGGAAAATGAACGAGAAGAAGATATTCTTTTAAAAGTGTGATTCTTAAAAGGCAAAACAGAATTCCAGAGTTGATTAAAAATGGAGTTTTTTCTTCCGCCGAACCAACACAAGGTATGATCTGCTGTTATAATAATTAACCTTTTTAACTGTCAGAGAGAGAGAGAGAGAGAGAGAGAGAGAGAGAGAGAGAGAGAGAACCCAATTCATTGCATAGCCATCTGCTTCGAATTCTCCGAACTTTATTTAAATCAGCATTGTTTTTTTTCTTTCATTAAAACAACTATCATATTAAAGAAACATGTACACCATATATTCAATATATTCATTTACAAATAATTTCCTAAGTTAGTAAACATATTATAATTAGATCTAAATTTCTTCGCATATTTCAAAATATCATTTTGTAAACAAAGCTTACAAACATACAAAAGATATAAGATTATTTAACATAACTGTATGAATATTATTCTCTTTATAAAAACCAGGACTATAGTTTTCCATGTTATTGTGAGACGCAAAAAAGCTATATAATAAAGATTTTACTCAAATTTTGAAGAGAGTTCAGTATTCTTTTTAACAATTTTGAATCATGGAAATAATGAAATCATACAAAGGAAAGAAGGGAAATGTTTTGAAATTGATGCATGGACGAAGAGTAAGTCCTATAGTATGTGGCATCCAAAAAATGAAGACAAAAATGTCGTTCCGATGCCGGGAATCGAACCCGGGCCGCCTGGGTGAAAACCAGGAATCCTAACCACTAGACCACATCGGATCGTTATATGTGAATTGTTATACTATGTGCAGTAGAAAGAAATAAAATAATTAAAAGGTTATGCTAGGTTATTTTTAGATTGATCATGTGATGTGTACAATACCCACACCAACATGGCGGTGACCGATGGGAATTGGGAGTTTGATAAATTCGACGATGGTTCGACAAGTAAGAAATATATTTCCGAAAGTTCGCAGAAGAAATTTTATAGATGTGCATTAACGCTACACACTGAATTATTTGCGACATAATTTTGCCTTAGCGTTACTCGAACTTCTTAGCATTGCTTGGTGCAGTGCATCCTCCCACTTTCCTTGTACCGTTGTATCATGTATTGTTTGATATTTTTAGATTACATCAGATCATATTTACCCCCCCCCCCCCTCTTCCCTTAAACGAAAAATAAAAAAGGAAAAAAATGCTCTCTTGAATTTAGTAAACAAGCATGGTACTTTTTTATTACCAGTGTATACCATTAAAATAACATTTCTGTTGACAGAAATTGTGGGTGAGCTTCAGCTCAAGAAGTATGGGATGTTTATGGAGGATTACGCCACACAGCTGAGAGAGATCGAGGATGCCCTGGACGACTCTATAGGGGATTCCTGGGACTTCACACTGGACCCTATTGCACTTCAGGTTATTAAAGATTATCGATACTTCAGTCATCAAATAGTTGTATCCAAAAATCTTCCCATTATTAAAATCAAATGGGTGGATGAACTGTTCCTATTTCTTCTTGTCATGACGTGATAATCCACCTTAAACCCCCCCCCCCCTAAAAAAAACCCCAAAAAACAAAAAAAAACTACCATAATGGCCAAAAAGTCAATTCATTACACAGGTTTTAACTATTTCTTTAGCTCCTGCCTTATGAACAGACCAGTCTGCTCCAGCTGATCAAGACAGACAACAAAATCTTCAACAAGATCATCACAGTGCTGGCGTCTCTGTGCTCAGAAATGAAGGCCCTCCGACACGAGGCGGAGAGCAAATTCTTCAACGCTCTCATCTTCTACGGAGAAGGAGGTGAGTTACGGAATCGTGGGACTTCAAGAAGACTTAGAAGAGGAATAGCTGATATTAATTGACTATTATGTGTAGGTCTTGAATAAGAGTGAAAGTTTATTAATCCTTTATTATAGGGTATGCATAAGGAAGGTAGCTAATTTATATATCCTTCATCAAGGGGCTACAGTTTACTTGTTATAAAATCCATTAAAATAAAGATCTAATATTGTTTGAAAGCTATTTTTTAAAAATTCAGCAATCCATAATTTCTGAATATTTTCTGAAACCAATTTCAACAGAACCAGAGAAAGGTTTAGCTGAGGGAGAAGCGCAAGTGCAGATAGGCCGCATGATGCCTTTGATTCAGGTAACTATCCAATTTAATTAAAGAGAGGTTTACCTTGATTCAGTCCAGTAATGGATCTCATCTAATCTTTGTAGCTGATTGTCACGAATTATATGGGTGTTTACCTGCCGTGATATATCAAACAATTGAAATCCTTTTTTTGTTTTGTATAGGAGCTGTCCTGCTTTGTGAACAGAACTAATGAAGTGGTGAAGAATGTCATCCAACAGTTTGCCTGTCTGTTCTCTGTTGTCAGGTAAATCAGTAGTCATGTAGTCCATCAGTAGTCAGGTAAGGCAGTAGTCAGGTAGTTAGAAGTCAAGTAAGTCAGTCTTCAGGTAAGTCAGTAGTCAGGTATTCAATAGTGAAGTAAGTCAGTCTTCAGGTAAGTCAGTAGTCAGGTATTCAATAGTGAAGTAAGTCAGTCTTCAGGTAAGTCAGTAGTCAGGTAAGTCAGTAGTCAGGTAGTCAGTCTTCAGGTAAGTCAGTGGTCAGGTAAGTCAGTAGTCAGGTAGTCAGTAGTCAGGTATTCAATAATCAAGTTGTCAGATAAGACAGTAGTCAGTTAAGTCAGTAGTAAAGTTTTCAGTAGTCCGGTAAGTCAGTAGTCATGTATTGAGTAGTCAGTAAAGTCAGCATTAAATTAGTCAGGCAAGTCAATATTAAAGTATGGTACATGTAAGTCAGTAGTCAACAGTCAGGTAAGTCAGAAGTTAGTAGTCAGTATTCTATAGTTGAAGTTATTCAGTGGTATAGCTGCATTGAGTCTTAAGCATAACCTCTGTTTATGTATATTTATCTTCATGAACCAATTAATACATTCTGTTTGGAAAGGAAAATGAATAGAATTAATACAGTGACTGTAGCTAGTGAAAATAAAATGCCGCAAATAAGTCGTGGATTAGCCATTAGTTGATAGAATTGGATTCATGTAATACTTGTTTCACATCAATTGATTTATTTTGTAGAAACGGTCCCAAGCTGTTGGATGTGAGTGATGTCCACTTTCAGGTGGTCTATGAACATTTGGGGGATCTACTGGGGGTGCTGATTACCTTGGATGAAATCATTGAAAACCAGGGGACACTCAAAGACCACTGGATTCTGTACAAAAGGTAGGTAACAAAAAGTCATAAAAATCAATGACTTGGAACGAGAGAAAGTGGAGAGAGAGAAAAGAGGACAACTAGAGTTGTAGACAGAAAAATCATGGACTAAGAGAGAGAGAGAGGCAGAGAGAGAGAGAGACAGAGAGAAGAGAGAAGATAGCTTGAGAAGAGTGAGAGAAAAAAATGAGAAGAGTCAAGAAAAATTTGGTGATCAGAATTGGTTAAATAATGTCTACCATAATGATTGTAGGATGTTGAAGTCGGTGCACCATGATCCAGGGAAGTTTGGAATCGCAGCCGAGAAGATTCGTCCTTTCGAGAAGTTGATCATGAAGTTGGAGGGACAGTTGTTAGATGGCAGAATTTTTCAGGTAGATGGCTGTTATTTGGAATATCGGTAATGACCTAAAGGATTTCTGTGAGTGATTTGTATTATAAACTGAAGAGAAATACTTCAGTGGTCCGAGTTTTATAAATAAAAGAGCTAAACTAACATGCATTGTATGTAATTTTGACACTAATTGCTTTCAAAATGGAATCATTTAAATTCTTGGGGGCCAATTATCATAGATTGCTTAGTTCTAACAAGTTTGTGGGGACATAATATCGTGTATTCTCTTTTACCAACATAAGAAAATATGACTTTATGAATTGAGCCACCACAAAATCTAATGATTCCACTGTACTGATTATTATCTTACTTGGGTTTCAACAGGACTGTGTGGAACAACCGTTTGACACCCCCACGGTGTACGTGTCCAAAAACCCTAATCTGGCCGAGGAGTTTGCTGTAAGTGTCAAGGAGTACCTTATGGAGTTGGAGGCTCGAATCGGTAGGACATTCTGTTACACAGTGAATAAAAGTGTCTTAAGTCTTGCATTTGTGACACAGTAGAATCTGGCCTTTAGGTCAGTAACCAGTTCAGTACTCTGGGTTTATTTGATGGTCCAAAAAGCTAGCACTTTTCACTGTCTTTTCCTGAAAGAGGATAATATGGTTTATACTGTATGTTTAGTAATTTTCATGATGATCTAATTTTCACTTTTTTCATAATCTCTTTTAAAATGCAAATAATTATACCCCCGCTCCGAAGGAGTGGGGGTATACTGTTTTACCTTTGTGTGTCTGTCTGTCTGTCCGTCTGTCCGTCCGTCCGTCTGTCCATCTGTCTGTCCGTCCGTAACAAAAATTTCTGTCGCGTTTATCTCAGCAACTATTTATCGCAAATGCTTGAAATTTTAAGACAGTGTTTGTAAAGGCATGCCATATCGTGGGATATATTTTTGTACCAATCGGACGCCAACTTTCTGTTAAATGACGACTTTGCTTATTTTTTAACCAAAATTTTCAAACAAATTTTCGTCAAAGAAATCTCAGCAACTGCTTATCGCAGATGCTTGAAATTTTTACACAGTATTTGTATAGGCATGCCATATGGTGGGATATATTTTGTACCAATCAGACGTCAACTTCCTGTAAAATGACGACTTTGTTTATTTTTAGCCAAAATTTTCAAACAAATTTCCGTCAAAGATTTCTCAGCAACTATTTATCCCAGATGCTTGAAATTATAACACACTATTTGTATAGGCATGCCATATTGTGGGATATATTTTTGTATCAATCGGACGTCAAACTTCCTGTGAAATGATGACTTTGTTTATTTTTAGCCAAAATTTTCAAACAAATTTTCGTCAAAGATTTCTCAGCAGCTATTTATCGCAGATGCTTGAAATTTTTACACAGTGTTTGTTAAGGCATGCCGTATCGTGGGATATATTTTTGTACCAATCGGACGTCAACTTCCTGTTAAATGAGTACTTTGTTTATTTTAGCCAAAATTTTCAAAAAAATTTTCCTCAAAGATTTCTCAGCAACTGTTTATCGCAGATGCTTGAAATTTTTACACACTATTTGTTTAGGCATGCTATATTGTGGGATATATTTCTGTACCAATCGGATGCCAGCTTTCTGTTAAATGTCGACTTTGCTTATTTTGCATATTCACATCAGAGCGGGGGTATCACTAGTGAGCATTGGCTCACAGATATCTTGTTGAATATGCAAAAATTATATCCTGTATCATTTTCTGTAAGAAACTTTTTATATTGCAAAAAATGACTGACGTAAATTAAAATGTCACAGAAGTTCCCCATTTCCGCAAATTTTGTGACAAGCGAAAAAAAACCCGGATGTACAGTACATGTGATTCAAAATTCTGTCAAGCTGAGTACCGTAATACGCGAGCATCTGTTATTTTACAGGTGAGCCCAACGAGATGGACCAGCGGTACAAGTTTGTGGGCCTGTGTGGACTCTACATCCTTCACTTCCAGATCTTCAGGGTCATTGACAAGAAGGTCTTCAAAAGTGTCTGGGATATGCATAAAAAAGTACAGTATACAAAATATGTTTATCTTGTCTTACTTTATAGAAATATAAAGCCTAAGAAAAGGTACTTGTGCTTTGAAGAATTAACATTATTGCAAAAATGTTTTAATTTTAATGCACATGGTCAGGAAAAATTACACTATACTCGTCTGATATCTTGACCATCTAGATTTTCACTATGTACCAAATCTTAAAAACATATTGGGTCGCACTTTTGATTGTAATAGCAATCCCAAATAAAAGACAATCATGTTTCGTACAAGTTAGAGCTCTTAAAATTGCTCAAGAGAAAATTTATAAATTAATAAGGAGCTTGCAATTGTAGATGAAGGTTAGATTTTTTTCAGGTGATAAAAAGAAATATCTGTCAAGAGTGGTTCTTGGAATTGCTGCTAGTCATATTGAAAGTTTTTAACTGACTATTGTTAAATATTATTAATCATGTGAACCTTACAGATTCCGGCCGTCCACCTAATCGGAAACATCGTGTGGTTTCCCACAGAGTTCCTGCTGAGTAAAATGCCCCAGGTGGACAAGCTTCTTGACAGAAAAGCCAAGGACTCGGTGACCTCTACCAGATCATCATGGCTGGCCCAGCGGCAGCAGCTGCTGACTAAGTGAGTGTATGAGAGAGAGAAATGGGGGTGGGGGTGGGGCAGAGAGAGAGAGAGAGAGAGAGAGAGAGAGAGAGAGAGAGAGAGAACAAAATAAGTTGCCAGAGGCCAGAATAGAGGGAAGGCATAGCTATTAAGAGAGGGAAGAGAGACAAGCGACAGAGTTAGAGAAAGAAATAGTGAGAGGAGAGAAAAAGCTTGGGTCAAAACTTTTGAGCTTTATTTTCCTGCTAGAACTAATTAGTGTTGAAGTTAAAAATCACTTTATCAGTAAAAAAAAACTTATTAATAAAATACAATGTATATTAATATTAGTCTTCTTAATAAATGACACAGCGAGGCGGCCCCTAACCCTCATATTATATGCAGTGACTGTCCAGTCAAAGTTAAGATAAAGCTAAGAATAAACAATTATGTTTTCTTTTATTGATAAGTATATGTTTGCTTATATGTTTCCATAACAAAATGTGTTGTTCTGCTGATGTCCTGTATCATTTTTTTTGCTGAAACTTATTTTTTTTTTTATCTGAATTGCCTCCTTAGGTCAAGGTGGGTATCAACTGTTTAGTTTCTTTGTATGAGTGTTGACTATCTAATCTATATATTCTAGTGTTGACTAACTAATCTACATGTTCTTGTCTATCTAGTCTATAGATTTGATGTATTGTCTATCCAATCAATCTAAAGATCTGTAGAGATGACTAGCTGTCTATCAAAAACTATAGATTTGTATGTAGTCTGTCTAATCTGTAGAATGATATAATATCATTTTGACTTTTTAATCTGACCAGTTTTTGGGATGACTATTTTATATCTGTCTAATTGTTAGACATTTTTAGTGACGCCTAATAAATCTAGAGATTTGTACGATCTGCATAGTTGACTATCTGAAATGTACATGTAATTGTCTAATCTATAGACTTGTAGTGCTGCAGCATAGAGTACTGTATAGAGGGAAATATTGGCCCCAATGTGTTTTCGCCCCTTTCTTCCTCTTCATCAGAGGGCAAATTTAATTGCCCTCTTTGTCAGAGGGCGAATTTAAGATTGGGCGAATTCCAATTTCTCAAATTATCTCTCTTTAAAAACAACTCTGTCTGGGCCAATTCAAGATAGGGTGAAACTGTTTGCAAGTGTAGAAGGGCAAAAATAACACGGGGCGAAAATAACCCTGTATACAGTATATATAGTCTAGTGATATTTAGGCTTATAGAGCTGCAGTATATTACCACAGTGTAGTACTGGGGAATCATTTTTATTCCTGGGGGTCAATGTTCATGGGTGAGTCAAACTTTTCTTGGTTCGTGAGGACGTAATTTTGTTGGTAGTGTTATCAGGATAATTTCAATAAATATTATACAAATGATTGCGTATAGGTTTATGGGCATGTAAATTCGTGGGCAAGGGTTACCAACAAAAGCCACGGACATTGGTCTCCCACGAACAATGATGATTCCACGGTATACCATGTGATCTCTGATTATGGAGATCCTGTAACTTTGTTGGCTGCGGGTCATTCTCTCTGCATTTTGTGGGTTGTATGTTGTGCTCTTGTTTCACTGTTTGGTTTGAGTTTTCAAATATTCTGTGTTCTTGAAAAAAAAAATTGATATTTTAAAAATAAATCTTTACAGTGATAAGCTCCTTAACCAATAGACTATGAATTAATATTCATAATTTGTAAGTATTTATTAATAAAATTTGAGATTGAAGTGCACATTTAAATGCTACAAATGTTCCAAATGTTCCAAATTCCATATTAATGGAATTTTGATTACCAGCTCTGGTAACTATGATAAAAACCCCCAGATTATTCATGTAATAGATGTACTTTTAAGATTTAAAATGTTTAGATATCAATTTACCCATGTAATATGACTGACTTTCTCTGTATAAGGTATAACCTTTTAAAAACATGTATTAGCCAATAAATGATAATATATAATTTATTTTCAATTTTCCTAAAAGCTTTGAAATTCCTACTACTGTATATAAAATTTCAAATATTTGATAACTATTTTTGGACAGAGATGTCCAGAATTTCCACACGACTGTAATGGCATGGATGGTAGAGATGGAGTCAGCCATGACCAAAGCAAACTTAATGGAGGACCTCAACAACAGATGTGTGCTATTCATACAGGTGAGTAAAAATCTAAAAAATCCTCCTTACAGGTAGTTATGATAGAAAAAAAAACACCAAATAGGAACAACTTTGCCTACCTGAGACTGAAATCAAAGGAATTATTGCAAATCTGGTTTGAACCGATAGAGCGATGCATTGATTGACAACACTATTTGATTGAACAGTAAAACAGGTCGAATCACAGGTTATAGGTGATAAAAGAAGCATTTTAATTGGCCAATTTGGTGTTATTTTCACAGCATAAATACATGATGACTCTTCAAATCCTTATAGTTCTTTGTATATTACCGATGTTACTAACATCTTCAAATGTCTGTATTCATGAAACTGTCCATATCAATTATTTTTCAATAAATTATATTTTTTGATAAGCTCCTAGTAACTAAATAATGTGGAATCATCTAAATTCATGGGAGCCAATTTTTCATGGATTGTGGGGATTTTGCCTATTCATGGGGATGTAATTTTGTGGATGTGTCATTTTTCAGTTTCAGTAAGAAAACTTACTCTTTCAAAATATGTTTTTGTGGAGGATGTAAATTCATGGAAGTGGGCTATCCACGAATACCACAAAAATTGAGCCAGCACAAATTTTAATGATTCCATAGTATTCATCTTGGGATGAGTAGAGATTTTACAGTGATACAGTCTCTAACAGTATATTCATTTTGTTTATTTTTTTCAGGGAGTTCTACATGCTTACAACATCAGCCACCTGGTGAGGACCACTATGAACCTCCATGTCGCGATGTCTAAACCAATGACAAAGTCCTGCCTACTCTCCCTGTGTCGCCTCATTGAGCTCCTCAAGGTACTGTTATATTTTGTGCTTTATTGTTGTTTTAATGAATAGATTCAATCTTTTATTTGACTATCATAAAATACATTGATGTACTGTGCTTAATATTAAGTCCAATTTATTTTTTTTAGAAAGAATTTGTAAGCTTCCTGGCTTAAATTTTATACTTTTAGGAACACGGGGACAATTAATGTTTTATGAACCACAAAGTGGATCATAAATAAATGTTAATACGAGGGTCAATCAAAAAATACGAAGACAATGTGGCTGTCTATCATATATTTTTCATCAAAGTCATACTTAACAGATTAATCTGTGCACCTACACTTATGTTATTGATATGCGAAGTTTTAGTCCATTTGGTGAAACGGTATTTTTGTTACCCCTTTTTAAAAACAACATGTTTAGTCACCACGGCGCACGGTAACGTTCAAAACATAACGTCAAGATTAAACACGCACAGTTTATAGATATATCCCATCTTTATATCACGCTTAGTCTCTTGTGCCTTTCTCCTTACAATTTAAAATGGCACTGAACCACTTAACATCTTATTTGCACACATTTGTTCAAGAATCATACGTTAGTTCTTCAAAGTTTTCATTTTCTAACCATGTATCTATTAGTTTACAGTAAGGATAACCCTGAACGTCGGTTGACGTTACTTTTTTTTTTACCAAATATTTACAGATATTCTACTCTATTTCGGACTGTTTTATAATCAAAATACAATTTCCACCACCCCCACAAAATTCATTACAGTTATAAACACAAACTTGCAAATAATAGCTGACTTATTTTTTGCACCATTGAGCATTTTCATAGCTTGTATCGGCTTTTTCCTGAGTTAAATCCATTTTGTTTGTACTTCTCGTTGCGCTGTGACGTCCGTCGACGTCGATGTTTTAGTCAATTCTAAAGAGGACTATCTGTCTTTAGTTACTAATATCTGTTCGACAAAAAATATATCCCGTCATTATTTGGAACATAGAATACCATGACAATACTTAATTTGAGGTTTCAATATTTTTTGATTTTAAGCCCAATCTATAGAGATATTACTTTCAATATTATATGGTTTATTGTTGACATAAAACAAATTTTGACCGTGCGCCGTGACCTCATTTTTGCAGGATTAGATTCTAAATAATTCTTAGAAATTAAGGAATTTATTAAAAAATTTTCTTGCAAATTGTTTGAAACTATTGCTAAATTATGTCTACCAAATTTAGTAACGATATGACGTTAAGTAACATAGCTATGACAAAAGTCTTCGTATTTTTTGATTGACCCTCGTACAGTCGAACTTTGTTATCTCAAACATCGACTGTTTTAAAAACTTCGAGATATCAGACTATTTGAGATATCGAGGGTAAATTTAGAAATTCTTAAAAACTAAGTGGTTGGGACTTACAAATCAGTTTGACATATCCATTGTATTCAAGATATCAGTGTTTGAGATATGGAAGTTCAACTGTAAATGACCAGCTAATTCTACTCTTTACACTGCAGGCCATAGAGCACACGTTCCACAGGAGGACCATGTTGATCGCGGAGTCTGTCAACCACATCACACAACATCTCAGCTTTATCTGTCTGAACAGCATCGCTGTAGCCAAGGTACTTTCATACAAATCCTTTACATTTGATCTTATCAAATTTTACAATGTCTCAATTTGTCTAGCTTAGCCAAGGTATTATTGAACACTCTTTTAATTATGGTATAATTATGTATCTGTATTTGAAATATACACATCTACATTGTATTATGTCAGTCAAACTATTGTTTATGGTATTTAAATTATTCATGACTTCTTGTTTGTACAACTAATTCAGATTATTTACTTTTACATATAATACAAGTAGTTTGAAAATATTGATGAATGCTGTATACAGGGAAATATTCACCCCTGTTTTATTTTCGCCCCTTTCTCCCTAGTTGTCAATGGGTGAAATAAAGACTGGGCAAATTCCAAGGTCTTAAGTTATCTCTCTTTAAACAAACCTATGTCTGGGCGAATTCAAGACAGGGCAAAATCCTTTTGCGGGCGAAAATAACATGGGGTGAAAAAAACCCTGTGTATAGAGTATCTATTACTAATACAGTAAATTATGAGTGATGATTTATAGAAAAGAATCACGTCAGACAAGCGCTACAGTGAGAGGAGGCTGGATGTGTTGTCTGCCCTTGTCCTCGCTGAAACTGCCCTCAATGGACCAGGTACACAAATCGTAGTTTCTTTATTAATGAAATGGTGTTGTGAAAGAAAATAGATATATAAGTTAAAGCAGACTGTGGTGTTCTAAGAGGCCGAGGTCAAATTCTAGTTATGTTTCAAATAATTAGTATGCCATTTGTGTCTTATTAAAGGGGCATGGTCACGATTTTGGTCAAAAATTATTTTTTCGATTCAAATGTGTACAATGCCTAAGTACCGGTAATGTATTTTTAATATGCAACCAAAATTTGAATGTCATTCATTGAATTATGAGCGAGTTACAGAGCTTACAATTCTTTGCTATGTAAACAAAGCTTTTGTTTACATTTTGAATGTTAAAGGGAAAATTCCAGTTTTAGACCTAAAATGAAGGTATTGAATGTCAGAAACTGTTTTTTTATGCTTAAAATGAATAGAATAATAGACAAATCAGCTTGAACAAGATTTTTTAACGGTATGTAAACAAAAAAGGGGGCACGAGCCTTGTTTACATGACAAAGAATTGTGAGCCCTGTATCTTGCTTTTAACTTTACGACTGAATCTCAAATTTCATTTGATTATATGAAATACATTTCTAAAGCATTATAAATAATAAAATCAGAAAAATAGAATTTGACAAAAATCATGACCATGCCCCTTTAAAGGAAATGTTGTTAATATTCAAATGCATTTGCTTCAGGTACCAAGGAGAGATTTCTGATAACACAGTTGGCTCTAGCACTGGGCACCAAAATGGTAAGGAAAGCATCAGATCTATGCTTTAATGCACTCATATGTTAATGATATAGACTTTCCAATTGGTAGAATAATCCAGCTTGAAAATCCCTTACCATATAAATTAACAATTCTTGCTTGAAGTTTGAGATGAGAGGTATATACCTTAAAGCATAAAATTTGTACATGCAGTACCAGCTACTGAATACAGTCATGTATAAATTATACCCATTTATCAAAATATTGTCGTTTTGTAGAAAACCTTCAAAGATGACGAGCTACAGAACCTGGCAGCGACAATGAAGAAGATGGAGGTCATTTGTGATCTCCGAGAGAAGTAAGGGATACATAATATGTACTATTTTAGATATGATACAGTAAATGTAATAACATGTATCCTATTAGTTGGCAGGAAAAAAATCTTCCCTATGATTGGGTAAATAATCATACTGTAGAATTTTTTTTATTTTGTACGTAATAATAAAATCTTTGAAATAAAATGAATACATGTATTAGATATCAATTTAAAAGTGCATAAACTATTCAGTACCAAATATTATGTTTTATGGTGTTAAAATGCACAGTGTATGTTTCACTAGTCATTCTCATTTACTAGTCATGCTTTCAAATGGATGCATCACTAATCAAATGCAAGAACACAATACATTATGTAAATGAGATCTTTGACATGTTAAAAAAGTGTAGAATAGGCTCAGTACTGCCACACTCCATGTAGAACTAGCTAGTGGGTTAATTTTTTTTGACGAGTTGGTTTTTAAATTGATGGATCCAGGGTTTGAGCCTAATTGTGGATACTAATCAGATATGAGCATTATATAACTTGAGATTCATTGTGTTGTTTTCTGACCCCCAGGGTGCGCCAGGCCTGTGACTGTTCCTTCTTCTACTGGCACCGAGTGATCCTCCCCAACTACCTGACTGACATGTTTGAGAATGTCACCGACCCCCACAGGATACACGTAAGTTTAAATTATATATTAATAATAAGGAACTAGAAATAGATTTATTTATCAATAAATAGATTAAAACTAGACTGTATTTGTTAAATAGAGTACCTATTACATGTAGTATACTGTTGTGTTACAGTACATGTTTGGAGCTCTCAGGGACTGTGTTCCAAGAATGGCCGCTGTGCGTCACACGGGGGCACCCAAAGAATTGACTGACACATACGACAGAGAAATATATGGCTACTTCAAAGAGGTATGGTCCTGGAGAATTGTTTACAGACAGACCCAGTAAATAAATTAAATAATCGTGCACTGTTTCAAATCAAAAGTTAAATCTACTGATAAAGTAAATTTTGAAAGTAGAATTTCAAGAGGAAATACAGTGGAATCTTTAAATTTTTCGTGGGGATGTAATTTCATGGATGCGCTGGTTTTCTGTCTCTGTAGATCTGAATCTTCTTAAAATTAATTTTCGTCTAGAATGTAAGTTTGTCAGTAAGGGCTACCCACAAATACCCTGAGAATTGAGCCACCACAAATTCTAATGATTCTGCAGGATTTGTTAATGAAGACATAGGTGTAAACAATTGATTGAGTCAAGTGTATAGTAGTGAAAACAAAAGGTGTTGGTTTTTTTAACAGTGTACAGAATTTTCTAGATGAAATATTTTTATACCCCTGCTCCAAAGAAGGAGGTATACTGTTTTACCCTTGTGTGTCTGTCTGTCTGTTCGTCTGTAACAAAAATTTCTGTAAAATTTACAGAAATTTTTGTTTGCATTTTTCTCAGCAACATTTTATCACAGATGCTTGAAATTTTAACACACTGTTTGTTTAGGCATGCCATATTGTGGGATTTATTTTTGTACCAGTCGGAAGCCATCTTTCTGTTAAATGTCGACTTTGCTTATTTTGCATATTCACATCAGAGCGGGGGTATCACTAGTGAGCATTGGCTCACAGATATCTTGTGTTGACTGGTGATCAATTATGCACATCAATTTTTTTCTTAAAAATTTTATTTTCTTCACTGAAATTTTTTGCTAGAAAGTTTTTTGCTGCATTTTCATCCACACAGTAATTCATTTTTGCTAACAGTAATTCATTTGACTCTCTGTTTACACAGAACCTGTTGAGTCCCCTGTGTCAGGCCATTGAGACGGACCTCCGACTACAGATCCACACCCACCTCCAGCTCGACGACAGGAATCCATTCAAGGTCGGCATGAGGGATCTCTCCCACCTGCTTAGAGTCCGACCGATCAGATTGTTTGACAGACTGATCAACATCAAAGGTAAATATGATTATATTAAAGGATTTTTGATAAGTGGAAATTTCTGGCCACCTTTTAAGCCCTGTCCATAAATAGGAGGAATTCAATTGTCATTCTACAAGTTGAATGTTAAAAAAATAGCATAATTGAAAAATTATTATATTGATTGTAATTTAATTAAGGAAAAAAACTAACTTACTTAAAGTGTTTAATTCAATGGTATTGAGTGTAAAATGGACTTTTGCTATCTTTTATAACACTTTTGTTGGATGGATAAAAGTTTGTTAATGCTATTAATTTTCAAACAACATTAAGAGATTTAAATGTTGGTATGCCTTTTGTTTTGAAGCCTACGTGGAGCATTACCTGAACAAGACGTTCTACAACCTGACCACTGTGGCTCTACACGACTGGAAGACATACGGCGAGATGAAGAACATGGCACAACAGAAGTACTGTCTGAGTCTACTCGAGTCCCACCTACCCAGTCAGACACTTGAACAGGTGCTTGTTTACATTAGGTTGAATATCAAATTGAAAAAAATGCTGTTGTTTTGGCTCCATTTAGAAGTTATTACTTGGACAATTGTTCATCACTTGATACCCATTTTATTTTTTTACATGAAGTTCATGCAATGTAAAATTCACATGAAATTTTTCTAATAAAGTTTGTTGCAGATAATGCATTGCTAAGAAATAATGCATGATTTTCTCTGTCAGGGCCTGGATGTTTTGGAGATTATGAGGAACATCCACGTGTTTGTCTCCAGATACATGTACAATCTAAACAACCAGGTAAATCTACTGGATTTTTCTAATCCGACAACTCTGCAATCCAACATCTCTGTAATCCGACAACATCTTAATCCAAAAACTTTCTAATTTGACAACTCTGTAATCCAACAACTGTACTGTTTCATCCAACAGTTGTATAATGTGACTGGTATTTTTGAAATCCAACATTTTTGAAATACATCCTTATTCAACTGTCATCATGTGCAAATGTTGTCAAAAATGGATAATTCATTCTGTTTGTAGTATGTTCCAATATTTGTCGGATTTTGATGGGAGTGTAATCCAACACTGGTTTAATACAACTCTTTGTAAATCCAAAATCTCTTGAACCCGTCACAGTTTTACCCATTTTAAAAGTTGTATTAAAACATACTTGTAGGCTATAGTAATTATAATGTTACTCCAGTGATATATTTTGAACTCACCTGAAGTAATTTTGAATACATGTACAAAGTAGTACATGTGTATCTATCAATATTTCTACCATAATTACATTTGATAACATCTTTACATTACATTTCAGATTTTTGTGGAGCGATCCAGCAACAACAAGCACCTCAACACGATCAACATTCGACACATCGCCAACTCCATCCGGACTCACGGCACGGGCATCATGAACACCACGGTAGGCTCGCCGTATTACAACTGCACGTGGAGGTCATTTATCTGTGTTTATTTCTCATCTAACTGACACCTGCTAGATTATAAGCCATGGCCTTTATCCTTAATTGCAGGTGAATTTCACTTACCAATTTCTGCGGAAGAAGTTCTATATTTTCTCACAGTTTCTCTATGATGAACATATCAAGTCCAAGTTAATCAAGGCAAGTTTTTAATTTTCCTGCATTCTGTATAATGTGTTTTATGACATTTGTTTTACAAATTTTTTGACTGGAAGTAATTGTATTCTATGGTTTTATTGATATTTCTTGATATCAATTTTTGTAGATTTTGTCACATTTGTTTTTAAATTAATAGACAAAAGGTTCCAATTATAAAACACATTTTGTACTTTGATTTATGTGTGTACTAGGTACACTTCATTTTGAGTATTGGCGTAACAACAAACATGTTATCCATTAAAGTTAACATTCAAAGAATATTGATTAACTACAGTATAAATGAATTCCTACAAAATGAAATTCAGTTTGTTTTATCTTTTCTTCAGGATTGGAAATTCTTCAGAGAAAATCATATGCAGACTGATCAAAAGGTAGATTTGCTTATTGTTGGATATTTTCTGTTATGGAGTCTTTGAATTAGTGATGCTAACTAAGGACCAAGTTACATTATTATACTTTCATGTTGAAATCTGATTGGTTAAGACACAGGTAACAATCCGTTCTATTACCTTCAGTGTTAGCAACACACTTGGCAACAGGTAACACAACAAATTGTTTCATGCGCATAATTTATATGCATACGGTTCGGCGTAGAATTCCTAAATAAAAGCAGTAAGAAATTCTCTTATATTAAGACATTCAGTATAATAAAATGAATAATGCCTGTTTGGGAGGACAACAGTTGAAATTGACACCCCTCGAAAACCATTTTCAACCTCCGCTTTGCGTCGGTTGACAATTGTTTCCTCGGGGTGTCAATTTCAACTGTTACCCTCCCAAACAGGCACTATTTAGGGCTTTTCGACTTTCGGTCGAAAAGACCTATTGTTTTCGTTCTGTTTTATTATTATTATTCTTCTCGACAAAGTTTCGTCATGGATTTTTTGAAAACGGAACAGAAAAATAAAAATTTAATGTTAGATTCTTTTAGCAATTGTTTAGTTCTCCCGTATGTCCCTTTTTGGACTTCCGGTCTATATACTTTCGGTTTACACATGCAAAAAACAAAATATTAAAAGGACCTTTGTATCTATTTTATTTTTTGATTATAAACTAAGACATTTTGGATTTAGATACTTCATAGTTTGATATACAAAATTGTAACCGACAACTTTTTTCTATCTCTTGCTGTTTTCGAGTTTTTAGACTTCAAACTTTGAAAAAAGGGGGGATGAAAAAAGTAAAAATTGAAATAACCACCAAATTTTTAAATTGAGGAATGAGAAATGTTAAAACTGTCATAATTAACATATATTCAAAGTTTCGTTTGAAACCATTAAGAACTTCCGGTTTTATAAGTTGATTAAAAATCGTCTATGGGTGTTTTAATGTTAAACTGAATTCACGCGTGCCACGTTTTCTCAAACAGTTTTCAAGTAAATATTTTCATATTTAATTTTAATAATGAAGGACCAAATACGCAGACCGGAAAAGGTTTTGAGATAAAAATTTTGAAAGATAAGGGATTTAGAGGGGTCAAAGTTGAAAACAGCCCTTTAGCTGTATCTTTTTTATTTTTCATCCGATTTTTAAAATCTTTTCGGTTTTTAGTTTTGAGTAAAGAGTACAATTAAAAAATTATGGTCCGTAGGGTCACTTTTTAACGTCTTATAGGAGTTTTTTGGGCGTGTATATTGCAACTTTTTAAAAGTTGAAAAAATGATTTAGAAAGAGTTATCTCGCTTTGCTCAATGAATGTAGAACGTAAATACCCTAGGCATACCAAGTTTTCTATTCTAGAAATGAATACTTACTTTTTTATGATTTTTAGGAAATATTCTTTTAGAAATTAAAAATATATTTAATTTTATAGCTCTGAAGTTATCTTTTTAGTGACATTGCATTACTTATTAGTTTATATTTTGGAACTGATTATACCAAGGCGGTGAAGAATTTGTAAATAATAGAATAAGAAATGATTTTACCTGACATTTTCAATCAAAAAGGGGAAAGAGATGTCGAAAAGCCCTTACTTTTTGTTGAAGACAAAAAAAGTTCTAGTTATATATTGTTATACTTTCATGTTAAATACTGAAATCTGATTGGTTAAGACGCAGTTAATAATATATACTATTACCCTCAGCGTTAGCAACGCACTTGGCAACGGGTAACATTAAAAAATGTTACATGCGCGAAAATTATGCGCGTACGGTTCGCTGTAAAATTCACGTTATTCCTATATAAAAGCAGTAAAATTTTCTTAAAAATTTAAAAAAAGACATTCAGTATAACAAAATAAATAGTGCCTGTTTGGGAGGATAACAGTTGAAATTGACACCCCTCGAAAACCATTGTCAACCTCCGCTTCGCGTCGGTTGACAATGGTTTTCTCGGGGTGTCAATTTCAACTGTTACCCTCCTAAACAGGCACTATTTATATAATGTCATGCAATGTAAAGTAGAATCTAAACATTTAAAGTCAGATGATAAAGTCTTTAGTTACAATTACAACATTTTAAAGGATATTTGAAGTCTTTTTGGTCTTTTGGGTCAACCCTTCAAAATAAACCAATCCATGTATCATGATGGTAAATGTTGTCTGCAAACAATTGAAAAACATGTTAACAATAAACTTTATCTTTTCCTTTTCAGTATCCTGTGGAAAGAGCAGACAAATTCAACAAAAACATCAAGAACCTTGGTCTCACTCCAGATGGAGATAGTTATCTGGATCAGTTCCGGACTCTCATCTCACAGATAGGTAAGGAATCACCTGGATTGGTTTTAAAATGTCATACTATACTGAAGAAGTGTAATCTGGATCAGGAACTCTTGTAAGATGTAAATAAGGTTTTCTATGTTTCAGGTATACAGTAAAACACGGTTATAGCGAACACGCTTATAATGAATTGACGCTTACAGCGAAGTGAATTTCATTCCCCAAGACTCTATTTCATGTTGTAAATTTGACGGATATAACGAATTATGCTTATAACGAAGTTTAATTGTCCGTCCCTGGGGCTTCGTTATAAGCGTGTTTTACTGTATATACTATGTAATATGTGTTTTGATGTAATGTCAAATAAATCTTGACAGAAAATGATGTAAATATAAAGCCTCTCAAGTATATTATTTTATAAACATTTCAATAATCAGATCATCAAGTAAAATTTGGATTTGAATATTTCTGACAAATCTCAGTATGAAAGGAACCCAATATGACTTTTATGATAATTTGAAATACATTGGGAATATTTTTAATAGTGTGTGTATTGTTTTCAATCATGCTTTATTTCAGGGAATGCAATGGGATACATCCGTATGATCCGGTCTGGAGGTCTCCACTGTTGTAGCAATGCTATCCGGTTCATTCCCGACATTGAGGACATTGTGAGCTTCGAGGAGCTGTGTAAAGAGGAGAACTTGTCCTCAGAATGTCAGGCTGCCGCCAAGTGAGTGTAGTGTACTCTCTATTTATGTGTATGAGTAAAAATGGTTATTTTCATGTAGGGGAAATTTACACTAGTTACGTGGCATGCTTAAAACTTCTTAAAATACCCCTGTGCATATGGTAAAAAAATGAAAACTTAAGTGTGGTAAATCATGCATCTGTGTATTTAATTCCCACATATATTGTTAAACTATAGAAATTGTGTACTTGATAACCAGCATAAATAACCCCTTTAACAGTAAGTGTGTGTTGTGTTCCATCTCTGCATGAGTATACAAGTGTGTTTTAGATCTAGTACATGACTCTATAGGGGATGAATAATAGCACTATACCCTTAATCATCTTATCTTAAGGAAGACAATCATTATTAAAAACAACGTCTTTAAAATATTTGAGCGAAAATTGTCAACCATGATTTTAAATCCCTATCAAGTCTTTTCTACTCTGTTTTACATTTATGTCTCCTTCTAGACAAGGGTACACAGTCTAGATATAGATAATGTTATGTGGAAGTACACGTAAAAACACATTTACTTTCAGTGTTTAATGTTTTATTTTGATGACTTGATTCTTGTGGAACAGTAATGGCACACCCTGCACATATTTTCAGAAACCTTGACAATGTGGTTGGAAATCTGGCTAGAAACTTTGCAGAGGGCACAGAATATTTCAAAGTTAGTAAATGTTATTTGCTATTTGATTCATATGCTCTCTCAATAAAATATACGTTATATTGTGTTCATATTGTATCTTCAGGAAAACACCTTTTTATCAAGATGTATGAAACCATTTCTATGTTACAGATGCTGGTTGATGTCTTTGCCCCAGAATTCAGAAATCCCAAAAACATGCACCTGAGGAACTTCTTTGTAATTCTTCCTCCACTGGTAAGAGAGTGAATACCAAGGGAAACAACTCTTTTTAAATATAGCAGCTAGTTCATCTTTATGACAAATTTTGTTCTTTTTAGACTGTAAATTACATTGAACATTCCATAAGCTGTAAAGAGAAAATGAGCCGACGAAACAAAGTGGGAGCAGCCTTCACTGATGATGGCTTTGCTATGGGTGAGGATAAAGTCAGTCATGCATAGAACCTTGTATACATATACAGACTATATTTTACATATTAATTAGATATCTTAGTTAACAAACAAATGCATATTTACTTGTAGGAGTGGCCTACATTTTGAAGCTGTTAGACCAGTATCATGAGTTTGACTCTCTTCACTGGTTCCAGTCAGTCAAAGACAAATACAGGGCAGAAAAGGTTGGTCAAAGGGAGATGACTCTGTTTTATGGATTTATTAATTTTTTCGTTTTTTGACTATATGAATGTTACAAAACTGTATATTTACAATTTTTTTTTACCAAATATCATTATATATTCTCCTTTATGTTTAAGTAAGATTTTTTTGCTATATTCATATATGGTGTTCATTTTTTAGCTCACCTGAGCCAAAGGCTCAAGTGAGCTTTACTGATCACAATTTGTCCGTTGTCTGTCGTTGTCGTCGTTGTCGTTGTCGTCGTCGTCGTTGTTAACTTTTCACAGTTTCATCTTCTTCTAAAGAACCACTGGGCAGATTTCAACCAAATTTGGCACAAAGCACCACTAGGTGAAGGGGATTCAAGTTTGTTCAAATGAAGTGCCACGCCCTCTTTAAAGGGGAGATAATTGAGAATTATTGAAAATTTGTTGGTATTTTTCAAAAATCTTCTTCTCAAAAACTATTCGGCCTGAAAAGCTTAAACTTGTGTGGAGGCATTGTCAGGTAGTGTAGATTCAAGTTTGTTCAAATCATGGTCCCGGGGGGTAGGGAGGGGCCACAAGAGGGGGATCAAGTTTTTCATAGGAATATATAGAGAAAATCTTTAAAAATCTTCTTCTCAAAAACTATCAGGCCAGAAAAGCTCAAATTAAAATGGAAGCATCCTCAGGTAGTGTAGATTCAAGTTTGTTCAAATCATGGTCCCCGGGGGTAGGGTGGGGCCACAATTGGGGGTCAAGTTTTACATGGGAATATATAGAGAAAATCTTTAAAAATCTTCTTCTCAAAAATTATTAGGCCAGAAAAGCTCAGCTTTGAGTGGAAGCATCCTCAGGAAGTGGAGATTTAAGTTTGTTCAAATCATGGTCCCCGGGGGTAGGGTGGGGCCACAATTTGGGGTCAAGTTTTACATGGGAATATATAGAGAAAATCTTTAAAAATCTTCTTCTCAAAAACTATTAGGCCAGGAAAGCTCAAATTAAAATGGAAGCATCCTCAGGTAGTGTAGATTCAAGTTTGTTCAAATCATGATCCCCAGGGGTAGGGTGGGGCCACAATTGGGGGATCAAGTTTTACATAGGAATAAATAGAGAAAATCTTTAAAAATCTTCTTCTCAAAAACTATTAGGACAGGAAAGCTCAGCTTTGAGTGGAAGCATCCTCAGATAGTGTAGATTCAAGTTTGTTCAAATCATGGTCCCTGGGGGTAGGGCGGGGCCACAATAGGGGGATAATGTTTTAAATAGGAATATATACAGAAAATCTTTAAAAATCTTCTTCTCAAAAACTATCAGGCCAGAAAAGCTCAAATTAAAATGGAAGCATCCTCAGGTAGTGTAGATTCAAGTTTGTTCAAATCATGATCCCTGGGGGTAGGGTGGGGCCACAATTGTTGGATAAATTTTTATATAGAAATATATAGAGAAAATCTTTAAAAAAATTTCTTTTAAAAACTTTTTGGCCAAGAAAGCTCAAATTGGCGTGTAACCATCTTCAGATAATGTAGATTCAAGTTTGTTCAAATCATGGTCCCTGGGGGTAGGGCGGGGCTACAATGGGGGATAAATTTTTATATATGTATAGAGAAAAAATCTTCTTCTCAAAACTATTAGGCCAGGAAAGCCCAAATTTGAGTGGAGGATCCCCAGATCATATAGATTCAAGTTTGTTTATTAATAGTCCAGGGGTAGGGTGAGGCCACAATGGGGGATGAATTTTTACTTAGGAATATATAGAGAAAATCTTTAAAAATCTTCTTTTTAAAGACTATTTGGCCAGAAAAGCTTAAGCTTGTGTATAGAGGCATCCACAGGTAGTGTAAATTCAAGTTTGCAAAATCACAGTCCCTAGTGGTAGGGCGGGACCGTGATGGCGATTTGAATTTTTACATAGGAATATATAGAGAAAATCTTTAAAAATACTCTGGGAAAGTTTTCGGTCCAAAACTCAGTACTTAGTGTGAAAGCACAGGTTATGCAGATTTAAGTTTGATGAAACCATGATTCCCTAGAGAAAAGTGGGGCCACGAAATGGGGGGGGGGGGGGGTATATAGGAATAGAGAAAAATCTTCTTACAGGTACAACAACAAAAGGGGCTTGGTATTTACCAAAAAAATAAGAGGTGGATAAAAATTGGCAAATTTTCATTTTTTTTTTTAGCAAGATCTACTGTACTCAGTTGTCAAGATATTTTGATACTGCAATGCTAATTTGATCAGAATGAAGGCAATTGTTGCTCAGGTGAGCGATGTGGCCCCTGGGCCTCTTGTTTCTCAAAGTAATTTTAGTGATACATTATACTTTAATATCCCAGTAGATATAATTTTTAATTACATGTACCGGGTATAATACATTATGTTTAGATTATGACACTACATGTACCATCAGCTAGAACAAGTTCAAACTTTTCATGTCTTTTTTAGGAGAAGCAGAGACAGGCTATGGCCAACAGGGCGGATGAGAAATCCCAACAGACCATGACCCTGACAGTGAAGAGGCTAGACCAATACCAGCAGGTGGGCGCAGTTATCTCCCTTCTATTACCCAATTACTACGGGCATAGTAGTTATCTCCCTTCTTCCAGTTACAACAGACCTAATAATTATCTCCCTTCTCCATGTTGCAACAGGCATAGTAGCTACTTCCCTTCTATTTCCCCAGTTACCACAGGCATAGTAAATTGACTTGGAGTCTATATTTTCAAATACTTGTTCACATTCATTCTTTATGTAATTTATTTTCTGTTTGTGCATGTGTTAGGCAATGTTATTGCAGTTATTTGAACTGTATTAAAAAAGAGCTACCTGGTGTGAAGGAATTAGCTCTCGTTTATCTTTATTTTGAAATTAACAGAGTTGTTTATGGGGTCATATTTTAAGGGGTCACTTGTACATGTATTAATATTGAATCAAGATTAATGTTTTTTATATTCGTTGAGATGCAGATTCCAAGATGTGGGGTACCCACCAAAATTTCATCATAATTTTGAAAAAAAATGCTATCTTGATGATGAAATAAGAACACACTTTCATTTCTAGGAATATGACCTGCTCAACTATTCCCTCAGCAGTGCCAGGATTTTCTTCCGTGCTGATAAAACTGCCGCAGAAGAGAACGAGGAGAAAAAAGGTACCAAATTGTTTTACACATATTATTATTTCTTATTACAGTAAAACACACTTATTGCCAAGTGCCAAGCTTAAGAAAAACACTTAAATTTTGCTTTAAAGTAATTAAGAAAAAATTATCTTATTTTGTTACAATACTACATCTGATGACGAGGAGAATGAAAGTGAAATCACCCTACTCATAATTCATAAGTATATTACCTATGTACGTTTTACTGCCTAATGCCCAGATTCTGATGATGATAATTGAAGCAGATTTGGCCAAATCCTATACACATACACACTGTTCCATACATACATAAATCATTGAAAAAGTTTTGGGCATACATTTGTGATATTTCTCAATTTTGAAATCTTATGGCTTTTCATAAGCTGATGGAGAGCCGAGTACCAGTTCAGACCCTGCTCAGGCCACCAGCCAAACTACAACAACTCCAGCAGGTATGTAGAAAATAAACTGTGGCATTGTTTGTTATGAAGTGAATTGAATTGTATTTAAGGACAAGAGTTATTTTTGTGTTCATGCAGAACAATTTCTCATTAACAATGCTTTAAGTTGTTAGATTTCATGTTACAGTAATTAAGGTGGTTTGGGACATCTGATGTATTATAATGTGGATTAAATTATATTATATTTTGAATATTTTGAATATTTTTTACTGGTTTAGAATTTCAAAATTTTACAATATTTAACTTAAAATAGCTATTAAAAATATTTGGAGAGGTAAGTAAAAGTAAAACCCCCAGCAGGATTAGAACTCATGACTTGCTGATTGATTCGTAGTAAACCCTCTAACCCATGCGCGGATCTAGAGGGGGGGTCGGGGGGGTCCCAACCCCCCCTGGAAAATGAAAATTTATTAAATTTACATAGTAATAGGTAGAAAATATGCCTCGGACCCCCCCTGGCAAACACAATTATCCTTCGGACCCCCCCTGGAAAAAATTTCTGGATCCGCGCATGCTCTAACCCACTGCTGTTAGGTGAAAGTATTGAGTAAGAAACTACTTATAAAATTACACTAGTCTTCATTTTATTGTTTATTTCTTTAACTATACGTCACAACATGGAGATGTCCCATACCACCTTCATACGATATTATTCATTACTTGTACAATAAGCAATGCACTTTGTGTCAGACAATGTTTCTAATGTATTGTTTTGTTGGATATAAAGCAACATGAAAGGATAGGAAGGTAGGACTATGCATGGCATTATGTATGGATGCTTCATTATGAAGAGTTATAAATAAAGTAGATGCATGTACTGAGGTTAACTGATAGCATTTCTTCTTTAGAAAGTAGATTTCCCCTCACAATAACAGAGATTTAGTCTTGCATGCATATGAATATTTCACTCTAATTTTGCTAAGTATTATTATTCAGTTTTGATACTTTTCTTTTTTTATTTCTGCTTGTGATGTATAACTTATGCTAAACACTAAATAAACATGTGTATGTGTATAACTTGTTATGGATGTAATGTTCCTCCCCTTGTTAACTGTTGCATCTAACATTTTATTTCAAACACTGGTGTAATGATTCTTTATCTCTGAAGTTTAGAGGCTATTCTTTTCTTTTTTTTTAAAAAGTAATACCCACTTAAGTTTGTATTTAATTGTCATAGATTCACACATTAGGTTCACAGAGAATAAACATCTATAACTTGCTTTGATTATTGCATTTACATGTTTTATAAAGATTGTTTTAAATCTCCTTAATTTATTTGTATGCCTGTGATGATAGAGATACTGTAATACTACTCCTATTATATCTATACTGATATCTCCTACATATGCAGAGCATACAACCTATCGACTCTTTAATAGGCTCTTGGATATCAATTTATTTCCTAAGCTTATAAAACAGTTTGAATTTCATTTTCTTATTTTATAATTAATATTCCTTCTTCTCACCGCTGCGACCCGAGTTTGATCCCTGTGATCGACAGTGGTTGTATGTGATAGGGTATGGCGGTCGCCCGCTTGGACACGTGGGTTCTCTCCCGGTACTCCGGCTTCTTCCCACAACAATGACCCCCTCGCGCTAACATCCGTGCTAATGAAAGATATTAAATATAAGTTGTTGAACTTGTTTATCAATTGTTGTAAAATAAATAAAGTTCAGTTTCAATTAATATTCCTTGGTTCGAAAGATAAAAAGGAAAATCAAATTACCCCCCCCCCCCCCCCAAAAAAAAAGGTTACAGTTAACACTAAACCAAATCAGTTACAATCTCTTCTAATAGGTTAGACCTTATTTTAAAATTTAAAAAAGGAATCTATTCATATATATTTACATTTTCCAGTGTCTTTGCCTGTGATAACACTACGTATCGATTTTGTACTATATAACCCATAATACAAATGATGCCAAATTGAGGCGCCAGCGGGGTTTGCTTATTTATATTTTAATGTTTAATCGTACGATGACTTAAAATTATATAAATATAGGTAATAAGGAATCATTCTTTGAGTATTATAAGGTGATAATTTCGGTCGGGACGTGATCAAATCTATCATAAAGCCCTTCGGGCTTTATTGAATTTGATCACGCCCCTACTAAAATTATCACCTCATAATACTCAAAGAATGATTCCTTATTGCTTATGTAAGTTGTGCCATAAAGTGGAACTTTCCAAAGTTTATTTCTGGATATTAATGAATTGTTTTATCAGTCTGTTGTATCAATGTTCGTGTGTTTATTTTTCAGATTCCAGTGCCCCATCCGCCTCCAGCTGCCCCGGCGGCCCCTGCTGCCCCACCCCCTCCGGCCCCAGCCCCACCCCCACCACCAGGTGGCGCTCCCCCTCCTCCTCCTCCTCCACCTCCACCCCCGCCTCCGCCCCCGCCTCCTCCAATGTGAGCAACTTTGGGATGGACTCAGTACTCCAAAACCCAGTGTCCACATACAATATAGTAAAAGGACCTATGTGCAATTTTGTAAAATCAGATATAGGACGTAAACAATACATGTATATATTTTTTGAAGAACTCTATAGGAAAAATGAATTACAAATTGTGAAGTATACTTATTTGTGAGAATACTAATTTGGACATGATTAGGATTTATTGTTGATTCACATTATGGCTTTGCTTTAAGTTTGAAATTGTGCTATATTGATGCTATTTTTGTGGCTATGAAAGCTTATAAGTGCCAAACAGAGATTATGAACAATATTGATGTATCTAATAGGAAATAAAATATGCAATCTTATCTTGTATTTATTTTGTCTAATAAATGGCAATGAATTAGAAAACTCTACATGAACTTTACATGTATATTATAAGAAATCTCAGCAATACTTTTGTGCATGAATTGGTTTAATTTAAGAATATATACCGGTAATTTGCGGGCTCTAGTGCAATGATGATTAATCAGAACAGTAAGAAACTAATTGTAATGTTAATATCGTTTTCTGACCATTTGGGATCCGGTCACTCGGCCTAAATTTTTATCAACGATATTTTAGTAACTATTCATCGCAGATGCTTGAAATTTTAAACATTATTTGTTTAGGCATATCATATGATGGGATTTTTTTGTACTAATCGTACGGCAACTTCCTGTTAAATTACGACTTATGTTTATATTGGCCTAATTTTTTAAAATGTCGACTTCCTTATTTTTGCATATTCACATCAAAGCAGCTAGTGAGAATTGGCTCACATCTATGTTGTTTGATCATTTTCCAACCTAGATCTCACCAGAAATTGTTGGAGAGATTGGAGAAGTTGTTTAAAAGATAGCGTGAACCAAGGACCCCCTAAAATCTATGACGGCGAGTGTCGTCCCTTTACTTTTTAATGTACATTGAAAACGCTTTTTAAAATGACTGAAACCGTGATTTTCACGAAATGTTTTTCAATGCAATACACAGAAATACACATAATATTACTAATAATTTTCAATCAAATTTCTGTCAAAGATTTCTCAGCAACTATCGAATATTGATATATTCATAGATGTCTTTATTATGTATATACTTTTATTATCAATTTTTATATATTATAATAAATTTATAATTAAGGCCGATTAATCAAGATATTCTTAACCAAACGGCACAATTCTGCAAATTCAACTTAAAGTTCAATATGACTGCGGTAAATGCTTTTCAAATGTAGTGTGCTACCCGAAATATATACATGCAAATCTAAACATTATGAATGAAAGCATCGATTAAAGTTAGTCAAAAGTAAAGATTTAAATTATTTTGTAATTTTTTGGGGAAAATTTATTAACAGCACGAGCTTATCACCGAAAACATTTAATATCAAATCAACAATCTTTTTTCTCAACAAAAGGAAGTGAAAAAAAATATAATGATGCTGGAGCTTCATTTTATATGTTCGATGGGTAGAAACTTTAGTAATTTAGTGCGTGACAAAAAGGCGACAATAGTGACGACACTTTCTTCGAAAACACCAACCATACATAAAGAATTAAGATTTTTCTTTTACAAAAGGGCTACAGACCGTGCAGAAAAAATTAGGCAGGGCGCAGGGACTTTTGTGTGTTTTGCTTTTTGTATTTTTTGACACCCCCCCCCCCCCCCCCCCACGTGCTTGGGACACCATTCGTCCACTGAACAATTGAGATATTTTGACCAGGAAGTAAATTACACAAGTCTTGTATTTTCTCATTCTAATATTATAACGCGTTATAAATCACGCGATAATGGCTGCCAGGTGTAACTTATAAAATGTCACACTGATACACACGGTGAGTGCTAATAATTGTTTCTATATCTCACGATGGAAAGCAAGTTGACATATTTGGTTTACTTCAAAATTTTAATTCGATCAACAGTCGATCATTTATAATTGTACTGAACCGAAAGTAGCTATATAGTGGCCGTGCTTTGAAATAGGGAAATACTAGAAATTCTCTACCATTGGCCCATACATTCACCGACATTTTTGTTTGCCAAAAAATGTATACTTTAAACAAACCTGGGCCACAAATAGATGAGACTCACACTGTTTTATTGTACTTAGAAGTCCATAATTGATTTTTAAAGGCATGGTATTATGCGCGGATCTTCAGGGGTAGTGGATGGTCTGGACCCCCCTCCAACTTCCTATCAAAATATTGAAATTAGTATGAATTTATATTTCAAGATCGTTTAATTACTAAAAGTATTCTAAGAAAATCCAGGATATTGTTTATTGTATATATTAATGTATGTGTGTTTGGGTGTTGGTGTGTGTGTTTTTTTAGGAAGGGGGGGGGGGAGGGGGAAGGGTAGGTAGAAATGATTGACTCCTTGATAATATTGAGGAGCAAAATAAAGAAATAGTCTCCTCAAACTTTTAAGATTTCTCTCATTTCAGATGGCAAAATCTGAATCCCAAATACCACCCGACGCCCAGCATTATTTGATGTGTGGCACTGAAGACTGTGAGAGGAACTGCCAGTTTTACTGCAATGATTGTCACCAACCAATGTGTGAACAATGCAGAGATGAACATCAGAAGAATAAGAAAACTAAGAACCATGAAGTGGTCCCATATAAACAACGCAAACGACCGCTTCCTGTGGAGAAATGCAAGATCCACCCCACAAGACACATAGAACTTCTCTGTAAGGAATGCCAAATTCCCATTTGTTCTAAATGCACAGGAACCAAAGAACATCGCGACCATGCCTTTACTGACCTAGAATTGGTCTTTGCTGAAAAATGTTCACTTTGTCACATAGAAATTACCAAAATTCGAAGCTATTTTGAGCCTACTTCTGAAGATTTAAAAAAGGAAATTTCTGGAGATGTCACAGAAATAAAGAAGATCATGGAGGGAATAAGAACATCCATAAAGACTGAAGCGAACGCTGTGAAAAGGCTAGTAGACACGGCCACATCAGATAAAATAGAACAAGTCGACAAAATAGAACAGTCATTATTACAAACATTAAACAATCAAAATCAAAAAATAGATGGCTACATCAACTATCTCAATGATTTAATCGAAACATATTATGGTTACCTATCTCCCTCAAACATAGAACAATTAACATTTGCCCTCAAATCAGAAAACTTAATCATTCGACACATACCAGAGACATCAAAACCAGTCCCACCCGTATTTACTGCTGGTCAATACCGCAAGGAAGATGTCGCCAAATTACTGGGTACAATAACTGTCACCAACACTAAACCAGAGAACAGAAAAATAAAACCCATGGAGACTGCCTCTACACAGTTGAAACCTACAGGGAAACAAAGAAAACAAGACAGAGAGAAATCTGACGTGAAACAAGCACTGTCTCTGTCTTCCTCTGTCACCAAGGTCAGGGAGTACACAGTACCAGGTGATGATGGTGTATATCATACATCACTGGGTAAATCAGGCAAACTCTGGGTCAGTGATAGTAGTTGTAACCTTGTCCAAACAGATCTACAGGGGAATCAGCTACAGAAGATACAAACCAGTGGTGGATCTGATGGCTACCACACAGTCACAAAAGACGGGGGTCTGATCTATACAAACAAAGACAACAAAGTCATCAATAGGATAACACCAGATAATACAATCACTGAATTCATTAAAACGGGAGAATGGGAACCACTCAGTATACACTCCTCACACATCAACGGGGACATACTGGTGGGGATGAGGAAGGATGGAAAGGGTACAGTCACCAGGTACAACAAGACAGGGACAGAAATACAGAACATACAGAGAGGCAACAAAGAACGGGAACTGTATAGTAGTTTACCACACTACATCACAGAAAACATCAATGGTGATGTCTGTGTATCAGACTATAACAATGGTGTAGTGGTGGTGGATAAATCAGGACAACACAGGTTCTCCTACACAGGTCAGAGGTCAGAGTTTTATCCCTATGGAATATGTACTGATGTACTCGGTCACATCCTGGTGTGTGATGTTATCAGTAAAACAGTACATCTTCTGGATAAGGACGGTCAGTTCTTGTCTCTACTACTCACAGACCAACAAGGGATAAAGTATCCCTACAGTGTGTGTGTAGACGATGAGAACAACCTCTGGGTGGGACAATATGTCACCAACACAGTGACAGTGTACAAGTACCTACAGTGATCATTATATATCCATACATAAGTTAGGTACTGTGTGTATGTTGTAGACGATGTAACAACAACACTGTGATAGTGTACAATTATTGGTACAACGTATCTGCAGTGTACATAAAAGTACATTGATATATACGTGTACATACATTATTCATGTAAACCTTTGCATCTTTGTAATATGAATTTTTTATCAAGTTAATGTCTTTGCAGATGAGTGGTCTATTAAATATACATGTATCGACAATATTTGTTTTTAAAGTTTTTTAGAAACCGGTAGCTTGAATTTTGTCAATACATTTAGCTATTCAAAAAACTTATATTAATTATAAACAAAGCTTCTGTATCTATAGTCAGTATGACATGAGAAAATTTTCTGAATGATATATATAAGCCCTGGTTACTCAAAAAAAGGAAACTCATCTTACATAACACTATTACTAAACATTCTTTTTTCACTTTTCTCTATAATCTTAAATTTCACATGATCTGATTGAGAGAAAAAGTGGGCATGACATTATAAGTAATAATTTCATATTTTAAATAAATATATTTTTCTTGTACCACTTTTTGATATTGATCGTAAACTATTACAAGCAAAGAATCTATCATATTGCAGATTTGATTTTTTCCGGAGACTGCAAATTACTAAATAATGATGTTCTATATATAAACTTAGAAAAATTCCCAAAATTTTATCTTTATAGTCAAATGTTTGAAAAGAGAGAGAGAGAGAGAGAGAGAGAGAGAGAGAGAGAGAGAGAGAGAGAGAGAGAGAGAGAGAGAAGAGAGAGATGCATGCATATCAATATATTGCACACAAAAATGTGCGCTAGTTTTGGATTGATTAACATTATCTATACGATACGCAATATCTCTGAAACCGTCCAGTCGAATATTTTCAGACCTGCGGCTACAGAACTACAGCCAGAGAGAGAGAGAGAGAGAGAGAGAGAGAGAGAGAGAGAGAGAGAGAGAGAGAGAGAGAGAGAGAGAGAGTACCTACAGCTGAAACCGGGAAAGGGGGACAGTAGGCTTTATCATTGATCATTGTTTGCAAGTCATTCTTCCGGTATGGCAAATTTTGTTTTGTATTTATAGTTAATATATAGTTGTTTGTGATATCTGGGAGAATTAAAGGAATGTACTGAATTATGTATTATGCATTATTTTAAATATAATAAATGTAGTAACGTCCATCTGGTACATTAGCTCCATATGGTCAGCAAGAAAAAAAAATCTTCCATTTATATGATTGTGTGAATAATCATACTATAGATATACTGTAGGGAATAATGAAATCTTTGAAATAAAATGAATACATGTATTAGATGATAATTTAAAAGTGCATAAAGTATTCAGTACCCAATATCATGTTTTATGGTGTTAACATGTACAGTTTATGTTTTACTAGCTTTTCTATGCTTTCAAATTGATGAATCACTAATCAAATGCATAAACACAATACATTATAAAAATGAGGTTTATTTACATGTTGAAAAAGTGTAGAATAGGCTCAGTACAGCCAGATTTGTACTTGAGATTCATTGTGTTGTTTTCTGACCCCCAGGGTGGGCCAGGCCTGTGAGTGCTCTTTCTTCTACTGACTCACCAACTACCTGACTGACATGTTCAAGAACGTCACCGACCCCACACAGGATACACGTAAGTTTTAATTATTTTTAATAATTAGGAGCTAGAAATAGATCATCAATGAATTGATTAAATCTAGACTGTACATATTTGTTAAATAGAGTTCTCAGTACCTATTATATGTAATATACTGTTGTGTTACAGTACATGTTTGGAGCTCTCAGGGACTGTCACAGGATGAACCTCTTTCATTCAGTCAACTGAATAATAACTGAAAGGTCTAGAAAGGTGACTGAATGGCATAGTTGGCACAGTAATGGCTATTTTAGATATTCATTTTATATCCCCAAACTAAAATTGTTCGCTTATTTGACATTTATACAGTTTATTAATCATTAAAACTTTCATTATCAGAAAATTTCCTGTTGATTTGAGTGACTTTTTCCAGATGTGTTATTCAACCTTAAATCTACTGATTAAGTAATTTTTGAAAGTAGAATTTCAAGAGAAAATACTGTGGAATCATTAAATTTTGTTGGGACAAAATTTTCTTGGATTGTGGGTTTTTTTGCGATTCATGGGGATGTAATTTCGCGGATGCGTTGGTTTTCTGTCTCAGTAGGAGATCTGAATCTTCTTAAAACTATGTTCGTCGAGGATGTTAATTTGTGGGTAAGGACTACCCACAAATACCCTGAAAATTGAGCCACCACAAATTCTAATGATTCTGCAGTATTTAAGGATTTAGGAATCATTGTTGAGTATTATGAGGTGATAATTTCGGTCGGGGCGTGATCAAATCCCTTCGGGCTTTATTGAATTTAATCACGCCCCGACCGAAATTATCACCTCATAAAATTCAATAAATGATTTCTTATTACTTAAAATTATATAATTTTAAGCCAATGTATGATTGAAAATTTAAAAATAAATAAGCAAAGTCCGCTGGTGCCTCAATTATACATCATTTGAAGCTATGGGTTTTATAGTACAAAATCAATACGTAGTGTTATTACAGGCAAAGACACTGGAAAATGTAAATATTTGTTAATGTAGACATAGGTGAAAACAGTTGATTGAGTCAAGTGTTTAGTAGTGAAAACAAAAAGTGTTACCTTATTTGAACAGAGTACATATTTTTCTAAAAGAAATATCTTGTTGACTGGTGATCAATATGCACATCAATTTTTTTCTGAAAAATTTATTTTGTTTAATGTAAATTATCTCTTCACTCAAATTTGTAAGTTTTTGCTAGAAATTTATTTGCTGTATTTTCATCCACACAGTAATTCACTTTGCTAACAGTAATTCATTTGACTCTCTTTTTACCTGTTGACCTCCGACTACAGATCCACACCCACCTCCAGCTCGACGACAGGAATCCGTTCAGGGTCGGCATGAGAGATCTCTCCCACCTGCTTGAAGTCCGACCAATCAGATTGTTTGACAGACTGATCAACATCAAAGGTAAATATGATTATATAAAAGGATTTTTGATTGGTGGAAATTTCTGGCCGACTTTGAAGCCTTGTCCATAAATAGGAGGAATTCAATCGTCATTCTACAAGCTGATTGTTAAAAAAAAGCATAATTGAAAAATTGTTATATTGATTGTAATTTAATTAAGGGAAAAAACTAACTTACTTAAAGTGTTAAATTCAGTGGTATTGAGTGTAAAATGGACTTTTACTATCATTTATAACACTTTTGTTGGATGGATAAAAGTTTTTCAAAACTTTTTAGGTTCAAACAACATAAGGAGATTTTGATGTTGGTATGCCTTTTGTTTTGAAGCCTACGTGAAGCATTACCTGAACAAGATGTTCTACAACCTGGCCACTGTGGCTCTACACGACTGGAAGACGTACTGCGAGATGAAGAACATGGCACAACAGAATTACTGTCTGAGTCTACTCGAGTCCCACCTACCCAGTCAGACACTAGAACAGGTACATACAAGTACCACCTAACTAGTCAGACACTTGAACAGGTACATACAAGTCCCATCTAACTAGTCGACACGAGAACAGGTAAGTACTTGTCCCACCTTCCCAGTCAGACACTAAAACAGGTAAGTACTAGTCCCACCTACCTAGTCGACACTAGAATAGGTGCTTGTTTACATTAGGTTGAATATCAAATTGAATGAAAAGTGTTGGTATTTTTGATGCATTTAGAAGTTATTACTTGGACAATTGTTCATCACTTGATATCCATTTTATTTTTTTACATGAAATTCATGCAATGTAAATTAAATTCACATGAATTTTTTCTAATGAAGTTTGTAGCAGATAATGAACTGCTAAGAAATAATGCATGATCTGCAATTTTTCCTGTCAGAGCCTTGATGTTTTGGAGATTATGAGGAACATCCACGTGTTTGTCTCCAGATACATGTACAATCTAAACAACCAGGTAAATCTACTGGATTTCTCTAATCCGACAACTCTGTAATTCAACATCTCTGTAATCTGACAACATCTTAATCCAAAAACTTTCTAATTTGACAACTCTGTAATCCAACAACGGACTGTTTTATCCAACAGTTCTATAATGTGACTGGTATTTTTGAAATCCAATATTTTTTGAATACAGCCTTATCCAATTGTCATCATGTGCAAATGTTGTCAAAACGGATAATTCTTTCTGTTTCTAGCATGTTCCAATAATTTTTAGACTTCGATTGGAGTGTAATTCAGCACTGGTTTAATACAACTCTTTGTTAATCCAAAATCTCTTGAACCCGTCACAGTTTTACCCATTTTAAAAGCTGTATTAAAACATACTTGTAGTCTATAGTAATTATAATCTTACTCCATCGATATATTTTGAATGTACATGTAGTAATTTTGAATATATGTACAAAGGTAGTCCATGTGTATCATCAATATTTCTACCATAATTACATTTGATAACGTCTTTACATTACATTTAAGATTTTTGTTGAGCGATCCAGCAACAACAAGCACCTCAACACGATCAACATCCGACACATCGCCAACTCCATCCGGACTCACGGCACGGGCATTATGAACACCACGGTAGGCTCGCCGTATTACAACTACACGTGGAGGTCATTTATCTGTGTTTATTTCTCATCTAACTGACACCTGCTAGATTATAAGTCATTGCCTTTATCCTAAATTGCAGGTGAATTTCACTTACCAATTTCTGCGGAAGAAGTTCTATATTTTCTCACAGTTTCTCTATGATGAACATATCAAGTCCAAGTTAATCAAGGCAAGTTTTGAATTTTTCTTGCATTATGTATAATGTGTTTTATGACATTTGTTTTACAAATTTTTTTGACTGGAAGTACCGTAATTGTATTTCTTGATATCATTTTTTGTAGATTTTGTCACAATTGTTTTAATAGACAAAAGGTTCCAATTATAAAACACCTTTTGTACTTTGATTTATATGTCTACTAGGTATATTTATATAATATTGATTCACTACAGTATAAATGAATTCCTAGAAAATGAAATTCATTTTCAAATTGTTTCATCTTTTCTTCAGGATTGGCAATTCTTCAGAGAAAATCATATGCAGACTGATCAAAAGGTAGGTTTACTTATAGTTGAATTTTATGCCCCCCTTCAAAGAAGGGAGGGCACATTGCTTTGCTGCTGTCTGTCGGTCGGTCGGTCCACCAACAGTTTCCGTTCATTTTCTTCGCAGAGGATGAACATATTGAAATGAAATTTGGTATACAGGTTTATCATAATAATATCTAGGTCAAGTTTGATATTAAATACGATCAAGCAATTTTCGACAGAGTTCTGGCCCTTGGACGTAGAAAATTCCAGTTATTTGCAGTTTCCGCTCATTTTCTTCGCAGAGGATGAACATATTGAAATTAAATTTGGTATACAGGTTTATCTTTATATTATCTAGGTCGAGTTTGATATTAGGTATGATCGAGCAATTTTCGACAGAGTTATGGCCCTTGGACGTAGAAAAATCCCAGTTATTTGCAGTTTCCGCTCATTTTCTTCGCAGAGGATGAACATATTGGAATGAAATTTGGTATACAGGTTTATCATTATATTATCTAGGTCGAGTTTGATATTAGGTATGAACGAGCAATTTTCGACAGAGTTATGGCCCTTGGACGTAGAAAAATTCCAGTTATTTGCAGTTTCCGCTCATTTTCTTCACAGATAATTTATGATAATATCTTGGTCAAGTTCGATATTGGGTATGATAGAGCAATTTTCGACAGAGTTGTACCCCTTGGACTTAAAAAAATTCCAGCTATTTGCAGTTTACGTTTATTGCCTTTGTGGATGTTTCCAAGGGAGGGGGGCATAAGTGTTTTACAAACTTCTCTTGTTTCTGTTATGGAGTCTTAGAATAAGTGATGGTAACTAAGGACCAAGTTACAATGTAAAGTAGAATCTAAACATTTCAAGTCAGATGATAATACCTGCAAACAATTGAAATACATGTTAACAAAAAACTCTTCCTTTTCAGTATCCTGTGGAAAGAGCAGACAAATTCAACAAAAACATCAAGAACCTGGGTCTCACTCCAGATGGAGATAGTTATCTGGATCAGTTCCGGACTCTCATCTCACAGATAGGTAAGGAATCACCTGGATTGGTTTTAAATGACATACTATACTGAAGAAGTGTAATCTGGATCAGGAACTGTTGTAAGATGTATCTAAGGTTTTATCTGGATCAAATTTTCTCCAGAGATATTTGAGATATAGATAGGTAAGACAACAGTGTACAGTAATCTCAACATAGAGGTTTCAGGTATATATACTTTGTAATATGTGTTTTGATGTAATGTCAAATAAATTTTGACAGAAAATATTGTTTAATTAAATATAAAGCCTCTCAAGTACAGTATATTATTTCATAAACATTTCAATAATCAGATCATCAAATAAAATTTGGATTTGAATATTTCTGACAAATCTCAGTATGAAAGGAACCCAATATGACTTTATGATAATTTGAAATACATTGGGAATATGTTTAATATTGTGTGTATTGACAAAGTTTTCAATCATGCAAAATTTATTTCAGGGAATGCAATGGGATACATCCGTATGATCCGGTCTGGAGGTCTCCACTGTTGTAGCAATGCTATCCGGTTCATTCCGGACATCGAGGACATTGTGAGCTTCGAGGAGCTGTGTAAGGAGGAGAACTTGTCCTCAGAGTGTCAGGCTGCTGCCAAGTGAGTGTAGTGTACTCTCTATTTATGTGTATGAGTATATACTGTAAAAATAGTTATTTTCATGTAGGGAAAATTTACACTAGTAACGTGGCATGCTTAAAACTGCTTAAGATACCACTGTGCATATGGTAAAAAAAAGAGAAAACTTTAGTGTGGTAAATCATGCATCTGTGTATTTAATACCCACGCATATTGTTAAACTATAGAAATTGTGTACCTGACCACCAACATAAATAACCCCTTTAACAGTAAGTGTGTGTTGTGTTCCATCTCTGCATGAGTATACAAGTGAGCTTTAGATCTAGTACTGTAACATGACTCTATAGGGGATGAATAATAGCACTATACCCTCAATCATCTTATTTTAAGAAAGACAATCATTATTAAAAACAACTTCTTTAAAATGTTTGAGAGAAAATTGTCAACCATGATTTTAAATCCCTATCAAGTCTTTTCTAATCTGATTAACATTTATGACTCCTTCTAGACAAGGGTACACAGTCTAGATATAGATAATGTTATGTGGAAATACACATAAAAACACATATACTTTCAGTGTTTAATGAAGAGATCATGTACATACATAATAACAAATGCATGTTTTATTTTGATGATTTGATTCTTGTGGAACAGTAATGGCACACCCTGCACATATTTTCAGAAACCTTGACAATGTGGTTGGAAATCTGGCTAGAAACTTTGCAGAGGGCACAGAGTATTTCAAAGTAAGTAAATGTTATTTGCTATTTGATTCATTTTCTCTCCCAATAAAATATATGTTATATTGTGTTCATATTGTATCTTCAGGAAAACACCTTTTTATCAAGATGTATGAAACCATTTCTATGTTACAGATGCTGGTTGACGTCTTTGCCCCAGAATTCAGAAATCCCAAAAACATGCACCTGAGGAACTTCTTTGTAATTCTTCCTCCACTGGTAAGAGAGTGAATACCAAGGGAAACAACTCTTTTTAAACATAGCAGCTAGTTCATCTTTATAACAAATTTTGTTCTTTTTAGACTGTAAATTACATTGAACATTCCATAAGCTGTAAAGAGAAAATGAGCAGAAGAAACAAAGTGGGAGCAGCCTTCACTGACGATGGCTTTGCTATGGGTGAGGATAAAGTCAGTCATACATAAAACCTTGTATACATATACAGACTATATTTTACATATTTATTATATATCTTAGTTTACAAATAAATGCATATTTACTTGTAGGAGTAGCCTACATCTTGAAGCTGTTAGACCAGTATCATGAGTTTGACTCTCTTCACTGGTTCCAGTCAGTCAAAGACAAATACAGGGCAGAAAAGGTTGGTCAAAGGGAGAGAACTCTGTTTCGTTTTTTTTTTTTAACAAATTGAATTTTCCAAAATTGTGTATTTCCAAAACAATTTTACCTAAAATCATTTTATATTCTCCTTAATGTTTAAGTAAGATTTTTTGCTTAATTGATATATGGTGTTCATTTTTTCTCAATGTAATTTTAGTGATATATTATACTTTAATATCCCAGTAGTGTAAATTACATGTACCGGGTATAATACATTATGTTTAGATTATGACACTACATGTACCATCAGCTAGAACAAGTTCAAACTTTTCATGTTTTTTTAGGAGAAGCAGAGACAGGCTATGGCCAACAGGGCGGATGAGAAATCTCAACAGACCATGACCCTGACTGTGAAGAGGCTGGACCAATACCAGCAGGTGGGCGCAGTTATCTCCCTTCTATTTCCCAGTTACTACGGGCATAGTATTTATCTCTCTTCTTCCACTTACAACAGACCTAATAATTATCTCCCTTCTCCCTGTTACAACAGGCATAGTAGCTACTTCCCTTCTATTTCCCCATTTACCTCAGGCATAGTAAATTGACTTGGAGTCTATGTTTTCAAATACTTGTTCACATTCGTTCTTTATGTAATTTATTCTTTGTTTGTGCATGTGTTAGGCAATGTTATTGCAGTCATTTAAACTGTATTAAAAAAGAGCTACCTGGTGTGAAGGAATTTTATAAGCTCTCGTTTATCTTTATTTTGAAATTACCAGAGTGGTTTATGGGGTCATAATTTTAAGGGGTCACTTGTATTAATATTGAATCAAGATTAATGCTTTTTATATTTGTTGAGATGCAGATTCCAAGATGTGGGGTACCCACCAAAATTTCATCATAATTTTGAAAAAAATTTGCTATCTTGATGATGTAATAAGGACACCTTTTCATTTCTAGGAATATGACCTGCTAAACTATTCCCTCAGCAGTGCCAGGATTTTCTTCCGTGCTGATAAAACTGCCGCAGAAGAGAACGAGGAGAAAAAAGGTATTTAATTGTTTTACACATATTATTATTTCTTAATACAGTAAAACACATTTATAGCAAATTAAAGTGCCAAGCTTAAGAAAAACACTTAAATTTTGCTTTAAAGTAATTAAAAAATTTATCTTATTTTGTTACAATACTACATCTGATGACGAGGAGAATGAAAGTGAAATCACCCTACGCATAATTCATAAGTACCGGTATATTAGCTGTATATGTTTTACTGCATAATGCCAAAATTCTAATGATAATAATTGAAGCAGATTTGGCCTAATCCTATACACATACACACTGTTCCAAAACTGCATACATAAATCATTGAAAAAGTTTTGTGCATACATTTGTGATATTTCTCAATTTTAAAATCTTATGGTTTTTCAAAAGCTGATGGAGAGCCGAGTACCAGTTAAGACCCTGCTCAGGCCACCAGCCAAACTACAACAACTCCAGCAGGTATGTAGAAAATAAACTGTGGCATATTGTTTGTCATGAATTGAATTGTAACTAATTAAGGACAAGTGTTATTTTTGTGTTCATGCAGAATAATTTCTCATTAACAATGCTTTAAGTTGTTAGATTTCATGCTACAGTAATTAAGGTGGTTTGGGACATCTGATGTATGATGACGTGGATTAAATTATATGATAATTTGAATATTTTTCACTGGTTAAGAATTTTAAAATTTTAATTAATATTTAACTTAAGAATAGCTTTTAAAAATATTTGGAGAGGTAAAAAAAGTAAAACCCCCAGCAGGATTACAACTCATGACTTGCAGACTCGTAGTAAACCCTCTAACACACTGCGCTACGCTGTTAGGTGACAGTATTGAGTAAGAATTTACTTATAAAATTACACTTCATTTTATTGTTAATTTCGATAAACTATTTGTCACAAGATGGAGGTGTCCTGTACCACCTTTATACGATATTATTCATTACTTGTACAATAAATGTGCTTTGAGTAAAACACTGTTTGTAATGTATTGTTTTGTTGGATATAAAGCAACATGAAAGGATAGGAAGGTAGGACTATGCATGGCATTATGTATGGATGCTACATGATGTAGTTATAATTAAAGTAGACGCATGTACTGAGGTTTACTGATGACCATAGCTTTTCATCTTTAGAATTAGATTTCTCCTCACAAAAACAGAGATTTAGTCTTGCATGCATATGAATGTATCACTCTAATTTTGCTTAGTATTATTATTTAGTTTTAATACTTTTCTTTTTCTATCTTCGCTTATGATGTATACATGTAACTTATGCTAAACACTAAATAAACATGTGTATGTGTATAACTTGTTATGGATGTAATGTTCCTCTTCTTGTTAACTGCGGCATCTAACATTTTATTTCAAATACTGGTGTAATGATTCTTAATCTTTGAAGTTTAGAGGCTTTTCTTTTCTTTTTAAAACAAAGTAATACCAACTGAAGTTTGTATTTTATTGTCATAGATTCACATATTAGGTTTACACACAATAAACATCTATAGCTTGCTTTGATTATTGCATTTACATGTTTTATAAAGATTGTTTTAAATCTCCTTAGTTTATTTGTATGGCTATGATGATAAAGATACTGTAATACTATTCCTATTATATCTATACTGATTTCACGTACATATACAGAGCATACAACCTACCGACTCTTTAATAGGCTCTTGGATATCAATTTATTTCCTAAGCTTATAAAACAGTTTGAATTTCATTTTCTAATTTTATAATTAATATTCCTTGGTTTGAAAGTTAAAATGGAAAATCAAATTAGCCCCCCCCCCCCAAAAAGTACAGTACCCGTAACTATCAACCAAATCAGTTACAATTTCTTCTAATACTGTGGAATCATTAATATTCGTGGTGGCTCAATTTTCGTGGTATTCGTGGGTAGTCCTCTCCCACAAATTTAAATCCTCAATGAAAACAATTTTAGAAAGTGCTATCTTTGTTACTGAAACAGTAACCGACACATCCACGAAATAACATTCCCTAAAAATTTAAAAACGAAATCTATTCATATACATGTAAGTTGTGCCAAAAAGAGGAACTTACCAAAGTTTATTTCTGGATATTAATGCATTGTTTTATCAGTCTGTTGTATCAGTGTTCTTAATTTAATGATGTTGTTTATTTTTCAGATTCCAGTGCCTCACCTCCTCCAGCTGCACCGGCGTCCCCTGCTGCCCCACCCCCTCCGGCCCAAGCCCCACCCCCACCACCAGGTGGTGCTCCCCCTCCTCCTCCTCCTCCCCCTCCTCCACCCCCACCTCCGCCCCCGCCCCCTCCAATGTAAGCAACAGTGGGATGGACTCAGTACTCCAAAACCCAGTGTCCACATACAATATAGATAAAAGGACCTATGTGCAATTTTGTGAAATCAGACACATGCAGGACATAAACCTTACATGTATATATTTTTGAAGAACTCTAAAGGAAATTTGAATTGCAAATTTTGAAGTCTACTTTAATGAGAATACTGATTTGGACATGATTAGAATTTATTGTTGATTCACATTATGGCTTTGCTTGAAGTTTGAAATTGTGCTATATTGATTCTATTTTTTGTAGCTATGAAATGTGAATAAGCTTATAAGTGCCAAACAGAGATTATGAACAATATTGATGTATCTAATAGGAAATAAAATATGCAATCTTATCTTGTATTTATTTTGTTTTGTCTGATAAATGGCAATGAATTAAAAAACTCTACATGAACTTTACATGTATATTATAAAAAATCTCAGCAGTACTTTCGTGCATGAATTGGTTTAATTTAAAAATATATATTGGTAATTTGCTGTCTTGAGTGCAATGATGATTAATCAGAAAAGTAAGAAACTAATTGTTAATATCGTTCTTCTGACCATTTGGGTTCCGGTCACTCGGCCTAAATTTTTATCAACGATATCTTAGTAACTATTCATCGGAGATGCTTGAAATTTTAACACATTATTTGTTTTGGCATATCATATGATGGGATTTTTTTTGTACTAATCGTACGGCAACTTCCTGTTAAATTACGACTTTTGTTTCTTTTAGCCTAATTTTTTAAAATGTTGACTTTCCTTATTTTTGCATCTTCACATCAGAGCGGGGATATTACTAGTAAGAATTGGCTCACAGTTATGTTGCTTGATCATTTTCGAACATTTATCGCGTCAGAAATCGTTGGAGAAATTAAAGAACTTGTTTAAAACATAGCGTGAACGGAGGACCCCCTAAAATCTAAGATGGCGAGTGTCGTCCCTTTACTTTTTTAATGTACATTGAATATGCTTTTTTAAAATGACTGAAACTGTGATTTTCACGAAATGTTTTTCAATGCAATACACACTGACAGAAATACACTTAAGATTACTAATAATTTTTAATCAGATTTCTGTCAAAAGATTTCTCAGCGACTTTTAATCGCAGGTGCTTGAAATTTTAAGACACTCTTTGCCAAGGTATGCCATATTGTAAGGGCATATTTTTGTATCAATCGAATGTCAACTTCCTGTTGAATGACGACTTGGTTGATTTTAAGTCTAAATTTTCAAACAAATTTTTGTCAAATTTTTCTCAGCAACAATTTATCGCATATGTTTGAAATTTAAACACACGTTTTGCTTAGGCGGTTTGTTCCCGTTTTGCACACATTTGAAAATTAGGTATCGAAAAAATGTGTGCGAAACGGGAATTTGACCAGGTGAGATAATTGCTTAATTGCTATAGTCTATATCACAGTTCCTGTAAGGGCAATTGACAATGAAATAAATAAAACATATCTACTCGCAATTGATATTTACATTTATTTCATGTTACAATATAACTTGCATAGAAGCACATTTACATAATAATTGACATCCATGTTCTGGAATTTAATTTTAAACATCGATTTGGTCATCAACAATTTCATTAATTTCTTTAAACATAAAAGATTATTGCAAAAATGTTGTGTATGTAGTGCTTTTGTTTAACTTCCTGCCTTTAGGAAGTACATTTACACGCTACAAGTTTGAAGAGAAAATATCATATATTAGTATTGATTTATTGCTTTTGCTTATATAAATGGAGGAAATGCGTCTAGTGAAAACGCTGCTAATTATTTTTCATTTGTGCTGTGGCTTGAATAATCGAAGAGAATACTATTAGACAAATTAATGTATGACGATATGATAATAAATAGGCAATTTTATATGCTTCAAAAACTGAAAATATTTTTTCACAAAACCTATCAAATGTAGACCTAATTCATACATTTTCAACCTTCTTCAGTTTGAAGTATATCGAATCAATATTGAAATTATTATTTTTGTCGGAATTTATTGAGCTGCTGATTTGAAAATCCAGAAAAGTGACCCGCAATATACTAAAGCGGTGATGTCGATCATAAGATCTACTGTCAAGGCTGCTACTTCGAAGATGAAATATTTTGTGATAAACGTCTGTTTCTTTTCATAATAATCTTTCTGTTGATACCAAACAACCAATTATAAACATGCGATTTACATATTTTGCATCTACAATGTAAGTTGTAAAAAGAGACACGGAGTACCCCTTATGACTGTCCGTGTAGTTTTCCCCTTTATCATATAATTATCCACTGAATCAGCTTCCAATTGGCCCGGGACCAGCAATATTTCCTCAATTCATCGAGTTTTATATTTAAAGTAAATGGGCAAAAATGTAAAAGTCAAATCATCTACTCCTTATTTTTCTTATCAGTGAACGGGAATTTAAGACTAAAAATATTAATTTGATCTTTATTTTATCAAATGAAAAAAATTGTGATAGTTATTAGTCTAAAACACAAAAAATATCTATATTCTTCTTGTTTCATGGCGCTGATGAATGAATGATAAAACACAAGTAAAAATCCAAGTAAAATCTTTGACTTAAAGCAGACTATAATTGCTATCACAACACAATTCACACCTATTGTTCTATACCCAATTATCAAATGTGTGCAAAACGGGAACACACCGCTTAGGCATGTCATGTCATTTCTCAGCAACTATTTATCGCATGATATTATTATAAATTTTAACACACTTTTTATATAAATCAATAAATTTATAAGGCCGATTTATCAAGATAATCTTGATCAAACAGCACAATTCTTCAAATTCAACTTTAAGTTCAATTAGACTGCGGTAAATGCTATCCAAATGTAGTGTGCTACCCGAAATAAAATTCAAATACATGTAAATCAAAACATTATGAATAAAACCATCGATTAAAGTTAGTCAAAATTAAAGATTTAAATTATTTTATAATTGGGGGGGGGGGGGATAGTTTATAGACAGCACGAGCTTATTAAAGAAAATCATTTAATAATAACTCAACAATTATTCTTCTTAACAACAGGTAGTGAAAAAAAATATATGATGCTGATAATTTATATATTTGATGGGGAGTTACATGTACATGTTACTCTAATAATCAAGTGCGTGACAAAGAGGCGACAATAGTGACGGCACTTTCTTCAATAACCTGATAACAACACCAAATACAGAGAGAATTACGCTAAATCTTGTGAAAAGGGCTACTGGCCTTGCAGAAAAATTGAATACAGCGCAGGGTTTTTTGTGCTTTTTTGGGGTATATTTTGCCCTTTTCGCCACCCATACAGGCCACACCTCCTGCCCCCCCCCCCTCCACGTGCCAGGGACACCCATTGTCCACTGAACAATTGGGATTTATCAAATTTACATATTTAATTCAATAAGTAGGCATCTGATCCCCGCCCCCGGACATTTTTGTTGATCCGTGCATACAGAATAAAACTAATTAATCCATTCTATAAGCATAAACATTAAAAGTTCTGATTTAATCTTATACTCTTGAACTTAATCAAATTCAATAATAATATATCTGATATTGTATAATTAGTACCAATATCACAACGAGACACCCTGCGTTAAAAATTAAATATTATAATATTAAAATACACTTTGATTGTATTTCAACGTAGGAGGTCAGGAGATCTAAACTTGGTTACCCGTGCACGACCAGGAAGTAAATTACACAAGTCTCGTATTCTCTCATTCTATTTATATAGGGGGTTATTCACGCGATAATGGCTTCATGGCGTATCCTATAAAAGCCTAAAGGTCACATTGATACATACGGTAAGTTATAATAATTGTTTCTATTGCATGATGATGAGGAAGCTGACATATTCCAGTAATATTGGGTTTAAGATTATTAAATCGATCAACAATAGATTATTTTTATAATTGTACTGAACCGAAAGTAGCTATATGTTGGCCATGTTTTGAAATAGGGAGATACGAATTCTCTCCAAAAAATGTATACTTTAAACACAGCTGGGTCACAATTAGATGAGACTCACGCTGTTTTATTGTACTTGTAAGTCCACAATTGATTTTTTAAAGGCAGTCTATTATGCGCGGATGTTCAAATTCAGGGGAAGTGGGTGGTCTGGACCCCCCCCCCCCCTTTCCTCTTAAAATATTGAAATTAGTATGAATTTATATTTCAAGGTCGTAAATTAATTAAAGAACCGGTATTCGTAAGAGAACCCAGGATTTTGGGGTCAACTCCGTTATAAGGGTATGTAGTCCCTATGCGGAAGCCTGTAAATTTGAAAGTAGTAATTTGGTCTCCATTATAGTACTGTCAACCTCACATGGTTGACAGTTTTCATTCTTCTCTACTGTCGACCACAGACGGTTGACAGTCGACAGATTTATTCTTTGTTTACCTATCATGTGGGGTTGATGACGTCACAATAGGAAGCATTTGTAATACTTTGGCCTCCATGACAACCCTACCACCACCGCCTTTTATTTTTGAAAACCTGATATAAATACAACACATTTTACTATTTGTAAAGATGTGACATTTCATTAAATTCAATGATATATCACTACCCTAAATATACCACAAAAGAGACGTAAGAGGCTGTCTGGCCGATATTTAAATGATGGGATGCGACTCCATTTTGTATATTCTAAATACCATTTGGCAAACCTCGGCCGATTCCTATCGTCAGGTTTGTGTCTATTCCCAGCACTGCCCGAAAGGGCGGAGACATTGTTATTCATTAATCTATTTACTTATTTAGGGACTATAACATTTACAATAGGTATTTCGCTTTGCGGGGTCAATATAATTTTCACTATTTTATGTAAATTAAATCCCATGGCTTATGAAGATTTACAGGTAAGTTACAAAGAATATACCTTTCGACGACAAAGAGAAATAACTCGTCCTTTTGAGACTAAGGTAAATACGCACACTATATTTACAATCTATCGCATAACTTTGACTGAACATTGTCATTTTATACTCTTATCTAATTATCTTATTTAGTTTCATTATCAATATACAATTATAAGTTAAAGTATAAAAACAATAAACAAAGTACACTAGTACTTCTTCTGGATGATCAATTCAACGATTTATTTCTTGTATGCCCTTGATTTTTAAATTCATTTAAAAACTTTACTACACACTAAATACTTAAGTTTGCAACATTATCAAAACAATAAACATATGAATATAATTTATTGTTTATATATCATGTTAAAATATAAACGTTTTGATTTTTGACGCCTTTTACATTAATAATACACTTGCTTCCTAAATATAATGAGGATCTGAAACACTTTCCACAATAATTACAACGTATTCATAATTGGTAAACAAAAACTTCACTTACTACATAAATATATTATGACAATTCTGATCGGTAACTATATATGCTCGATATTCAAATACAATCCTCCAAAATCATAACTTAAACCAATCAACAATTTCATCGTGCTGCGGATGGCTCGGCAAAACCTTCATTAACAGTTTCACGTCCACCTTTTCCATTGACTTGAATGAATTCTCATATTCTTCGATTGAAATGCCCACGTTGGTATTCTTGTCAAGAGACCTCAAGGTAGACGGGGAAGATTTCAGGAAGGCATCTCCATTAACTTTTCCGCATTTCATCAACAACCCCAATCCCTCTTTCTCAAGTTCCTCCAATTCATCTTTAAATACAATTATCAGTATTACTTAAATTTACCTATTTCATAAAAATCAATGTACATTATTAATAGTCATTAGAACACTGCTTAAAAAAAAATTTAAATTATTATATATAATTATTAATTATTACTTTCAATTATAGAGATTATAAATTATTCTTCACTGAGATACTTACGCAATATACTATCTTTTAAAGATCCTTTTAATCGCCTCTGAATATCTCGGAGTGTTACAAACGGACCTTTACTGGACTGAATACATTTTAGAATCCGCTTGCGAAAGGATTGGACTTTCTCAATACTACTTGCGATAATTTTCTGTAAACTTGTTACAGCCTGTAAAAAATTATACATCCTTTATTAAAAAAAGAAACCAAATTAAATATTTGGGAAAATTAAATGTTAATTAAGACTTATTTCAATAATAACACTACGTTATCTTAAAATGTTATAAATGTGTTTACATCTGTGGGAGTACCTGTATAAAAATTGATTTATGCTGCACTAACACACTGTACAGTTTTCTGGCCTTCTGTAACGTTTCCAAAGAAATGGTCAAGCCAATTGGATCCTCGTTTACTTCCAGCTGCAGCTGTTTCCTGATGTAACTTGTTAGAATGTGCAGAATAGCGGCAATTCTTAGTACATGAATCGTATCTTTGCTGGTAGTCATATACAGGTTTGGTGACGGTGTACATGGTATATTCTCCTTGTCATCTTCCCCAAGATTTGTTTTAAGTATAATACAAACGTTAACCATTACTTATTTTTTAAAATAAATAATTAAAATCAATAACAATTTTCCCCCTCTTTTACAATAGAGTTATCTCTCTTTCCTAACTAAATAGATTATTTATATGTGCTACCAAATGAAAAATTTATCTTAAAATAATTGGTTTATTTAATTTTTTTATTTACTCGTAATATTAATAGAAAAAATTATAATTAAATATCAATTTGCTATATAATTGTATCCCATAAATATAAAAAGTTATTGAGGAGGGAGGGTAAAATACTTTTCGTCAATTTTTTAATGTGTGTATTTTCTTTTATTTTATCGACCTTGAAGAATTGTATTTCTTATAATGAAAATATCTTACCCTCAAGCGAACTGTACTTCTCATCCAAAAAATGAGCAAACGAATCGACTAAGGAATCATATTCCTCCTGGGCTTCCGATGATAATTGGTAAACTTTTCCATCTTTGTGATCCTCATACATTTTGAGGAAAATCTTGGAAAAGTCTTGTATGTTGAATTCTTTAAGGTTTTCATAATTTTCTCGTACCTCTGCTGTTTTATATAGCACTGGTCGGGAAGCCAAAAATAGAAACCTATCTATGAACCCATCGGCCCCACACATTTGAGCAAGTTCTTCCATTAAAGGTTGCGGTTGTATATATAAACAAATGGACATGGATGTGCTCTGGAATCCCCTACATCCTGTTGAGAGTTCTATGTGGTCACCTTTTCCAGACCACATTTTACAAAGCGTGGACCTCTCACTTTCTCCTCTCTGTTGCTTGGCATTAATAGAGGCCATAATTCGGTGTCCCTCGTCTGTAGTAATGAGACCATATCCCTCATTCTTAATTTGGTGCATTTGAATCCCAGCATGGATGTAATTTTCTATCTGAATTTTCTTTCCTGTTTCTTGGTAAATTGCTTGGGTTACAGGTTCAATAACCTTTTCAAACGTCACCGTTTTTCCACCGCCTGGATCACAAATAGCAATCAGATATGTATTTAAACAAGTTGAAAATGATTTGCCCTGGCCTTCTATTCTGGATTTTGGTCCACATATGCACGATGTTAAACTGAACAGAGCTGGCAGAGACAAATGCATGGAAACATTTTGCCCTCTCTGATACGTATCCATAAAATTAAAAACATCCTCATAAAGATACGATTTCCAATCAACGTAAGTTCCATAAGCGGCCTGATACGTCATGAAAGTATCCTCCTCCGAAAATTTCCGACTTGTCATGTTTGCTTTCAAATAACCATAATATTGTGGGTGCCAATATTGTTTATTCAACGTTGAAATTATGACGTCATATAACAATTAACGTGACGTTATTTCATTACAAATTCCTGAAATTTTTATATCCTATTGAATTTTATTCAACATCAAAATAAACTATTATCTTAAAATTTTGTAGTTCATTTTTCATTTGAATTCATTGAATAATATATATATATATATATATATATATATATATATATATATATATATATATATATATATAAAGTTTAAAAATCTAAAAACAAAAACTAATTTCCCCCCCCCCCTCCCGTAACCGTTCGGGTTAAATGAAATATTGCGGGAAAGTGTCACATTTCATTTCTATATTCGAAATGGAAGACAAGGAAAATAACGGTTCACCCAATTTCTTAGCTGCAATAATGTAGCCCTCTCCGATTTTTTATATCTGATGTTTACTGGAGAGGGCTACAATTCCATAGGATCTCCGTAATGGTGCAAAATTAAATTTTTAATGCGACTGACTTCGGTCTGAAAAGATCGATTTTATATTTGACTTCCTTTAGATAAAATGATTTTTTAATTCAGGTTGAACAAACTAACCGTATATAAATCAAAACCAGATAAAACACATCAGCATGTTTACCAGTCGTCTTTTTCAGCAGCCATGACAGTTCTCGCGTGATTTTATGGGATTTACGCTTGGAGTTTTGATGGGCTTGATAACGTGAATGTCACTATAAATAATTTATCTAACCTCGTTCTATCACTAAAACATCATTTAAGGAACTGGTATGTAATGAAAAATTCATATTTACCGCGTTAATTATGTTTAAAATAGGGGAATTCCTATATTCAGTTCAAGATCCGCTCCTAAATTCTCATTGGCTGTCTCAAAATAAAAACCGGTCAAGGTCAGTAAACATGGCGGACAAATTCAACTTGCGTTGTTGACATACACGAAAAATAACCGATATATGGACTATACCTGATATTTTTGGATTAATTTATGCCATAGACATCTACAATATTTGAGTTCAGGTAAGAAATGCAGATGTTATCCTCATTTATATACGATTTGAGACGAAATCGTTGCGGGAGTGAATCACTCCCGCACTTGCACCATTACGGAGATCCTATGGAGTTGTAGCCCTCTCCCAAAAAAAAAAAAAAAAAAAAAATCGGGAGAGGGCTACATTATTGCAGCTACCAATTTCTTGAAAGCACCGGGTATTGTGGCTTTTTGTCATGAAGTGCTATGTACTACAGAAAATGCCATCAATTTTGCTCGGAACAACAATCTAATTAAGAATGAAATGGTATGTGAATGCGGATTTTCCATGTCCTTAGTGAAGAAAATGACTGCTCTGATGGAGAAATTTGGCGGTGCAAAACTTGTTACTCTAAAAAATCTATAAGATTTTCTAGCCTGTTCTCGGTAAGTATATATTTAATATCAATTCATAATTTATTTTGTATTACTGTATATAATTAGGCCAGTAAAAATCTAACAAATTCTGAATTCTAATGAAACGTAATTTTTCTATGATTAAAATACACATGTACTTATAATATTACACTGGCTATGAGGACTATAGGAAGAAAAAATAAATTTTTACAGTTTGGAAAGACTTAAATTTACTTCATATCTAACTCACTTAGGTATCAATAATCAAATGTAAATTAATATATTATACCTGTTAATTATTTCAACATTTCGTTATTATTCAAAAAATACGTCTGAATCAAATCAAAAATGATTATAAATGAAACTACAATGTAACAAACATGAAAAAAACCAGTTAGGCATATGTTAATTTTTTTTTTTCTGGGGTTGGAGGGGGGGGGGGGGGGGGTGATGTTGTGTTGCAAAATCAACCATCTCTTTCAGCTAGATATATCCATTTTAACATAATCAAATTTTTTTTTACAGAAAAGCAAACTGAAATTAACGGACATTATTGGAATCCTATATTGTTTTGGCATTGATTTCCAAGTTTACGAATGCAAAAAACTATTCCCCCAAATTGATGAGAAGACTATCATCGATTGGTACTACATCTTACGCGATGTTTGCTCCACATCATTGCTTGGCGAACCTGTTAAACTAGGAGATGGTTTAACAACTGACATCATTGAAATTGACGAGAGTCTTTTTGGAAAAAAAAGAAAATACAATCGCGGAACGGGCAACCAGAAATTTTGGGTTTTTGGAATGGTTGAACGAGGTACCAAAAAAGTGGTTTTACAATTGGTCGATAAAAGGGATAGAGCCTCCCTTATACCAATCATAAATAAGTATGTTGAAAAGGGATCTTCTGTTTATTCTGATGAGATCAGTGGTCTGCATACTTCACACTTACAGAAGAAGGCTACAGCTATCTTACCGTCAACCACAGCAAGGAGTTTAAAAGCGACAATGGCTGTTGTACAAATACAATTGAGGGTTTGTGGTCTTTGGCCAAATTGAGAATTAAAAAAATGAAGGGTATTTTACCAAGCAAATTGCCATGCATCTTGGATGAATTCATGTATCGCTATAGATATGGACACGAGAATGGTGATGTTTACCGGCGATTATTACATGACGCTGCTAAGTTGCCGACGGACTTTATTCAGTGACTGATCAAATTCAATTGCAGAGAAAACATTGTCAATGAGTAACCGCTAAAAATTATTGAATTTTATTTTATCAATTAACATAAAATCAGCAATCTTTCAATTAATGAAACAGTTATAAAAAATAAAATATTTCTAATTCTGTTTTTGCTTTTCAAGCAATGATTTCTTTCAAACATTAACACTACTGAATTCAAAATCCACTGATATTCCCAAAAATTGACTGATATTGTCTGACATCTACTGTATAACCACTGTACCCTACTGTAAATCCACTGTACACCCACTGTACAGAGCTACTGTACCACACTGTATCCCACTGTACCCCACTGTACTCCACTGTACTCCACTGGACAGCACAGTACCTACCCACTGACCAGCACTGTACCTACCCACTGACAAGCACTGTACCTCACTGTACACCACTGTACGGGGCACTGACCAGCACTGTACCCCACTGTACACCACTGTACAGGGTACTGTCAAATACTGTACACCACTGTAACCCACTGTACCTAGTATGTTTTTATAAGTTATTATGTTTAAACAATGAATTGAATATGTACTTTATTTGAGACCGAAATCTGGATTTGTTTTGATTCTTTCCTATTGCTTACAAGAGAGAAAATGGGCTTCTATTTCTTTAAGTTCATAAATAATTACATGCGCGGTCAGAATTCTTTCCAGGGAAAGGGCAGGGATACTTGTTTTCTGGGGGAGCTTAGACATATTTTGGATAGTTGTACTATGTAAGTTTAAAAAAATTAAATTATCCTCTGACCCCCCCCCCCCCCCCCCCCCCCATCCTCCGATCCACGCATGTATTTATCTTAAAACTCGGAATCCAATTATCATATAAAATATAGCAACTTATTCAATAAAAAGGGGAAAATATTTTTATATATTTCAAAATCGATGTTTTAGTAACAGTTACTAAATATCTAGTTGATTTTTCTTTACAATTAATTTCATTTAATCAATATTGTCAAATAAATATTAGTATATATGTTACATTAAAGTTTTAAAATTAAGAGAATTTAAAACTATGAATTACAATCTATAGATAGTTTTAAATTATCTGAATTTTAAAACTTTAATGTAACATATATGTGAAGGAGGGATAACTTTTTCAACGATAAAAAAAAATTCCACCATATTGCTCAACATACTGACTTTTTATTCAAAAGAGAGAAGATAACTGGTCTGGACTTTAAAATGTCTTTGAAGTTTTACTTCACAGGACGACCAGCGAGTCAGTATCTGTGTATAGTATACATACTTTCAGTAGATCAAAAGGTGTGAATGTCCCAATATTCAACCTTGTAAATTGTCAGTCTGACACCTTGTTCAAGATATTATGTAATTCCCTTATAAGGAATTTGTGGTCTTTAGATTATTAAATCCAATTGAAATATATTATTTTAAAAACATAACATGTATGAATAAACGAAATACTCTTTATATTAATCATTTTAGATGCGTTTTTTATTATTTAAATTAAATCAAGTCGGATATTAAACATGTTAAACATTTATAAATCCTCACCCCCCCCCCCCCCCCCCAGTCGCTGATATCAAAATAAGTATTATGTTAAATTAAAAATGAAATATGGTGATAACGAACAGTTCAAATAATATTTACCCTATTACTGTACTTTTAATTATATACTTTTGAATTTGAACACTGTTCATTTTCAACACATGTAATACATCTACATGTAGCTTAAGAATGTTGCCATGATATACATGTAGTAACAATTTTAATAAGAAAAAATATACCCCTTCCTTCCCTCCCTCTCTCTCTCTCTCTCTTTCTCTCTCTCTCTCTCTCATGTTGTAACTATCCCCCCCCCCCCCTCGCGCGCACCTTAATTAATAGGCAAACATGTTTATTTTCTCTTTCCGTAATAAGTGAATTGTGTAAGGGTCGGATAAATGAGAAAAATAGTTTTTTATTATTCAGTAATTGAAAACACGCAATTTATTTTTGAATCATGTTGAATGTATATGACCTAATAAATTTCACGACGATAAATGAGCATGCAGCCCAAAACATGCATACAAAATTTTCCTTTTTAAAACAAACTTATGAGCTATTAAAGCTGTATTTACTGATTATACACTCAATTGGAACTTGTTGCACGAAAACGTCACTCCATGGAAAACGAACTCCATTTGTTGTCATCGTATAATGGCTGCCTTTACATTCAAGTGAATATTTTTACTGATCGTTTGGTTTTCTTATACAATTATATTTGTTAAAATTAACGTTTTTAAACAATGTCAAGTGCTTAACACAATGAACTGAGTTAAATCTTTAAAGCAGAATTAGTTTACTGAATTTTTTTATTTGGGCTTTACACACGTGCTCGGACGACATTTCCGTATAAAATCGCTTCGTATGGTCATTAAAACAAAAAGATATTCAAACTATGACGAATTCTGACTAATTATTTATATCTTGTGTAATTTTTGCTTCCTGTGTATAGTGATTAGCAGCGTTCACGATCGCAGGTAGACTTCCCTCCCCGGAGGCTTTCACACCTCTAGAAATTAAGCCCCGCCCTCATCTGAGATTTACCACCCGGTAAAAAAGTTCGGCCTTTAAAACGATCTTTCGTTTTTTCTTCTGTTTTTTTTTTCTTCATTTACTGAAACCAGTATATTGTATCATAGCAAAGATTTTAAATCTTCTATAAAATCTCTCTCTCCCTCTCTCTCTCTCTCTCTCTCTCTCTCTCTGCTAACGAACGGATATTTTTAGTATTTAAATAAAGTACTACCGGTAACATGTAGTAATGTTGACAGCGGCTAAATCTACATATTGGCATTAAAAAAATTAAAGTATGTATTTATCTTTAGTTTCGGGATAATGTCCATGGATTCAAATGATTTGAAGTTCGTTATTCAATGATTGTATTAAAAATTCTTAATGATTGAAAGTCAACGCTAAAAAGTAATATTTTATATCGACAGTGTACTGTCTCCTTCTTTGTGTATGTCTACAGAAAAAAATTTATTTTGTCTGTCTGGGAAGAACGAAAAACCCGGAACAGAAAGGCTCAGACTATACACACGGCCGGGTGACTGTGTCGAGGTGTGAAAACTGACCACCTGTGTATATGTGTTGGGGCCTAGGAATAAAAAGATGTAAACGTCGGGGAAATACACTGTTAAAACAAAAAATCTGAATTTTCACTTTTGATTAAAAAAAATTATTATGGTTGCCGGGTGCATTGGGATCATAATCATTTAAAATCCGTCTTTTAAGATAATTATAATTTACTTACATATAGGACTAGTTTCATGTAATGTTTGCACAAAAGTGGGATTTATTATATCTATTTAATTGTGATTACACATCGAGGTCAAAATTTAAAAAAAATGCATTAACTTTTATAACCGATTACTTCACATGAATCGTTTTGACATAACACAGTACTGCAAGGGGTATCAAGTAGATTCGGGAAGAAAAAGGGGGGGGTGATATTATCCATATAATTACATTTCATTTTTTGACTTAAAGTTTGCAGATATTTTTTTAAAACCACGGAGTTGGTTGGCAAAAATAAACGTAAGACATAAAGAAAAATAATCGATATGTAAAAGTAGACAATCAATTTCTTATTATTCTAATCGATTTCTGATAAATGGATCTCTCTCTCTCTCTCTCTCTCTCTCTCTCTCTCCCTCTCTCTCTCATGAATTTTCTAGTGCTAAAAATTGAGGCCCCGAGTCAGAAAGGTATAAGCACGTTAAAATCCCCTTACGGCATCACAACCGCCACTTCCAACATAGATTTTATTGTTAACTTTTCTACGCTTGCAAATGACACCAATACAATATTGTCAGAAAGTGATATACCTGTAATCTCTCTCTCTCTCTCTCTCTCTCTCTCTCTCTCTCTCTCTCTCATTATACAAAAAGAAGTGTGTAGCGTAGGGCATTTTATATATCTTATTTCTTAAACATTTAAAAGTAAATCATATATTAAGAAAACTGTACAGCTATGCATATTACAACATGTTACAACCTTCCTTGATTTAAATCTTTCCTTTTATTTATTGCTGAAATTAATGATATAGTTAATTACCGCTTAATATGCCTCTGATTATGTTTAAAATTTATAATTTATTCTGCAGTAGGTGTTATTTTGTAAAATTAAAACCCGACATTTGCAATGTATATTTAAATATTTTAATCAGAAGAAATCAATTAACAAATGAGCTAGAAACTCGCACGCTATCTTCAAAATGTACCTGTGTAGTCAAGCGGGCAGTCATGATATTTGGACATGTGTACAAAAAAAACAAGCATGGATATATTTTGTGGATTCTGTGTTTAATTGACTGTTTTAAGTGGCTAAAACGCAGTTTATAAGACACAGATAATTAACAACCCGATCATTTAAACGAGGGCTTGTCATGTATCATGAATAAGAAATAATTATGTAACCTTGCTGGTTGGGGGGGGGGGGGTATTTTCGAATGACTGGCAAAATGAACATAATGACATGTACTTTTTTAATAATCAGATTCAACATGTAAAATTCAATACTTTCACCTTATAGCTAGGGAAATTATCATACTTTTATGATCGTAACATTCAATAACAATAGACATTTATTAATAAAGAAAACGTATTAAATAAATTTTACGACCTGTTACATTCTTCTGTCAAGTTATCTGTATACATAATGATAATGCTTTATACAGCATAATAAAAATAAATATTGAAGAAAAAAAATATACTGAAGATTTAAAAATCTGATTTTTTTCTCAAATTAATAGTACAGTGCCGTACAGTGGGGTACAGTGATGGTCAGTGCCCGGTTTAGTGGCGTACAGTGGGGTACAGTGCTGGTCAGTGCCCTGTACAGTGGCGTGCAGTGGGGTACAGTGGAAGTCAGTAGGACTGTACAGTGGGATACAGTGCTGTTCAGTAGAAATGTACAGTGGGGTACAGTGGGGTACAGTGGAAGTCAGTGAAATGTACAGTGAGGTACAGTCAATGTACAGTGGATGTCAGAAAATGTCAGTCAATTTTTGGGAATATCAGTGGATTTTGAATTCAGTAGTGTAATTTCGTTTTCAACTACTATATAGTCTTGCATGCATCAAATGGATAAGGTATAGTCTGTTATGCACAAGAGGAATTAAGGTTAGTCTCGCATACAAGGCTATTACGATTGAGTAAATTATTTTATGCAAACTTCAATAATGACTCTTTTACAATATATTATTAAAAAAAAATATGGAATTCGTTTCATAAAGAAAATAGTAAAAAATCATATGTCAATTCATTTTGTCAACAGTAGTTTATTGAAAAGTGTCAACCGTCGACCTGTCCACGGTCGACAATAGAAAAGTTATGGAAGTGTCAACTGTCAACCGTCGACCTGTCCCCAGTCGACACCAGAAACTAACTGTCAACCGTCGACCTGTCCCCGGTTGACAATAGAAACTTTATTAGAAGTGTCAACTGTCAACCGTCGACCTGTCCCCGGTCGACACTAGAAACTTTATTGGAAGTGTCTTCTGTCAACCGTCGACCTGTCCCCGGTCGACACTAGACACTTTATTGGAAGTGTCAACTGTCAACCGTCGACCTGTCCCCGGTCGACACCCCTTACCAAAATGAATAGTTTGCGGCAAGTTTGCAGCAAGTTTGTGGCAAATTTGGCTTGCACAAAGGCCATATAATGAACAAAGTAAGTCTCATGCATAATATCGTGCAATTAAGGTACTGAATAAAAAAACAACTAAGTATGAAAATATGATATCATAAAGGTGATGCTTTGTCTCAGTGAGCTTTGTATTTGTAATCAGTGATTAACTATGTTTATAAAAGGGTTTTGTGTATAATTTCACCCCTTATAAAGATTTGCACCCAATGTAGAGGTGGCTATGATTGTTAATGTATTACAATTAGCTTTCACTTAAACTGCATGTTAGATTTCAACAACTTTTTTTTATCGTAATTGAAATTAACCTATGTTTTGTTTTTCTTTTTCATCTGAAGTTTGTGTAATAGAGCGCATTGCAAAAGTGTGGGATTTTTCTTCATCATGATGCATCAACAATGGGTTTTTTGTGTCACCCAACAAAAAGGTTTCTGTATTTTAGAAAATTAGTACTGTTAAACATGTTAAAGAAAAGGAAAATATATCCCGATGTTCTGATCATAGTTGTTTTGATATGCTCATATATGCATGTTAAAGATTGAATTATAGCTAAGTTCTTGTTATATTACAATTCAAGTTTTTTTCGATAATGGATAACTTTATATAAATTATGAAAGTGAATCATTTTTATTTGTCATTTAATGCAGACATGCCTTTTTAAAGTTCTTGCTGTTGAAGCTGTGTCGCATGCATGCATGCTTGTTCCAGAGAATTTCCACAAAATTTGCCACAAACAGTTCCTCGGAAGCTAACTTGCATACGAATTCTGAACTTGCTGCAAAGTTATGGCAAACAGTTCGCCAGAAGCTAATTTGCATACGAATTCTGAACTTGCCGCAAAGTTGCGGCAAACAGTTTGCCAGAAGCTAATTTGCATACGAATTCTGAACTTGCCGCAAAGTTGCGGCAAACAGTTTACCAGAGGCTAATTTGCATACAAATTCTGAACTTGCTGCAAAGTTGCCGCAAACAGGTTGCCAGAAGCTAATTTGCATACGAATTCTGAACTTGCTGCAAAGTTGCCGCAAACAGGTTGCCAGAAACAAATTTGTTGCAAATAGTTTGCCGGAAGCTAATTTGCATACGAATTCTGAACTTGCCGCAAATTTGCGGAAACTGTTTGCTACAAATATACCGCAAACTTTCAGCAAATTTGCGGCAACTGAGGCCTTATATTTTGGTAAGGGACTATAAACGTTATGGAAAAGGGTAAACTTTATCGTCCACATTACTATAATATGGAAAGCTGATAGATTTTTATCTATAATATTCCCTTGTGGTGTAGGAATATATATTTATTGTATGTTTTATATATTATGTGCGTGGTGTGTGTGTGTGTGGTTGGGGTGGGGGGGGGGGGGGTAGGTATAATGATTGACTCCTTGATAATATTGAGTAGCAAAATAAAGAAATAGCCTCCTCAGACTTAAAGAAATTTTCTCATTTCAGATGGCATTATCTGAATCCCAAATACCACCCGACGCACAGCATTATTTGGTGTGTGGCACTGAAGACTGTGGGAGGAACTGCCAGTTTTACTGCAATGACTGTCACCAACCAATGTGTGAACAATGCAGAGATGAACATCAGAAGAATAAGAAAACCAAGAACCATGAAGTGGTCCCTTATAAACAACGCACACGACCGCTTCCTGTGGAGAAATGCAAGATCCACCCCACAAGACACATAGAACTTCTCTGTGAGGAATGCCAAACTCCCATTTGTTCTAAATGCACCGGCACCAAAGAACATCGCGGCCATGCATTTACTGACCTAGAATTGGTCTTTGCTGAAAAATGTTCACTTTGTCACATAGAAATTACCAAAATTCGAAGCTATTTTGAACCCACCTCTCAAGATTTAAAAAAGGAAATTGCTGGAGATGTCACAGAAATAAAGAAGATCATGGAGGGAATAAGATCATCAATAAAGACTGAAGCAGAGGCTGTGAAAAAGCTGGTAGATGCAGTCACATCAGATAAAATAGAACAAGTCGACAAAATAGAACAGTCATTATTACAAACTTTAGATAGACAAAACCAAGAAATTGATTATTACATCAACTATCTGAATGATTTAATACAAACATATTATGGCTACCTATCTCCCTCAAACATAGAACAATTAACATTTGCCCTCAAATCAGAAAACTTGATCATTCGTCCCATACCAGAGACATCCAAACCAGTCCCATCCATATTTACTGCTGGTCAATACAGCGAGGAGGATGTCGCCAAACTACTAGGTAGAATAACTGTTCCCAACACTAAACCAGAGAACAGAAAAATAAAACCCATGGAGACTGCCTCTACACAGTTGAAACCTACAGAGAAACAGAGGAAACAAGACAAAGAGAAATCTGACGTGAAACAAACACTGTCTCTGTCTTCCTCTGTCACCAAGGTCAGGGAGTACACAGTGCCAGGTGTTTACTATATATATATCATATATCACTGGGTCAGTCAGGCAGACTCTGGGCCAGTGATGATGTTGGTAACCTTATCCAAACAGATCTACAGGGGAATCAGCTACAGAAGATACAAACCAGTGGTGAATATGAAGGCTACCACACAGTCACACAGGACGGGGATCTGATCTATACAGACAAAGTCAACAAAGTCATCAATAGGATAACACCGGATAATACAATCACTGAATTCATTAAAACAGGAGACTCGGAACCACTCGGTATTCACTCCTCCCGCATCAACGGGGACATACTGGTGGGGATGGGGAAGGATGGAAAAGGTAAAGTCACAAGGTACAACAAGACAGGGACAGAAATACAGAACATACAGAGTGACAACAAAGGAAAGGGACTGTATAGTTATCCACACTACATCACAGAAAATATCAATGGTGATGTCTGTGTATCAGACTCTAACAAACATGCTGTAGTGGTGGTGGATAAATCAGAACAACACAGGTTCTCCTACAGAGGTCAGGGGTCATGGTTTGAACCCTATGGAATATGTACTGATGTACTCGGTCACATCCTGGTGTGTGATGTTAACAGTGACACAGTTGATCTCCTGAATCAGGACGGTCAGTTCTTGTCTTTTCTACTCACATCACAACAAGTGGTAGAGTATCCCCGTAGTGTGTGTGTGGATGATGAGAACAATTTCTGGGTGGGAGAATGGGACACCAACACGGTGACAGTGTACAAGTATCTACAGTGATCAATATATATCCATACATAAGTTAGGTAATGTGTGTATGTTGTAGACAATGTAACAACAACACTGTAATAGTGTACAATTACTGGTACATATATGTATCTGCAGTGTACATAAAAGTACATTGATTTATACATGTACATACATTATTCATGTAAACCTTTGTATGTTTGTTTGTAATATGAATTTCTTAACAGGTTAATTTCATTGCAGATGAGTTGACTATTAAATGTACATGGATCAACAATTAATATCTGTTTTTAAAGGTTTTAGAAACCGCTAGCTTGAATTTTGTCAATACATGTAGCTATTCGAAAAACTAATATTATTTATAAACAAAGCTTCTGTATCTATAGTCAGTATGACATGAGAAGATTTTCTGAATGATAAGCGCTGGTTTCTCAAAAAAAAAGGAAACTAATCTTACATGTAAGTATTATTACTAAACATTCTTTTTTCACTTTTCTCTATAATCTTAAATTTCACATGATCTGATTGAGGGAAAAAGTGGGGCATGACATTACAAGTAATAATTTCATATTTCTAATTAAGATAGTTTTCTTGTACCACTTTTTGATATTTGTCGTAAACTATTACTAGCAAAGAATCTATCATATTGCAGATTTGATTTTTCTAGAGACTGCAAATTACAAAATACTGATGTTCTATATAAAACGCTTTTAAACTTCGAAAAATTCCCACATTTTAATCTTTATAGTCGAATGTTTGAAGAGAGAGAGAGAGAGAGAGAGAGAGAGAGAGAAAGAGAGAGAGAGAGAGAGAGAGAGAGAGAGAGAGAGCTGCATGCATGTCAATATATTGTGCACAAAAATGTGCACTAGTTTTGGATAGATTAACATTATCTATACGCAATATCTGTGGAATCGTCCAGTCGAATATTTTCAGATCTGGAGCTACAGAACTACAGCAAAGAGAGAGAGTACCTACATTGTTTTGTTTTCTGACCCCCAAGGTGCGCCAGGCCTGTGACTGCTCCTTCTTCTACTGGCACCGAGTGATCCTCCCCAACTACCTGACCGACATGTTTGAGAATGTCACCGACCCCCACAGGATACACGTAAGTTTAAATTATTTATTAATAATTAGGAACTCAAAATAGATTATCAATAAATAGATTAAAACTAAACTGTATTTGTTAAATAGAGTACCTATATTACATGTAATATATTGTTGTGTTACAGTACATGTTTGGAGCTCTTAGGGACTGTGTTCCAAGAATGGCCGCCGTGCGTCACATGGCGACACCCAACGAATTGGCTGATCCCCACGACAGAGAAATATATGGCTACTACAAAGAGGTATGGTCCTAGAGAATTGTTTACAGACAGACCCAGGAAATAAAGTAAATAACCGTGCACTGTTTCAAATCAAAAGTTAAATCTTCTGATAAAGTAATTTTTGGAATTAAAATTTTAAGAGGAATTACTGTGGAATCATTAAATTTTGTTGGGGCCAATATTTTGGATTGTGGGTTTTTTGCATGGGGATGTAATTTTGTGAATGCGTCGCTTTTCTGTCTCAGTAAGAGATCTAAATTTGTGGGTGAGGGCTACCCACAAATACCCCGAAATTTGAGCCGCCATGCACAAATTCTAATGATTCACAGTATTTGTTTATGTAGACATAGGTGTAAACAATTGATTGAGTCAAGTGTATAGAAGTGAAAACATAACGTGTTGATTATTTGAACAGTGTATACATTTTTCGAGATGAAATATTTTGTTGACTGTTGATCAATTGTGAACATAAATTTTTTTCTTTAAAATTTTGTTTATTTAATGTAAATTATCTCTTCACTGAAATATTAAAGTTTTTGGTAGAAATTTATTTGCTGCATTTTCATCCACACAGTAATTCATTTTGCTAACAGTAATTCATTTGACTTTTTACTCAGAACCTGTTGAGTCCCCTGTGTCAGGCCATTGAGACGGACTTCCGACTACAGATCCACACCCACCTCCAGCTCGACGACAGGAATCCGTTCAAGGTCAGCATGAGGGATCTCTCCCACCTGCTTAGAGTCCGACCAATCAGATTGTTTGACAGACTGATCATCATCAAAGGTAAATATGATTATATAAAAGTATTTTTGATTGGTGGAAATTTCTGGCCATCTTTTAAGCCCTGTCTAAAAATAGGAGGAATTCAATTGTCATTCTACAAGTTGATTGTTAAAAAAAAGCTTAATTGAAAAATTATTATAGTGATTGTAATTAAATTAAGGAACAAAACTAACTTACTAAAAGTGTTAAATTCAATGGTATTGAGTGTAAAATGGATTTTTACTATCATTCATAACACTTTTGTTGGATGGATGAAAAGTTTTTCAAAACTATTTAGGTTCAAACAAATTAAGGAGATTTTGATGTTGGTATGCCTTTTGTTTTGAAGCCTACGTGGAGCATTACCTGAACAAGACATTCTACAACCTGACCACTGTGGCTCTACACGACCGGAAGAACATGGCACAACAGAAGTACTGTCTGAGTCTACTCGAGTCCCACCTACCCAGTCAGACACTAGAACAGGTAAGTACTAGTCCCACCTACCCTGACAGACACTAGAACAGGTAAGTACTAGTCCCACCTACCCTGACAGACACTAGAACAGGTACATACAAGTCCTACCTACCTAGTGACTCTAGAACAGGTAAGTACTAGTCCCACCTACCTAGTCACTCTAGAACAGGTAAGTACTAGTCCCATCTACCCTGTCATACACTAGAACAGGTAAGTACTAGTCCCAACTACCCTGTCAGACACTAGAACAGGTAAGTACTAGTCCCGCCTACCTAGTCGACACTAGAACAGGTAAGTACTAGTCCCAACTACCCTGTCAGACACTAGAACAGGTAAGTACTAGTCCCGCCTACCTAGTCGACACTAGAAGTCAGGTGCTTGTTTACATTAGGTTGAATATCAAATTGAAAAAAAATGCTGTTGTTTTGGCTGCATTAAGAACTTATTACTTGGACAATTGTACCTCATTTGATACCCATTTTATTCTTTTACATGAAGTTCATGCAATGTAAAATTCACATGAAATTTTTCTAATGAAGTTTGTAGCAGATAATGAACTGCTAAGAAATAATGCATGATCCGCAATTTTTTCTGTCAGGGCCTTGATGGTTTGGAGATTATGAGGTACATCCACGTGTTTGTCTCCAGATACATGTACAATCCAAACAACCAGGTAAATCTACTGGATTTCTCTAATCCGACAACTCTGTAATTCAACATCTCTGTAATCCGACAACATCTTAATCCAAAAACTTTCTAATTTGACAACTAAGTAATCCAACAACGTACTGTTTTATCCAACAGTTTTATGATGTGACTGGTATTTTTGAAATCCAATATTTTTCAAATACAGCCTTATTCAATTGTCATCATGTGCAAATGTTGTCAAAAACGGATAATTCATTCTGTTTTAGCATGTTCCAATATTTGACGGATTTTGATGGGAGTGTAATCCAGCTCTGGTTTGATACAACTCTTTGTTAATCCAAAATCTCTTGAACCCGTCACAATTTGAACCATTATAAAAGTTGTATTAAAACATACTTGTATGCTATAGTAATAATAATGTTACTCCAGTGACATATTTTGAATACACATAGTGTATATATGTAGTACATGTATTTGACGTAATAATATTTCGACCATAATTACATTTGATAACGTCTTTACATTACATTTCATAATTTTGTGGAACGATCCAGCAACAACAAGCACCTCAACACAATCAACATCCGACACATCGCCAACTCCATCCGGACTCACGGCACGGGCATCATGAACACCACGGTAGGCTCGCCTTATTACAACCACATGTGGAGGTCATTTATCTGTGTTTATTTCTCATCTAACTGACACCTGCTAGATTATAAGTCATTGCCTTTACCCTAAATTGCAGATGAATTTCACTTACCAATTTTAGCGGAAGAAGTTCTATATTTTCTCACAGTTTCTCTATGATGAACATATCAAGTCCAAGTTGATCAAGGCAAGTTTTGAATTTTTCCTGCATTCTGTAAAATGTGTTTTATGACCTTTGTTTTACAAATTTTTTGGCTGGAAGTAATTGTATTCTATGGTTTTATTGATATTTCTTGATATCAATTTTTGTAGATTTTGTCACATTTGTTTTATTAATAGACAAAAGGTTCCAACTATAAAACACATTTTGTACTTTGATTTATATGTCTACTAGGTACACTTCATTTTGAGTTTTGGCTTAACAACAAACATGTAATCCATTAAAGTTAACATTCAAAGAATATTGATTAACTACAGTATAAATGAATTCCTACAAAATGAAATTCAGTTTGTTTTATCTTTTCTTCAGGATTCGAAATTCTTCAGAGAAAATCATATGCAGACTGATCAAAAGGTAGATTTGCTTATTGTGGGATATTTTCTGTTATGGAGTCTTTGAATTAGTGATGCTAACTAAGGACCAAGTTACATTATTATACTTTCATGTTGAAATCTGATTGGTTAAGACACAGGTAACAATCCGTTCTATTACCTTCAGTGTTAGCAACACACTTGGCAACAGATAACACAACGAATTGTTTCATGCGCATAATTTATATGCATACGGTTCGGCGTAGAATTCCTAAATAAAAGCAGTAAGAAATTCTCTTATATTAAGACATTCAGTATAATAAAATGAATAATGCCTGTTTGGGAGGACAACAGTTGAAATTGACACCCCTCGAAAACCATTTTCAACCTCCGCTTTGCGTCGGTTGACAATTGTTTCCTCGGGGTGTCAATTTCAACTGTTACCCTCCCAAACAGGCACTATTTATATAATGTCATGCAATGTAAAGTAGAATCTAAACATTTCAAGTCAGATGATAAAGTCTTTAGTTACAATTACAACATTTTAAAGGATATTTGAAGTCTTTTTGGTCTTTTGGGTCAACCCTTCAAAATAAACCAATCCATGTATCATGATGGTAAATGTTGTCTGCAAACAATTGAAAAACATGTTAACAATAAACTTTATCTTTTCCTTTTCAGTATCCTGTGGAAAGAGCAGACAAATTCAACAAAAACATCAAGAACCTTGGTCTCACTCCAGATGGAGATAGTTATCTGGATCAGTTCCGGACTCTCATCTCACAGATAGGTAAGGAATCACCTGGATTGGTTTTAAAATGTCATAGTATACTGAAGAAGTGTAATCTGGATCAGGAACTGTTGTAAGGTGTAACTAAGGTTTTCTATGTTTCAGGTATATATACTATGTAATATGTGTTTTGATGTAATGTCAAATAAATCTTGACAGAAAATGATGTAAATATAAAGCCTCTCAAGTATATTATTTTATAAACATTTCAATAATCAGATCATCAAGTAAAATTTGGATTTGAATATTTCTGACAAATCTCAGTATGAAAGGAACCCAATATGACTTTTATGATAATTTGAAATACATTGGGAATATTTTTGATAGTGTGTGTATTGTTTTCAATCATGCTTTACTTCAGGGAATGCAATGGAATACATCCGTATGATCCGGTCTGGAGGTCTCCACTGTTGTAGCAATGCTATCCGGTTCATTCCCGACATTGAGGACATTGTGAGCTTCGAGGAGCTGTGTAAAGAGGAGAACTTGTCCTCAGAATGTCAGGCTGCCGCCAAGTGAGTGTAGTGTACTCTCTATTTATGTGTATGAGTAAAAATGGTTATTTTCATGTAGGGGAAATTTACACTAGTTACGTGGCATGCTTAAAACTGCTTAAAATACCACTGTGCATATGGTAAAAAAATGAAAACTTACGTGTGGTAAATCATGCATCTGTGTATTTAATTCCCACATATATTGTTAAACAGTTACTATAGAAATTGTGTACTTGATAACCAGCATAAATAACCCCTTTAACAGTAAGTGTGGGTTGTGTTCCATCTCTGCATGAGTATACAAGTGTGTTTTAGATCTAGTACATGACTCTATAGGGGATGAATAATAGCACTATACCCTTAATCATCTTATCTTAAGGAAGACAATCATTATTAAAAACAACGTCTTTAAAATATTTGAGCGAAAATTGTCAACCATGATTTTAAATCCCTATCAAGTCTTTTCTACTCTGTTTTACATTTATGTCTCCTTCTAGACAAGGGTACACAGTCTAGATATAGATAATGTTATGTGGAAGTACACGTAAAAACACATTTACTTTCAGTGTTTAATGTTTTATTTTGATGACTTGATTCTTGTTGAACAGTAATGGCACACCCTGCACATATTTTCAGAAACCTTGACAATGTGGTTGGAAATCTGGCTAGAAACTTTGCAGAGGGCACAGAGTATTTCAAAGTTAGTAAATGTTATTTGCTATTTGATTCATATGCTCTCTCAATAAAATATACGTTATATTGTGTTCATATTGTATCTTCAGGAAAACACCTTTTTATCAAGATGTATGAAACCATTTCTATGTTACAGATGCTGGTTGATGTCTTTGCCCCAGAATTCAGAAATCCCAAAAACATGCACCTGAGGAACTTCTTTGTAATTCTTCCTCCACTGGTAAGAGAGTGAATACCAAGGGAAACAACTCTTTTTAAATATAGCAGCTAGTTCATCTTTATGACAAATTTTGTTCTTTTTAGACTGTAAATTACATTGAACATTCCATAAGCTGTAAAGAGAAAATGAGCCGACGAAACAAAGTGGGAGCAGCCTTCACTGATGATGGCTTTGCTATGGGTGAGGATAAAGTCAGACATGCATAGAACCTTGTATACATATACAGACTATATTTTACATATTAATTAGATATCTTAGTTTACAAACAAATGCATATTTACTTGTAGGAGTGGCCTACATTTTGAAGCTGTTAGACCAGTATCATGAGTTTGACTCTCTTCACTGGTTCCAGTCAGTCAAAGACAAATACAGGGCAGAAAAGGTTGGTCAAAGGGAGATGACTCTGTTTTATGGATTTATTAATTTTTTCGTTTTTTGACTATATGAATGTTACAAAACTGTATATTTACAATTTTTTTTACCAAATATCATTATATATTTTCCTTTATGTTTAAGTAAGATTTTTTTGCTATATTCATATATGGTGTTCATTTTTTTCTCAATGTAATTTTAGTGATACATTATACTTTAATATCCCAGTAGATATAATTTTTAATTACATGTACCGGGTATAATACATTATGTTTAGATTATGACACTACATGTACCATCAGCTAGAACAAGTTCAAACTTTTCATGTCTTTTTTAGGAGAAGCAGAGACAGGCTATGGCCAACAGGGCGGATGAGAAATCCCAACAGACCATGACCCTGACAGTGAAGAGGCTAGACCAATACCAGCAGGTGGGCGCAGTTATCTCCCTTCTATTTCCCAATTACTACGGGCATAGTAGTTATCTCCCTTCTTCCAGTTACAACAGACCTAATAATTATCTCCCTTCTCCATGTTGCAACAGCCATAGTAGCTACTTCCCTTCTATTTCCCCAGTTACCACAGGCATAGTAAATTGACTTGGAGTCTATATTTTCAAATACTTGTTCACATTCATTCTTTATGTAATTTATTTTCTGTTTGTGCATGTGTTAGGCAATGTTATTGCAGTTATTTGAACTGTATTAAAAAAGAGCTACCTGTTGTGAAGGAATTAGCTCTCGTTTATCTTTATTTTGAATTACCAGAGTTGTTTATGGGGTCATATTTTAAGGGGTCACTTGTACATGTATTAATATTGAATCAAGATTAATGTTTTTTATATTCGTTGAGATGCAGATTCCAAGATGTGGGGTTCCCACCAAAATTTCATCATAATTTTGAGAGAAAAATGCTATCTTGATGATGTTATAAGAACACACTTTCATTTCTAGGAATATGACCTGCTCAACTATTCCCTCAGCAGTGCCAGGATTTTCTTCCGTGCTGATAAAACTGCCGCAGAAGAGAACGAGGAGAAAAAAGGTACCAAATTGTTTTACACATATTATTATTTCTTATTACAGTAAAACACACTTATTGCCAAGTGCCAAGCTTAAGAAAAACACTTAAATTTTGCTTTAAAGTAATTAAGAAAAAATTATCTTATTTTGTTACAATACTACATCTGATGACGAGGAGAATGAATTTGAATTCACCCTACTCATAATTCATAAGTATATTACCTATGTACGTTTTACTGCCTAATGCCCAGATTCTGATGATGATAATTGAAGCAGATTTGGCCAAATCCTATACACATACACACTGTTCCATACATATACATAAATCATTGAAAAAGTTTTGGGCATACATTTGTGATATTTCTCAATTTTGAAATCTTATGGCTTTTCATAAGCTGATGGAGAGCCGAGTACCAGTTCAGATCCTGCTCAGGCCACCAGTCAAACTACAACAACTCCAGCAGGTATGTAGAACATAAACTGTGGCATTGTTTGTTATGAAGTGAATTGAATTGTATTTAAGGACAAGAGTTATTTTTGTGTTCATGCAGAACAATTTCTCATTAACAATGCTTTAAGTTGTAATTAAGGTGGTTTGGGACATCTGATGTATTATAATGTGGATTAAATTATATTATATTTTGAATATTTTGAATATTTTTCACTGGTTTAGAATTTCAAAATTTTACAATATTTAACTTAAAAATAGCTATTAAAAATATTTGGAGAGGTAAGTAAAAGTAAAACCCCCAGCAGGATTAGAACTCATGACTTGCTGATTGATTCGTAGTAAACCCTCTAACCCACTGCTGTTAGGTGAAAGTATTGAGTAAGAAACTACTTATAAAATTACACTAGTCTTCATTTTATTGTTTATTTCTTTAACTATACGTCACAACATGGAGATGTCCCATACCACCTTCATACGATATTATTCATTACTTGTACAATAAGCAATGCACTTTGTGTCAGACAATGTTTCTAATGTATTGTTTTGTTGGATATAAAGCAACATGAAAGGATAGGAAGGTAGGACTATGCATGGCATTATGTATGGATGCTTCATTATGAAGAGTTATAATTAAAGTAGATGCATGTACTGAGGTTAACTGATAGCATTTCTTCTTTAGAAAGTAGATTTCCCCTCACAATAACAGAGATTTAGTCTTGCATGCATATGAATATTTCACTCTAATTTTGCTTAGTATTGTTATTCAGTTTTGATACTTTTCTTTTTTTATTTCTGCTTGTGATGTATAACTTATGCTAAACACTAAATAAACATGTGTATGTGTATAACTTGTTATGGATGTAATGTTCCTCCCCTTGTTAACTGTTGCATCTAACATTTTATTTCAAACACTGGTGTAATGATTCTTTATCTCTGAAGTTTAGAGGCTATTCTTTTCTTTTTTTTTTTTAAAAGTAATACCCACTTAAGTTTGTATTTAATTGTCATAGATTCACACATTAGGTTCACAGAGAATAAACATCTATAACTTGCTTTGATTATTGCATTTACATGTTTTATAAAGATTGTTTTAAATCTCCTTAATTTATTTGTATGCCTTTGATGATAGAGATACTGTAATACTACTCCTATTATATCTATACTGATTTCACCTACATATGCAGAGCATGCAACCTATCGACTCTTTAATAGGCTCTTGGATATCAATTTATTTCCTAAGCTTATAAATCAGTTCGAATTTCATTTTCTTTTTTATAATTAATATTCCTTCTTCTCACTGCTGCGACCCGAGTTCGATCCTTGTGATCGACAGTGGTTGTATGTGATAGGGTATGGCGGTCGCCCGCTTGGACACGTGGCTTCACTACGGGTACTCCGGCTTCTTCCCAGAAGAACTCCTCGTGCTAACATCTGTGTCAATGAAAGATATTAAATATAAGTTGTTGAACTCGTTTATCAATTGTTGTAAAATAAATAAAGCTCAGTTTCAATTAATATTCCTTGGTTTGAAAGATAAAAAGGAAAAACAAATTACCCCCCCCCCCCCCAAAAAAAAAACAAAGTTACAGTTAACTATAAACCAAATCAGTTACAATCTCTTCTAATAGGTTAGACCTTATTTTAAAAATTAAAAAAAGGAATCTATTCATATATATTTACATTTTCAAGTGTCTTTGCTTGTGATAACACTACGTATCGATTTTGTACTATATAACCCATAATACAAATGATGCCAAATTGAGGCGCCAGCGGGGTTTGCTTATTTATATTTTAACGTTTAATCGTACGATGGCTTAAAATTATATAAATATAGGTAATAAGAAATCATTCTTTGAATATTATGAGGTGATAATTTCGGTCGGGGCGTGATCAAATCTATCATAAAGCCATTCGGGCTTTATTGGATTTGATCACGCCCAGACCAAACTTATCATCTCATAATACTCAAAGAATGATTCCTTATTCCTTATGTAAGTTGTGCCATAAAGTGGAACTTTCCAAAGTTTATTTCTTGATGTTAATGAATTGTTTTATCAGTCTGTTGTATCAGTGTTCGTAATTTAATGATGTTGTTTATTTTTCAGATTCCAGTGCCCCACCGCCTCCAGCTGCCCCGGCGGCCCCGGCTGCCCCACCCCCTCCGGCCCCAGCCCCACCCCCACCACCAGGTGGCGCTCCCCCTCCCCCTCCTCCTCCTCCTCCTCCTCCTCCACCTCCACCCCCGCCTCCGCCCCCGCCTCCTCCAATGTGAGCAACTTTGGGGTGTCCACATACAATATAGTAAAAGGACCTATGTGCAATTATGTAAAATCAGATATAGGACATAAACAATACATGTATATATTTTTTGAAGAACTCTATAGGAAAAATGAATTACAAATTGTGAAGTATACTTTTATGAGAATACTGATTTGGACATGATTAGAATTTATTGTTGATTCACATTATGGCTTTGCTTTAAGTTTGAAATTGTGCTATATTGATGCTATTTTTGTGGCTATGAAAGCTTATAAGTGCCAAACAGAGATTATGAACAATATTGATGTATCTAATATAAAACAAAATATGCAATCTTATCTTGTATTTATTTTGTTTTGTCTGATAAATGGCAATGCATTAGAAAACTCTACATGAACTTTACATGTATATTATAAGAAATATCAGCAATACTTTTGTGCATGAATTGGTTTAATTTAAAAATATATACCGGTAATTTGCTGTCTTGAGTGCAATGATGATTAATCAGAAAAATAATAAACTGTTAATATCGTTGACCATCGGCCTAAATTTTTATCAACGATATCTTAGTAACTATTCATCGGAGATGCTTGAAATTTTAAACATTATTTGTTTTGGCATATCATATGATAAGATTTATTTTTAACCGGGTTTTCCAACGGAAAAATCCGGTTATTAAAATGGTGAAAATGGCGGGCGGGCGGGCGGCTGCCAAAAGGGTACCCTCATTGTACGGATAACTCCTCCTACAGTTTTCTAGATAGGAAGTTGTTCTTTTGCAGGTCAATTGTACATAGATCAGAGGTGTGCATATTGCTAGAATTTTGATTTCTGATAATTTATGAAAAAATACCAGCTTTTGAACTTAGTCATTTTTTGGCAAAATATTGCATATAGGGTACCATCACTGTACGGATAAATCCTCCTACAGTTCTCAAGATAGGAAGTTGTTCTTTTGCAGGTCAATTGTACATATATCAGAGGTATGCATATTGCTAGGATTTTGATTTCTGATAATTTATGGAAAAAAATACCAGCTTTTGAACTTAGTCATTTTTTGGCAAAATATTGCATATAGGGTACCCTCATTGTACGGATAACTTTCAAGATAAGAAGTTGTTCTTATGCAAATCAGTTGTACTTGTATTAGAGGTGTTCATATTGCTAGGATTTTGATTTCCGATCATTTATGGAAAAAAATACCAGCTTTTGAACTTGGTCATTTTTTGGCAAAATGTTGCATATAGGGTACTCCATTTCACTGGATACAGGTTGACATGGATTATGGATACAGTTCACATAAATGAAAACCCGGTTTTTGCTATCACATTGACAACTTTTCATTTGTTGTACTTATCGAACGGCAACTTCCTGTTAAATTACGACTTTTGTTTATTTTGGCCTAATTTTTAAAGCGCTAAGCATAGCTGCAGCGCTTTTTTGTCGCCAGATTTCTAAACCTCTTCCACTTTCGTTTTCGCGTTTCCTATATACCGCCACCTACTGGCGGGAGCTGGAGAGGTCGTACCCTGGAGATGACGTACTCTTGAAATATCATAACTTTGCAGTAGGGAGAACTTATTTAAATTGAAGTTATCCTGCATGCAGATGCATTTGTTCTACAAGTATTAAATTAACAATAAGTTTCATTTAAATGTCATTATTATATATCAGATACGGGTGCTCCAAAAGCCATATCATGATGATTTATTTCGAGAAAAAAATGGATTTTATATGCATTAAGTTGTGTTTTAGGTGTTTATTAATAATTGAAATAATTCTACAACATCAGTAGGTTTTGAGTGTTTTAAATGTAATATGTTACAGTTATGAACACCATGTTTTATATAAAAATGCAGAATTTTATTATACAAAATTTTTTGATTAACACCTTTTTCACGATAATTTGTGCTGCTTTTTATTAATTAACATTACTTAAGGCTTCGTTTTCTGTATGCAATATTTCAGGAATATTTTTCTATCAATTTGCATTGATATGTAATATAATTTTCCAAAACCAATGATATGATTATTGTTTATAAAAAAAATATAACTGTCGAGTTACTTGAAATAATACTGTAAATATATGTAATAATCTTTATAAAGTAATACCAGCTAACCTCGTTTAATTTGCAAATATGATTTAATTAATGATCTAATTTATGTGCAGTATGGACAAATTACGCAGTAATAAGAACACTTAGTAACAGTAAAAATTGAAAGTGATTTATGAAATTCAACATTGCTATGAATTAAATATACATGTAACTATCAGATATTTAAATAAATTCGCGTATTATGTGATAACTGTACCCAGCCGCATTATATGAGTATATATGAAATGAAACCTTGCCGAATTAATATTGCTTGATAACGTCGAAAAAAAAAACTATAAGTTTTCTATCTGAGTTTTTCTAAAAAGAACCCGTACCCTATTGCATGGCTACGAGTTTTCTTTAATACGATCTCTGATACGCTGGTGAAAACAGTTCTTCCATCCGATGGCAGCTTCTCGGGCCTTTCCGGCAGACCTTGTTTGTACTGCAGGTGTCACTACAGTATTCACGTTTACAATATATCCCTACCATAATTGCGCATCTTTAGATACAAGTTATAAATTCAAAACAAACTTCTGCGAAAATCCTTTTGATATTTTTTAAAATCAAAGCTTCTACAATTTAGTAGCAAAACACAGGTACATCCAGCAAGGAACAAGTTTTTTTTACGTCGAAGTTACACGTGTGCTTGAAAAGCACAAGACCACAAGCCAAGAACCTATCACCCCTCTTCCCATAAAAAACAACACACATCTCAAAAATGACCTAGCTCGCATTATTACAAAACGTGAATAGTCAGATATCTTACACATACCGGTATTTTTTTCATCTCATTAAAAAGGTAGCCCCTGTCGCAGTCGGAAACGGCCCAATTCGAAGAAGAATTCGAATGGTTTCGCCTTAGCTAGGTTTTGACGTGAACGTACGGTGAAATACTGTTGTGACATCTGCATAGGCGTCCATGACAACATCCTTTTAATAATACTTGTTAAAACCACGATATTTTTTACGTCTGATGAGATGTGAGCTAGACTTCATCAAATTCAATGATATACCCTAAAATATACCCCAGAAGAGACCGTCTAGTTGATGCTTAAATGAAAAGAAGCGACTCCATTTTGATATTCTAACATCTGGTAATGTTTATTCATTAGGGGTCTTTGCATGGTGTATTGTTAAATAAGGCTGGATATATTGTATGAATACCAAAGCTTATTTTTTAAAGAATAAGTAGCATTCCCTGCAAAGAAGGTCTTGGTATCGTAATTTGTCACTGTATTTTTTAGTGTTCATCTTTTTTTGTTTGGAAGTTGTCAGATGTAAAAACAAAGAAATGATGAAAATTAGCAAATAAACATAAATAAATATTAATCATCATTTGATCGTTGTTATTGGCGACAATCTAATTTTACAAGAAGCATGCATTCTGTAGCTCTGCTAAACAGTAGCGAAATCTGTTTAAAACTAACAAGCAATATCATTATAAAATTACTACAAATGATCTCGATTTCCAGAAATTGCTAAAATTTTAAAACCAAGCAATATCTTTTTAAACATGCTTTAAGGCAGATTGTTATATAATTGTGAATTTGAAATTTCGATTTTTTATATTTAAAAGTGCATTTTTCTTTCTCATTAACGAACAATATGATTCTTGACATATTCTGCCTGGTGCAGGCAGATAGCTAACCTTGCACAACGCACAACGCAAACAAAAGTCACACGGGTTTCATAGTTTATTTTGTGTGGAAAACGTTGCCGTCGTGAATAATATTGGTAAAAAACTACAACAAATAGAAATAACAAATTACTAAATAGGAAAATATAGAACCTTACTTCATACATAGAAAAAATATGTAAATTACTTTAAAGACCATAATGGCGTGCCATACTTTTGAGAATGTTTTATCTGCATAATAAAATTTCCATCTGTAACTATACTTCAAAAATACAATTAAATACTGACAGATTTAAGCAATAACTTCAATAAAAAAGACTTACTTAGTGGCTCGAGGCACGCATCTAACAAGATTGAAGCCGATAGACAAAGTGAGACCGGACTGGTCAGTAAGGCTGACAGGAAGTGAGTGATTGACCAGATAAACGTTGTAGTTAACTTGTACCAAAAAGGATTACCGGATATACTAAACTCAGAGTGGTTAACTTGTACAAAATATTTCTGAAGAATTTAAATTTTAAACTATAGACAGCACACTCCCCGTCTGATATGAAAATATCACTTAAATGCATAAACCGTACTCTGTTCACAAAAAGTTGTTCATGAAACTGTTTTTGTAAATTGTCACAACACAATAAGCATTAAATGGAATGACACAAAAATATAATTTCAGAAATTGGACGCACATATATACGCGACTGTCCATCTTTGATAACACGAACTTCAAGTTTGCGCACAAGTCCATCTTTGCTAGGAAACACTCTTTCAGCAACTCCTGTCGGCCAATGGTTGCGATGTGCATCACTGTCCTTCAAAAGAACGACATCACCAACTTGGATGTTATCTCGAGTGTCTTTCCATTTTCGTCGCACTTGTAGACTCTGCAGGTATTCATTTTTCCAACGACACCAAAGTTTCTCCGCTAGAGACTGAACAAATTTCCATTGAATGTTATAAACTTCGCTGACACTGAGATTTTTAAAATCCTCGTTTGAATCAACGGTTTTTTGAGTAAGTAAAACAGCTGGAGACAAAACGCAAGGTGCTTCAGGGTCGGGGGATACAGGTACCAGTGGACGGGCGTTGACTATCGCTGTCGCTTCAGCCATAAACGTGCTAAGGACTTCATGGGTAATTCTTGTGTGCTTAGAATCCAGTAAGATTGAATATCGAATGTTTCCGCTGTTTTTCAGTGTTGCTTGTGTTTTTCTCATCAGGTTGATTGCTTCTGATTCTGTAGCAAGCGACGTCAGTCCATCATCGACGTAAAAGTTGTTGTAAACAAATTTACGAACATCATCGTCACCAACAGATGATGCTTTTCGAAGTCCATAGGTGGCAACAGCTGGAGATGGTGTGTTACCGAAAACGCGAGCTTTCATTCGGTATTGTATTAAAGGTTTTTCAAAGTTGTTATCCTCGTACCAAAAGAATCTGAGGTAATCACGATGATCCTCATGAACACGAAATGCATAAAACATTTGCTGAATGTCACCACTGATAGCAATTGCATTTTCACGGAAACGCATGAGGATTCCAACAAGGTTGTTTGTTAAGTCTGGTCCAGACATTAACACACTGTTCAATGAAACGTCTTGAAACACAGCCGACGAGTCGAATACTCCTCGGATTTGATCCGGTTTTTTCGAATTGTACACCCCAAAAAGGGGTAAATACCAGCATTCCCCAGGTATGTCGGAAGGAGCAACTTCTGCTGCCCCACTAGCTAAGACTTTTGACATGAATGCAAAGAAGTGTTGACGTTTGTGATGATCTTTCTTTAAACTTGTGTTGAGGATCAAAGCACGTTTCCAGGCCTGTGAATAATTGTTAGGTATCACTGGTTTTGACTCCTTGAAAGGTAATGGTGCGGACCAAAAACCATCAGTGTCTTTGTGGAACTCTGCGTCCATAAGAGCTACAAACTTGCGGTCCTCAACAGAAGGTCCAATCTTGTTGTCAAATGGTGTTCGTATGAATATGTCATCATCATTGTCCTTGACATTGATATTGTTGTGACACACTGGAAAGCTGGTGCACCTTCCGTCATTAAGAATATGCGTTTTGTTTACATTCACTTCCTTTGGAGGATGAACTTTATCAATACAAATTTCACCAATGACGACCCATCCTATTGGAAGACGTTGAGCAAAGGGTTGACCTTGGCTGCCAGTAATTTGGTCGCGCACATGATGTACATCGGGTAAGTCACGTCCTATGAGCAGTTCAACATTCACGTTGCGATCTAGGGGTGGTATGAAAGGTGCAATGCATTGTAGATGCGGTTGTGATTGAGCGACTTTGGGAGTAGGTATTTCTAGATGCTCACTAGGAATAGAATCACATTCAATGACTTCCGGTAAGTTGAATGTAGTTGTACCATCCAAGGCTTTGACACATAATCCGTTCACACGGCGTCCAGCGACTGTCGTTACACCGGAGCATGACGTAAGAGTGTAGGGTTTACATTCTCCTGTAACTCCGAGTCGATCTATCAAATAAGGGGACACCAACGTCCGGTTGCTCTGGTCATCGATTGTCGCATAAACACGGATAACTTTCGCAGGATTTGATTGACAAAACACGTCCACTAAAACGATCTTTCTGCAAGAACGACTCCCATGTTTTCCTTCTTCATACTCCCCGCCATTGCTTAAGGCAGTTTTCGCTGTTGAGACTGGTGTAGGGGATTCGGGGTTTGAAGGACGACGATCAATGTGCATCGCTGTGACATGATAAGGATTATCACAAATATCACATTTAATGTCCGCTGTACAATTTTTGGACACATGACTTTGTGAGGCACAACATCGGAAACATAATTTCTTATCACGTAGAATGTTTTGACGCTCACGTAGTGATTTTCTTTTGAAGCCACGGCATTCGTTCAAAGAATGTCCAGCATTGTGTATGGGACAACGTGTTGACGGAGTTGACGATACAATTTCAACTTTACGAGAAGTGACTGCGCCAGTAGATCTAGGTTTGCTGTATGCCATGTTTGTGTTTGTGGACGGTTGACATACAAGTCCAGGATCGTTACGGATTTCACACATTTCACGGATGAACTCGACAAAAAAGGAAAATGGAGGGAATGCTACATCATTCCGTTTTTTATATCCAGCTGCTTGAGAGGTCCACTTGTCTTGTAGAGATATGGGTAGTTTGGCAACTATGGGTAGTACTCCAGTAGATGAATTGAAGTAGCTCAGACAAATTTCGTATTTTGGATTAGTCATCGCCGATTCAATTTCGGTGAGAATGTCCACGAGATCATACAATTTGGCATGATCTTTATTTGTGAGGGCTCGAAACGAGTGTAGTTTCTGTTTTAGAGCATGTTCCACCATCTCAGGTCTCCCATATTTATCGTTCAGTCTATCCCAAATACGCTTTACACCTAGGCTAGGATTGTGGGTGTTTGCGGAGCGCAGTGTGCGTGCAAACTTTGAGGACTCTGGACCCAACCATTTCACAAGTAAATCCATTTCCTCAAACTCTGTGACACCAAGTTCTAGTGTAACACTCCGGAATGAAGAACTCCAAGAATTGAAATTTTCTGGACGATCATCAAAGTTGGCGAATCTAGTGAGTAGAAAATCCTTGCGTAGCAAAAACTTTGAAAAGTCGGCCATTGTCGAAGTGTTGTCGGTCCGTGGTGGTACTAGATTTGGAGCGGTAATCATATGAGGCAATGAATTTGTAGTAACACAAACTTGACGCATTGAATTCGAGGGAACGAACACTTGAGAAGCTGCATTCAATGGAGCACTCCGTTGATCAACTGAATTTGGAACACGCATCTGAGGCACTGAATTTGAAGGAACACTCACTTGAGACACTGAATTTAAAGGGACATTCACTTGAGACACTGAATTTTGAGAAGCACAAACTTGAGGCACTGAAATCGAGGTAGAACAAACTGGATTCACTGAATTAGAAGGCGCAAACAATTGATGCATTTGATGAATTGGAATTGAAGGAACACAACCTTGATTAACTGCAGTTAGTATGTGTGTTTCCGGTAACCCGACCGACCCTAATTTTACGCGCCGACCCTAGCACTATTTATTGCAAATCCGGATTACGTACCGTAATTTGTTCAAAAACTACAGTCTTCAAAACACGCGCAGTTAAAAAGACGCTTGTAACAAATGAATTTAAAAACATCTTTTCAAGCGTTTAAAAGATTCCACATGTGTACATACTTGACAACATGGCGGGTATCGGAACTCCAAGTCCACCACATGTTGTCATCGGGTTTAAATTAAGAAAATGTATACATTCCCCCGAAATCAATGCAATAAACAGCTTCCCTGGGCATTGGACTGTGGGGAATTTATACGAAGATATTCATAAGCAAGCAAGCAAAGCGAAAGGATCGGCGTTCGAGGCATGTGGGTTTAAGGACATAATATCGGTTGGCATTACGTTTAACATCGGCGGAACCCTGACATTATCCTCCGTAAAAGAAATGGGCATTAATTATATTGTCTTCACCTGTAATGATAATGATGTCGACGTGGAAGTAGGCTTGAAAAACGTTGTTGAAAAAACCACAAGGAAGACTGTGGATGCATTCCAGTTGCTAATGGCAGGGGGCAGGGCATACCCGGAGTTCAAGCGGAATAGGTAATGTGTTCAAATGAAAAACATGATGAAAATAACAGGTTTAGAAATTTTAAAAGGTTTGAATTGTTTATATTGATATGGATACTGTCAAAACGAAGCATATTAAATATGTCCAAAAGTGTTTTAAAAACAAATTAATACAGGGTCAGATGTTTATAATATTTAGCTCAGGTATCAGAGAGGGACTATCAAGGAAGGATGAGCTTTTCAACGACATTATTGAGCATTTCTTTGTTGGGAGAAAGTGCGATTTTCCTCGATCGATGGCTGCATCTGAGGGCTCATATATTACACAGGTATACACATGTGCATGGTTGTATTTCTATACAATTCATAAATTGAAAGTAAAATGTAAACACATATCAAACAGATTAAACTGGTTCATTTGGAAATTTTAATCATTAATCTATAGCCTCCAAATTAGGCCTTCAAGGAGTAACCCTTCATTTATTAAAACACGTTGAACTATTTATAGTTAAACAAGTTCTAATAAAAGTAGGGTTTAATGCTTCTCAAGTTATGTTCATATCTATAGTTTTAATATTAAAATTTGAAAGGAATATATATTCTTGCATAAACATGAAAACAAATATGCATAAGTAGGTTATTATATTTATGTTTAATATTTTAAACTGTCAGAACAGAAATGATTGGTAAGTATTTTTTTGCGTCGTGAAACTAGACCCTAGATCTCTCTGCCATATTCTATGCTTTACAACCTAGAACTATAATATTAAACCTATATTTCACTAAAGTATGTATGCTGAATAATCTGATATCTTTTATCAGTAAACGTAAATTTTTTATACCATTAATATATATTAAAAATTTACATAAACTGAAATCTATGTGCAAATTGAGAAACTTTATATGGTACTTTCTGTATTAATCATTATATATTTGATAATACGTGTATATAATTTAAATCATTTATTTCTACGAATATATACGCTAGCGTACCATTCATTTGAGACATCAACATATGTGTATTTTTATAAATATTTTACTGAAATGGATATACCGGTACTTAGTAAAACAAGTCTTGATGAATACAATATACAGAAAACAAAAGAAACATTGCTCGAGTACCAGTCCTGTAGAACTCCAATATTATAGCAGTGGCTTAGGACTCGCTGACCTATGTGCACATTGCGGTTTAAATTCAGGTCAAGTAAGCACAGACCTTTTGAAGCGTTATAAAACAGTCCTACCATTGTGTGATGAATGCAAAGACTCAGGAAAAAGTGTGATTGTTCAAAGGCCATATGGAAAAAACTGAGTCAGACCTTTTTTGCCTCTCATTGTAGATTGAGCAGAGTCTGAGTTTTAATATCTCCTTCTTTAATAGTGATTTTTGTTCCAGGTTCCTTAACACAGATGATTTTATTTTGAAAAAAAAACCCTGTTATTTTTAAATCCATAGCTGCTGTGCCTCTGACATATAAAAGATGAATTCAGTTCCTATGTATTTAATATTGAGTTATTGATTGTATCTTTAATTTTTTATTTTACCGGTACTTTTTTTTTGTTAATTGTGACAAATTTCATTTATTAAATTTTGATTAAAATTCAATTGTCTTTTTCTGTAAATCAATCTCTTGCAATTGGTTCTGTTATCTAGGTCTAAAAAACAAAATATTACTTGTTAATAATATGAATATAATTGTAAAATACAGTTTACCTAAAAAGAAAAGTTAAATATAATGTGAACTTAAAATAAAAAGTCAAGGAAAAAAAAAAAGTAATTGCCTACCTACCTACCCTAATTTTGGGGGACATGTTACCGGAAACACACATATTTTTTTTTTTGGCCTTACTAACAAGTTGCTGTCCTTTAAAAAAGGACTACAATACGTGGACCCTTTGCATGTGTTTCCAACGAAAACGTAAAAGCCTTAAGATTTTCAGAGATTCCACCGACTCGAGCCCTCTGCTTTTAACCACTAAATTTGTACGTTGTATTACGTATACATGTATGTATAGCCCTGACTTTTTATCTCAGAACTTAAAGGATTCATGCTTCTAAAATAATTTTGATCTATCTATGAATGAAGTTTTTATGTATAGTATCAGGCATTCGGTGAATTCTACTATTTGCGCACACATTACGATTCGCAATACTTTGTTAACTATGCAGTGACACCTTTGTGTAAATTAAAAATTTCATATTTTGATGCATTTTTCTTGAGATTTTAACTTTTATACAGTGACATAATTATTCAATCATACCTTAATGCTTAAAAAAAATTAATCGTGAAGTTCTCTAGATTCGCCTACTATGAAAGTAAAGTTAAGTTACATGTATGTGTATTCGGAAAACAACAAAACATTGCAAATTATGCTAGTTGATGCATGTTGTAGTTTCGGCATAACATAAACTTATTTCATAATACTGACAGTTCATATCACATACCGATCATTTCTTTTAAAGGAATACTTTGTTTCTGTACTGTTTACCGACAACTTTACAATTACAGCGCCTTTGAACTTTATGTGTGCATATGGCACGGAATCCCAATCCCGATTCAGATAAACGTGTGCTAGCTTGGTTCCCTGAGCTACCCATTACGCACAGGAACCAGGCTAGCTCATGCGCAGGCTGAATTTTCCCCATAGCATCCGGTTTAACCTCGCTTATATATTTTCTGCGTGGACCTCAGGGTCCACGCAATAATTTTCAATCAATTTCTGTTAAAGATTTCTCAGCAACTTTTAATCGCAGGTGCTTGAAATTTTATGACACTCTTTTCAAAGGAATGCCATATTATGGGGGCATATTTTTGTATCAATCGAATGTCAACTTCCTGTTGAATGGCGACTTAGTTGATTTTTAGTCTAAATTTTCAAACTTTTCAAATTTTTGTCAAATATTTCTCAGCAACAAATTATCGCATATGTGTGGAATTTGAACACACTCTTTGTTAAGGTATGCCATATGGTCAGATCCATTTTTGTACCAATCAGACGTCAACTTCCTGTTAAATGACGACTTTGTTTATTTTCAGCCTATATTTTTTTTTATAAACATTTCTCAGCAACTATTTATCGCATACGTTTGAAATTCATTTGAACTCACGTTTTGCTTAGGCATGCCATATGGTGGGATTCATTTTAATTGATACTACATGTAAACGGAATTGGAGCGTAGCGGAATCAGCCGAGGATTGCCGATTGCATTGATCCCACATTAGTCTCGTTCAACCAGACGATCGGCTGTCTCCGTAAAACTCCGACAAGCAGAGAGTCTGGTAAAGCGTCACGGTGATAACCGCTACCGATAGGGGGCGCCGATTTAGTTTCATTTTGAATCGTTGTGTTAATGTGTGCCGGTTTGAGTGTGTGTGATATACAATTCTTAATTTTATTGCTGTTAAAATTAAGGAACTTACGTCAATTTAGTCTTATACTATAGTCTCGCTTTCCACAGACTTAAGTTTGACGAAGCGGTGAATGTTTGTTAACATGTTTACACGATGGCTAGATTTTAAATTGAAATACTGCAGTACCTTAAAAACATTTATTGGTTCTACCCTATCCCATAAGGTTACACTGCAAATAAATCCTTTCCATTTATAACCGTTATTAAACTTTCCAGTCGAGATCATTTAGTTTAAACGGCAAATTCATTCGATCACAAATAGTTGTTCCCGTCATTGTTTACATATTAAAGGAGGTGTGATTTTTTCAACCAATCAAATTCAATACCAGTATTTTGGTAAGCCTCGTTTTGACGTTACAAACATTTACGTGACGCTTTACCAGACTCTCTGCTCGTCGGAGATTTACGGAGACAGCCGAGCGTCTGGTTGAACGAGACTAATCCCACATAATTTTTCGGAGTCAGTAAATTTCGACCCACAAAGCAATTTATCAATGTCGGACGATCTCACTAGACCTGATTCCTTCTCGCGAGAATCAAAGTAAATCTTTTGAGAAACAGATAAATTGTGTAATTTTAAGAATATCATGTTTTTTAAGTAAACAAAACAGTATATTTCACTTAGTTTTTTTTTCAGGGTTTTTTCAAAGAGACAGACGACACTTGACCGACGTGAACTTTGACGTCACAATAAGGGGAAATTACTCTAAATAGTTATTGTAAATCTGCTGAAATATAAATACCAAAAACTTCTCAAAATCTTGCAAAGCTAACGAATGGGGACATCTTTTTTTTTTTTAATAGGAAACAGTTGTAACTTGCTCTCATTTGGATGAATGCTAACATTTATTTTATTCACTATTTATTTACAGTAATTTCCAGGAACGTTTTTTTAAAAGGGGGCGCGGCAGCATCATTCAAAAAATATTTACAAGCAAAATGAAAAAGAAATTTTCAAAATCAGGGAAATTCTAATCCGAGTGAGGAATGGTGAGTGCGTAGTATGCATTTAGCTCTTTAACCGCTCAATGGTATCTTTATTTTCATATTTATTACATCCTCCCGGGGGGGGGGGGGGGGGGGGGGTCCAAAAACGTTTTTTTCATATGATCAGCAAATTTTTTTTATACGTAAATTTTTTTTTTTAAACGAGATTGGGGGGGGGGGGGGGGGGGACTGTATGATAAGTCAATTTTTAATATGTAAGTTTAAGAAAAATGTCTGCTGCAAGAAAAGAGGATATAAACTGCAATAAACATTATGTTAAAATCTTTATTATTCAACAACATTGTATCTGAGATAAATTCTATTTAAATAAATAAACAATCTTATAAATTATGAATAATGAAAATTTAATAGAAAAAATAGGCATGTCTATATTTAGGGCCCCGCAAGGATTTGCGGGTGCCCTATAGTAATCACTCTGTCCGTCCGTCCTTCTGTCCGTCCGTCTGTCACTCTTCCGTCCACAAATTTTCTGTTTTTTTTCTAATAACTTTTTTTATGGTTGCCCAATCAAGTTCAAATTTGTTATGGTAGTTCAGTAGGTCGAAATGCATATTTTGATGCTAAATTTGGTTCTCTATGTCTTCTGGTTTGGAGCTGGGTGGTGGGGTAGATTCCTTAACTATGCATAAGAATGAATGGGCAAAGAGAGATAACTGCTGAGAATGTTACCATTGTATACGAGGAAGGCTGTGCAATATTTGTCCTTTGGGATTAATTAATCTTCCACAGGAAGAACATCCTAAGCTTTATCTTCATCTGTCACATTGAGATTAATTACTGCACTGCAGAAAATTTAGAGGATTATCTCTATATCTGTCATATGAAGATTAATGAACACCTTTGTCTGCAACTGATGTTTGTTTTGAAGTTGAGGTCAACCCTCGGTGATGCAATGTATTTGCATTCACTGAAGGCTTGCATTTTATAAACACCTGTTTAAATCTTTTTTAAATACACATTTAATTTATAAGACATGAGGTTATCCCTGTTTTATCATGTTCAGGAATTATCTTGAAATTTTAAAAATACAGTTGTTACTCATAATTTTCATATATATATATTTTTTTAAATGTAATCAAATTAAACTCTCATTCCATGAGCTGCACCCTTATATTTTTACCCCTCAGTTTAACACTCTAATTGTTGGATGAAAATCATATCCAACTACAAATCATGAGATCCTATATATTGCAGTTCTTACATCTTATGCCGCCGCAGCCGGACATTTATTTTTCATCATTGTTAATATAAAGAGGATGGAATTCAAAGTTTTTTTCACTTCTGTATATTAATTGTCATAGCGGGGCCCTTCCTGACTGGTCAGTTTTCTAGTTCATTTTGCATTCAAATTCATTTACGTTACGTTGATACTTTTATTTTCATTGATTTATCATAATTCATTGTTTGATCAAATGCTGCGCTCGCCCCAACGGTCGCACCGTAAAACATATTAACTTTGTTTAGTTTAATTAGCCTAAATTTTCAATCAAATTTCGTCAAACATTTATCTGCAGTTATTAATCGCAGGTGCTAGCAATTTTCACACACTCTTTCATTGCTTAGGCATATCGCATAGCCCCCTAACTCCGTCACTACCCTAACTCCGTCACTCTCGGGAAACTCCTCGCCGTTTGAAATCAAGTACGATTATGACGTCATTTTTTACATGTCAAAAATCTTTAATCAAATGTCAACAATTTGCAACGGTTAAATTTAAGAATGTGTCAAAAAATAACAGAATTAAACTTTGTTCATTTTATGCACCATTAATTGTGTGAAATCAGCTAAAACTTTTTCACGAGTGCACTAAAATATCAATATTTCTGATATGCGGGCCCATTTGATCATTTACGGTGGTCAGCTATTTTTAGAGAGTTCAAGATGAAACATTTCACATGTAATACATTTTTGATTAAGGAAATTAATACATTTTTTTCAGTCCACAATAGCCTTTATTCACTACTCTTGATGATGATCGTCAAATCGCTCATGCCGATACTTTTGCCTTATACAGGGTATAGATATATCCGGTAAATCGCTATTTAGAATATGTTACATTTCTAAAAATATAAGAGATTAATAATATAATTGCGGGCGCAGCGAGGCGGCGCGAAGCGCCGCTCGCGTAGCGAGCTCCATAGACAACGTGTACGAACGGAGGAAATTCGAGTTGAAATCTGCACATTGTTCAAAGAAAATTTTATGAGGCCACGTGAAAACGTTCTACTATCCCAGTGATCCTTTGCGGTGCATAGCAACATGGTGGAACAGAAAGTGTTTCTACGGAAAATTCTTACCTCTACATCGCATACATCATTTTCATTTAACAATAAAAAAAAATCTTCTAAAAACATTACAGTAAACAACACATAAGCTTACGTAAAAAAACTGAACTTTTGCCGACATATGACGTCATTTCCTTCCCCGAATTTGTCCGACAATTTACGAAAACTGTCGAGCGCAAAAGAATGTTAACTATGACGTCACAAAGATCTCGCGTTTTAATTTCCCGCGATACATTTAGAGGTGGATCAAGCATATGTACTGGATCATGTAGGAAGTACTCAGTATCAGTGTTAACGGTGACTCTTTGGCTGATTAGTTTTGTTTTGATGATTTTTTTTTTGCTTAGTAAATACACATGCAAGTTCCATGCTAAATTTATTGTCATATTGATCCAATCATATATGCATACGTTAGGTAGGTGACAAAAAATTATTAAGAAAGAAAAGTCTAATCATTATTAGATCTTCGTGCAGCCACGTCATTTTGTAATGAATAGATAAATGAAAAGAATTAAACTGTTAAAATATCTACCGGTACATGTATTTGTTATATAGTTGCATATGTGGTCAAATAATATTGCATATCACACACTAAGAAAGGGGTGAGGGCACATGTCTACAACGCTTATATAGCGTACAAAAATCAAAAAGATTTAAAACAAAATTAATGTCACTGAGGAAAATAATTAAAACACGGGTTACAACAAGGAACAAAATGAGAAATAACAAACAAAATTTATTTTTACTGATTTTAATGATCATTATTAAAAGGTAAAGAAAAGATAAAACATAATTATATCTACATAAAAAAAAACGGCGTTGTGTTTATCAAAATATTTTAATACAATGTAAGTCTGTTTAACATTTTATTAATGCTCAGTGGTAGTTTGTTTAAGTGTATAAAACTAGGAAGGGGCCATTGGAATAAAAGTTTGATAATTTCGGGTTCCTTGCGGTGGTAAAAGTTTTCGAGACACAGCCAAAGTTTTTTGGTAATAGCAAGTCCACGGGTTGCATTTAACAATGATGACAGATGTGTGGTTCCTTCTGCGCTCGCCCCAACGGTCACACCGTAAAACATATTAAGTAATATATTAATTAATGATATAAAATATTTGAAATATGTAAGGACATACATCAAACGGCATCCATACATTCTGAAAAGGCCATTGTGATTGTTGTTACATGGACCCATTTTTTATTCTGGCAATCATTTGACATTTCGATGAAATTAAATACAATTTAAATTGTATGCACCATTTTTACTTATTATAACTTGGCCAAGATACAAATGGAGTTTTAAGTAAATTGTTAATGTGTCTTCATTCCCTGCCATATCATAGAGCATGTGGGTGACGGAGTTAGGTTCATAAGATGTAATAAGCACGCGTGATAAAACGTCGTATTCAGAGGGCTTATTTGAATAAAAATAAAAATATTTTTGTAAATAATTTTATAAATTATATTATTTCAGATTATATTTAGTGAATGCAAATGATAAAAACCACAAAAAATAATTTACAGAGTAACGCGGAAGGTTTTCTACTTGTGGTGACGGAGTTTGGGTACTCGGGGATAAAATATGGTAAGATCTTTTTTGTACCAATTGGACGCCAATTTATTGTAAAATGACGACTTTGTTTTTTTTCAGGATATCTAAACCTTATCGCTACGTGTACTAGCTGCAGGTCTGTAGCTCCCGGTCTGAAAAAAATCGGATGGACGACCTGGGAACTACAGTGCCTCCCATAGTAAAAAACTGCAATTTACGGCGCACAAAAAATTGCGCTAGTTTTGGACTGATTAACCTTATTTCCAAACTTAATCTGTGAAACTTTACAATTAACATCATTAAATTCTTCGTTCAATTTACTGCTGATATCGGTACTTTACTTGCCTCAAACTTTCTCTTTAACACGCTTATCGATCTCGGGAATTGAAGAATGATAAATTCACGTCGAGCTCGGGAGTCGCCATTTTTAATGTAAACAAACTGCACTACTTCACTCTACAGGGCTGGTCAGCCTGGTGAGTGAGTTTAAAAGAATATCAGAGGTAAGTAAAGTGATGATGGTAAGGAAGTTGACATTTTCCCTTAATATTGGGTTTACTCACAGGGGCATCGTATCCGCTCTACACTCTATGACATTTTTATAAATAATACACAAGGGAAGAATCGAAAGTAGGACACGATTTGTAAACAATGTCAAAAAACAAATTACTTGACAAAAGTTACGCAAATCCCCCCACACAATGTTGCAAATGTTGTCAAAAAACACGTTCACACTCAAATATTCCTAATAAACTCGGTAAAAAGCGTTTTTATAACATTAAAACAGCTGTCTGCTGCAGAAACCCAATCTCTTCGCCCAAGAAAAGATAACTGTACTTTCCAGGCACGTAGCATCGTTTTTGAAAGTGGGGGGGGGGGGGGGGGCAGACTCATCCAAACAATCTTGACAAGCAAAAAAAAAATTTCCCAAAATATTCAAAATCCTAATCCGTGGGGGGGGGGCTTTACTTCCAAAAAAAAGGTTTAACTTCAATTCGACTCCTCATTTCGTTATTTTCATATCTATTTTTAACATACTTCAAAAAAGTGGGGGGGGCAACTCCATGTTAATCCACTTTTTTATATGTAAATTTTAAAAAATTTCTTGCTGCGAGAAAAAGTGGGGGGCCAGGCCCCCCCCTGGCCCCCCCTGATGCTACGTGCCTGCTTTCTCTCTCTATATATATGTTCAGTAATGATAGAAATTTCGGCGGTAAACTGGGGAAATTTTTGTCTTTATAAAATATGTAACTACCGTAAGCATAATAACATTCGTTCCGATATATTTGGCATGTACTTTAACTAGCGTAATTTGATATACAATTGTTTAAAAACAAACATAGGCTATTTCCTATCATTTCATGTAGAAATGTAAATATACTAGTAATATTTGATATTGACAATAAAACAATGCTGAAATTCTAGGCAACGACAATTAATTTTGAAGGAATAAGTTGCAAAGACAATAAATGAATTATTATGAGTATTTTAATTGTCGAATACAAAAAAATAATTAAAAAAATTATATGTCAACACCAACGTAGTTTTTCATTAACATTTTAGAGAAGAAAAAATATCTAAAATTAAATACTGTTTCAACCCTTTTTCATCATCATTAATTTTCATTCTAAAATTACAAAATAATTCCTTAATTAAATTTAAAATATACGAGTCTTTTTCTTCTAAATCAAATGGTCTTTCTCTAGTGGTCAGTATAAAGTAATTTGCAGTGGCAGGTCGAACAATATTCATTGTTCTCTAATTTCCTATCATTACATGTATCTTTAAGACCACAAATATATACACCATAAATATAAATTGTGACAGCAGATATGCATTATTTAAAAAAATATACATATATTTTGACATTTTAAATTGAATTTTACTTATTTATTTAAAATAAGATTGTCCATCATTCAAAATTCACCCCTACCCGTGCTGCAAGTTCAGATCTGCAGATGTATAAAATTTATTTCTTTGTTTTGTTATTGATGTTTCGCGGAATTTTACTATGTATCATTACTGAACATATAGAGAGTCCCGAGAGTTTTCGGATGGCGAAAGTACAGAGTTATCTTTTCTTGGGCGAAGAGATTAGGTTTCTGCAGCAGACAGCTGTTTTAATGTTATAAAAACGCTTTTTACCGAGTTTATTAGGAATATTTGAGTGTGAACGTGTTTTTTGACAACATTTGCAGCATTGTGTGCGAGGACTTGTGTAACTTTTGTGAAGTAAGTTGTTTTTTGACATTGTTTACAAATCGTGTCCTACTTTCGATTCTTCCCTTGTGTATTATTATATATATGTCATAGAGTGTAGAGCGGATACGATGCCCCTGTGCGTCATTTTTATAATCATAATAATTGTACTGAACCGAAAGTAGCAGTATAGGGCCATGTTTTGAAATAGGGAGATACGAATTCTCTACCATTGGCCAATTCATTCACCAAAATTTTTCTTTATCAAAAAAAAATGTATACTTTAAACAAACCTCGCAAATAAATGAGACTCACACTGTTTTATTGTACTTATAAGTCCATAATTGATTTTTTAATTACCTGTAGGCAGGATATTATGCGCGGATCTTCAGGGGGTAGGGGGTGGTGGGGACCCCCCCCCCCCCCCCCCCCCTGTTAAAATATTGAAATTAATATGAATTTATATTTCAAGATCGTAAAATTAATAAAAGTACTCCTACAAAAACCAGGCGCGTAACTAGGCATACGCAAGTGCTTCCACATCATTTTGACAAACAAAAAAAAAAATAAATAACAAAAATGAATAAATAAATGAAAATAAAACTTCAATAATACATTTATACTGAATAATGAAAACTTTCTTTTAGGAATAAAAATTATAGTATACTTCTGTTATCTCAGAATTTGCTGAGACATAGCTCAGACAACTTGCCTTTCTATTTCAGTAAACAAAAAAATAATAAATTGCTCTTCTGATATTTTCATTATTCTTTGCATACAATTCCGTAACCTGAGTGACAGGTTGACAATGATTATGAATAGATTATCGAGATCGAAATAATGGAACCTTAAAGTTTAAATATATAATTATCTTATGTATGATAAGAGTATTTTTGTGGGCAAAAATGTTTTAGACCATTAGGAGAGAAAGCACAAGACTTATTAGATATCAAATGAATAAATCTCATTAAAAATCAGGTACTACTTTTTCTTCTTTATCGTGAATTTGATGATGATGATGAAGTAGGCATTTTACACATTAAAGACTGGGGTTATTTTGATGAAACTCCTTTTCCTGGATACTCAAAATTAAGTGTCTGATGCTGATAACTCGCCAGCTCCCGAGGGCTTTGCCCCCTGGGCCCCCACTTGAATTGGGCTTCGCGCTGTACCCATTAGGGGCTCAAAACGGCCCCAAACCCCCTGCCTTAATTTGCTTCCACAATAAGCAAGCCTTAGTTACGCCCCTGAAACCCCCATGACTTTGTTTAATGTACATGTATGTATCTATATTTGTGCGTGGTGTGTGTGTGTGTTGTTTGGGGGGGGGGGGGTAAGTAGAAATGATTGGCTCCTTAATAATAGAGTAGCAAAATAAAGAAATACCTTCCTCAGACTTTAAGAACTTTTCTCATTTCAGATGGCATTATCTGAATCTCAAATACCCCCCGACGCCCAGCATTATTTGGTTTGTGGCACTGAAGACTGTGAGAGGAACTACCAGTTTTACTGCAATGATTGTCATCAATCAATATGTGAACAATGCAGAGATGAACATCAGAAGAATAAGAAAACCAAGAACCATGAAGTAGTCCCTTATAAACAACGCAAACGACTGCTTCCTGTGGAGAAATGTAAAATCCATCCCACAAGACACTTAGAACTTCTCTGTGAGGAATGCCAAATTCCCATTTGTTCTAAATGCACAGGCACCAAAGAACATCACGGCCATGCATTTACTGACCTAGAATTGGTCTTTGCTGAAAAATGTTCACTTTGTCAGATAGAAATTACCAAAATTCGAAGCTATTTTGAGCCTACTTCTCAAGATTTGAAGAAGGAAATTTCTGGAGATGTCAAAGAAATTAAGAAGATCATGGAGGGAATAAGAACATCCATAAGGACTGAAGCAGAGGCTGTGAAAAGGCTGGTAAACACAGTCACATCAGATAAAATAGAACAAGTCGACAAAATAGAACAGTCATTACATGTATTACAAACTTTAAATGGACAAAGACAAAAAATAGATGATTACATCAACTATCTCAGTGATTTAATACAAACATTTAATGGATACCCATCTCCCTCAAACATAGAACAATTAACAATTGCCCTCAAATCAGAAATCTTGATCATTCCACCCATACCAGAGACATCAAAACCAGTCCCACCCGTATTTACTGCTGGTCAACACAGCAAGGAGGATGTCGCCAAACTACTAGGTAGAATAACTGTTCCCAACACCAAACCAGAGAATAGAAAAATAAAACCCATGGAGATTGCCTCTACACAGATGAAACCTTCAGGGAAACATAGGAAACAAGACAGAGAGAACTCTGATGTGAATCAAACACTGTCTCTGTCTTCCTCTGTCACCAAGGTCAGGGAGTACGAAGTACCAGGTTTTGATGGTGTATATCATATATCACTGAGTCAATCAGGCAGACTCTGGGCCAGTGTTTTGTATGGCGACCTTGTCCAAACAGATCTACAGGGGAATCAGCTACAGAAGATACAAACCAGTGGTGAATATGAAGGCTACCACACAGTCACACAGGACGGGGATCTGATCTATACAGACAAAGACAACAAAGTCATCAATAGGATAACACCGGATAATACAATCACTGAATTCATTAAAACAGGAGACTGGGCACCACTCAGTATACACTCCTCCCACAATCACGGGGACATACTGGTTGGGATGATTAAGAATAGAGAGGGTAAAGTCACCAGGTACAACAAGACAGGTACAGAAATACAGAACATACAGAGAGACAACAAAGGACAGGTACTGTATAGTTATCCACGCTACATCACAGAAAACATCAACGGTGATGTCTGTGTATCAGACTCTAACAAACATGCTGTAGTGGTGGTGGATAAATCAGGCCAACACAGGTTCTCCTACACAGGTCATGGGTCAAGGTTTTATCCCTATGGAATATGTACTGATGTACTCGGTCACATCCTGGTGTGTGATGATATCAGTGAAACAGTACATCTCCTGGATCAGGACGGTCAGTTCTTGTCTCTACTCCTCACAGAACAACAAGGGGTAAAGTATCCCTACAGTGTGTGTGTAGACGATGAGAACAACCTCTGGGTGGGACAAGGTAACACCAACACAGTGACAGTGTACAAGTATCTACAGTGATCAATATATATCCATACATAAGTTAGGTACTGTGTGTATGTTGTAGACAATGTAACAACATCACTGTGGTAGTGTACAATTACTGGTACATATGTATCTGCAGTGTACATGAAAGTACATTGTGATACATGTACATACATTATTCATGTAAACCTTTGTATGTTTGTTATATCCCCCGCAAACGAAGTTTGGGGGGGGGGGGGTATATAGGAATCACCTTGTCCGTCTGTCCGTCCGTCCGTCCGTCTTTCTGTCCGTCTGTGCAATCGTGTCCGGTCCATATCTTTCTTATGGAGAAACATTGGAAGTTCTTACTTCACACAAAGATTGCTTATGACCTAAGGGTGTGTCATGACCTTGACCCAAGGTCATTCGGGCAAGGGCAAGGTCACTGGCAGAAAAAATACAAAATTCGTGTCAGGTCCATATCTTTCTTATGGAGAAACATTGGAAGTTCTTACTTCATACAAAGATTGCTTATGACCTAAGGGTGTGTCCTGACCTTGACCCAAAGTCATTTGGGCAAGGTCAAGGTCACTGGCAGAAAACATACAAAAATTCATGTCCGGTCCATATCTTTCTTATGGAGAAACATTGGAAGTTCTTACTTCACACAAAGATTGCTTATGACCTAAGGGTGTGTCATGACCTTGACCCAAGGTCATTAGGGCAAGGTCAAGGTCACTGGCAGAAAAAGTGCAAAATTTGTGTCCGGCCCATATCTTTCATATCGAGAAACATTGGAAGTTCTTAATTCATGTGCTCAAAGATTGCTTATGACCTAAAGATGTGTCATGACATTGATCCAAGGTCATTTGGGCAAGGTCAAGGTCGTTGGGAAAAATAGTGCAAAATAGTGTCCGGTCATTATCTTTCTTATTGAGAAGCATTGAATGTTCTAACTTCACACAAATATTGCTTAGGACCAAAGGGTGTGTCATGACCTTGACCCAAGGTCATTTGGGCAAGGTCAAGGTCACTGGCAGAAATAGTGCAAAATTCGTGTCCGGTCATTATCTTTCATATGGAGAAGCATTGAATGTTCTAACTTCACACAAATATTGCTTATGACCAACAGTTTTAAAAAAATAGAGCAGTTGTTATTTAAAGAAAATAGACGGTGAAATAGATTCATCCAATATTTTCTATAATAAGAAAAATACACGCATTATGATTTTTTATCTTAGCGGGGGGTATCAATTGTGAGCTTGCTCACAGAACCTCTAGTTTGTAATATGAATTTCTTATCAGGTTAATTTCATTGCAGATGAGTTGACTATTAAATATGCATGTATGAACAATATTTGTTTTGAAAGTTTTTAGAAACCGCTAGCTTGAATTTTGTCAATACATGTAGCTATTCAAAAAACTTATATGAATTATAAACAAAGCTTCTGTATCTATAGTCAGTATGACATGAGAAGATTTTCTGAATATCTATAAGCGCCAATTTCTCAAAAAAAGGAAACTCATCTTACATAGCATTATTGCTAAACATTATTTTTTCACTTTTCTCTATAATCTTAAATTTCACATGATCTGATTGAGTAAAAAAGTGGGGCATGACATTACAAGTAATAATTTCATATTTCAAATTAAGATAGTTTTCTTGTACCACTTTTTGATATTGGTCGTAAACTATTACAAGCAAAGAATCTATCATATTGCAGATTTGATTTTTCCAGAGACTGCAAATTACAAAATACTGATGTTCTATATAAAACGCTTCTAAACTTCGAAAAATTGCCACATTTTAATATTTATAGTCGAATGTTTGAAGAGAGAGAGGGAGAGAGAGAGCTGCAAGCATGCCAATATATTGTGCACAAAAATGTGCACTAGTTTTGGATAGATTAACATTATCTATACGCAATATCTGTGGAATCGTCCAGTCGAATATTTTCAGATCTGGAGCTACAGAACTACAGCAAAGAGAGAGAGTACCTACAGCTGAAACCGGGAAAGGGGACTTTAGGCTTTGTCGTTGTTTGCAAGTCATTCTTCCGTTTTGGACCATTATAATATGTACTTGAGATTCATTGTGTTATTTTCTGACCCCCAGGGTGCGCCAGGCCTGTGACTGCTCCTTCTTCTACTGGCACCGAGTGATCCTCCCCAACTACCTGACCGACATATTTGAGAACATCACCGACCCCCACAGGATACACGTAACTTGAAATTATTAATTAATAATTAGGAACTCAAAATAGATTATCAATAAATAGATTTAAACTAAACTGTATTAATCTTGAAATAGAATTCCCATTACATGTGATATACTGTTGTGTTACAGTACATGTTTGGAGCTCTCAGGGACTTTGTTCCAAGAATGGCTGCCGGCGTCACACGGCGACACCCACAGAATTGCCTGATGGCCCACGACAGAGAAATATATGGCTACTTCAAAGAGGTATGGTCCTAGAGAATTGTTTACAGAGAGACCAAGGAAATAATTTAAATAACAGTGCACTGTTTCAAATCAAAAGTTAAATCTACTGATAAAGTAATGTTTGGAATTAAAATTTTAAGAGGAATTACTGTGGAATCATTAAATTTTGTTGGGGCCAATTTTTTGGATTGTGGGTTTTTTGCATGGGGATGTGATTTTGTGAATGCGTCGCTTTTATGTCTCAGTAGGAGATCTAAATTTGTGGGTAAGGGCTACTCACGAATACCCCGAAAATTGAGCCGCCATGCACAAATTCTAATGATTCGCAGTATTTGTTTATGTAGACATAGGTGTATACAATTGATTGAGGCAAGTGTACAGAAATGAAAACATAAGGTGTTGATTATTTGAACAGTGTATAGATTTTTCGAGATGAAATATTTTGTTAACTGGTGATCAATTGTACAAATAAATTTTTTTCTTTAAAATTTTGTTTATTTAAAGTAAATTATCTCTTCACTGAAATATTAAAAATTTTGGTAGAAATTTATTTGCTGCATTTTCATCCACACAGTAATTCATTTTGCTAAAAGTAATTCATTTGACTTTTTACACAGAACCTGTTGAGTCCCCTGTGTCAGGCCATTGAGACGGACCTCCGACTACAGATCCACACCCACCTCCAGCTCAACGACAGGAATCCGTTCAAGGTCGGCATGAGGGATCTCTCCCACCTGCTTAGAGTCCGACCAATCAGATTGTTTGACAGACTGATCAACATCAAAGGTAAATATGATTATATAAAAGTATTTTTGATTGGTGGAAATTTCTGGCCATCTTTTAAGCCCTGTCTAAAAATAGGAGGTATTCAATTGTTATTCTACAAGTTGATTGTTAAATAAAGCATAATTGAAAAATTATTATAGTGATGGTAATTAAATTAAGGAACAAAACTAACTTACTTAAAGTGTTAAATTCAATGGTATTAAGTGTAAAATGGATTTTTACTATCATTCATAACACTTTTGTTGGATGGAGGAAAAGTTTTTCAAAACTATTTAGGTTCAAACAAATTAAGGAGATTTTGATGTTGGTATGCCTTTTGTTTTGAAGCCTACGTGGAGCATTACCTGAACAAGACATTCTACAAACTGACCGCTGTGGCTCTACACGACTGGAAGACGTACGGCGAGATGAAGAACATGGCACAACAGAAGTACTGTCTGAGTCTACTCGAGTCCCACCTACCCAGTCAGACACTAGAACAGGTAAGTACTAGTCCCACCTACCAAGTCAGACACTAGAACAGGTAAGTACTAGTCCCACCTACCCAGTCAGACACTAGAACAGGTACATACAAGTCCCACCTATCTAGTTGACACTAGAACCAGGTAAGTACTAGTCCCACCTACCAAGTCAGACACTAGAACAGGTAAGTACTAGTCCCGTCTACCTAGTCGACACTAGAACAGGTGCTTGTTTACATTAGGTTGAATATCAAATTGAATGAAAAGTGCTGTTATTTTGGTTGCATTTAGAAGTTATTACTTGGACAATTGTTCATTACTTGATATCCATTTTATTTTTTTACATGAAATTCATGCAATGTAAAATTCACATGAATTTTTTCTAATGAAGTTTGTAGCAAATAATGAACTGCTAAGAAATAATGCATGATCCACAATTTTCTCTGTCAGGGCCTTGATGTTTTGGAGATTATGAGGAACATCCACGTGTTTGTCTCCAGATACATGTACAATCTAAACAACCAGGTAAATCTACTGGATTTCTCTAATCTGACAACTCTGTAAATCAACATCTCTGTAATCCGACAACATCTTAATCCAAAAACTTTCTAATTTGACAACTCTGTAATCCAACAACGTACTGTTTTATCCAACAGTTCTATAATGTGACTGGTATTTTTGAAATCCAATATTTCTTAAATACAGCCTTATCCAATTGTCATCATGTGCAAATGTTGTCAAAACGGATATTTCATTCTTTTTCTAGCATGTTCCAATATTTATTTATATTTAGACTTTGACGGGAGTGTAATTAAACACTGGTTTAATACAACTCTTTGTTAATCCTAAATCTCGTGAACCTGTCACAATTTCACTACTATAAAAGTTGTATTAAAACATACTTGTAGGCTATAGTAATAATAATGTTACTCCAGTGGCATATTTTGAATACACGTAGTGTATATATGTAGTACATGTATTTGACATAATAATATTTCTACCATAATTACATTTGATAACATCTTTATATTACATTTCAGATTTTTGTTGAGCGATCCAGCAACAACAAGCACCTCAACACAATCAACATTCGACACATCGCCAACTCCATCCGGACTCACGGCACGGGCATCATGAACACCACGGTAGGCTCACCGTATTACAACTACATGTGGAGGTCATTTATCTGTGTTTGTTTCTCATCTAACTGACACCTGCTAGATTATAAGTCATTGCCTTTATCCTAAATTGCAGGTGAATTTCACTTACCAATTTCTGCGGAAGAAGTTCTATATTTTCTCACAGTTTCTCTATGATGAACATATCAAGTCCAAGTTAATCAAGGCAAGTTTTGAATTTTTCTTGCATACTGTGTAATGTGTTTTATGACATTTGTTTTACAAATTTTTTTGACTGGAAGTAATTGTATTCTATGGTTTTACTGATATTTCTTGATATCAGTTTTTGTAGATTTTGTCACATTTGTTTTAAGGTAGCTCCATACTCGTAAAATTCTCTGAGGAAAGTTGAAAAACTGAACTGATTTCGACTTAATAGACTTAAATGTCATCAATTGTTAGAAAAAATATACAGGTCATCACACTTTTTGAGATGCCAGATAAACATAAACTAAAGCATATTTTAGCATTAGAAAAATGTATTTTTTTTTTGTTAAAAGTAAAATCTTGTAGGCAGAAATTTGTTTTTCTTCTTTAATTTTAATGTCAACTTTATCAGAAAACTAAAATTACAAAATTATTTTAAAACTAATCGTTGGAATAAGAAAAACTATAGCATTTAGACATACAACTGAGAGAAAAGTCAGAAAAAGAGTTAATTTATTTCCCCTTTGCATAGATAAAATATATAAAAATTTGGAAATTTAGTATAAAATTAAGTGCGAAAATATCTTGAACCTACCAATAATTCTAATTACATCCATGTGACTATATTCACATAAAATAAATAAAGCTATCTTGCACAATTTTTAAAGATTTCAAAGTTTTACAAAAAAGTGTGACGTCACAGAACACTGGATCTACTTTAATAGACAAAAGGGTTCAATTATAAAACACCTTTTGTACTTTGATTTATATGTCTACTAGGTATATTTATATAATATTGATTCACTACAGGATAGATAAATTCCTAGAAAATGAAATTCATTTTCATATTGTTTCATCTTTTCTTCAGGATTGGAAATTCTTCAGAGAAAATCATATGCAGACTGATCAAAAGGTAGGTTTGCTTATTGTGGGATATTTATGCCCCGAAGAAGGGAGGGCATATTGCTTTGCTGCTGTCTGTTGGTCGGTCGGTCCACCAACATTTTCTTTGCAGAGGATGAACATATTGAAATGAAATTTGGTATACAGGTTTATCATGATAATATCTAGGTCAAGTGCAATATTGGGTACGATCGACAAATTTTCGACAGAGTTATGGCCCTTGGACGTAGACAAATTCCAGTTATTTTCAGTTTCCGCTCATTTTCCTCGCAGAGGATGAACATATTGAAATGAAATTTGGTATTCAGGTTTATCATGATAATATCTAGGTCAAGCAAGATATTGGGTACGATCAAGCAATTTTCGACAGAGTTATAGCCCTTGGACGTAGAAAAATTCTTGTTATTTGCAGTTTCCACTCATTTTCTTCGCAGAGGATGAACATATTGGAATGAAATTTGGTATACTGTGGAATCATTTAAATTTGTTGGGGTCAATTTTCGTGGATTATGACTTTTTTGCTCATTCGTTGGGATGTTATTTCGTGGATGCGTCTATTACTGTTTCAGCAACAAAGATAACACTTTCTCAAATTGTTTTCATCGAGGATTTAAATTCATGGGGGAGGGCTACCCATGAATACCACGAAAATTTAGCCACCACGAATTCTAATGATTCCACAGTACAGGTTTATTATGATAATATCTAGGTTAAGTTCGATATTGGGTATGATAGAGCAATTTTCGACAGAGTTGTACCCCTTTGACTTAAAAAAATTCCAGTTATTTGCAGTTTACGTTTATTGCCTTTGTGGATGTTTCCAAGGGAGGGGGGCATAAGTGTTTTACAAACTTCTCTTGTTTCTGTTATGGAGTCTTAGAATAAGTGATGGTAACTAAGGACCAAGTTACAATGTCATGCAATGTAAAGTAGAATCTAAACATTTCAAGTCAGATGATAATACCTGCAAACAATTGAAATACATGTTAACAAAAAACTTTATCTTTTCCCTTTCAGTATCCTGTGGAAAGAGCAGACAAATTCAACAAAAACATCAAGAACCTGGGTCTCACTCCAGATGGAGATAGTTATCTGGATCAGTTCCGGACTCTCATCTCACAGATAGGTAAGGAATCACCTGGATTGGTTTTAAAATGTCATACTATACTGAAGAAGTGTAATCTGGATCATGAACTGTTGTGAGATGCAACTAAGGTTTTCTCTGGATCAAATTTTCTCCAGAGATCAATGAGATATAGATAGGTAAGAAGACAGTGTACAGTAATCTCAACATAGAGGTTTCAGGTATATATACTTTGTAATACGTGTTTTGATGTAATGTCAAATAAATCTTGACAGAAAAAATTGTTTAATTAAATATAAAGCCTCTCAAGTACAGTATATTATTTCATAAACATTTCAATAATCACATCATCAAATAAAATTTGGATTTGAATATTTCTGACAAATCTCAGTATGAAAGGAGCCCAATATGACTTTTATGATAATTTGAAGTACATAATTTATTTCAGGAAATGCAATGGGATACATCCGTATGATACGGTCTGGAGGTCTCCATTGTTGTAGCAATGCTATCCGGTTCATTCCGGACATCGAGGACATTGTGAGCTTCGAGGAGCTGTGTAAGGAGGAGAACTTGTCCTCAGAGTGTCAGGCTGCCGCCAAGTGAGTGTAGTGTACTCTCTATTTATGTGTATGAATATATACTGTAAAAATGGATATTTTCATGTAGGGGAAATTTACACTAGTTATGTGGCATGCTTAAAATACCCCTGTGAATATGGTAAAAAAAATAAAAACTTCAGTGTGGTAAATCATGCATCTGTGTATTTAATACCCACACATAAAGTTAAACTATAGAAATTCTGTACTTGACCACCAACATAAATAACCCCTTTAACAGTAAGTGTGTGTTGTGTTCCATCTCTGCATGAGTATACAAGTGAGTTTTAGATCTAGTACATGACTCTATAGGGGATACTCTCAATCATCTTATCTTAAGAAAGACAATCATTATTAACAACGTCTTTAAAATATTTGAGCGAAAATTGTCAACCATGATTTTAAATCCCTTTCAAGTCTTCTCTACTCTGTTTTACATTTATGTCTCCTTCTGGACAAGGGTACAAGGTCTAGGTATAGATAATGTTATGTGGAAATACACATAAAAACACATTTACTTTCAGTGTTTAATGTTTTATTTTGATGATTTGATTCTTGTGGAACAGTAATGGCACATTCCGCACATATTTTCAGAAACCTTGACAATGTGGTTGGCAATTTAGCTAGAAACTTTGCAGAGGGCACAGAGTATTTCAAAGTAAGTAAATGTTATTTGCTATTTGATTCATTTTTCTCTCCCAATCTATATGTTATATAGTGTCCATATTGTATCTTCAGGAAAACACATCTTTATCAAGAAGTATGAAACCATTTCTATGTTACGGATGCTGGTTGATGTCTTTGCCCCAGAATTCAGAAATCCCAAAAATATGCACCTGAGGAACTTCTTTGTAATTCTTCCTCCACTGGTAAGAGAGTGAATACCAAGGAAAACAACTCTTTCTAAATATAGCACCTAGTTCATCTTTATAACAAAGTTTGTTCTTTTTAGACTGTAAATTACATTGAACATTCCATAAGTTGTAAAGAGAAAATGAGCAGAAGAAACAAAGTGGGAGCAGCCTTCACTGACGATGGCTTTGCTATGGGTGAGGATAAAGTCGGTCATGCATAGAACCTTGTATACATATACCGACTATGTTTTACATACCAGGGTATATTAATTTGATATCTTAGTTTACAAACAAATGCATATTTACTTGTAGGAGTGGCCTACATCTTGAAGCTGTTAGACCAATATCATGAGTTTGACTCTCTTCACTGGTTCCAGTCAGTCAAAGACAAATACAGGATAGAAAAGGTTGGTCAAAAGGGAGAGAACTCTGTTTGTTTGTTTTTTGTATTTTTTAACAAATTGAATTTGTAATGTTTAAGTAAGATTTTTTTGCTTTATTGATATATGGTGTTAATTTTTTCTTAATGTTATTTTAGTGATATATTATACAGTACTTTAATATCCCAGTAGATATAATTTTTAATTACATGTACCGGGTATAATACATTATGTTTAGATTATGACACTACATGTACCATCAGTTAGAACAAGTTCAAACTTTTCATGTCTTTTTTAGGAGAAGCAGAGACAGGCTATGGCCAACAGGGCGGATGAGAAATCCCAACAGACCATGACCCTGACAGTGAAGAGGCTAGACCAATACCAGCAGGTGGGCCCAGTTATCTCCCTTCTATTTCCCAGTTGCTACGGGCATAGTAGTTATCTCCCTTCTTCCAGTTACAACAGACCTAGTAATTATCTCCCTTCTCCCTGTTGCACCAGGCATAGTAGCTACCTCCCTTCTATTTCCCCAGTTACCACAGGCATAGTAAATTGACCTGGAGTCTATATTTTCAAATACTTGTTCCCATTCGTTCTTTATGTAATTTATTTTTTGTTTGTGCATGTGTTAGGCAATGTTATTGCAGTTATTTGAACTGTATTAAAAAAGAGCTACCTGGTGTGAAGGAATTAGCTCTCGTTTATCTTTATTTTGAAATTACCAGAGTTGTTTATGGGGTCATAATTTCAAGGGGTCACTTGTATTAATATTGAATCAAGATTAATGTTTTTTATATTCGTTGAGATGCAGATTCCAAGATGTGGGGTACCCACCAAAATTTCATCATAATTTTGAAAAAAAAAATGCTATCTTGATGATGAAATAAGAACACACTTTCATTTCAAGGAATATGACCTGCTCAACTATTCCCTCAGCAGTGCCAGGATTTTCTTCCGTGCTGATAAAACTGCCGCAGAAGAGAATGAGGAGAAAAAAGGTATCTAATTGTTTTACACATATTATTATTTTTTATTACAGTAAAACACATTAATAGCCAAGTGCCAAGCTGAAGAAAAACACTTAAAGTTTGCTTTAAAGTGATTAAAAAAAGTATCTTATTTTGTTACAATACTACATCTGATGACGAGGAGAATGAAAGTGAAATCACCCTACGCATAATTCATTAGTATATTACCTATGAACGTTTTACTGCCTAATGCCCAAATTCTATGGATAATAATTGAAGCAGATTTGGCCTAATCCTATATAAATACACACTGTTCCATACATACATAAATCATTGAAAAAGTTTTGGGCATACATTTGTAATATTTCTCAATTTTAAAATCTTATGGCTTTTCATAAGCTGATGGAGAGCCGAGTACCAGCTCAGATCCTGCTCAGGCCACCAGCCAAACTACAACAACTCCAGCAGGTATGTAGAAAATAAACTGTGGCATTGTTTGTTATGAAGTGAATTGTAACTAATTAAGGACAGGTGTTATTTTTGTGTTCATGTAGAACAATATCTCATTAACATTGCCTTGAGTTAATTCATGTTACAGTTATTAAGGTGGTTTGGGACATCTGTCAATAATAATGAGGTTTAAAGTACATTTTAATTAGAATACATGTATTTTCACTGGTTAAGAATTTTTAAATTTTACAATATTTAACCAAAAAAAGCATAGCTTTTAAAAACACTTTGAGAGGTAAAAAAAATTGTAAAAACCGTCAGCAGGATTTAAAGTTGTTAGGTGACAGTATTGAGTAAGAAACTACTTATAAAAATACACTTCATTTTATTGTTTATTTCGATAAACTATTTGTCACAACATGGAGGTGTCCCATACCACTTTTATATGATGTTATTCCTTACTTGTACAATAAGCACTGTACTTTGTGTAAGACAATGTTTCTAATGTATTGTTTTGTTGGATATAAAGCAACATGAAAGGATAGGAAGGTAGGACTATGCATGGCATTATGTATGGATGCTACATGATGTAGTTATAATTAAAGTAGACGCATGTACTGAGGTTTACTGAGGTCCATAGCATTTCTTCTTTAGAAATTAGATTTCTCACAAAAACAGAGATTTAGTCTTGCATGCATATGAATGCATTTCACTCTAATTTTGCTTAGTATTTTTATTTAGTATTAATACTTTTCTTTTTTTATCTTTGCTTGTGATGTATAACTTATGCTAAACATGTACACTATATGAACATGTGTATGTGTATAACTTGTTATGGATGTAATGTTCCTCTTCTTGTTAACTGTTGCATCTAACATTTTATTTCAAACACCGGTGAATTGATGCTTTATCTCTGAAGTTTAGAGGCTTTTCTTATCTTTTAAAAAAAAGTAATACCAACTGGAGTTTGTATTTTATTGTCATAGATTCACATATTAGGTTCACAGAGAATAAACATCTATAACTTGCCTTGATTATTGCATTTACATGTTTTATAAAGATTGTTTTAAATCTCCTTAGTTTATTTGTATGCCTTTGATGATAGAGATACTGTAATACTACTCCTATTATATCTATACTGATTTCACCTACATATACAGAGCATACAACCTATCGACTCTTAAATAGGCTCTTGGATATCAATTTATTTCCTAAGCTTATAAAACAGTTTGAATTTCATTTTCTAATTTTATAATTAATATTCCTTGGTTTGAAAGTTAAAATGGAAAATCAAATTAGCCCCCCCCCCCCCAAAAAAAAAGTACAGTACCCGTAACTATCAACCAAATCAGTTACAATTTCTTCTAATACTGTGGAATCATTAATATTCGTGGTGGCTCAATTTTCGTGGTATTCGTGGGTAGTCCTCTCCCACAAATTTAAATCCTCAATGAAAACAATTTTAGAAAGTGCTATCTTTGTTACTAAAACAGTAACCGACACATCCACGAAATAACATTCCCTAAAAATTTAAAAACGAAATCTATTCATATGTAAGTTGTGTCAAAAAGAGGAACTTACCAAAGTTTATTTCTGGATATTAATGCATTGTTTTATCAGTCTGTTGTATCAGTGTTCTTAATTTAATGATGTTGTTTATTTTTCAGATTCCAGTGTCTCACCTCCTCCAGCTGCACCGGCGGCTCCTGCTGCCCCACCCCCTCCGGCCCCAGCCCCACCCCCACCACCAGGTGGTGCTCCCCCTCCTCCTCCTCCTCCTCCCCCTCCTCCACCCCCACTTCCGCCCCCGCCCCCTCCAATGTGAGCAACAGTGGGATGGACTCAGTACTCCAAAACCCAGTGTCCACATACAATATAGATAAAAGGACTTTTGTGCAATTTTGTGAAATCAGACACATGCAGGACATAAACCTTACATGTATATATTTTTTGAAGAACTCTAAAGGAAATTTGAATTGCAAATTGTGAAGTCTACTTTAATGAGAATACTGATTTGGACATGATTAGAATTTATTATTGATTCACATTATGGCTTTGCTTGAAGTTTGAAATTGTGCTATATTGATTCTATTTTTGTAGCTATGAAATGAGAATAAGCTTATAAGTGCCAAACAGAGATTATGAACAATATTGATGTATATAATAGGAAATAAAATATGCAATCTTATCTCGTATTTATTTTGTTTTGTCTGATAAATGGCAATGAATTAAAAAACTCAACATGAACTTTACATGTATATTATAAAAAATCTCAGCAGTACTTTCGTGCATGAATTGGTTTAATTTAAAAATTCATACCGGTAATTTGCTGTCTATAGTGCAATGATGATTAATCAGAAAAGTAAGAAACTAATGGTTAATATCGTTTTCTGACCATTTGGGATCCGGTCACTCGGCCTAAATTTTTATCAACGATATCTTAGTAACTATTCATCGGAGATGCTTGAAATTATAACACATTATTTGTTTTGGCATATCATATCATAAGATTTATTTTTGTACTAATCGTACGGCAACTTCCTGTTAAATTACGACTTTTGTTTATTTTAGCCTAATTTTTTAAAATATTGACTTTCCTTATTTTTGCATCTTCACATCAGAGCGGGGATATTACTAGTAAGAATTGGCTCACAGCTATAATGTTGCTTGATCATTTTCCAACATTTATCTCGTCAGAAATCGTTGGAGAAATTAAAGAACTTGTTTAAAACATAGCGTGAACGGAGGACCCCCTAAAATCTAAGATGGCGCGTGTCGTCCCTTTACTTTTTAAATGTACATTGAATATGCTTTTTTAAAATGACTGAAACTGTGATTTTCACGAAATGTTTTTCAATGCAATACACACTGACAGAAATACACTTAAGATTACTAATAATTTTTAATCAGATTTCTGTCAAAAGATTTCTCAGCGACTTTTAATCGCAGGTGCTTGAAATTTTAAGACACTCTTTGCCAAGGTATGCCATATTGTAAGGGCATATTTTTGTATCAATCGAATGTCAACTTCCTGTTGAATGACGACTTGGTTGATTTTAAGTCTAAATTTTCAAAAACAATTTTGTCAAATATTTCTCAGCAACAATTTATCGCATATGTTTGAAATTTAAACACACGTTTTGCTTAGGCATGTCATGTCATTTCTCAGCAACTATTTATCGCATGATATTATTATAAATTTTAGCACACTTTTTATATAAATCAATAAATTTATAAGGCCGATTAATCAAGATAATCTTGATCAAACAGCACAATTCTTCAAATTCAACTTTAATTTCAATTAGACTGCGGTAAATGCTATCCAAATAAAATTCATATACATGTAAATCAAAACATTATGAATAAAAGCATCGATTAAAGTTAGTCAAAATTAAAGATTTAAATTATTTTATAATTTTTTTTGGGGGGGGGGGGATAGTTTATAGACAGCACGAGCTTATTAAAGAAAATCATTTAATATTAACTCAACAATTATTCTTCTCAACAACAGGTAGTGAAAAAAAATATATGATGCTGGTAATTTATATATAATTTGATGGGGAGTTACATGTACATGTTACTCTAATAATTAAGTGCGTGGCAAAGAGGCGACAATAGTGACGGCACTTTCTTCAATAACCTGATAATAACACCAAATACAGAGAGAATTACGCTAAATCTTGTGAAAAGGGCTACTGGCCTTGCAGAAAAATTGAATACAGCGCAGGGTTTTTTGTGCTTTTTTGGGGTATATTTCGCCCTTTTCGCCACCCATACAGGCCACACCTCCTACCCCCCCCCCCCCCACGTGCCAGGGACACCCATTGTCCACTGAACAATTGGGATTTATCAAATTTACATATTTAATTCAATAAGTAGGCATCTGATCCCCGCCGCCGGACATTTTTGTTGATCCGTGCTAAAGAATAAAACTAATTAATCCATTCTATTAGCATAAACATTAGAAGTTCTGATCACTGCTGATTTAATCTTATACTCTTGAACTTAATCAAATTAAATAATAATATATCTGATATTATATAATTAGTACCAATATCACAACGAGACACCCTGCGTTAAAAATTAAATATTATATGTAATATTAAGGGTGTTGTTTACTCAGGGTTTGAGTTCTCAAATTCGGATTGTTATAAAATTCAATTTAATGAGTAAAATTTGTTCTAAACACAAAAAGTATTTATGAAATGAATTATTATTGACAAAACAATCGATATTTTTACTATATTATGAAATTAGGCTCAAACAAAAATAGACTTTTAGCAAAACAGAGGAAATTCGGACTAAATTTTGCAGATTTTGTTTTCCACTAATTTTTTTTGGTAGTACTCTTATATTGAAAGTTAAGATTTTATATTTTAGTATATATAATTTTGCATATTTTCTGTTAGTTTTAACCTGACTTATTCATTAAAATAATCTTTGACACGACTTTCACGAATATTGAAAAATGCTTAAAAACGATAAAAGACACCATATCTCAAAATTTTGATCATTGACCTCATAGAGATTTTATGCCAACAGAATAAGGTCAATATAAGTAGTTCAATACTATAAATGTTTTTGTATTATCATCATTCAATTTTTTGTAAAATCAGATCAATAATGGGTATGAATTTTAAAACTAATAGAGGAAATTCGGACTAGAATATTTTTAAAAATTGTTGCTAAAATCTTCATGCATTGTATCTTTTTAGTGCCACTACCATTCATAAACTGTATTTTATTTTTTAAAGTCTTTTATTATTTGTATTATTCAAACAATTAAGAAAATCTCAATCGTAGTGTAAAATTTTACGGGATTTTTCTTGATTTTTCAAAAAATATTCAATGACCATTAACTCAAAAAGTAGGTCATTGACCTACTTTTCTGAAAGTGAGAAACAACACTACAATCAAAGGTCTATAAAATACAATAGATGGTTTTTCATTATCATCAGTGGATTTTTTTTTCATTCTGAGTAAACGTCATCCTTAAAATACACTTTGATTGTATTTCAACGTAGGAGGTCAGGAGATCTAAACTTGGTTACCCGTGCACGACCAGGAAGTAAATTACACAAGTCTCGTATTCTCTCATTCTATTCATATAGGGGGTTATTCACGCGATAATGGCTGCATGGCATATCCTATAAAAGCCTAAAGGTCACATTGATACATACGGTAAGTTATAATAATTGTTTCTATTGCATGATGATGAGGAAGCTGACATATTCCAGTAATATTGGGTTTAAGATTATTAAATCGATCAACAATAGATTATTTTTATAATTGTACTGAACCGAAAGTAGCTATATGGTGGCCATGTTTTGAAATAGGGAGATACGAATTCTCTCCAAAAAATGTATACTTTAAACACACCTGGGTCACAATTAGATGAGACTCACGCTGTTTTATTGTAAGTCCACAATTGATTTTTTAAAGGCAGTCTATTATGCGCGGATGTTCGAATTCAGGGGAAGTGGGTGGTCTGGACCCCCCCCCCCCCCCTTTTCCTCTTAAAATATTGAAATTAGTATGAATTTATATTTCAAGGTCGTAAATTAATTAAAGAACCGGTATTCGTAAGAGAACCCAGGATTTTGTTTAATGTATGTATTTATATATTATGTGCGTGGTGTGTGTGTGTGGTTGGGGGGGGGGGGTAGGTAGAAATGATGAACTCCTTGATAATATTGAGTAGCAAACTAAAGAAATAGCCTCCTCAGACTTAAAGAACTTTTCTCATTTCAGATGGCATTATCTGAATCCCAAATACCACCCGACGCCCAGCATTATTTGGTTTGTGGCACTGAAGACTGTGAGAGGAACTGCCAGTTTTACTGCAATGATTGTCACCAACAAATGTGTGAACAATGCAGAGATGAACATCAGAAGAATAAGAAAACCAAGAACCATGAAGTGGTCCCTTATAAACAACGCAAACGACCGCTTCCTGTGGAGAAATGCAAGATCCACCCCACAAGACACATAGAACTTCTCTGTGAGGAATGCCAAATTCCCATTTGTTCTAAATGCACAGGCACCAAAGAACATCGCGGCCATGCATTTACTGACCTAGAATTGGTCTTTGCTGAAAAATGTTCACATTGTCACATAGAAATTACCAAAATTCGAAGCTATTTTGAACCCACTTCTCAAGATTTAAAAAAGGAAATTGCTGGAGATGTCACAGAAATAAAGAAGATCATGGAGGGAATAAGATCATCCATAAAGACTGAAGCAGAGGCTGTGAAAAAGCGGGTGGACACAGTCACATCAGATAAAATAGAACAAGCCAACAAAATAGAACAGTCATTATTACAAACTTTAAATAGACAAAACCAAGAAATTGATTATTACATCAACTATCTCAATGATTTAATCAAAACATATTATGACTACCTATCTCCCTCAAACATAGAACAATTAACATTTGCCCTCAAATCAGAAAACTTGGTCATTCGACCGATACCAGACACATCCAAAACAGTTCCGCCGGTGTTTACTGCTGGTCAATACCGCAAGGAAGATGTCGCTAAATTACTGGGTAGAATAACTGTTCCCAACACCAAACCAGAGAACAGAAAAATAAAGCCCATGGAGACTGCCTCTACACAGATGAAACTTACAGAGAAACAGAGGAAACAAGACAGAGAGAAGTCTGACGTGAAACAAACACTGTCTCTGTCTTCCTCTGTCACCAAGGTCAGGGAGTACACAGTACCAGGTGTTGATTGTAGAGTATATCATATATCACTGGGTAAATCAGGAAGACTCTGGGTCAGTGATAGAAGGGGTAACCTTGTACAAACAGAGCTACAGGGGAATCAGCTTCAGAAGATGAAAACCAGTGGTAGATCTCAAGGCTACCACACAGTCACACAGGACGAGGATCTGATCTATACAGACAAAGTCAACAAAGTCATCAATAGGATAACACCGGGTAAAACAATTACTGAATTTATTAAAACAGGAGACTGGGAACCAATCAGTATACACTCCTCCCACATCAACGGGGACCTACTGGTGGGGATGAGGAAGGATGGAGAGCCCTCTAAAGTCACCAGGTACAACAAGACAGGGACAGAAATACAGAACATACAGAGAGACAACAAAGGACAGCCACTGTATAGTAACCCACACTACATCACAGAAAACATCAATGGTGATGTCTGTGTATCAGACTGGATCAAACATGCTGTAGTGGTGGTGGATAAATCAGGCCAACACAGGTTCTCCTACACAGGTCAGAGGTCAGGGTTTACTCCCTTTGGAATATGTACTGATGTACTCGGTCACATCCTGGTGTGTGATAGTATCAGTGAAACAGTACATCTTCTGGATCAGGACGGTCAGTTATTGTCTCTACTACTCACATCACAACAAGGGGTAGAGCATCCCCGTAGTGTGTGTGTGGATGATGAGAACAATCTCTGGGTGGGAAAACTCACCAACACAGTGACAGTGTACAAGTATCTACAGTGATTATTATATATCCATACATAAGTTAGGTACTGTGTGTATGTTGTGAGACAATGTAACAACAACACAGTGATAGTGTACAATTACTGGTACATTTGTATCTGCAGTGTACATAAAAGTACATTGATATATACATGTACATACATTATTCATGTAAACCTTTGTATCTTTGTTTGTAATATGAATTTCTTATCAGGTTAATTTCATTTCAGATGAGTTGACTATTAAGTATGCATGTATCAACAATATTTGTTTTGAAAGTATTTAGAAACCGCTAGCTTTAATTTTGTCGATGCATGTAGCTATTCAAAAAGCTTAAATTAATTATAAACAAAGCTTCTGTATCTATAGTCAGTATTACATGAGAGGATTTTCTGAATGATATCTATAAGCGTTGATTTCTAAAAAAAAAAAAGGAAACTCATCTTACATAGCACTATTACTACATAAACATTCTTTTTTCACTTTTCTCTTTAATCTTAAATTTCACATAATCTGCTTGAGAGAAAAAGTGGGGCATGACATTAGAAGTAATAATTTCATATTTCAAATTAAGATAGTTTTCTTGTACCACTTTTTTATATTGGTCGTAAACTATTGCAAGCAACGAATCCATCATTTTGCAGATTTGTTTTTTCCAGAGACTGGAAATAAAACAAAATAATGATGTTCTATATAAAACGCTTTTAAACTTCGAAAAATTCCCACATTTTAATCTTTATAGTCGAATGTTTGAAAAGAGAGAGAGAGAGAGAGAGAGAGAGAGAGAGAGAGAGAGAGAGAGAGAGATGAAGAGAGAGAGAGAGAGAGAGAGAGAGAGAGAGAGAGAGAGAGCTGCATGCATATCACTATATTGCGCACAAAAACGTGCGCTATATTTGGATTGATTAACATTATCTATACGCAATATCTTTGAAATCGTCCAGTCGAATATTATCAGACCTGCAGCTACAGAACTACAGCAGAGAGAGAGAGAGAGAGAGAGAGAGAGAGAGAGAGAGAGAGAGAGAGAGAGAGAGAGAGAGAAAGAGAGAGAGAGAGCATGTCAATACATATATCGCACGAGAGAGTACCTACAGCTGAAACCGGGAAAGGGGACAGTAGGCTTTATCTTTTGCAAGTCATTCTTCCGGTATGGTAAATTTTGTTTTGTATTTATAGATAATATATGGTTGTTTGTGATATCTGGGAGAATTAAAGGAATGTATTGAATTACGTATTATGTATTATTTTAAATCTAATAAAGGTAGTTACGTGTAGCTGGTACATTAGCTCCTTATAGTCAGCAAGAAAAAAAATCTTTCCTTTATATGATTGTGTGAATAATACTGTAGATATATTTGTAGGGAATATTGAAATCTTTGAAATAAAATGAATACATGTATTAAATATTAATTTAAAAGTGCATACACTGTTCATTACCCAATATCATGTTTTATGGTATTAACATGAACAGTGTATGTTTTACTAGCTTTTCTCTGCTTTCAAATTGATAAATCACTAATCATAGGCATAAACACAATACATTATACAATTGAGGTTTTGTACATGTTGAAAACGTGTAGAATAGTGTATGTTTTACTAGCTTTTCTCTGCTTTCAAATTGATAAATCACTAATCATAGGCATAAACACAATACATTATACAATTGAGGTTTTGTACATGTTGAAAAAGTGTAGAATAGGCTCAGTACAGCCAGATTTGTACTTGAGATTCATTGTGTTGTTTTCTGACCCCCAGGGTGGGCCAGGCCTGTGAATGATCTTTCTTCTACTGGTACCTAGTGATCCTTTCCAACTACCTGACGGACATGTTTGAGAACGTCACCGACCCAACAGGATACACGTAAGTTTAAATTATTTATTGATAATTAGGAGCTAGAAATAGATCATCAATGAATTGATTAAATATAGACTTTACATATTTGTGAAAAAGAGTTCTCGGCATATTACATGTAATATACTGTTGTGTTACAGTACATGTTTGGAGCTCTCAGGGACTGTTACAGGATGAACCTCTTTCATTCAGTCAACTGAATGACAACTGAAAGGTCTGGAAAGGTGACTGAATGGCATAGTTAGCACAATAATGGCTATTTTAGATATTCATTTCATATCCCCAAACTAAAAAAATTCGCTTATTTGACATTTATACAGTTTATTTATCATTAAAACTTTCATTATCAGAAAATTTCCTGTTGATTTCAGTGACTTTTTCCAGGTGTGTTATTCTACCTTAAATCTACTGATTAAGTAATTTTTGAAAGTAGAATTTCCAGAGGAAATACTGTGGAATCATTAGATTTTGTTGGGACCAATTTTCTTGGATTGTGGGTTTTTTGAGTATTCATGGGGATGTAATTTCATGGATGTGTTGGTTTTCTGTCTCAGTAGGAGATCTAAATCTTTTTAAAACTAGTTTCGTCGAGGATGTTAATTTGTGGGTAAGGGCTACCCACAAATACCCTGAAAATTGAGCCACCACAAATTCTAATGATTCTGCAGTATTTAAGGATTTAGAAATCATTCTTTGAGTATTATGAGGTGATAATTTCGGTCGGGGCGTGATCAAATCTATCATAAAGCCCTTCGGGCTTTATTGGATTTGATCACGCCATGACCGAAATTATCACCTCATAAAATTCAAAGAATGATTTCTTATTACTTAAAATTATATAATTTTAAGCCATTGTATTAATAAAAATTTAAATATAAATAAGCAAACCCCGCTGGTGCCTCAATTATACGTCATTTGAAGCTATGGGTTTTATAGTACAAAATCAGTACCTAGTGTTATCACAGGCAAAGACAATGGAAAAGGTAAATATTTGTTAATGAAGACATAGGTGAAAACAGTTGATTGAGTCAAGTGTTAAGTAGTAGAAACAAACGGTGTTGCTTATTTGAACAGTGTACAGATTTTTCTTAAAGAAATATCTTGTTGACTGGTGATCAATATGCAAATCAATTTTTTTTCTTAAGAATTTATTTTGTTTAATGTAAATTATCTCTCCACTCAGGTTTGTAAGTTTTTGATAGAAATTTATTTGCTGCATTTTTATCCACACAGTAGTTCATTTTTGATAACAGTAATTCATTTGACTCTTTTTTTTTTTACACAGAACCTGTTGAGTCCCCTGTTTTAGGCCATTGAGACGGACCTCCGACTACAGATCCACACCCACCTCCAGCTCGACGACAGGAATCCGTTCAAGGTCGGCATGAGGGATCTCTCCCACCTGCTTAGAGTCCGACCAATCAGATTGTTAGACAGACTGATCAACATCAAAGGTAAATATGATTTAATAAAAATAGTTTTGATTGGTGGAAATTTCTGGCCACCTTTTTAGCCCTGTCCATAAATAGGAGGAATGCAATTGTCATTCTACAAGTTAATTGTTAAAAAAAAAAGCGTAATTGAGAAATTATTATATTGATTGCAATTTAATTAAGGAAAAAAACTAACTTACTTAAAGTGTTAAGTTAAATGGTATTGAGTGTAAAATGGACTTTTACTATCTTTTATAACCCTTTTGTTGGATGGATAAAAGTTTTTCAATGCTATTTATATTCAAACAACATAAAGAGATTTAAATGTTAATATGCCTTTCGTTTTGAAGCCTATGTGGAGCATTACCTGAACAAGACATTCTACAACCTGACCACTGGGGCTCTACACGACTGGAAGACGTACGGCGAGATGAAGAACATGGCACAACAGAAGTACTGTCTGAGTCTATCGAGTCCCACCTACCCAGTCAGACACTAGAACAGGTAAGAACTAGTCCCACCTACCTAGTCAGACACTAGAACAGGTACATACAAGTCCCACCTAACTAGTTGACACTAGAACAGGTAAGTACTAGTCCCACCTACCCAGTCAGACACTTGAACAGGTGCTGGTTTACATTAGGTTGAATATCAAATTGAAAAAAATGCTGTTGTTTTGGCTCCATTTAGAAGTTATTACTTGGACAATTGTACATCACTTGATATCCTTTTTATTTTTTTACATGAAGTTCATGCAATGTAAAATTCACACGAAATTTTTCTAATGAAGTTTGTTGCAGATAATGCATTCCTAAGAAATAATGCATGATCCACAATTTTCTCTGTCAGGGCCTTGATGTTTTGGAGATTATGAGGAACATCCACGTGTTTGTCTCCAGATACATGTACAATCTAAACAACCAGGTAAATCTACTGGATTTTTCTAATCCGACAACTCTGCAATCCAACATCTCTGTAATCCGACAACATCTTAATCCAAAAACTTTCTAATTTGACAACTCTGTAATCCAACAACTGTACTGTTTCATCCAACAGTTGTATAATGTGACTGGTATTTTTGAAATCCAACATTTTTGAAATACATCCTTATCCAACTGTCATCATGTGCAAATGTTGTCAAAAATGGATAATTCATTCTGTTTCTAGTATGTTCCAATATTTGTCGGATTTTGATGGGAGTGTAATCCAACACTGGTTTAATACAACTCTTTGTAAATCCAGAATCTCTTGAACACGTCACAGTTTTACCCATTATAAAAGTTGTATTATAACATACTTGTAGGCTATAGTAATTATAATGTTACTTCAGTGATATATTTTGAACTCACCTGTAGTAATTTTAAATACATGTACAAAGGTAGTCCATGTGTATCATCAATATTTCTACCATAGTTACATTTTATAACATCTTTATATTACATTTCAGATTTTTGTGGAGCGATCCAGCAACAACAAGCACCTCAACACAATCAACATCCGACACATCGTCAACTCCATGAGTCCATTTACAGGGCCATACAGACTATTAAATATAGACTTAGTACTGATGGAAAAAACAGCTATTCAGTTTTTTTCAGAAGAAGGATTATATGCATGAAACTGTGGACAAAATGCTTTGCAAAAATATGTACAGTTCTAACAAGGAATATAAAGCTGATCTAGATAAGAAAAAGGATGAAAAGCTATTGAAACAGAGACAGATATTCGTGTTAAAAATAATCAATCTAAGAGAAAGGCAAAAGAATTGATTGTACATGCAGCCAAACAAGCAAGACTGGGACATTGACGGAACGTTAAAAAAAAAGAACTTCAGTGTTTTTTGTTGTAATTTATTTCTGCAAAGAAGGACTATAATTAGACATTTTCATGTTGATTTTATCCATTTAAAATTAAATTTGGTGCTTCTAAAATTCAGTTCTCCAGGTGTTTTAAATGATAAAATAGCCATTTTCTTCGGCCCTCTGGACCCCTTGATCAGGGGCGCTGCCCCTTGAAACCCCGCTGGGGGAGGACCCCCAGACACCCCTTCAGCTTTTTTTGTTTTTCTTTGGAATCATGTATGTGTATTACAACTACACATGGAGGTCATTTATCTGTGTTTATTTCTCATCTAACTGACACCTGCTAGATTATAAGTCATTGCCTTTATCCTAAATTGCAGGTTAATTTCACTTACCAATTTCTGCGGAAGAAGTTCTATATTTTCTCACAGTTTCTCTATGATGAACATATCAAATCCAAGTTAATCAAGGCAAGTTTTGAATTTTTCTTGCATTCTGTATAATGTGTTTTATGACATTTGTTTTACAAATTTTTTTGACTGGAAGTACCGTAATTGTATTATATGTTTTTATTGATATTTCTTGATATCAATTTTTGTAGATTTTGTCACATTTGTTTTAATAGACAAAAGGTTCCAATTATAAAACACCTTTTGTACTTTGATTTATATGTCTACTGGGTATATTTATATAATATTGATTCACTACAGTATAAATGAATTCCTAGAAAACGAAATTCATTTTCAAATTGTTTCATCTTTTCTTCAGAATTGGAAATTCTTCAGAGAAAATCATATGCAGACTGATCAAAAGGTAGGTTTGCTTATTGTTGGATATTTATGCCCCGAAGAAGGGAGGGCATATTGCTTTGCTGCTGTCTGTCGGTCGGTCGGTCAACCAACAGTTTCCGCTTATTTTCTTCGCAGAGGATGAACATATTGAAATGAAATTTGGTATACAGGTTTATCATAGTAATATCTAGGTCAAGTTCGATATTGGGTATGATTGAGCAATTTTCGACAGAGTTATGGCCCTTGGACATAGAAAAATTCTAGTTATTTGCAGTTTCCGCTCATTTTCTTCGCAGAGGATGAACATATTGGAATGAAATGTGGTATACAGGTTTATCATTATATTATCTAGGTCAAGTTTGATATTAGGTATGAAAGAGGAATTTTCGACAGAGTTATGGCCCTTGGACGTAGAAAAATTCCAGTTATTTGCAGTTTCCACTCATTTTCTTCGCAAAGGATGAACATATTGAAATGAAATTTGGTGTACAGGTTTATTATGATAATATCTAGGTCAAGTTCGATATTGGGTATGATAGAGCAATTTTCGACAGAGCTGTACCCCTTGGACTTAAAAAAATTCCAGTTATTTGCAGTTTACATTTATTGCCTTTGTGGGTGTTTCCAAGGGAGGGGGCATAAGTGTTTTACAAACTTCTCTTGTTTCTGTTATGGAGTCTTAGAATAAGTGATAGTAACTAAGGACCAAGTTACAATGTCATGCAATGTAATTAAAAGTAGAATCTAAACATTTCAAGTCAGATGATAATACCTGCAAACAATTGAAATTCATGTTAACAAAAAACTTTATCTTTTCCTTTTCAGTATCCTGTGGAAAGAGCAGACAAATTCAACAAAAACATCAAGAACCTGGGTCTCACTCCAGATGGAGATAGTTATCTGGATCAGTTCCGGACTCTCATCTCACAGATAGGTAAGGAATCACCTGGATTGGTTTTAAGATGTCATACTATACTGAAGAAGTGTAGTCTGGATCATGAACTGTTGTGAGATGTAACTAAGGTTTTCTCTGGATCAAATTTTCTCCAGAGATATTTGAGATATAGATAGGTAAGACAACAGTGTACAGTAATCTCACATAGAGGTTTCAGGTATATATACTTTGTAATGTGTTTTGATGTAATGTCCAATAAATCTTGACAGAAAATAATGTTGCATGTAATATAACGCCTCTCAAGTATATTATTTCATAAACATTTCAATAATCAGATCATCAAATAAAATTTGGATTTGAATATTTCTGACAAATCTCAGTATGAAAGGAGCCCAATATGACTTTTATGATAATTTGAAGTACATAATTTATTTCAGGAAATGCAATGGGATACATCCGTATGATCCGGTCTGGAGGTCTCCACTGTTGTAACAATGCTATCCGGTTCATTCCGGACATCGAGGACATTGTGAGCTTCGAGGAGCTGTGTAAGGAGGAGAACTTGTCCTCAGAGTGTCAGGCTGCCGCCAAGTGAGTGTAGTGTACTCTCTATTTATGTGTATGAATATATACTGTAAAAATGGATATTTTCATGTAGGGGAAATTTACACTAGTTATGTGGCATGCTTAAAATACCCCTGTGCATATGGTAAAAAAAATAAAAACTTCAGTGTGGTAAATCATGCATCTGTGTATTTAACGAGGCCGAGTACAGAACGAGTACGCACGCTTTCGCGCAGCGTTTCATTTGTATTGTGACGTCATCTTTTTGCTTTGTTGATGCCATGGCGTGATAGTTTCAACTGCAGATATTCAGCGAAATTTGTTGAAAATAGCTCGTTTGATGTGTAAAATTGATATTATATAGTGGAATAAACATAAATGTCTCGAAGTATAAGCTATATTTGGGCTCGGGTCGAAACGTGAAGAAGGTTCAGCAAGCCTAACCCTCTGTCACGTTTTCTTAACCCGCCTAAATATCGCTTAATTCATTTATTTAAGTATGTATTTTATATTAATTACCCTTAATATGTGATGTTATATATTTATTTATTACTTAAATATGTCGTAATGTTTTAATAACACAATAAAGATCACAATTTCCGTCTTTGTCAAATAAAAAATAGCCATTATCTGACAAACTTGGAAATTGGGCGTACAAAAAATAACTTTGATAAGACCCCTGGAACAAACCAGGAGGTAAAAGGGTTTTTTTATTTGACAATTTGATGCCTTTTAGCAATAACTTTAATATGTAGAACAAAAAAAGAAATCCCTAGGGCAGAAGTTTAAAAAATGTGCAATTTTGGTACATTTCAAGCAAAATCCCATAGGGACCTATGTTAGAAATTAACAAACTTTGAGATGACCCCTTAAACAAACGGTGTGGTAAATGTCTTATTTTTTAATCTTAAAATAATAATTATATCACTAGAAATTCTTGTAAAAAATTTCATTCAAAAATCTAGGGCAGAAAAAATTAGACCCGGCCTCGTTAATACCCACACATATTGTTAAACTATAGAAATTGTGTACCTGACCACCAACATAAATAACCCCTTTAACAGTAAGTGTGTGTTGTGTTCCATCTCTGCATGAGTATACAAATGAGTTTTAGATGTAGTACATGACTCTATAGGGGATACTCTCAATCATCTTATCTTAAGAAAGACAATCATTATTAACAACGTCTTTAAAATATTTGAGCGAAAATTGTCAACCATGATTTTAAATCCCTTTCAAGTCTTCTCTACTCTGTTTTACATTTATGTCTCCTTCTGGACAAGGGTACAAGGTCTAGGTATAGATAATGTTATGTGGAAATACACATAAAAACACATTTACTTTCAGTGTTTAATGTTTTATTTTGATGATTTGATTCTTGTGGAACAGTAATGGCACATTCCGCACATATTTTCAGAAACCTTGACAATGTGGTTGGCAATTTAGCTAGAAACTTTGCAGAGGGCACAGAGTATTTCAAAGTAAGTAAATGTTATTTGCTATTTGATTCATTTTTCTCTCCCAATCTATATGTTATATAGTGTCCATAGTGTATCTTCAGGAAAACACATCTTTATCAAGATGTATGAAACCATTTCTATGTTACAGATGCTGGTTAATGTCTTTGCCCCAGAATTCAGAAATCCCAAAAATATGCACCTGAGGAACTTCTTTGTAATTCTTCCTCCACTGGTAAGAGAGTGAATACCAAGGAAAACAACTCTTTTTAAATATAGCAGCTAGTTCATCTTTATAACAAAGTTTGTTCTTTTTAGACTGTAAATTACATTGAACATTCCATAAGTTGTAAAGAGAAAATGAGCAGAAGAAACAAAGTGGGAGCAGCCTTCACTGACGATGGCTTTGCTATGGGTGAGGATAAAGTCGGTCATGTATAGAACCTTGTATACATATACCGACTATGTTTTACATACCAGGGTATATTAATTTGATATCTTAGTTTACAAACAAATGCATATTTACTTGTAGGAGTGGCCTACATCTTGAAGCTGATAGACCAATATCATGAGTTTGACTCTCTTCACTGGTTCCAGTCAGTCAAAGACAAATACAGGATAGAAAAGGTTGGTCAAAGGGAGAGAACTCTGTTTGTTTTTTGTATTTTTTAACAAATTGAATTTTCCGAATTCTCCGTAATGTTTAAGTAAGATTTGTTTGCTTTATTGATATATGGTGTTAATTTTTTCTTAATGTTATTTTAGTGATATATTATACAGTACTTTAATATCCCAGTAGATATAATTTTTAATTACATGTACCGGGTATAATACATTATGTTTAGATTATGACACTACATGTACCATCAGCTAGAACAAGTTCAAACTTTTCATGTCTTTTTTAGGAGAAGCAGAGACATGCTATGGCCAACAGGGCGGATGAGAAATCCCAACAGACCATGACCCTGACAGTGAAGAGGCTAGACCAATACCAGCAGGTGGGCGCAGTTATCTCCCTTCTATTTCCCAATTACTACGGGCATAGTAGTTATCTCCCTTCTTCCAATTACAACAGACCTAATAATTATCTCCCTTCTCCATGTTACAACAGGCATAGTAGCTACTTCCCTTCTATTTCCCCAGTTACCACAGGCATAGTAAATTGACTTGGAGTCTATATTTTCAAATACTTGTTCACATTCATTCTTTATGTAATTTATTTTCTGTTTGTGCATGTGTTAGGCAATGTTATTGCAGTTATTTGAACTGTATTAAAAAAGAGCTACCTGGTATGAAGGAATTAGCTCTCGTTTATCTTTATTTTGAAATTACCAGAGTTGTTTATGGGGTCATATTTTAAGGGGTCACTTGTACATGTATTAATATTGAATCAAGATTAATGTTTTTTATATTCGTTGAGATGCAGATTTCAAGATGTGGGGTACCCACCAAAATTTTATCATAATTTTGAAAAAAAATGCTATCTTGATGATGAAATAAGAACACACTTTCATTTCTAGGAATATGACCTGCTCAACTATTCCCTCAGCAGTGCCAGGATTTTCTTCCGTGCTGATAAAACTGCCGCAGAAGAGAACGAGGAGAAAAAAGGTACCAAATTGTTTTACACATATTATTATTTCTTATTACAGTAAAACACACTTATTGCCAAGTGTCAAGCTTAAGAAAAACACTTAAATTTTGCTTTAAAGTAATTTAGAAAAAATTATCTTATTTTGTTACAATACTACATCTGATGACGAGGAGAATGAATTTGAATTCACCCTACTCATAATTCATAAGTATATTACCTATGTACGTTTTACTGCCTAATGCCCAGATTCTGATGATGATAATTGAAGCAGATTTGGCCAAATCCTATACACATACACACTGTTCCATACATACATAAATCATTGAAATAGTTTTGGGCATACATTTGTGATATTTCTCAATTTTGAAATCTTATGGCTTTTCATAAGCTGATGGAGAGCCGAGTACCAGTTCAGATCCTGCTCAGGCCACCAGTCAAACTACAACAACTCCAGCAGGTATGTAGAAAATAAACTGTGGCATTGTTTGTTATGAAGTGAATTGAATTGTATTTAAGGACAAGAGTTATTTTTGTGTTCATGCAGAACAATTTCTCATTAACAATGCTTTAAGTTGTTAGATTTCATGTTACAGTAATTAAGGTGGTTTGGGACATCTGATGTATTATAATGTGGATTAAATTATATTATATTTTGAATATTTTGAATATTTTTCACTGGTTTAGAATTTCAAAATTTTACAATATTTAACTTAAAAATAGCTATTAAAAATATTTGGAGAGGTAAGTAAAAGTAAAACCCCCAGCAGGATTAGAACTCATGACTTGCTGATTGCTTCGTAGTAAACCCTCTAACCCACTAAAGCTGTTAGGTGAAAGTATTGAGTAAGAAACTACTTATAAAATTACACTAGTCTTCATTTTATTGTTTATTTCTTTAACTATACGTCACAACATGGAGATGTCCCATACCACCTTCATACGATATTATTCATTACTTGTACAATAAGCAATGCACTTTGTGTCAGACAATGTTTCTAATGTATTGTTTTGTTGGATATAAAGCAACATGAAAGGATAGGAAGGTAGGACTATGCATGGCATTATGTATAGATGCTTCATTATGAAGAGTTATAATTAAAGTAGATGCATGTACTGAGGTTTACTGATAGCATTTCTTCTTTAGAAAGTAGATTTCTCCTCACAATAACAGAGATTTAGTCTTGCATGCATATGAATATTTCACTCTAATTTTGCTTAGTATTGTATGGTGGCATAGATCTGCCACCACTTGTCAGATAATTATGTCGACTTGTCAGATCTTGATGTCGACTTGTCAGATAATTATGTTAACTTGTCAGTTCTTTAAGTCGACTTGTCACTTATTCACGTGGTTAAGAATTCAACACTTTAACCTTTCCACGCCCAATTTGTGCCATCCATTTGAAATAATATTTTCTGACAAATCGACATAAGGATCTGACAAGTCGACATAATCATCTTTTAAGTCGATTTAATTATTTGACAAGTCGACATAAATATCTGACAAGTCGACATAATTATTTGACAAGACGACATAACATCTGACAAGACAACATCATTATCTGACAAGTCGACGTACAATATGAATGATAATTTTCTTTAAACTAGTGGCCATATTATTTTTTCTGTTAAATAATTATGTTAACTTGTCAGATCTTTATGTCGACTTGTCAGATGATTATGTAAACTTGTCAGATGATTATGTAAACTTGTCAGATATTTATGTCGACTTATATGGTATTATGATGACAAGTAAATGGCTGTTAGTGGCACTAACACGCTTTGACAACAAAATGTTGAGTCTCTATAGTCACTATGGTTATTTTCTGACAAGTCAACATAAAGATCTGACAAGTTGACATAAATATCTGACAAGTCGACATTATCATATGAGAAGTTAACATAATTATCTGACAAGTGGTGGCAGATCTATGCCACCATAGTATTGTTATTCAGTTTTGATACTTTTCTTTTTTTATTTCTGCTTGTGATGTATAACTTATGCTAAACACTAAATAAACATGTGTATGTGTATAACTTGTTATGGATGTAATGCTCCTCCCCTTGTTAACCGTTGCATCTAACATTTTATTTCAAACACTGGTGTAATGATTCTTTATCTCTGAAGTTTAGAGGCTATTCTTTTTTTTTTTTTTTTAAAGTAATACCCAGTTAAGTTTGTATTTAATTGTCATAGATTCACACATTAGGTTCACAGAGAATAAACATCTATAACTTGCTTTGATTATTGCATTTACATGTTTTATAAAGATTGTTTTAAATCTCCTTAGTTTATTTGTATGCCTTTGATGATAGAGATACTGTAATACTACTCCTATTATATCTATACTGATTTCACCTACATATGCAGAGCATACAACCTATCGACTCTTTAATAGGCTCTTGGATATCAATTTATTTCCTAAGCTTATAAATCAGTTCGAATTTCATTTTCTTATTTTATAATTAATATTCCTTCTTCTCACTGCTGCGACCCGAGTTCGATCCTTGTGATCGACAGTGGTTGTATGTGATAGGGTATGGCAGTCGCCCGTTTGGACACGTGGCTTCACTTCGGGTACTCCGGCTTCTTCCCACAACAATGACCTCCTCGTGCTAACATCTGTGTCAATGAAAGATATTAAATATAAGTTGTTGAACTCGTTTATCAATTGTTGTAAAATAAATAAAGCTCAGTTTCAATTAATATTCCTTGGTTTGAAAGATAAAAAGGAAAATCAAATTACCCCCCCCCCCCCAAAAAAAGTTACAGTTAACTATAAACCAAATCAGTTACAATCTCTTCTAATAGGTTAGACCTTATTTTAAAAATTAAAAAAAGGAATCTATTCATATATATTTACATTTTCAAGTGTCTTTGCTTGTGATAACACTACGTATCGATTTTGTACTATATAACCCATAATACAAATGACGCCAAATTGAGGCGCCAGCGGGGTTTGCTTATTTATATTTTAACGTTTAATCGTACGATGGCTTAAAATTATATAAATATAGGTAATAAGGAATCATTCTTTGAATATTATGAGGTGATAATTTCGGTCGGGGCGTGATCAAATCTATCATAAAGCCATTCGGGCTTTATTGGATTTGATCACGCCCAGACCAGACTTATCATCTCATAATACTCAAAGAATGATTCCTTATTCCTTATGTAAGTTGTGCCATAAAGTGGAACTTTCCAAAGTTTAATTCTTGATGTTAATGAATTGTTTTATCAGTCTGTTGTATCAGTGTTCGTAATTTAATGATGTTGTTTATTTTTCAGATTCCAGTGCCCCACCGCCTCCAGCTGCCCCGGCGGCCCCTGCTGCCCCACCCCCTCCGGCCCCAGCCCCACCCCCACCACCAGGTGGCGCTCCCCCTCCTCCTCCTCCTCCTCCACCCCCGCCTCCGCCCCCGCCTCCTCCAATGTGAGCAACTTTGGGATGGACTCAGTACTCCAAAACCCAGTGTCCACATACAATATAGTAAAAGGACCTATGTGCAATTTTGTAAAATCAGATATAGGACATAAACAATACATGTATATATTTTTTTAAGAACTCTATAGGAAAAATGAATTACAAATTACGAAGTATACTTTTATGAGAATACTGATTTGGACATGATTAGAATTTATTGTTGATTCACATTATGGCTTTGCTTGAAGTTTGAAATTGTGCTATATTGATTCTATTTTTGTAGCTATGAAATGTGAATAAGCTTATAAGTGCCAAACAGAGATTATGAACAATATTGATGTATCTACTAGGAAATAAAATATGCAATCTTATCTTGTATTTATTTTGTTTTGTCTGATAAATGGCAATGAATTAAAAAACTCTACATGAACTTTACATGTATATTATAAAAAATCTCAGCAGTACTTTCGTGCATGAATTGGTTTAATTTAAAAATATATACCGGTAATTTGCTGTCTTGAGTGCAATGATGATTAATCAGAAAAGTAAGAAACTAATTGTTAATATCGTTCTCTGACCATTTGGGATCCGGTCACTCGGCCTAAATTTTTATCAACGATATCTTAGTAACTATTCATTGGAGATGCTTGAAATTTTAACACATTATTTGTTTTGGCATATCATATCATAAGATTTATTTTTGTACTAATCGTACGGCAACTTCCTGTTAAATTACGACTTTTGTTTATTTTAGCCTAATTTTTTAAAATGTTGACTTTCCTTATTTTTGCATCTTCACATCAGAGCGGGGATATTACTAGTAAGAATTGGCTCACAGCTATGTTGCTTGATCATTTTCGAACATTTATCTCGTCAGAAATCGTTTGAGAAATTAAAGAACTTGTTTAAAACAGCGTGAACGGAGGACCCCCTAAAATCTAAGATGGCGAGTGTCGTCCCTTTACTTTTTTAATGTGCATTCAATATGCTTTTTTAAAATGACTGAAACTGTGATTTTCACGAAATGTTTTTCAATGCAATACACCGAAATACACTTAAGATTACTAATAATTTTTAATCAGATTTCTGTCAAAAGATTTCTCGGCGACTTTTAATCGCAGGTGCTTGAAATTTTAAGACACTCTTTGCCAAGGTATGCCATATTGTAAGGGCATATTTTTGTATCAATCGAATGTCAACTTCCTGTTCAATGACGACTTGGTTGATTTTAAGTCTAAATTTTCAAACAAATTTTTGTCAAATATTTCTCAGCAACAATTTATTGCATATATGTTTGAAATTTGAACACACGTTTTGCTTAGGCATGTCATGTCATTTCTCAGCAACTATTTATCGCAAGATATTATTATAAATTTTAACACACTTTTTATATAAATCAATAAATTTATAAGGCCGATAATCAAGATAATCTTGATCAAACAGCACAATTCTGCAAATTCAACTTTAAGTTCAATTAGACTGCGGTAAATGCTATCCAAATGTAGTGTGCTACCCGAAATAAAATTCATATACATGTAAATCAAAACGTTATGAATAAAAGCATCGATTAAAGTTAGTCAAAATTAAAGATTTAAATTATTTTATTATTTTTTGGGGGGAATAGTTTATAGACAGCACGAGCTTATTAAAGAAAATCATTTAATATTAACTCAACAATTATTCTTCTCAACAACAGATAGTGAAAAAAAAATATATGATGCTGGTAATTTATATATTCGATGGGGAGTTACATGTACATGTTACTCTAATAATTAAGTGCGTGACAAAGAGGCGACAATAGTGACGGCACTTTCTTCAATAACAACACCAAATACAGAGAATTACGCTAAATCTTGTGAAAAGGGCTACTGGCCTTGCAGAAAAATTGAATACAGCGCAGGGTTTTTTTGTGCTTTTTTGGGGGTATATTTCGCCCTTTTCGCCACCCATACAGGCCACACCTCCTGCCCCCCCCCCCCCCCCCCCCACGTGCCAGGAACATCCATTGTCCACTGAACAATGGGGATTTATCAATTTTACATATTTAATTCAATAAGTAGGCATCTGATCCCCGCCCCCGGACATTTTTGTTGATCCGTGCATACAGAATAAAACTAATTAATCCATTCTATAAGCATAAACATTAGAAGTTCTGATTTAATCTTATACTCTTGAACTTAATCAAAATCAATAATAATAATATATCTGATATTATATAATTAATACCAATATCACAACAAGACACCCAGCGTTAAAAATTAAATATTATAATATTAAAATACACTTTGATTGTATTTCAACGTAGGAGGTCAGGAGATCTAAACTTGGTTACCCGTGCACGACCGGGAAATAAATCACACAAGTCTCGTATTCTCTCATTCTATTTATATAGGGGGTTATTCACGTGATAATGGCTGCATGGCATATCCTTTAAAAGCCTAAAGGTCACATTGATACATACGGTAAGTTATAATAATTGTTTCTATTGCATGATGATGAGGAAGCTGACATATTCCAGTAATATTGGGTTTAAGATTATTAAATCGATCAACAATAGATTATTTTTATAATTGTACTGAACCGAAAGTAGCTATATGGTGGCCATGTTTTGAAATAGGGAGATACGAATTCTCTCCAAAAAATGTATACTTTAAACACACCTGGGTCACAATTAGATGAGACTCACGCTGTTTTATTGTACTTATAAGTCCACAATTGATTTTTTAAAGGCAGTCTATTATGCGCAGATGTTCGAATTCAGGGGAAGTGGGTGGTCTGGACCCCCCCCCCCCCCTTTCCTCTTAAAATATTGAAATTAGTATGAATTTATATTTCAAGGTCGTAAACTAATTAAAGAACCGGTATTCGTAAGAGAACCCAGGATTTTGTTTAATGTATGCATTTATATATTATGTGCGTGGTGTGTGTGTGTGGTTGGGGGGGGGGGGGTTAGGTAGAAATGATTGACTCCTTGATAATATTGAGTAGCAAAATAAAGAAATAGCCTCCTCAGACTTAAAGAACTTTTCTCATTTCAGATGGCATTATCTGAATCCCAAATACCACCCGACGCACAGCATTATTTGGTGTGTGGCACTGAAGACTGTGAGAGGAACTGCCAGTTTTACTGCAATGACTGTCACCAACCAATGTGTGAACAATGCAGAGATGAACATCAGAAGAATAAGAAAACCAAGAACCATGAAGTGGTCCCTTATAAACAACGCAAACGACCGCTTCCTGTGGAGAAATGCAAGATCCACCCCACAAGACACATAGAACTTCTCTGTGAGGAATGCCAAATTCCCATTTGTTCTAAATGCACAGGCACCAAAGAACATCGCGGCCATGCCTTTACTGACCTAGAATTGGTCTTTGCTGAAAAATGTTCACTTTGTCACATAGAAATAACCAAAATTCGAAGCTATTTTGAACCCACTTCTCAAGATTTAAAAAAGGAAATTGCTGGAGATGTCACAGAAATAAAGAAGATCATGGAGGGAATAAGATCATCCATAAAGACTGAAGCAGAGGCTGTGAAAAAGCTGGTAGATGCAGTCACATCAGATAAAATAGAACAAGCCAACAAAATAGAACAGTCATTATTACAAACTTTAAACAGACAAAACCAAGAAATTGATGATTACATCAACTCTCTCAATGATTTAATACAAACATATTATGGCTACCTATCTCCCTCAAACATAGAACAATTAACATTTGCCCTCAAATCAGAAAACTTGATCATTCGACCGATACCAGAGACATCCAAACCAGTCCCACCTGCATTTACTGCTGGTCAATACCGCAAGGAAGATGTCGCTAAATTACTGGGTAGAATAACTGTTCCCAACACCAAACCAGAGAACAGAAAAATAAAGCCCATGGAGACTGCCTCTACACAGATGAAACTTACAGAGAAACAGAGGAAACAAGACAGAGAGAAATCTGACGTGAAACAAACACTGTCTCTGTCGTCCTCTGTCACCAAGGTCAGGGAGTACACAGTACCAGTTGTTGACTGTGTATATCATATATCACTGGGTAAATCAGGCAGACTCTGGGTCAGTGATTATGATGGTAACCTTGTCCAAACAGATCTACAGGGGAATCAGCTACAGAAGATACAAACCAGTGGTGGATGGGAAGGCTACCACACAGTCACACAGGACGGGGATCTGATCTATACAGACAAAGACAACAATGTCATCAATAGGATAACACCGGATAATACGATCACTGAATTCATTAAAACAGGAGACTGGGAACCAATCAGTATACACTCCTCCCACAATAACGGGGACATACTGGTTGGGATTATTAAGAATAGAGAGGGTAAAGTCACTAGGTACAACAAGACAGGGATAGAAATACAGAACATACAGAGAGACAACAAAGGACAGGAACTGTATAGTAGTCTACCACACTACATCACAGAAAACATCAATGGTGATGTCTGTGTATCAGACTATACAAAACAAGCTGTAGTGGTGGTGGATAAATCAGGACAACACAGGTTCTCCTACACAGGTCAGGGGTCAGAGTTTTATCCCTATGGAATATGTACTGATGTACTCGGTCACATCCTGGTGTGTGATGATATCAGTGAAACAGTACATCTTCTGGATCAGGACGGTCAGTTCTTGTCTCTACTACTCACAGAACAGCAAGGGGTAACGTGTCCCTACAGTGTGTGTGTAGACGATGAGAACAATCTCTGGGTGGGACAACGTGAGACCCACACAGTGAGAGTGTACAAGTATCTACAGTGATCAATATATATCCATACATAAGTTTGGTACTGTGTGTATGTTGTAGACAATGTAACAACAACACTGTGATAGTGTACAATTACTGGTACATATGTATCTGCAGTGTACATGAAAGTACATTGATATACATGTACATACATTATTCATGTAAACCTTTGTATGTTTGTTTGTAATATGAATTTCCAAAAACTTATATTAATTATAAACAAAGCTTCTGTATCTATAGTCAGTATGACAAGAAGATTTTCTGAATGATATCTATAAGCGCTGATTTCTCAAAAAAAAGGAAACTCATCTTACATAGCACTATTACTAAACATTCTTTTTTCACCTTTCTCTATAATCTTAAATTTCACATGATCTGATTGAGAGAAAAAGTGGGGCATGACATTACAAGTAATAATTTCATATTTCAAATTAAGATAGTTTTCTTGTACCACTTTTTGATATTGGCCGTAATTTATTACAAGGAAAGAATCTATCATATTGCAGATTCGATTTTTCAAGAGACTGCAAATTACAAAATACTGATGTTCTATACTACTTTTAAACTTCGAAAAATTCCCAGATTTTAATCTTTATAGTCGAATGTTTGAAGAGAGAGAGAGAGAGAGAGAGAGAGAGAGAGAGAGAGAGAGAGAGAGAGAGAGAGAGAGAGAGAGAGAGAGCTGCATGCATGTCAATATATTGCACACAAAAATGTGCACTAGTTTTTGATAGATTAACATTATCTATACGCGATATTTGTGGAATCTTCCAGTCGAATATTTTCAGATCTGGAGCTACAGAACTACAGCAAAGAGAGAGAGTACATACAGCTGAAACCGGGAAAGGGGACTTTAGGCTTTGTCGTTGTTTGCAATTCATTCTTCCGTTTTGGACCATTATAATACATGTACTTGAGATTCATTGTTTTGTTTTCTGACCCCCAGGGTGCGCCAGGCCTGTGACTGCTCCTTCTTCTACTGGCACCGAATGATCCTCCCCAACTACCTGACCGACATGTTTGAGAATGTCACCGACCCCCACAGGATACACGTAAGTTTAAATTATTTATTAATAATTAGGAAGTCAAAATAGATTATCAATAAATAGATTTAAACTAAACTGTATTAATCTTGAAATAGAATTCCCATTACATGTGATATACTGTTGTGTTACAGTACATGTTTGGAGCTCTCAGGGACTTTGTTCCAAGAATGGCCGCCGTGCGTCACACGGCGACACCCACAGAATTGCCTGATGCCCACGACAGGGAAATATATGGCTACTTCAAAGAGGTATGGTCTTAGAGAATTGTTTACAGAGAGACCAAGGAAATAATTTAAATAACAGTGCACTGTTTCAAATCAAAAGTTAAATCTACTGATAAAGTAATTTTTGGAATTAAAATTTTAAGAGGAATTACTGTGGAATCATTAAATTTTGTTGGGGCCAATTTTTTAAATTGTGGGTTTTTTGCATGGGGATGTGATTTTGTGAATGCGTCGCTTTTCTGTCTCAGTAGGAGATTTAAATTTGTGGGTAAGGGCTACTCACGAATACCCCGAAAATTGAGCCGCCATGCACAAATTCTAATGATTCGCAGTATTTGTTTATGTAGACATAGGTGTATACAATTGATTGAGGCAAGTGTATAGAAATGAAAACATAAGGTGTTGATTATTTGAACAGTGTATAGATTTTTCGAGATGAAATATTTTGTTAACTGGTGATCAATTGTGCAAATAAATTTTTTTCTTTAAGATTTTGTTTATTTAAAGTAAATTACCTCTTCACTGAAATATTAAAAATTTTGGTAGAAATTTATTTGCTGCATTTTCATCCACACAGTAATTCATTTTGCTAACAGTAATTCATTTGACTTTTTACACAGAACCTGTTGAGTCCCCTGTGTCAGGCCATTGAGACGGACCTCCGACTACAGATCCACACCCACCTCCAGCTCGACGACAGGAATCCGTTCAAGGTCGGCATGAGGGATCTCTCCCACCTGCTTAGAGTCCGACCAATCAGATTGTTTGACAGACTGATCAACATCAAAGGTAAATATGATTATATAAAAGTATTTTTGATTGGTGGAAATTTCTGGCCATCTTTTAAGCCCTGTCTAAAAATAGGAGGTATTCAATTGTCATTCTACAAGTTGATTGTTAAATAAAGCATAATTGAAAAATTATTATAGTGATGGTAATTAAATTAAGGAAAAAAACTAACTTTCTTAAAGTGTTAAATTCAATGGTATTGAGTGTAAAATGGATTTTTACTATCATTCATAACACTTTTGTTGGATGGATGAAAAGTTTTTCAAAACTATTTAGGTTCAAACAAATTAAGAAGATTTTGATGTTGGTATGCCTTTTGTTTTGAAGCCTACGTGGAGCATTACCTGAACAAGACATTCTACAACCTGACCACTGTGGCTCTACACGACTGGAAGACGTACGGCGAGATGAAGAACATGGCACAACAGATGTACTGTCTGAGTCTACTCGAGTCCCACCTACCCAGTCAGACACTAGAACAGGTAAGAACTAGTCCCACCTACCCAGTCAGACACTAGAACAGGTACATACAAGTCCCACCTATCTAGTTGACACTAGAACAGGTAAGTACTAGTCCCACCTATCTAGTCACTCTAGAACAGGTAAGTACTAGTCCCACCTACCAAGTCAGACACTAGAACAGGTAAGTACTAGTCCCACATACGCAGTCGACACTAGAACAGGTGCTTGTTTACATTAGGTTGAATATCAAATTGAATGAAAAATGCTGTTATTTTGGCTGCATTTAGAAGTTATTACTTGGACAATTGTACATCACTTGATATCCATTTTATTTTTTACATGAAATTCATGCAGTTTAAAATTCACATGAAATTTTTCTAATGAAGTTTTTAGCAGATAAAGAATTGATAAGAAATAATGCATGATCCACAATTTTCTCTGTCAGGGCCTGGATGTTTTGGAGATTATGAGGAACATCCACGTGTTTGTCTCCAGATACATGTACAATCTAAACAACCAGGTAAATCTACTGGATTTCTCTAATCCGACAACTCTGCAATCCAACATCTCTGTAATCCAACAACATCTTAATCCAAAAACTTTCTAATTTGACAACTCTGTTATCCAACAACTGTACTGTTTCATCCAACAGTTGTATAATGTGACTGATATTTTTGAAATCCAACATTTTTGAAATACATCCTTATCCAACTGTCATCATGTGCAAATGTTGTCAAAAACGGATAATTCATTCTGTTTCTAGTATGTTCCAATATTTGTCGGATTTTGATGGGAGTGTAATTCAACACTGGTTTAATACAACTCTTTGTTAATCCAAAATCTCTTGAACCCGTCACAGTTTTACTATTATAAAAGTTGTATTAAAACATACTTGTAGGCTATAGTATAGTAATTATAATGTTACTCCAGTGATATATTTTGAACTCACCTGTAGTAATTTTGAATATATGTACAAAGGTAGTCCATGTGTATCTATCAATATTTCTACCATAATTACATTTGATAACATCTTTACTTTACATTTCAGATTTTTGTGGAGCGATCCAGCAATAATAAGCACCTCAACACGATCAACATCCGACACATCGCCAACTCCATCCGGACTCACGGCACGGGCATCATGAACACCACGGTAGGCTCGCCGTATTACAACCACACGTGGAGGTCATTTATCTGTGTTTGTTTCTACATGTGGAGGTCATTTATCTGTGTTTATTTCTCATCTAACTGACACCTGCTAGATTATAATTCATGGCCTTTATCCTTAATTGCAGGTGAATTTCACTTACCAATTTCTGCGGAAGAAGTTCTATATTTTCTCACAGTTTCTCTATGATGAACATATCAAGTCCAAGTTAATCAAGGCAAGTTTTGATTTTTTCTTGCATTCTGTATAATGTGTTTTATGACCTTTGTTTTACAAATTTTTTGACTGGAAGTAATTGTATTCTATGGTTTTATTGATATTTCTTGATATCAATTTTTGTAGATTTTGTCACATTTGTTTTAATAGACAAAAGGTTCCAATTATAAAACACATTTTGTACTTTGATTTATATGTGTACTAGGTACACTTCATTTTGAGTATTGGCGTAACAACAAACATGTAATCCATTAAAGTTAACATTCAAAGAATATTGATTAACTACAGTATAAATGAATTCCTACAAAATGAAATTCAGTTTGTTTTATCTTTTCTTCAGGATTGGAAATTCTTCAGAGAAAATCATATGCAGACTGATCAAAAGGTAGATTTGCTTATTGTTGGATATTTTCTGTTATGGAGTCTTTGAATTAGTGATGCTAACTAAGGACCAAGTTACATTATTAAACTTTCATGTTGAAATCTGATTGGTTAAGACACAGGTAACAATCCGTTCTATTACCTTCAGTGTTAGCAACACACTTGGCAACAGATAACACAACGAATTGTTTCATGCGCATAATTTATATGCATACGGTTCGGCGTAGAATTCCTAAATAAAAGCAGTAAGAAATTCTCTTATATTAAGACATTCAGTATAATAAAATGAATAATGCCTGTTTGGGAGGACAACAGTTGAAATTGACACCCCTCGAAAACCATTTTCAACCTCCGCTTTGCGTCGGTTGACAATTGTTTCCTCGGGGTGTCAATTTCAACTGTTACCCTCCCAAACAGGCACTATTTATATAATGTCATGCAATGTAAAGTAGAATCTAAACATTTCAAGTCAGATGATAATGCCTTTAGTTACAATTACAACATTTTAAAGGATAGTTGATGTCTTTAAAAGGGTCAACCCTTCAAAATAAACCAATACAGGTATCATGATGGTAAATGTTGTCTGCAAACAATTGAAATACATGTTAACAAAAAACTTTATCTTTTCCTTTTCAGTATCCTGTGGAAAGAGCAGACAAATTCAACAAAAACATCAAGAACCTTGGTCTCACTCCAGATGGAGATAGTTATCTGGATCAGTTCCGGACTCTCATCTCACAGATAGGTAAGGAATCACCGGGATTGGTTTTAAAATGTCATACTATACTGAAGAAGTGTAATCTGGATCAGGAACTGTTGTAAGGTGTAAATAAGGTTTTCTATGTTTCAGGTATATATACTATGTAATATGTGTTTTGATGTAATGTCAAATAAATCTTGACAGAAAATGATGTAAATATAAAGCCTCTCAAGTATATTATTTTATAAACATTTCAATAATCAGATCATCAAGTAAAATTTGGATTTGAATATTTCTGACAAATCTCAGTATGAAAGGAACCCAATATGACTTTTATGATAATTTGAAATACATTGGGAATATTTTTAATAGTGTGTGTATTGTTTTCAATCATGCTTTATTTCAGGGAATGCAATGGGATACATCCGTATGATCCGGTCTGGAGGTCTCCACTGTTGTAGCAATGCTATCCGGTTCATTCCCGACATTGAGGACATTGTGAGCTTCGAGGAGCTGTGTAAAGAGGAGAACTTGTCCTCAGAATGTCAGGCTGCCGCCAAGTGAGTGTAGTGTACTCTCTATTTATGTGTATGAGTAAAAATGGTTATTTTCATGTAGGGGAAATTTACACTAGTTACGTGGCATGCTTAAAACTGCTTAAAATACCACTGTGCATATGGTAAAAAAATGAAAACTTACGTGTGGTAAATCATGCATCTGTGTATTTAATTCCCACATATATTGTTAAACTATAGAAATTGTGTACTTGATAACCAGCATAAATAACCCCTTTAACAGTAAGTGTGGGTTGTGTTCCATCTCTGCATGAGTATACAAGTGTGTTTTAGATCTAGTACATGACTCTATAGGGGATGAATAATAGCACTATACCCTTAATCATCTTATCTTAAGGAAGACAATCATTATTAAAAACAACGTCTTTAAAATATTTGAGCGAAAATTGTCAACCATGATTTTAAATCCCTATCAAGTCTTTTCTACTCTGTTTTACATTTATGTCTCCTTCTAGACAAGGGTACACAGTCTAGATATAGATAATGTTATGTGGAAGTACACGTAAAAACACATTTACTTTCAGTGTTTAATGTTTTATTTTGATGACTTGATTCTTGTGGAACAGTAATGGCACACCCTGCACATATTTTCAGAAACCTTGACAATGTGGTTGGAAATCTGGCTAGAAACTTTGCAGAGGGCACAGAGTATTTCAAAGTTAGTAAATGTTATTTGCTATTTGATTCATATGCTCTCTCAATAAAATATACGTTATATTGTGTTCATATTGTATCTTCAGGAAAACACCTTTTTATCAAGATGTATGAAACCATTTCTATGTTACAGATGCTGGTTGATGTCTTTGCCCCAGAATTCAGAAATCCCAAAAACATGCACCTGAGGAACTTCTTTGTAATTCTTCCTCCACTGGTAAGAGAGTGAATACCAAGGGAAACAACTCTTTTTAAATATAGCAGCTAGTTCATCTTTATGACAAATTTTGTTCTTTTTAGACTGTAAATTACATTGAACATTCCATAAGCTGTAAAGAGAAAATGAGCCGACGAAACAAAGTGGGAGCAGCCTTCACTGATGATGGCTTTGCTATGGGTGAGGATAAAGTCAGTCATGCATAGAACCTTGTATACATATACAGACTATATTTTACATATTATTTAGATATCTTAGTTTACAAACAAATGCATATTTACTTTTAGGAGTGGCCTACATTTTGAAGCTGTTAGACCAGTATCATGAGTTTGACTCTCTTCACTGGTTCCAGTCAGTCAAAGACAAATACAGGGCAGAAAAGGTTGGTCAAAGGGAGATGACTCTGTTTTATGGATTTATTAATTTTTTCGTTTTTTGACTATATGAATGTTACAAAACTGTATATTTACAATTTTTTTTTACCAAATATCATTATATATTCTCCTTTATGTTTAAGTAAGATTTTTTTGCTATATTCATATATGGTGTTCATTTTTTTCTCAATGTAATTTTAGTGATACATTATACTTTAATATCCCAGTAGATATAATTTTTAATTACATGTACCGGGTATAATACATTATGTTTAGATTATGACACTACATGTACCATCAGTTAGAACAAGTTCAAACTTTTCATGTCTTTTTTAGGAGAAGCAGAGACAGGCTATGGCCAACAGGGCGGATGAGAAATCCCAACAGACCATGACCCTGACAGTGAAGAGGCTAGACCAATACCAGCAGGTGGGCGCAGTTATCTCCCTTCTATTTCCCAATTACTACGGGCATAGTAGTTATCTCCCTTCTTCCAGTTACAACAGACCTAATAATTATCTCCCTTCTCCATGTTGCAACAGGCATAGTAGCTACTTCCCATCTATTTCCCCAGTTACCACAGGCATAGTAAATTGACTTGGAGTCTATATTTTCAAATACTTGTTCACATTCATTCCTTATGTAATTTATTTTCTGTTTGTGCATGTGTTAGGCAATGTTATTGCAGTTATTTGAACTGTATTAAAAAAGAGCTACCTGGTGTGAAGGAATTAGCTCTTGTTTATCTTTATTTTGAAATTACCAGAGTTGTTTATAGGGTCATATTTTAAGGGGTCACTTGTACATGTATTAATATTGAATCAAGATTAATGTTTTTTATATTCGTTGAGATGCAGATTCCAAGATGTGGGGTACCCACCAAAATTTTATCATAATTTTGAAAAAAAATGCTATCTTGATGATGAAATAAGAACACACTTTCATTTCTAGGAATATGACCTGCTCAACTACTCCCTCAGCAGTGCCAGGATTTTCTTCCGTGCTGATAAAACTGCCGCAGAAGAGAACGAGGAGAAAAAAGGTACCAAATTGTTTTACACATATTATTATTTCTTATTACAGTAAAACACACTTATTGCCAAGTGCCAAGCTTAAGAAAAACACTTAAATTTTGCTTTAAAGTAATTAAGAAAAAATTATCTTATTTTGTTACAATACTACATCTGATGACGAGGAGAATGAATTTGAATTCACCCTACTCATAATTCACAAGTATATTACCTATGTACGTTTTACTGCCTAATGCCCAGATTCTGATGATGATAATTGAAGCAGATTTGGCCAAATCCTATACACATACACACTGTTCCATACATACATAAATCATTGAAAAAGTTTTGGGCATACATTTGTGATATTTCTCAATTTTGAAATCTTATGGCTTTTCATAAGCTGATGGAGAGCCAAGTACCAGTACAGATCCTGCTCAGGCCACCAGTCAAACTACAACAGCCACAGCAGGTATGTAGAAAATAAACTGTGGCATTGTTTGTTATGAAGTGAATTGAATTGTATTTAAGGACAAGAGTTATTTTTGTGTTCATGCAGAACAATTTCTCATTAACAATGCTTTAAGTTGTTAGATTTCATGTTACAGTAATTAAGGTGGTTTGGGACATCTGATGTATTATAATGTGGATTAAATTATATTATGTTTTGAATATTTTGAATATTTTTCACTGGTTTAGAATTTCAAAATTTTACAATATTTAACTTAAAAATAGCAATTAAAAATATTTGGAGAGGTAAGTAAAAGTAAAACCCCCAGCAGGATTAGAACTCATGACTTGCTGATTGATTCGTAGTAAACCCTCTAACCCACTGCTGTTAGGTGACAGTATTGAGTAAGAAACTACTTGTAAAATTACACTAGTCTTCATTTAATTGTTTATTTCTTTAACTATACGTCACAACATGGAGGTGTCCCATACCACCTTCATACGATATTATTCATTACTTGTACAATAAGCAATGCACGTTGTGTAAGACAATGTTTCTAATGTATTGTTTTGTTGGATATAAAGCAACATGAAGGGATAGGAAGGTAGGACTATGCATGGCATTATGAATGGATGCTACATTATTACAGTTATAATTAAAGTAGACGCATGAACTGAGGTTTACTGAGGTCCATAGCATTGCTTCTTTAATTAGAATTTAGATTTCTCCTCACAATAACAGAGATTTAGTCTTGCATGCATATGAATGTATCACTCTAATTTTGCTTAGTATTGTTATTCAGTTTTGATACTTTTCTTTTTTTATTTCTGCTTGTGATGTATAACTTATGCTAAACACTAAATGAACATGTGTATGTGTATAACTTGTTATGGATGTAATGTTCCTCCCCTTGTTAACTGTTGCATGTAACATTTTATTTCAAACACTGGTGTAATGATTCCTTATCTCTGAAGTTTAGAGGCTTTTTTTCTCTTTTTTAGAAAAAGTAATACCCACTTAAGTTTGTATTTAATTGTCAAAGATTCACACATTAGGTTCACACACAATAAACATCTATAACTTGCTTTGATTATTGCATTTACATGTTTTATAAAGATGTTTTAAATCTCCTTAGTTTATTTGTATGCCTTTGATGATAGAGATACTGTAATACTACTCCTATTATATCTATACTGATTTCACCTACATATGCAGAGCATACAACCTATCGACTCTTTAATAGGCTCTTGGATATCAATTTATTTCCTAAGCTTATAAATCAGTTCGAATTTCATTTTCTTATTTTATAATTAATATTCCTTCTTCTCACCGTTGCGACCCGAGTTCGATCCTTGTGATCGACAGTGGTTGTATGTGATAGGGTATGGCGGTCGCCCGCTTGGACACGTGGCTTCACTACGGGTACTCCGGCTTCTTCCCACAACAATGACCTCCTCGTGCTAACATCTGTGTCAATGAAAGATATTAAATATAAGTTGTTGAACTCGTTTATCAATTGTTGTAAAATAAATAAAGCTCAGTTTCAATTAATATTCCTTGGTTTGAAAGATAAAAAGGAAAATCAAATTACCCCCCCCCCCAAAAAAAAAAGTTACAGTTAACTATAAACCAAATCAGTTACAATCTCTTCTAATAGGTTAGACGTTATTTTAAAAATTTAAAAAAGGAATCTATTCATATATATTTATATGTTCAAGTGTCTTTGCCTGTGATAACACTACGTATCGATTTTGTACTATATAACCCATAATACAAATGATGCCAAATTGAGGCGCCAGCGGGGTTTGCTTATTTATATTTTAACGTTTAATGGTACGATGGCTTAAAATTATATAAATATAGGTAATAAGGAATCATTCTTTGAATATTATGAGGTGATAATTTCGGTCGGGGCGTGATCAAATCTATCATAAAGCCATTCGGGCTTTATTGGATTTGATCACGCCCAGACCAAACTTATCATCTCATAATACTCAAAGAATGATTCCTTATTCCTTATGTAAGTTGTGCCATAAAGTGGAACTTTCCAAAGTTTATTTCTTGAAGTTAATGAATTGTTTTATCAGTCTGTTGTATCAGTGTTCGTAATTTAATGATGTTGTTTATTTTTCAGATTCCAGTGCCCCACCGCCTCCAGCTGCCCCTGCTGCCCCACCCCCTCCGGCCCCAGCCCCACCCCCACCACCAGGTGGCGCTCCCCCTCCTCCTCCTCCACCTCCACCCTCGCCTCCGCCCCCGCCTCCTCCAATGTGAGCAACTTTGGGATGGACTCAGTACTCCAAAACCCAGTGTCCACATACAATATAGTAAAAGGACCTATGTGCAATTTTGTAAAATCAGATATAGGACATAAACAATACATGTATATATTTTTTGAAGAACTCTATAGGAAAAATGAATTACAAATTGTGAAGTCTACTTTTATGAGAATACTGATTTGGACATGATTAGAATTTATTGTTGATTCACATTATGGCTTTGCTTTAAGTTTGAAATTGTGCTATATTGATGCTATTTTTGTGGCTATGAAAGATTATAAGTGCCAAACAGAGATTATGAACAATATTGATGTATCTAATATAAAATAAAATATGCAATCTTATCTTGTATTTATTTTGTTTTGTCTGATAAATGGCAATGCATTAGAAAACTCTACATGAACTTTACATGTATATTATAAGAAATATCAGCAATACTTTTGTGCATGAATTGGTTTAATTTAAAAATATATACCGGTAATTTGCTGTCTTGAGTGCAATGATGATTAATCAGAAAAATAATAAACTGTTAATATCGTTGACCGTCGGCCTAAATTTTTATCAACGATATCTTAGTAACTATTCATCGGAGATGCTTGAAATTTTAAACATTATTTGTTTTGGCATATCATATGATAAGATTTATTTTTAACCGGGTTTTCCAACGGAAAAATCCGGTTATTAAAATGGTGAAAATGGCGGGCGGGCGGGCGGCTGCCAAAAGGGTACCCTCATTGTACGGATAACTCCTCCTACAGTTTTCAAGATAGGAAGTTGTTCTTTTGCAGGTCAATTGAACATAGATCAGAGGTGTGCATATTGCTAGAATTTTGATTTCTGATAATTTATGAAAAAATACCAGCTTTTGAACTTAGTCATTTTTTGGCAAAATATTGCATATAGGGTACCATCACTGTACGGATAAATCCTCCTACAGTTCTCAAGATAGGAAGTTGTTCTTTTGCAGGTCAATTGTACATATATCAGAGGTATGCATATTGCTAGGATTTTGATTTCTGATAATTTATGGAAAAAAATACCAGCTTTTGAACTTAGTCATTTTTTGGCAAAATATTGCATATAGGGTACCATCACTGTACGGATAACTTTCAAGATAAGAAGTTGTTCTTATGCAAATCAGTTGTACTTGTATTAGAGGTGTTCATATTGCTAGGATTTTGATTTCCGATCATTTATGGAAAAAAATACCAGCTTTTGAACTTGGTCATTTTTTGGCAAAATGTTGCATATAGGGTACTCCATTTCACTGGATACAGGTTGACATGGATTATGGATACAGTTCACATAAATGAAAACCCGGTTTTTGCTATCACATTGACAACTTTTCATTTGTTGTACTAATCGAACGGCAACTTCCTGTTAAATTACGACTTTTGTTTATTTTGGCCTAATTTTTAAAGCGCTAAGCATAGCTGCAGCGCTTTTTTGTCGCCAGATTTCTAAACCTCTTCCACTTTCGTTTTAATTCGCGTTTCCTATATACCGCCACCTACTGGCGGGAGCTGGAGAGGTCGTACCCTGGAGATGACCAGCGGCGTAGCGTGACCCAAATATAAGTGTAGGCAAAAATTGAAGCCAAATGCTTCACCGATGCGCGAAGCGCGGAAGGGGGTAGGTGTGGGAGGGGTTTAGGGGGGCCTCCCCCTAGAAATTTTTTTTAAAAAGGACGCAAAAATACCACTTTTGAGAGTAAAAAATTGTTAGTTTCAACAAATTAGTTATGAGTGTTTTTATGGAACATTATGTAAATTTAAAATATTTTATTTCCTATTCTCAGTCACTACATTCATTTCGTAATAAAAGCAAACCAAACTTAAAGGCCGGTATCTTCGGACAGTCTGGTGCTCTTCGGAAATCAGATTAGGTTGGAGTTTGAGCACCTTGACACGATCGTGTGAGTGAATGTGCATCGATTGTGAAAACAACAATACTTACGAAAAATCTAGAGTTCCGAATGATGTTATCATGTTAACAAAAGAATATAAAATAAAAACCAAGACGTAACAGAGGTCGGTAAATTCGGACAGCAAGTCGGTAAATTCGGACGGTCAGTCGGTTAGTTCGGACATTGATAGAAAATTAATAATTATGCGTAATATATTAAAAATCTATGCACAGATATACGTATTATGGTATTGCATTGTAATTTAATTGTTTTAAAAATAATGGAATAAAAAAAAACATTTTGGATTTCTGAAAAAAAAGAATTGCGCTCATATATCAAATTATCCTTGTTCTTTATTTCGATGTTTCGTTTATTTGAGTAATGAAGAGAAAAACAAAAAAGTATCATTTTCATTTAATTTATCAACAATTTAACAAAAAAGCTATAAGTTATATACATGTAAATATATTTCATTTGAATTAATTCAACACCGGAAGGCAAACATTGAAACATCATGTAGTGTATAAATTCTAAGCTGTTTTTTTCTCTCTTTTAAGTTTGTTTTGTTCCCTCTTGAGTTTTCTGTTTTGTTTTTCCTCCTCGATTTTCTTCTTTTTCTCAGCAACTGCCCGTTTTTCATTAACAACCTCTACACTTGTAAGTAACCGATGCGATGTAATTGCGCGGCTTTTCTTTTTGGATTCGACTGCAGTGCGTGGGGCATTTACGGATGGAGAAAAGATTGCGTCTATGTGTTCATTCCAAACCGTGTCCACAGGCAGTGTAGCGACGCCTTCGTTGTCAGCTGTGGCAACCACCTGAATTTAGCCACTGTTAATCAGCTGTAGTAAATAGCTGGGATCATCTACTTCGAAATTCTGCGAAGACGACGTTGTGGGCAGTGATGTAGTTTGAAGGGGAAGCTGCTCTAGAGATATGATGTTTGGCGTGGGCTGATCATGACTTACTGAATCAATAGGAGGCATTGTAGATGTTGCATTGTGCATGGGTTGTGACTCTGTTTCTGGCGGGATGGGCATATTGATGCTTGGAATATTTTCATTGTCGGCGGCACTTGGAGATGGCGGTCTCCCTAAAGCTGCCGGTGTTTCCGCAACGGGCATGCTTGTCTCGTAAGCTGAGCTCGGTAAATATGCCGATGTCGGAATCGCATGGGGATTGAGTGGGTAGATCCCACAGGCCCTGAAGCCACTCTGGATGTTTTCTTTCGTAATTGCAGCCTCCCATGCTTTAGAAAACATTTTTGGAAACGTCCATTTGTTTATTAAGTTACTCGGATTTTCAGACAAAAATTCAGAACAAACCCTGTTGTACGCCTTATTGAACGGACCGAATACAGTTCTGTCTAGGGGTTGCAAAAAGTGAGTGGTATGGGGAGGTAGTGCTAATATATGTATATTTTCCTCCGCTGCAAGTTCTAGCAAGCCGAGTGTTTCGTGAGATCCGTGGCCATCCAGAATGAGAAGTTGGGGTCTCTCGGGGCCACAGTGCGCTAGAAAAACCTCCCGAAACCACTGTTCCCCCAACTCCTCATTCATCCAAGCCTTTTCATTGTAGGTCCAAACTGAATTTTGGGGAGACTCGGCTGTGTTGAAGCCGAATAAAGACTTTTTAGTCTTGCCCTTCACTATAAGCATAGGGGGCATGGAATCCCCAGTGGCATTTACGCAGGCCATGATTGTAATATTGGACCTGTCATTGCCAGTGCGGCCAACAACAGATTTGCTGCCACGTCTGGCAATGACATTGACGGGCGTGTGCTCTAACTGCTTGCCGGTTTCGTCGCAGTTCCATATATTTTCTGGTTTCTCTTGCAAATCAAGGTTAACAACTATTTTAGATAGGTCTGCGAAATACTTATCTACTACACAGCCATTAAGCATTCTTGCACGTACTGTGCCGAGCTTTTCTGGCTTCCTTAACGCAACCTCGGGGTGCCTTTTTTTCAGACCTTCCCACCAGTGTTTAGATGGTGTGAAGTTTTTGAAACCTGTAATTTTGTTCCTTTTACAAAGAACAGCAGCTCGATGAAGGAGTTGTTTTCTTGATATACCGAAACCCTTCTCAGCACTTTCAGTAACATTTTTTATAATTCTTTTTTCAATTTCGTTCGAGAGAACAGGCTTTCTCCCAGGCTTTGCATCGATAGTAACTCGTTTCGTCACTCTGTCGTGCAAAGTTGACTTGTGTACATTAAACTTCTCCGCGGCTTTTCTTAAAGACAGAGCCCCCGATTGTACAGCTTTTACCGCCTGCTCCATAACTGAGGGGTCATTTTTTTGGTAGCTCCCCCTTGTTTTTGCCTTTTTTCTGGCCATGCTGAAAGAAAATTTTCCCTATTAAAAAAAAAACAATAAAAATTAATAATAATTTTGAAAAAAAATGCTATCTTGATGATGAAATAAGAACACACTTTCATTTCTAGGAATATGACCTGCTCAACTATTCCCTCAGCAGTGCCAGGATTTTCTTCCGTGCTGATAAAACTGCCGCAGAAGAGAACGAGGAGAAAAAAGGTACCAAATTGTTTTACACATATTATTATTTCTTATTACAGTAAAACACACTTATTGCCAAGTGCCAAGCTTAAGAAAAACACTTAAATTTTGCTTTAAAGTAATTAAGAAAAAATTATCTTATTTTGTTACAATACTACATCTGATGACGAGGAGAATGAATTTGAATTCACCCTACTCATAATTCATAAGTATATTACCTATGTACGTTTTACTGCCTAATGCCCAGATTCTGATGATGATAATTGAAGCAGATTTGGCCAAATCCTATACACATACACACTGTTCCATACATACATAAATCATTGAAAAAGTTTTGGGCATACATTTGTGATATTTCTCAATTTTGAAATCTTATGGCTTTTCATAAGCTGATGGAGAGCCGAGTACCAGTTCAGATCCTGCTCAGGCCACCAGTCAAACTACAACAACTCCAGCAGGTATGTAGAAAATAAACAATAAACTGTGGCATTGTTTGTTATGAAGTGAATTGAATTGTATTTAAAGACAAGAGTTATTTTTGTGTTCATGCAGAATAATTTCTCATTAACAATGCTTTAAGTTGTTAGATTTCATGTTACAGTAATTAAGGTGGTTTGGGACATCTGATGTATTATAATGTGGATTAAATTATATTATATTTTGAATATTTTGAATATTTTTCACTGGTTTAGAATTTCAAAATTTTACAATATTTAACTTAAAAATAGCTATTAAAAATATTTGGAGAGGTAAGTAAAAGTAAATCCCCCAGCAGGATTAGAACTCATGACTTGCTGATTGATTCGTAGTAAACCCTCTAACCCACTGCTGTTAGGTGAAAGTATTGAGTAAGAAACTACTTATAAAATTACACTAGTCTTCATTTTATTGTTTATTATATATATTATTATATATTATTCATTACTTGTACAATAAGCAATGCACTTTGTGTCAGACAATGTTTCTAATGTATTGTTTTGTTGGATATAAAGCAACATGAAAGGATAGGAAGGTAGGACTATGCATGGCATTATGTACATTGTATGGATGCTTCATTATGAAGAGTTATAATTAAAGTAGATGCATGTACTAAGGTTTACTGAGGTCCATAGCATTTCTTCTTTAGAAATTAGATATCTCCTCACAATAACAGAGATTTAGTCTTGCATGCATATGAATATTTCACTCTAATTTTGCTTAGTATTGTTATTCAGTTTTGATACTTTTCTTTTTTTATTTCTGCTTGTGATGTATAACTTATGCTAAACACTAGATAAACATGTGTATGTGTATAACTTGTTATGGAGGTAATGTTCCTCCCCTTGTTAACTGTTGCATCTAACATTTTATTTCAAACACTGGTGTAATGATTCTTTATCTCTGAAGTTTAATAGAGGCTATTCTTTTCTTTTTTTAAAAAAAGTAATACCCACTTAAGTTTGTATTTAATTGTCATAGATTCACACATTAGGTTCACAGAGAATAAACATCTAGAACTTGCTTTGATTATTGCATTTACATGTTTTATAAAGATTGTTTTAAACCTCCTTAGTTTATTTGTATGCCTTTGATGATAGAGATACTGTAATACTACTCCTATTATATCTATACTGATTTCACCTACATATGCAGCATACAACCTATCGACTCTTCAACAGGCTATTAGATATCAATTTATTTCCTTAGCTTATAAATCAGTTCGAATTTCATTTTCTTATTTTATAATTAATATTCCTTCTTCTCACTGCTGCGACCCGAGTTCGATCCTTGTGATCGACAGTGGTTGTATGTGATAGGGTATGGCGGTCGCCCGCTTGGACACGTGGATTCACTCCGGGTACTCCGGCTTCTTCCCACAACAATGACCCCCTCGCGCTAACATCCGTGCCAATGAAAGATATTAAATATAAGTTGTTGAACTCGTTTATCAATTGTTGTAAAATAAATAAAGCTCAGTTTCAATTAATATTCCTTGGTTTGAAAGATAAAAAGGAAAATCAAATTACCCCCCCCCCCCCCCAAAAAAAAAAGAAGTTACAGTTAACTATAAACCAAATCAGTTACAATCTCTTCTAATAGGTTAGACCTTATTTTAAAAATTAAAAAAAAAGGAATCTATTCATATATATTTACATTTTCAAGTGTCTTTGCTTGTGATAACACTACGTATCGATTTAATACTATATAACCCATAATACAAATGATGCCAAATTGAGGCGCCAGCGGGGTTTGCTTATTTATATTTTAACGTTTAATGGTACGATGGCTTAAAATTATATAAATATAGGTAATAAGGAATCATTCTTTGAATATTATGAGGTGATAATTTCGGTCGGGGCGTGATCAAATCTATCATAAAGCCATTCGGGCTTTATTGGATTTGATCACGCCCAGACCAAACTTATCATCTCATAATACTCAAAGAATGATTCCTTATTCCTTATGTAAGTTGTGCCATAAAGTGGAACTTTCCAAAGTTTATTTCTTGATGTTAATGAATTGTTTTATCAGTCTGTTGTATCAGTGTTCGTAATTTAATGATGTTGTTTATTTTTCAGATTCCAGTGCCCCACCGCCTCCAGCTGCCCCTGCTGCCCCACCCCCTCCGGCCCCAGCCCCACCCCCACCACCAGGTGGCGCTCCCCCTCCTCCTCCTCCACCTCCACCCCCGCCTCCGCCCCCGCCTCCTCCAATGTGAGCAACTTTGGGATGGACTCAGTACTCCAAAACCCAGTGTCCACATACAATATAGTAAAAGGACCTATGTGCAATTTTGCAAAATCAGATATAGGACATAAACAATACATGTATATATTTTTTGAAGAACTCTATAGGAAAAATGAATTACAAATTGTGAAGTCTACTTTTATGAGAATACTGATTTGGACATGATTAGAATTTATTGTTGATTCACATTATGGCTTTGCTTTAAGTTTGAAATTGTGCTATATTGATGCTATTTTTGTGGCTATGAAAGCTTATAAGTGCCAAACAGAGATTATGAACAATATTGATGTATCTAATATAAAATAAAATATGCAATCTTATCTTGTATTTATTTTGTTTTGTCTGATAAATGGCAATGCATTAGAAAACTCTACATGAACTTTACATGTATATTATAAGAAATATCAGCAATACTTTTGTGCATGAATTGGTTTAATTTAAAAATATATACCGGTAATTTGCTGTCTTGAGTGCAATGATGATTAATCAGAAAAATAATAAACTGTTAATATCGTTGACCGTCGGCCTAAATTTTTATCAACGATATCTTAGTAACTATTCATCGGAGATGCTTGAAATTTTAAACATTATTTGTTTTGGCATATCATATGATAAGATTTATTTTTAACTGGGTTTTCCAACGGAAAAATCCGGTTATTAAAATGGTGAAAATGGCGGGCGGGCGGGCGGCTGCCAAAAGGGTACCCTCATTGTACGGATAACTCCTCCTACAGTTTTCAAGATAGGAAGTTGTTCTTTTGCAGGTCAATTGAACATAGATCAGAGGTGTGCATATTGCTAGAATTTTGATTTCTGATAATTTATGAAAAAATACCAGCTTTTGAACTTAGTCATTTTTTGGCAAAATATTGCATATAGGGTACCATCACTGTACGGATAAATCCTCCTACAGTTCTCAAGATAGGAAGTTGTTCTTTTGCAGGTCAATTGTACATATATCAGAGGTATGCATATTGCTAGGATTTTGATTTCTGATAATTTATGGAAAAAAATACCAGCTTTTGAACTTAGTCATTTTTTGGCAAAATATTGCATATAGGGTACCCTCATTGTACGGATAACTTTCAAGATAAGAAGTTGTTCTTATGCAAATCAGTTGTACTTGTATTAGAGGTGTTCATATTGCTAGGATTTTGATTTCCGATCATTTATGGAAAAAAATACCAGCTTTTGAACTTGGTCATTTTTTGGCAAAATGTTGCATATAGGGTACTCCATTTCACTGGATACAGGTTGACATGGATTATGGATACAGTTCACATAAATGAAAACCCGGTTTTTGCTATCACATTGACAACTTTTCATTTGTTGTACTAATCGAACGGCAACTTCCTGTTAAATTACGACTTTTGTTTATTTTGGCCTAATTTTTAAAGCGCTAAGCATAGCTGCAGCGCTTTTTTGTCGCCAGATTTCTAAACCTCTTCCACTTTCGTTTTAATTCGCGTTTCCTATATACCGCCACCTACTGGCGGGAGCTGGAGAGGTCGTACCCTGGAGATGACCAGCGGCGTAGCGTGACCCAAATATAAGTGTAGGCAAAAATTGAAGCCAAATGCTTCACCGATGCGCGAAGCGCGGAAGGGGGTAGGTGTGGGAGGGGTTTAGGGGGGCCTCCCCCTAGAAATTTTTTTTAAAAAGGACGCAAAAATACCACTTTTGAGAGTAAAAAATTGTTAGTTTCAACAAATTAGTTATGAGTGTTTTTATGGAACATTATGTAAATTTAAAATATTTTATTTCCTATTCTCAGTCACTACATTCATTTCGTAATAAAAGCAAACCAAACTTAAAGGCCGGTATCTTCGGACAGTCTGGTGCTCTTCGGAAATCAGATTAGGTTGGAGTTTGAGCACCTTGACACGATCGTGTGAGTGAATGTGCATCGATTGTGAAAACAACAATACTTACGAAAAATCTAGAGTTCCGAATGATGTTATCATGTTAACAAAAGAATATAAAATAAAAACCAAGACGTAACAGAGGTCGGTAAATTCGGACAGCAAGTCGGTAAATTCGGACGGTCAGTCGGTTAGTTCGGACATTGATAGAAAATTAATAATTATGCGTAATATTTTAAAAATCTATGCACAGATATACGTATTATGGTATTGCATTGTAATTTAATTGTTTTAAAAATAATGGAATAAAAAAAAACATTTTGGATTTCTGAAAAAAAAGAATTGCGCTCATATATCAAATTATCCTTGTTCTTTATTTCGATGTTTCGTTTATTTGAGTAATGAAGAGAAAAACAAAAAAGTATCATTTTCATTTAATTTATCAACAATTTAACAAAAAAGCTATAAGTTATATACATGTAAATATATTTCATTTGAATTAATTCAACACCGGAAGGCAAACATTGAAACATCATGTAGTGTATAAATTCTAAGCTGTTTTTTTCTCTCTTTTAAGTTTGTTTTGTTCCCTCTTGAGTTTTCTGTTTTGTTTTTCCTCCTCGATTTTCTTCTTTTTCTCAGCAACTGCCCGTTTTTCATTAACAACCTCTACACTTGTAAGTAACCGATGCGATGTAATTGCGCGGCTTTTCTTTTTGGATTCGACTGCAGTGCGTGGGGCATTTACGGATGGAGAAAAGATTGCGTCTATGTGTTCATTCCAAACCGTGTCCACAGGCAGTGTAGCGACGCCTTCGTTGTCAGCTGTGGCAACCACCTGAATTTAGCCACTGTTAATCAGCTGTAGTAAATAGCTGGGATCATCTACTTCGAAATTCTGCGAAGACGACGTTGTGGGCAGTGATGTAGTTTGAAGGGGAAGCTGCTCTAGAGATATGATGTTTGGCGTGGGCTGATCATGACTTACTGAATCAATAGGAGGCATTGTAGATGTTGCATTGTGCATGGGTTGTGACTCTGTTTCTGGCGGGATGGGCATATTGATGCTTGGAATATTTTCATTGTCGGCGGCACTTGGAGATGGCGGTCTCCCTAAAGCTGCCGGTGTTTCCGCAACGGGCATGCTTGTCTCGTAAGCTGAGCTCGGTAAATATGCCGATGTCGGAATCGCATGGGGATTGAGTGGGTAGATCCCACAGGCCCTGAAGCCACTCTGGATGTTTTCTTTCGTAATTGCAGCCTCCCATGCTTTAGAAAACATTTTTGGAAACGTCCATTTGTTTATTAAGTTACTCGGATTTTCAGACAAAAATTCAGAACAAACCCTGTTGTACGCCTTATTGAACGGACCGAATACAGTTCTGTCTAGGGGTTGCAAAAAGTGAGTGGTATGGGGAGGTAGTGCTAATATATGTATATTTTCCTCCGCTGCAAGTTCTAGCAAGCCGAGTGTTTCGTGAGATCCGTGGCCATCCAGAATGAGAAGTTGGGGTCTCTCGGGGCCACAGTGCGCTAGAAAAACCTCCCGAAACCACTGTTCCCCCAACTCCTCATTCATCCAAGCCTTTTCATTGTAGGTCCAAACTGAATTTTGGGGAGACTCGGCTGTGTTGAAGCCGAATAAAGACTTTTTAGTCTTGCCCTTCACTATAAGCATAGGGGGCATGGAATCCCCAGTGGCATTTACGCAGGCCATGATTGTAATATTGGACCTGTCATTGCCAGTGCGGCCAACAACAGATTTGCTGCCACGTCTGGCAATGACATTGACGGGCGTGTGCTCTAACTGCTTGCCGGTTTCGTCGCAGTTCCATATATTTTCTGGTTTCTCTTGCAAATCAAGGTTAACAACTATTTTAGATAGGTCTGCGAAATACTTATCTACTACACAGCCATTAAGCATTCTTGCACGTACTGTGCCGAGCTTTTCTGGCTTCCTTAACGCAACCTCGGGGTGCCTTTTTTTCAGACCTTCCCACCAGTGTTTAGATGGTGTGAAGTTTTTGAAACCTGTAATTTTGTTCCTTTTACAAAGAACAGCAGCTCGATGAAGGAGTTGTTTTCTTGATATACCGAAACCCTTCTCAGCACTTTCAGTAACATTTTTTATAATTCTTTTTTCAATTTCGTTCGAGAGAACAGGCTTTCTCCCAGGCTTTGCATCGATAGTAACTCGTTTCGTCACTCTGTCGTGCAAAGTTGACTTGTGTACATTAAACTTCTCCGCGGCTTTTCTTAAAGACAGAGCCCCCGATTGTACAGCTTTTACCGCCTGCTCCATAACTGAGGGGTCATTTTTTTGGTAGCTCCCCCTTGTTTTTGCCTTTTTTCTGGCCATGCTGAAAGAAAATTTTCCCTATTAAAAAAAAAACAATAAAAATTAATAATAATTTTGAAAAAAAATGCTATCTTGATGATGAAATAAGAACACACTTTCATTTCTAGGAATATGACCTGCTCAACTATTCCCTCAGCAGTGCCAGGATTTTCTTCCGTGCTGATAAAACTGCCGCAGAAGAGAACGAGGAGAAAAAAGGTACCAAATTGTTTTACACATATTATTATTTCTTATTACAGTAAAACACACTTATTGCCAAGTGCCAAGCTTAAGAAAAACACTTAAATTTTGCTTTAAAGTAATTAAGAAAAAATTATCTTATTTTGTTACAATACTACATCTGATGACGAGGAGAATGAATTTGAATTCACCCTACTCATAATTCATAAGTATATTACCTATGTACGTTTTACTGCCTAATGCCCAGATTCTGATGATGATAATTGAAGCAGATTTGGCCAAATCCTATACACATACACACTGTTCCATACATACATAAATCATTGAAAAAGTTTTGGGCATACATTTGTGATATTTCTCAATTTTGAAATCTTATGGCTTTTCATAAGCTGATGGAGAGCCGAGTACCAGTTCAGATCCTGCTCAGGCCACCAGTCAAACTACAACAACTCCAGCAGGTATGTAGAAAATAAACAATAAACTGTGGCATTGTTTGTTATGAAGTGAATTGAATTGTATTTAAAGACAAGAGTTATTTTTGTGTTCATGCAGAATAATTTCTCATTAACAATGCTTTAAGTTGTTAGATTTCATGTTACAGTAATTAAGGTGGTTTGGGACATCTGATGTATTATAATGTGGATTAAATTATATTATATTTTGAATATTTTGAATATTTTTCACTGGTTTAGAATTTCAAAATTTTACAATATTTAACTTAAAAATAGCTATTAAAAATATTTGGAGAGGTAAGTAAAAGTAAATCCCCCAGCAGGATTAGAACTCATGACTTGCTGATTGATTCGTAGTAAACCCTCTAACCCACTGCTGTTAGGTGAAAGTATTGAGTAAGAAACTACTTATAAAATTACACTAGTCTTCATTTTATTGTTTATTATATATATTATTATATATTATTCATTACTTGTACAATAAGCAATGCACTTTGTGTCAGACAATGTTTCTAATGTATTGTTTTGTTGGATATAAAGCAACATGAAAGGATAGGAAGGTAGGACTATGCATGGCATTATGTACATTGTATGGATGCTTCATTATGAAGAGTTATAATTAAAGTAGATGCATGTACTAAGGTTTACTGAGGTCCATAGCATTTCTTCTTTAGAAATTAGATATCTCCTCACAATAACAGAGATTTAGTCTTGCATGCATATGAATATTTCACTCTAATTTTGCTTAGTATTGTTATTCAGTTTTGATACTTTTCTTTTTTTATTTCTGCTTGTGATGTATAACTTATGCTAAACACTAGATAAACATGTGTATGTGTATAACTTGTTATGGAGGTAATGTTCCTCCCCTTGTTAACTGTTGCATCTAACATTTTATTTCAAACACTGGTGTAATGATTCTTTATCTCTGAAGTTTAATAGAGGCTATTCTTTTCTTTTTTTAAAAAAAGTAATACCCACTTAAGTTTGTATTTAATTGTCATAGATTCACACATTAGGTTCACAGAGAATAAACATCTAGAACTTGCTTTGATTATTGCATTTACATGTTTTATAAAGATTGTTTTAAACCTCCTTAGTTTATTTGTATGCCTTTGATGATAGAGATACTGTAATACTACTCCTATTATATCTATACTGATTTCACCTACATATGCAGCATACAACCTATCGACTCTTCAACAGGCTATTAGATATCAATTTATTTCCTTAGCTTATAAATCAGTTCGAATTTCATTTTCTTATTTTATAATTAATATTCCTTCTTCTCACTGCTGCGACCCGAGTTCGATCCTTGTGATCGACAGTGGTTGTATGTGATAGGGTATGGCGGTCGCCCGCTTGGACACGTGGATTCACTCCGGGTACTCCGGCTTCTTCCCACAACAATGACCCCCTCGCGCTAACATCCGTGCCAATGAAAGATATTAAATATAAGTTGTTGAACTCGTTTATCAATTGTTGTAAAATAAATAAAGCTCAGTTTCAATTAATATTCCTTGGTTTGAAAGATAAAAAGGAAAATCAAATTACCCCCCCCCCCCCCCAAAAAAAAGAAGTTACAGTTAACTATAAACCAAATCAGTTACAATCTCTTCTAATAGGTTAGACCTTATTTTAAAAATTAAAAAAAAAGGAATCTATTCATATATATTTACATTTTCAAGTGTCTTTGCTTGTGATAACACTACGTATCGATTTAATACTATATAACCCATAATACAAATGATGCCAAATTGAGGCGCCAGCGGGGTTTGCTTATTTATATTTTAACGTTTAATGGTACGATGGCTTAAAATTATATAAATATAGGTAATAAGGAATCATTCTTTGAATATTATGAGGTGATAATTTCGGTCGGGGCGTGATCAAATCTATCATAAAGCCATTCGGGCTTTATTGGATTTGATCACGCCCAGACCAAACTTATCATCTCATAATACTCAAAGAATGATTCCTTATTCCTTATGTAAGTTGTGCCATAAAGTGGAACTTTCCAAAGTTTATTTCTTGATGTTAATGAATTGTTTTATCAGTCTGTTGTATCAGTGTTCGTAATTTAATGATGTTGTTTATTTTTCAGATTCCAGTGCCCCACCGCCTCCAGCTGCCCCTGCTGCCCCACCCCCTCCGGCCCCAGCCCCACCCCCACCACCAGGTGGCGCTCCCCCTCCTCCTCCTCCCCCTCCACCCCCGCCTCCGCCCCCGCCTCCTCCAATGTGAGCAACTTTGGGATGGACTCAGTACTCCAAAACCCAGTGTCCACATACAATATAGTAAAAGGACCTATGTGCAATTTTGCAAAATCAGATATAGGACATAAACAATACATGTATATATTTTTTGAAGAACTCTATAGGAAAAATGAATTACAAATTGTGAAGTCTACTTTTATGAGAATACTGATTTGGACATGATTAGAATTTATTGTTGATTCACATTATGGCTTTGCTTTAAGTTTGAAATTGTGCTATATTGATGCTATTTTTGTGGCTATGAAAGCTTATAAGTGCCAAACAGAGATTATGAACAATATTGATGTATCTAATATAAAATAAAATATGCAATCTTATCTTGTATTTATTTTGTTTTGTCTGATAAATGGCAATGCATTAGAAAACTCTACATGAACTTTACATGTATATTATAAGAAATATCAGCAATACTTTTGTGCATGAATTGGTTTAATTTAAAAATATATACCGGTAATTTGCTGTCTTGAGTGCAATGATGATTAATCAGAAAAATAATAAACTGTTAATATCGTTGACCGTCGGCCTAAATTTTTATCAACGATATCTTAGTAACTATTCATCGGAGATGCTTGAAATTTTAAACATTATTTGTTTTGGCATATCATATGATAAGATTTATTTTTAACTGGGTTTTCCAACGGAAAAATCCGGTTATTAAAATGGTGAAAATGGCGGGCGGGCGGGCGGCTGCCAAAAGGGTACCCTCATTGTACGGATAACTCCTCCTACAGTTTTCAAGATAGGAAGTTGTTCTTTTGCAGGTCAATTGAACATAGATCAGAGGTGTGCATATTGCTAGAATTTTGATTTCTGATAATTTATGAAAAAATACCAGCTTTTGAACTTAGTCATTTTTTGGCAAAATATTGCATATAGGGTACCATCACTGTACGGATAAATCCTCCTACAGTTCTCAAGATAGGAAGTTGTTCTTTTGCAGGTCAATTGTACATATATCAGAGGTATGCATATTGCTAGGATTTTGATTTCTGATAATTTATGGAAAAAAATACCAGCTTTTGAACTTAGTCATTTTTTGGCAAAATATTGCATATAGGGTACCCTCATTGTACGGATAACTTTCAAGATAAGAAGTTGTTCTTATGCAAATCAGTTGTACTTGTATTAGAGGTGTTCATATTGCTAGGATTTTGATTTCCGATCATTTATGGAAAAAAATACCAGCTTTTGAACTTGGTCATTTTTTGGCAAAATGTTGCATATAGGGTACTCCATTTCACTGGATACAGGTTGACATGGATTATGGATACAGTTCACATAAATGAAAACCCGGTTTTTGCTATCACATTGACAACTTTTCATTTGTTGTACTAATCGAACGGCAACTTCCTGTTAAATTACGACTTTTGTTTATTTTGGCCTAATTTTTAAAGCGCTAAGCATAGCTGCAGCGCTTTTTTGTCGCCAGATTTCTAAACCTCTTCCACTTTCGTTTTAATTCGCGTTTCCTTTATACCGCCACCTACTGGCGGGAGCTGGAGAGGTCGTACCCTGGAGATGAGTGACGTACTCTTGAAATATCATAACTTTGCAGTAGGGAGAACTTATTTAAAGAGGTTCGATCCTCTGATTTTGGGTAGCCATTTTGTGTCACCTCTAGTCTGGAAATTCTGTGTCATATATGAATTCTACTTGTAAATTCCTTTTTTACAATGCCAAATAAACTCTATTGAATAAAATAGTGAAGAAAAAATTCCATATTTAGAGAGTTTAGTAAGGGACTATATTTTGTGGCGGAAGGTTTTTAAGAAGAAAATGAACATTTCTCATAACTCAGTTGTTTTAGAGTACCGTAATTTTAGCTTTCTTATTTTCCGTGCAGACCAAATTTTCAGATAGTTTATGCATTGGGATATCTTCGTATTGTTTCAAAGAACATATTTCAACAATATTTCAATATTTCTATCGACATATATTAGCATGTTTAAGTGATATTTCATAAAAGTAAAGAAAAAATCAACTCCAATTTCCCCCTAAAATTAGCTTATTTCATGCCATATCTCAAAATTTACATCATAGACCCATACTTTTGGTTTTATTTTCTGAATATTTGAGTTTCTTTTGACAAGTCTGTCATAATTTGAGAAAAAGTTTGAGACTTTTAAATTATTTAATTGCATGTTGAATCGTTTATGAATAAAAATAGTATTTTTTCAGTGCAAAAAGGTCAAAATATCAATAAGGTGAAAAAATTGCAAACTTTTTCATTATGACGATTTTAATTTTATTAATTCTAGATAATGTAAATTTGTATTTGATACCATGGTTCATTTCGATAAAAAATTATATAGGGAAAAGCGATTTATGTGCATTTTGCATTCTCAGTGCAGAAAGGTCATATTAAATACACCGTAACACCGAAAGGAGCATATAGACCCCAAAATTTTGTTTTGAATTTTGGTTTAGATATGTGTGTAGATATTTAAAAAATACTTTAGAAAAAAACTTAGAGACTTTTGATCGCAGGATCCAACGTCCTTAAATTGAAGTTATCCTGCATGCAGATGCATTTGTTCTACAAGTATTAAATTAACAATAAGTTTCATTTAAATGTCATTATTATATATCAGATACGGGTGCTCCAAAAGCCATATCATGATGATTTATTTCGAGAAAAAAATGGATTTTATATGCATTAAGTTGTGTTTTAGGTGTTTATTAATAATTGAAATAATTCTACAACATCAGTAGGATTTGAGTGTTTGATGTAATATGTTACAGTTATGAACACCATGTTTTATATAAAAATGCAGAATTTTTTATACAAAATTTTTTGATTAACACCTTTTCCACGATAATTTGTGCTGCTTTTTATTAATTAACATTACTTTAGGCTTCGTTTTCTGTATGCAATATTTCAGGAATATTTTTCTATCAATTTGCATTGATATATCCGGTAAATCGCTATTTAGAATATGCTACATTTCTAAAAATATAATAGATTAATAATATAATAAGTAATATATTAATTAATGATATAAAATATTTGAAATATGTAAGGACATACATCAAACGGCATCCATACATTCTGAAAAGGCCATTGTGATTGTTGTTACATGGACCCATTTTTTATTCTGGCGATCATTTAACATTTCGATGAAATTAAATACAATTTAAATTGTATGCACCATTTTTACTTATTATAACTTGGCCAAGATACAAATGGAGTTTTAAGTAAATTGTTAATGTGTCTTCATTCCCTGCCATATCATAGAGATTGTGGGTGACGGAGTTAGGTTCATAAGATATAATAAGCACGCGTGATAAAACGTCGTATTCAGAGGGCTTATTTGAATAAAAATAAAAATATTTTTGTAAATAATTTTATAAATTATATTATTTCAGATTATATTTAGTGAATGCAAATGATAAAAACCACAAAAAATAATTTACAGAGTAACGCGGAATTTTAAGGTTTTCTACTTGTGGTGACGGAGTTTGGGTACTCGGGGATAATATATGGTAAGATCTTTTTTGTACCAATTGGACGCCAATTTATTGTAAAATGACGACTTTGGTTTTTTTTTCAGGATATCTAAACCTTATCGTTACGTGTACTAGCTGCAGGTCTGTAGCTCCCGGTCTGAAAAAAATCGGATGGACGACCTGGGAACTACAGTGCCTCCCATAGTAAAAAACTGCAATTTACGGGGCACAAAAAATTGCGCTAGTTTTGGACTGATTAACCTTATTTCCAAACTTAATCTGTGAAACTTTACAATTAACACCATTAAATTCTTCGTTCAATTTACTGCTGATATCGGTACTTTACTTGCCTCAAACTTTCTCTTTAACACGCTTATCGATCTCGGGAATTGAAGAATGATAAATTCACGTCGAGCTCGGGAGTCGCCATTTTTAATGTAAACAAACTGCACTACTTCACGTTACAGGGCTGGTCAGCCTGGTGAGGGAGTTTAAAAGAATATCAGAGGCAAGTAAAGTGATGATGGTAAGGAAGTTGACATTTTCCCTTAATATTGGGTTTACTTCAAGATTATTTTAAAATTCGATCAACAATACGTCATTTTTATAATCATAATAATTGTACTGAACCGAAAGTAGCAGTATAGGGCCATGTTTTGAAATAGGGAGATACGAATTCTCTACCATTGGCCAATTCATTCACAAAAATCTTTGTTTACCAAAAAAAAATGTATACTTTAAACAAACCTCACAAATAAATGAGACTCACACTGTTTTATTGTACCGGTACTTATAAGTCCATAATTGATTTTTTAATTACCTGTAGGCAGGATATTATGCGCGGATCTTCAGGGGGTAGGGGTGGTGTGGACCCCACCCCCCCCTGTTAAAATATTGAAATTAATATGAATTTATATTTCAAGATCGTTAAATTAATAAAAGTACTCCTACGAAAACCAGGCGCGTAACTAGGCATACGCAAGTGCTTTCACATCATTTTGACCAAAAAAAAAAATAAATAAAAAAAATGAATAAATAAATGAAAATAAAACTTCAATAATACATTTATACTGAATAATGAAAACTTTCTTTAAGGAAAAGAAATTATAGTATACTTCTGTTATCTCAGAATTTGCTGAGACATAGCACAGACAACTTGCCTTTCTATTTCAATAAACAAAAAAATAATAAATTGCTCTTCTGATATTTTCATTATTCTTTGCATACAATTCCGTAACCTGAGTGACAGGTTGACAATGATTATGAATAGATTATCGAGATCGAAATAATGGAATCTTAAAGTTTAAATATATAATTATCTTATGTATGATAAGAGTATTTTTGTGGGAAAAAATGTTTTAGACCATTAGGAGAGAAACCACAAGACTTATTAGATATCAAATGAATAAATCTCATTAAAATTCAGGTACTACTTTTTCTTCTTTATCGTGAATTTTATGATGATGATGAAGTAGGCATTTTACACATTAAAGACTGGGGTTATTTTGATGAAACTCCTTTTCCTGGATACTCAAAATTAAGTGTCTGATGCTGATAACTCGCCAGCTCCCGAGGGCTTTGCCCCCTGGGCCCCCACTTGAATCGGGGTTCGCGCTGTACCCATTAGGGGCTCAAAACGGCCCCAAACCCCCTGCCTTAATTTGCTTCCACAATAAGCAAGCCTTAGTTACGCCCCTGAAACCCCTATGACTTTGTTTAATGTACATGTATGTATCTATATTTGTGCGTGGTGTGTGTGTGTTGTTTGGGGGGGGGGGGGGTAAGTAGAAATGATTGGCTCCTTAATAATAGAGTAGCAAAATAAAGAAATACCTTCCTCAGACTTTAAGAACTTTTCTCATTTCAGATGGCATTATCTGAATCCCAAATACCCCCCGACGCCCAGCATTATTTGGTTTGTGGCACTGAAGACTGTGAGAGGAACTACCAGTTTTACTGCAATGATTGTCATCAATCAATATGTGAACAATGCAGAGATGAACATCAGAAGAATAAGAAAACCAAGAACCATGAAGTAGTCCCTTATAAACAACGCAAACGACTGCTTCCTGTGGAGAAATGTAAAATCCATCCCACAAGACACTTAGAACTTCTCTGTGAGGAATGCCAAATTCCCATTTGTTCTAAATGCACAGGCACCAAAGAACATCACGGCCATGCATTTACTGACCTAGAATTGGTCTTTACTGAAAAATGTTCACTTTGTCAGATAGAAATTACCAAAATTCGAAGCTATTTTGAGCCTACTTCTCAAGATTTGAAGAAGGAAATTTCTGGAGATGTCAAAGAAATTAAGAAGATCATGGAGGGAATAAGAACATCCATAAGGACTGAAGCAGAGGCTGTGAAAAGGCTGGTAGACACAGTCACATCAGATAAAATAGAACAAGTCGACAAAATAGAACAGTCATTATTACAAACTTTAGATGGACAAAGACAAAAAATAGATGATTACATCAACTATCTCAGTGATTTAATACAAACATTTAATGGATACCCATCTCCCTCAAACATAGAACAATTAACAATTGCCCTTAAATCAGAAATCTTGATCATTCCACCCATACCAGAGACATCAAAACCAGTCCCACCCGTATTTACTGCTGGTCAATACAGCAAGGAGGATGTCGCCAAACTACTAGGTAGAATAACTGTTCCCAACACCAAACCAGAGAATAGAAAAATAAAACCCATGGAGATTGCCTCTACACAGATGTAACCTTCAGGGAAACATAGGAAACAAGACAGAGAGAACTCTGATGTGAATCAAACACTGTCTCTGTCTTCCTCTGTCACCAAGGTCAGGGAGTACGAAGTACCAGGTTTTGATGGTGTATATCATATATCACTGAGTCAATCAGGCAGACTCTGGGCCAGTGTTTTGTATGGCGACCTTGTCCAAACAGATCTACAGGGGAATCAGCTACAGAAGATACAAACCAGTGGTGAATATGAAGGCTACCACACAGTCACACAGGACGGGGATCTGATCTATACAGACAAAGACAACAAAGTCATCAATAGGATAACACCGGATAATACAATCACTGAATTCATTAAAACAGGAGACTGGGCACCACTCAGTATACACTCCTCCCACAATCACGGGGACATACTGGTTGGGATGATTAAGAATAGAGAGGGTAAAGTCACCAGGTACAACAAGACAGGTACAGAAATACAGAACATACAGAGAGACAACAAAGGACAGGTACTGTATAGTTATCCACGCTACATCACAGAAAACATCAACGGTGATGTCTGTGTATCAGACTCTAACAAACATGCTGTAGTGGTGGTGGATAAATCAGGCCAACACAGGTTCTCCTACACAGGTCATGGGTCAAGGTTTTATCCCTATGGAATATGTACTGATGTACTCGGTCACATCCTGGTGTGTGATGATATCAGTGAAACAGTACATCTTCTGGATAAGGACGGTCAGTTCTTGTCTCTACTACTCACAGAACAACAAGGGGTAAAGTATCCCTACAGTGTGTGTGTAGACGATGAGAACAACCTCTGGGTGGGACAAGGTAACACCAACACAGTGACAGTGTACAAGTATCTACAGTGATCAATATATATCCATACATAAGTTAGGTACTGTGTGTATGTTGTAGACAATGTAACAACAACACTGTGATAGTGTACAATTACTGGTACATATGTATCTGCAGTGTACATGAAAGTACATTGATATACATGTACATACATTATTCATGTAAACCTTTGTATGTTTGTTATATCCCCCGCAAACGAAGTTTGGGGGGGGGGGGGTATATAGGAATCACCTTGTCTGTCTGTCCGTCCGTCCGTCCGTCTCTCTGTCCGTCTGTGCAATCGTGTCCGGTCCATATCTTTCTTATGGAGAAACATTGGAAGTTCTTACTTCACACAAAGATTGCTTATGACCTAAGGGTGTATCATGACCTTGACCCAAGGTCATTCGGGCAAGGTCAAGGTCACTGGCAGAAAAAATACAAAATTCGTGTCAGGTCCATATCTTTCTTATGGAGAAACATTGGAAGTTCTTACTTCATACAAAGATTGCTTATGACCTAAGGGTGTGTCCTGACCTTGACCCAAGGTCATTTGGGCAAGGTCAAATTCACTGGTAGAAAACATACAAAAATTCATGTCCGGTCCATATCTTTCTTATGGAGAAACATTGGAAGTTCTTACTTCACACAAAGATTGCTTATGACCTAAGGGTGTGTCATGACCTTGACCCAAGGTCATTAGGGCAAGGTCAAGGTCACTGGCAGAAAAAGTGCAAAATTTGTGTCTGGCCCATATATTTCATATCGAGAAACATTTGAAGTTCTTAATTCATGAGCTCAAAGATTGCTTATGACCTAAAGATGTGTCATGACATTGATCCAAGGTCATTTGGGCAAGGTCAAGGTCGTTGGGAAAAATAGTGCAAAATAGTGTCCGGTCATTATCTTTCTTATTGAGAAGCATTGAATGTTCTAACTTCACACAAATATTGCTTAGGACCAAAGGGTGTGTCATGACCTTGACCCAATGTCATTTGGGCAAGGTCAAGGTCACTGGCAGAAATAGTGCAAAATTCGTGTCCGGTCATTATCTTTCATATGGAGAAGCATTGAATGTTCTTACTTCACACAAATATTGCTTATGACCAACAGTTTTAAAAAAATAGAGCAGTTGTTATTTAAAGAAAATAGACGGTGAAATAGATTCAACCAATATTTTCTATAATAAGAAAAATACACGCATTATGATTTTTTATCTTAGCGGGGGGTATCAATTGTGAGCTTGCTCACAGAACCTCTAGTTTGTAATATGAATTTCTTATCAGGTTAATTTCATTGCAGATGAGTTGACTATTAAATATGCATGTATGAACAATATTTGTTTTGAAAGTTTTTAGAAACCGCTAGCTTGAATTTTGTCAATACATGTAGCTATTCAAAAAACTTATATCAATTATAAACAAAGCTTCTGTATCTATAGTCAGTATGACATGAGAAGATTTTCTGAATGCTATCTATAAGCGCCAATTTCTCAAAAAAAGGAAACTCATCTTACATAGCATTATTGCTAAACATTCTTTTTTCACTTTTCTCTATAATCTTAAATTTCACATGATCAGATGGAGGGAAAAAGTTGGGCATGACATTACAAGTAATAATTTCATATTTCAAATTCAGATAGTTTTCTTGTACCACTTTTTGATATTGGTCGTAAACTATTACAAGCAAAGAATGTATCATATTGCAGATTTGATTTTTCCAAAGACTGCAAATTACAAAATACTGATGTTCTATATAAAACGCTTTTAAAATTCGAAAAATTGCCACATTTTAATATTTATAGTCGAATGTTTGAAGAGAGAGAGGGAGAGAGAGAGCTGCAAGCATGCCAATATATTGCGCACAAAAATGTGCACTAGTTTTGGATATATTAACATTATCTATTCGCGATATCTGTGGAATCGTCCAGTCGAATATTTTCAGATCTGGAGCTACAGAACTACAGCAAAGAGAGAGAGAGTACCTACAGCAGAAACCGGGAAAGGGGGACTGTAGGCTTTGTCGTTGTTTGCAAGTCATTCTTCCGTTTTGGACCATTATAATACATGTAGATTCATTGTTTTGTTTTCTGACCCCAAGGGTACGCCAGGCCTGTGACTGCTCCTTCTTCTACTGGCACCGAGTGATCCTCCCCAACTACCTGACCGACATGTTTGAGAATGTCACCGACCCCCCACAGGATACACGTAAGTTTAAATTATTTATTAATAATTAGGAACTCAAAATAGATTATCAATAAATAGATTAAAACTAATTTGTATTTGTTAAATAGAGTACCTATATTACATGTAGTATATTGTTGTGTTACAGTACATGTTTGGAGCTCTCAAGGACTGTGTTCCAAGAATGGCCGCCGTGCGTCACATGGCGACACCCAACGAATTGGCTGATCTCCACGACAGAGAAATATATGGCTACTTCAAAGAGGTATGGTCCTAGAGAATTGTTTACAGACAGACCCAGGAAATAAATTAAATAACCGTGCACTGTTTCAAATCAAAAGTTAAATCTACTGATGAAGTAATTTTTGGAATTAAAATTTTAAGAGGAATTACTGTGGAATCATTAAATTTTGTTGGGGCCAATTTTTTAGTTTGTGGGTTTTTTGCATGGGGATGTAATTTTGTGAATGCGTCGGATTTCTGTCTCAGTAGGAGATCTAAATTTGTGAGTGAGGGCTACCCACGAATACCTAGAAAATTGAGCCGCCATGCACAAATTCTAATGATTGGCAGTATTTGTTTATGTAGACATAGGTGTAAACAATTGATTGAAGTGAAAACATAAGGTGTTGATTATTTATACAGTGTATAAATTTTTCGAGATGAAATATTTTGTTAACTGGTGATCAATCTGCGCATAATTGTTTTTCTTTAAAATGTTGTTTATTTAATGGAAATTATAATACCTCTTCATTGAAATTTTTAAGTTTTTGCTATAAATTTATTTGCTTTATTTTCATCCAGTAATTCATTTTTACTAACAGTAATTCATTTGACTCTCTTTTTACACAGGACCTGTTGAGTCCTCTGTGTCGAGCATTGAGGCGGACCTCCGACTATAGATCCACACCTACCTCCAGCTCGACGACAGGAATCCGTTCAAGGTCGGCATGAGAGATCTCTCCCACCTGCTTAGAGTCCGACCAATCAGATTTTTTGACAGACTGATCAACATCAAAGGTAAATATGATAATATAAAAGTATTTTTGACTGGTGGAAATTTCTGGCCAACCTTTTAGCCCTGTCCATAAATAGGAGAAATTCAATTGTCATTCTACAAATTGATTGTAAAAAATGCATTATAGAAAAATTATTATACATTGAAACAGTGCATGGTTATTTAATATATATACTGTAAGGAAAAAAGCAATTAACTGAAAGTGTTAAGTTCAATGATAATGAGTGTAAAATGGACAAAAAGAGATTTTAATGTTGGTATGCCTTTTGTTTTGAAGTCTATGTGTAGCATTACCTGAACAAGACATTCTACAACCTGACCACTGTGGCTCTACACGACTGGAAGACGTACGGCGAGATGAAGAACATGGCACAACAGAAGTACTGTCTGAATCTACTCGAGTCCCACCTACCCAGTCAGACACTAGAACAGGTAAGAACTAGTCCCACCAACCTAGTCACTCTCGAACAGGAAAGTACTAGTCCCATCTACCTAGTCACTCTAGAACAGGGAAGTACTTGTCCCACCTACCCTGTCAGACACTAGAACAGGTAAGTACTAGTCCCACCTACCTAGTCTACACTAGAACAGGTAAGTACTTGTCCAACCTAACTAGTCAGACATTAGAACAGGTAAGTACTAGTCCCACCTACCCAGTGAGACACTAGAACAGGTACATAAAAGTCCCACCTACCTAGTCACTCTAGAACAGGTAAGTACTAGTCCCACCTACCCTGTCAGACACTAGCACAGGTAAGTACTAGTCCCAACTACCCTATCAGACACTAGAACGGGTAAGTACTAGTCCCAACTACCCTGACAGACACTAGAACAGGTAAGTACTAGTCCCACCTTCCCTCTCAGATACTAGAACAGGTACATACAAGTCTTACCTACCTAGTCATTCTAGAACAGGTAAGTACTAGTCCCACCTACCCTGTCAGACACTAGAACAGGTAAGTACTAGTCCCACCTACCTAGTCGACACTAAAACAGGTGCTTGTTTACATTAGGTTGAATATCAAATTGAATGAAAAGTGCTGTTGTTTTGACTGCATTTAAAAGTTATTACACAGACAATTGTTCATCACTTGATATCCATTTTATTTTTTTTTACATAAAATTCATGCAATGTAAAATTCACATTAATTTTTCTAATGAAGTTTGTTGAAGATAATGAACTGCTAAGAAATAATGCATGATCCGCAATTTTTTCTGTCAGGGCCTTGATGTTTTGGAGATTATGAGGAACATCCACGTGTTTGTCTCCAGATACATATACAATCTAAACAACCAGGTAAATTTACTGGATTTCTCTAATCCGACAACTCTGCAATCCAACATCTCTGTAATCCGACAACATCTTAATCCAAAAACTTTCTAATTTGACAACTCTGTAATCCAACAACGGACTGTTTTATCATGTGACTGGTATTTTTGAAATCCAATATTTCTTAAATACAGCCTTATCCAATTGTCATCATGTGCACATGTTGTCAAAACGGATAATTCATTCTGTTTCTAGCATGTTCCAATATTTGTTTGACTTCGATGGGAGTGTAATTCAGCACTGGTTTAATACAACTCTTTGTTAATCCAAAATCTCTTGAACCCGTCACAGTTTTACCCACTATAAAAGTTGTATTAAAACATACTTGTAGGCTATAGTAATTATAATGTTACTCCAGTGATATATTTTAAACTCGCATGTAGTAATTTTGAATACATGTACAAAGGTAGTCCATGTGTATCATCAATATTTCGACCATAATTACATTTGATAACGTCTTTACATTACATTTCAGATTTTTGTTGAGCGATCCAGCAACAACAAGCACCTCAACACGATGAACATCCGACACATCGCCAACTCCATCCGGACTCACGGCACGGGCATCATTGAACACCACGGTAGGTTCGCCTTATTACAACCACACGTGGAGGTCATTTATCTGTGTTTATTTCTCATCTAACTGACACTTGCTAGATTATAAAGCATTGCCTTTATCCTAAATTGCAGGTGAATTTCACTTACCAATTTCTGCGGAAGAAGTTCTACATTTTTTCACAGTTTCTTTATGATGAACATATCAAGTCCAAGTTAATCAAGGCAAGTATTGAATTTTTCTTGCATTCCGTATCATGTGTTTTATGACCTTTGTTTTACAAATTTTTTGACTGGAAGTAATTGTATTCTATGGTTTTATTGATATTTCTTGATATCAATTATTGTAGATTTTGTTACATTTGTTAATTAATATGCAAAAGGTTCCAATTATAAAACACTATAACAACATACATGTAATCCATTATGATTTGTATTCAAAGAATATTGATTCACTACAGTATAAATGAATTCCTAGAAAATGAAATTTATTATCAAATTGTTTCATCTTTTCTTCAGGATTGGAAATTCTTCAGAAAAAATCATATGCAGACTGATCAAAAGGTACATGTAAGTTTGCTTATTGTTGGATATTTTCTGTTATGGAGTCTTAGAATAAGTGATGCTAACTAAGGACCAAGTTACAATATCATGCAATGTAAAGTAGAATCTAAACATTTCAAGTCAGATGATAATGCCTTTAGTTACAATTCCAACATTGTAAAGAATATTTGATGTCTTTAAAAGGGTCAACCCTTTAAAATAATCCAATACAGGTATCATGATGGTAAATGTTGTCTGCAAACAATTGAAATACATGTTAACAAAAAACTTTATCTTTTCCTTTTCAGTATCCTGTGGAGAGAGCAGACAAATTCAACAAAAACATCAAGAACCTGGGTCTCACTCCAGATGGAGATAGTTATCTGGATCAGTTCCGGACTCTCATCTCACAGATAGGTAAGGAATCACCTGGATTGGTTTTAAAATGTCTTACTATACTGAAGAAGTGTAATCTGGATCAGGAACTGTTGTAAGATGTAAATAAGGTTTTCTATGTTTCAGGTATATAGACTATGTAATATGTGTTTTGATGTAATGTCAAATAAAATTTATTATTTATTAATAAATCTTGACAGAAAATGATGTAAATATAAAGCCTCTCAAGTATATTATTTTATAAACATTTCAATAATCAGATCATCAAGTAAAATTTGGATTTGAATATTTCTGACAAATCTCAGTATGAAAGGAACCCAATATGACTTTTATGATAATTTAAAATACATTGGGAATATTTTTAATAGTGTGTGTATTGTTTTCAATCATGCTTTATTTCAGGGAATGCAATGGGATACATCCGTATGATCCGGTCTGGAGGTCTCCACTGTTGTAGCAATGCTATCCGGTTCATTCCCGACATTGAGGACATTGTGAGCTTCGAGGAGCTGTGTAAAGAGGAGAACTTGTCCTCAGAATGTCAGGCTGCCGCCAAGTGAGTGTAGTGTACTTTCTATTTATGTGTATGAGTAAAAATGGTTATTTTCATGTAGGGGAAATTTACACTAGTTACGTGGCATGCTTAAAACTGCTTAAAATACCCCTGTGCATATGGTAAAAAAATGAAAACTTAAGTGTGGTAAATCATGCATCTGTGTATTTAATTCCCACATATATTGTTAAACTATAGAAATTGTGTACTTGACCACCAACATAAATAACCCCTTTAACAGTAAGTGTGTGTTGTGTTCCATCTCTGCATGAGTATACAAGTGTGTTTTAGATCTAGTACATGACTCTATAGGGGATGAATAATAGCACTATACCCTTAATCATCTTATCTTAAGGAAGACAATCATTATTAAAAACAACGTCTTTAAAATATTTGAGCGAAAATTGTCAACCATGATTTTAAATCCCTTTCAAGTCTTTTCTACTTTGTTTTACATTTATGTCTCCTTCTAGACAAGAGTACACAGTCTAGATATAGATAATGTTATGTGGAAGTACACGTAAAAACACACTTACTTTCAGTGTTTAATGTTTTATTTTGATGACTTGATTCTTGTGGAACAGTAATGGCACACCCTGCACATATTTTCAGAAACCTTGACAATGTGGTTGGAAATCTGGCTAGAAACTTTGCAGAGGGCACAGAGTATTTCAAAGTTAGTAAATGATATTTGCTATTTGATTCATATGCTCTCTCAATAAAATATACGTTATATTGTGTTCATATTGTATCTTCAGGAAAACACCTTTTTATCAAGATGTATGAAACCATTTCTATGTTACAGATGCTGGTTGATGTCTTTGCCCCAGAATTCAGAAATCCCAAAAACATGCACCTGAGGAACTTCTTTGTAATTCTTCCTCCACTGGTAAGAGAGTGAATACCAAGGGAAACAACTCTTTTTAAATATAGCAAATAGTTCATCTTTATGACAAATTTTGTTCTTTTTAGACTGTAAATTACATTGAACATTCCATAAGCTGTAAAGAGAAAATGAGCAGAAGAAACAAAGTGGGAGCAGCCTTCACTGACGATGGCTTTGCTATGGGTGAGGATAAAGTCGGTCATGCATAAAACCTTGTATACATATACAGACTATATTTTACATATTAATTAGATATCTTAGTTTACAAACAAATGCATATTTACTTGTAGGAGTGGCCTACATTTTGAAGTTGTTAGACCAGTATCATGAGTTTGACTCTCTTCACTGGTTCCAGTCAGTCAAAGACAAATACAGGGCAGAAAAGGTTGGTCAAAGGGAGATGACTCTGTTTTATGGATTTATTAATTTTTTCGTTTTTTGACTATATGAATGTTACAAAACTGTATATTTACAATTTTTTTCACCAAATATCATTATATATTCTCCTTTATGTTTAAGTAAGATTTTTTTGCTTTATTCATATATGGTGTTCATTTTTTTCTCAATGTAATTTTAGTGATACATTATACTTTAATATCACAGTAGATATAATTTTTAATTACATGTACTGGGTATAATACATTATGTTTAGATTATGACACTACATGTACCATCAGCTAGAACAAGTTCAAACTTTTCATGTCTTTTTTAGGAGAAGCAGAGACAGGCTATGGCCAACAGGGCGGATGAGAAATCCCAACAGACCATGACCCTGACAGTGAAGAGGCTAGACCAATACCAGCAGGTGGGCGCAGTTATCTCCCTTCTATTTCCCAATTACTACGGGCATAGTAGTTATCTCCCTTCTTCCAGTTACAACAGACCTAATAATTATCTCCCTTCTCCATGTTGCAACAGGCATAGTAGCTACTTCCCTTCTATTTCCCCAGTTACCACAGGCATAGTAAATTGACTTGGAGTCTATATTTTCAAATACTTGTTCACATTCATTCTTTATGTAATTTATTTTCTGTTTGTGCATGTGTTAGGCAATGTTATTGCAGTTATCTGAACTGTATTAAAAAAGAGCTACCTGGTGTGAAGGAATTAGCTCTCGTTTATCTTTATTTTGAAATTACCAGAGTTGTTTATGGGGTCATATTTTAAGGGGTCACTTGTACATGTATTAATATTGAATCAAGATTAATGTTTTTTATATTCGTTGAGATGCAGATTCCAAGATGTGGGGTACCCACCAAAATTTCATCATAATTTTGAAAAAAAATGCTATCTTGATGATGAAATAAGAACACACTTTCATTTCTAGGAATATGACCTGCTCAACTATTCCCTCAGCAGTGCCAGGATTTTCTTCCGTGCTGATAAAACTGCCGCAGAAGAGAACGAGGAGAAAAAAGGTACCAAATTGTTTTACACATATTGTTATTTCTTATTACAGTAAAATACACTTATTGCCAAGTGCCAAGCTTAAGAAAAACACTTAAATTTTGCTTTAAAGTAATTAAGAAAAAATTATCTTATTTTGTTACAATACTACATCTGATGACGAGGAGAATGAATTTGAATTCACCCTACTCATAATTCATAAGTATATTACCTGTGTACGTTTTACTGCCTAATGCCCAGATTCTGATGATGATAATTGAAGCAGATTTGGCCAAATCCTATACACATACACACTGTTCCATACATACATAAATCATTGAAAAAGTTTTGGGCATACATTTGTGATATTTCTCAATTTTAAAATCTTATGGCTTTTCATAAGCTGATGGAGAGCCGAGTACCAGTTCAGATCCTGCTCAGGCCACCAGCCAAACTACAACAACTCCAGCAGGTATGTAGAAAATAAACTGTGTCATTGTTTGTTATGAAGTGAATTGAATTGTATTTAAGGACAAGAGTTATTTTTGTGTTCATGCAGAACAATTTCTCATTAACAATGCTTTAAGTTGTTAGATTTCATGTTACAGTAATTAAGGTGGTTTGGGACATCTGATGTATTAAAATGTGGATTAAATTATATTATATTTTGAATATTTTGAATATTTTTCACTGGTTTAGAATTTCAAAATTTTACAATATTTAACTTAAAAATAGCTATTAAAAATATTTGGAGAGGTAAGTAAAAGTAAAACCCCCAGCAGGATTAGAACTCATGACTTGCTGATTGATTCGTAGTAAACCCTCTAACCCACTGCTGTTAGGTGAAAGTATTGAGTAAGAAACTACTTATAAAATTACACTAGTCTTCATTTTATTGTTTATTTCTTTAACTATACGTCACAACATGGAGATGTCCCATACCACCTTCATACGATATTATTCATTACTTGTACAATAAACAATGCACTTTGTGTCAGACAATGTTTCTAATGTATTGTTTTGTTGGATATAAAGCAACATGAAGGGATAGGAAGGTAGGACTATGCATGGCATTATGAATGGATGCTACATTATTACAGTTATAATTAAAGTAGACGCATGAACTGAGGTTTACTGAGGTCCATAGCATTGCTTCTTTAATTAGAATTTAGATTTCTCCTCACAATAACAGAGATTTAGTCTTGCATGCATATAAATGTATCACTCTAATTTTGCTTAGTATTGTTATTCAGTTTTGATACTTTTCTTTTTCTATCTTTGCTTGTGAGGTATAACTTATGCTAAACACTAAATGAACATGTGTATGTGTATAACTTGTTATGGATGTAATGTTCCTCCCCTTGTTAACTGTTGCATGTAACATTTTATTTCAAACACTGGTGTAATGATTCTTTATCTCTGAAGTTTAGAGGCTTTTTTTCTCTTTTTTAGAAAAAGTAATACCCACTTAAGTTTGTATTTAATTGTCATAGATTCACACATTAGGTTCACACACAATAAACATCTATAACTTGCTTTGATTATTGCATTTACATGTTTTATAAAGATTGTTTTAAATCTCCTTAGTTTATTTGTATGCCTGTGATGATAGAGATACTGTAATACTACTCCTATTATATCTATACTGATTTCACCTACATATACAGAGCATACAACCTATCGACTCTTTAATAGGCTCTTGGATATCAATTTATTTCCTAAGCTTATTAATCAGTTTGAATTTCATTTTCTTATTTTATAATTAATATTCCTTCTTCTCAATGCTGCGACCCGAGTTTGATCCCTGTGATCGACAGTGGTTGTATGTGATAGGGTATGGCGGTCGCCCGCTTGGACACGTGGGTTCTCTCCCGGTACTCCGGCTTCTTCCCACAACAATGACCCCCTCGCGCTAACATCCGTGCTAATGAAAGATATTAAATATAAGTTGTTGAACTTGTTTATCAATTGTTGTAAACTAAAGTTCAGTTTCAATTAATATTCCTTGGTTTGAAAGATAAAAAGGAAAATCAAATTACCCCCCCCCCCCAAAAAAAAAAAGTTACAGTTAACACTAAACCAAATCAGTTACAATCTCTTCTAATAGGTTAGACCTTATTTTAAAAATTTAAAAAAGGAATCTATTCATATATATTTACATTTTCCAGTGTCTTTGCCTGTGATAACACTACGTATCGATTTTGTACTATATAACCCATAATACAAATGATGCCAAATTGAGGCGCCAGCGGGGTTTGCTTATTTATATTTTAATGTTTAATCGTACGATGACTTAAAATTATATAAATATAAGTAATAAGGGATCATTCTTTGAGTATTATAAGGTGATAATTTCGGTCGGGACGTGATCAAATCTATCATAAAGCCCTTCGGGCTTTATTGAATTTGATCACGCCCTGACCAAAATTATCACCTCATAATACTCAAAAAATGATTCCTTATTGCTTATGTAAGTTGTGCCATAAAGTGGAACTTTGCAAAGTTTATTTCTGGATATTAATGAATTGTTTTATCAGTCTGTTGTATCAATGTTCGTAATTTAATGATGTTGTTTGTTTTTCAGATTCCAGTGCCCCACCGCCTCCAGCTGCCCCGGCTGCCCGGCGGCCCCGGCGGCCCCTGCTGCCCCACCCCCTCCGACCCCAGCCCCACCACCAGGTGGCCCTCCCCCTCATCCTCCTTCACCTCCACCCCCGCCTCCGCCCCCGCCCCTCCAATGTTAGCAACAGTGGGATGGACTCAGTACTCCAAAACCCAGTGTCCACATACACTGTGGTTTCATTAATTTTCGTGGGTATCAATTTTCGTGGATTTTCTAAAAACCACAGTTTCAAGGATACGTAATTTCGTGGCCAATGATCCAATCAATACGAAATGTTAGTTGAAATTGAACTTCAATGAACATTTAATTTCGTGGATCAACTTAACAACGAAATCCACGAAAATTGGTATTCAGCGAATATTGATGAAACCACAGTAGTAAAAGGACCTATGTGTAATTTTGTAAAATCAGATATAGGACATAAACAATACATGTATATATTTTTTGAAGAACTCTATAGGAAAAATGAATTACAAATTGTGAAGTATACTTATTTGTGAGAATACTAATTTGGACATGATTAGGATTTATTGTTGATTCACATTATGGCTTTGCTTTAAGTTTGAAATTGTGCTATATTGATGCTATTTTTTGTGGCTATGAAAGCTTATAAGTGCCAAACAGAGATTATGAACAATATTGATGTATCTAATAGGAAATAAAATATGCAATCTTATCTTGTATTTATTTTGTTTTGTCTAATAAATGGCAATGAATTAGAAAACTCTACATGAACTTTACATGTATATTATAAGAAATCTCAGCAATACTTTCGTGCATGAATTGGTTTAATTTAAGAATATATACCGGTAATTTGCGGTCTCGAGTGCAATGATGATTAATCAGAAAAGTAAGAAACTTATTGTAATGTTAATATCGTTTTCTGACCATTTGGGATCCGGTCACTCGGCCTAAATTTTTATCAACGATATCTTAGTAACTATTCATTGCAGATGCTTGAAATCTAACACATTATTTGTTTAGGCATATCATATGATGGGTTTTTTTTGTACTAATCGTACGGTAACTTCCTGTTAAATTACGACTTATGTTTATATTGGCCTAATTTTTTAAAATGTCGACTTCCTTATTTTTGCATATTCTTATCAAAGCAGCTAGTGAGAATTGGCTCACATCTATGTTGTTTGAACATTTTCCAACCTAGATCTCGCCAGAAATTGTTGGAGAGATTGGAGAAGTTGTTTAAAAGATAGCGTGAACCAAGGACCCCCTAAAACCTATGACGGCGAGTGTCGTCCCTTTACTTTTTAATGTACATTGAAAACACTTTTTAAAATGACTGAAACAGTGATTTTCACGAAATGTTTTTCAATGCAATACACAGAAATACACAAAATATTACTAATAATTTTCAATTAAATTTCTGTCAAAGATTTCTCAGCAACTATCGAATAATTGATATATTCATAGATGTCTTTATTATGTATATACTTTTATTATCAATTTTTATATATTATAATAAATTTATAATTATGGCCGATTAATCAAGATATTCTTAAGCAAACGGCACAATTCTGCAAATTCAACTTAAAGTTCAATATGACTGTGGTAAATGCTTTTCAAATGTAGTGTGCTACCCGAAATATATACATGCAAATCTAAACATTATGAATGAAAGCATCGATTAAATTAGTCAAAAGTAAAGATTTAAATTATTTTGTAATTTTTTGGGGAAAACAGCACGAGCTTATCACCGAAAACATTTAATATCAAATCAACAATCTTTTTTCTCAACAAAAGGAAGTGAAAAAAATATAATGATGCTGGTGCTTCATTTTATATGTTCGATGGGTAGAAACTCTAGTAATTTAGTGCGTGACAAAGAGGCGACAATAGTGACGACACTTTCTTCGAAAACACCAACCATACATAAAGAATTAAGATTTTTCTTTTACAAAAGGGCTACAGACCGTGCAGAAAAAATTGGGCAGGGCGCAGGGACTTTTGTGTGTTTTGCTTTTTGTATTTTTTGACCCCCCCCCCCCCCCCCCCCCACGTGCTTGGGACACCATTTGTCCACTGAACAATTGAGATATTTTGACCAGGAAGTAAATTACACAAGTCTCGTATTTTCTCATTCTAATATTATAAAGCGTTATAAATCATGCGATAATGGCTGCCAGGTGTAACTTATAAAATGTCACACTGATACACACGGTGAGTGCTAATAATTGTTTCTATATCTCACGATGGAAAGCAAGTTGACATATTTGGTTTACTTCAAGATTTTTAATTCGATCAACAGTCGATCAATTATAATGTACTGAACCGAAAGTAGCTATCTGGTGGCCGTGCTTTGAAATAGGGAAATACTAGAAATTCTCTTCCATTGGCCCATACATTCACTGACATTTTTGTTTACCAAAAAATGTATACTTTAAACAGACCTGGGTCACAAATAGATGAGACTCAAACTGTTTTATTGTACTTATAAGTCCATAATTTTTTTTAAAGGCAGTGTATTATGCGCGGATCTTCAGGGGTAGTGGGTGGTCTGGACCCCCCTCCAACTTCCTATCAAAATATTGAAATAAGTATGAATTTATATTTCAAGATCGTTTAATTACTAAAAGTATTCTAAGAAAACCCAGGATATTGTTTATTGTATATATTAATGTATGTGTGTTTGGGTGTTGGTGTGTGTGTTTTTCTAGGAAGGGGGGAGGGTAGGTAGAAATGATTGACTCCTTGATAATATTGAGGAGCAAAATAAAGAAATAGTCTCCTCAAACTTTTAAGATTTTTCTCATTTCAGATGGCAAAATCTGAATCCCAAATACCACCCGACGCCCAGCATTATTTGATGTGTTTCACTGAAGACTGTGAGAGGAACTGCCAGTTTTACTGCAATGATTGTCACCAACCAATGTGTGAACAATGCAGAGATGAACATCAGAAGAATAAGAAAACTAAGAACCATGAAGTGGTCCCATATAAACAACGCAAACGACCGCTTCCTGTGGAGAAATGCAAGATCCACCCCACAAGACACATAGAACTTCTCAGTAAGGAATGCCAAATTCCCATTTGTTCTAAATGCACAGGAACCAAAGAACATCGCGACCATGCCTTTACTGACCTAGAATTGGTCTTTGCTGAAAAATGTTCACTTTGTCACATAGAAATTACCAAAATTCGAAGCTATTTTGAGGCTACTTCTGAAGATTTAAAAAAGGAAATTTCTGGAGATGTCACAGAAATAAAGAAGATCATGGAGGGAATAAGAACATCCATAAAGACTGAAGCGAAAGCTGTGAAAAGGCTAGTAGACACGGTCACATCAGATAAAATAGAACAAGTCGACAAAATAGAACAGTCATTATTACAAACATTAAACAGTCAAAACCAAAAAATAGATGGCTACATCAACTATCTCAATGATTTAATCGAAACATATTATGGTTACCTATCTCCCTCAAACATAGAACAATTAACATTTGCCCTCAAATCAGAAAACTTAATCATTCGACACATACCAGAGACATCAAAACCAGTCCCACCCGTATTTACTGCTGGTCAATACCGCAAGAAAGATGTCGCCAAATTACTGGGTACAATAACTGTCCCCAACACTAAACCAGAGAACAGAAAAATAAAACCCATGGAGACTGCCTCTACACAGTTGAAACCTACAGGGAAACAGAGAAAACAAGACAGAGAGAAATCTGACGTGAAACAAGCACTGTCTCTGTCTTCCTCTGTCACCAAGGTCAGGGAGTACACAGTACCAGGTGATGATGGTGTATATCATACATCACTGGGTAAATCAGGCAAACTCTGGGTCAGTGATAGTAGTTGTAACCTTGTCCAAACAGATCTACAGGGGAATCAGCTACAGAAGATACAAACCAGTGGTGGATCTGATGGCTACCACACAGTCACACAGGACGGGGGTCTGATCTATACAGACAAAGACAACAAAGTCATCAATAGGATAACACCAGATAATACAATCATTGAATTCATTAAAACGGGAGACTGGGAACCACTCAGTATACACTCCTCACACATTAACGGGGACATCTTGGTGGGGATGAGGAAGGATGGAAAGGGTACAGTCACCAGGTACAACAAGACAGGGACAGAAATACAGAACATACAGAGAGGCAACAAAGAACGGGAACTGTATAGTAGTTTACCACACTACATCACAGAAAACATCAATGGTGATGTCTGTGTATCAGACTATAACAATGGTGTAGTGGTGGTGGATAAATCAGGCCAACACAGGTTCTCCTACACAGGTCAGAGGTCAGAGTTTTATCCCTATGGAATATGTACTGATGTACTCGGTCACATCCTGGTGTGTGATGTTATCAGTAAAACAGTTCATCTTCTGAACCAGGCTGGTCAGTTCTTATCTCTACTACTCACAGACCAACAAGGGATAAAGTATCCCTACAGTGTGTGTGTGGATGATGAAAACAATCTCTGGGTGGGACAATATGTCACCAACACGGTGACAGTGTACAAGTATCTACAGTGATCATTATATATCCATATATAAGTTAGGTACTAAGTGTTTGATGTAGACAATGTATCAATAACACTGTGATAGTGTACAATTACTGTACATATGTATCTGCAGTGTACATAAAAGTACATTGCTATACATGTACATACATTATTCATGTAAACCATTGTATTGTTGTTTGTAATATGAATTTCTTCTCAGATTGATTTCATTGCAGATGAGTTGACTATAAAATATACATGTATTAACAAATATTGGTTCTTAAATTTATTAGAAACCGCTAGCTTTAATTTTGTCAATATATGTAGTTATCCAAAAAACTTATATTTATAAACAAAGCCTCTGTATCTATGGTCAGTATGAAGTCCAGACATGACATTACATGTAATAATATCATATTTCAAATTAAGATAGTTTTCTTGATCCACTTCTTGATATTAATCGTAAACTATTACAAGCAAAAGTTTACCATATTGCAGATTTGATTTTTCCGGAAACTGCAGATTACAAAACGCTGAAGTTCTATATAAAGCGCTTTAAACTTCGAAATTTTTCCACATTTTAATCTTTATAGTCGAATTTTGAGAGAGAGAGAGAGAGAGAGAGAGAGAGAGAGAGAGAGAGAGAGAGAGAGCTGCATGTCTAGCTCCAGATATGGAAAAAAATTGAATGGCAGAACCTTGAGACTACAGTGCCACACCCTGAAAAAAATGTCATTTCAATGCGCACAAAAACGTGCGCTAGTTATGGATTTATTAACATTATCTATACGCAATATCTGTGGAATATTCCAGTCAAATACTTTCAGACCGGGAACTACACAGAGAGAGAGAGAGAGAGAGAGAGAGAGAGAGAGAGAGAGAGAGAGAGAGAGATGCATGCAGGTCATGTAGTGTTTTAATCTATATATACCTTGTCTGGTTTCAAATCGAGAGAGAGAGAGAAGGAGAGAGAGAGAGAGAGAGATGCATGCAGGTCTGCAGCTCCAGATCTGGAAAAAAAATCTTGGAGCTACAGTGGCACACTGAAAAAAATTGTCATTTTATTGCGCACAAAAACGTGCACTAGTTTTGAATAGATTAACATTATCTTTACGCAATATTTGTGGAATCGTCCAGTCGAATATTTTCAGACTAGGAACTGTAGAACTGCCAAGAGAGAAAGAAAGAGAGAAAGAGAGAGAGAGTACCTACAGCTGAAACCGGGAAAGGGGCGGTGGGTTTTATCGTTGCTTGCAAGTCATTCTTTTCGTTTTGGTTTGGCAAATAATTATTTTATATTTATAGATACATTGTCCAGTTTCAAAACGTCGGAAGATATTTCATTCAAACAATGAAATGCTTTCCGTGCTGATTCATGCGGGATGCGACAAATGCCAAAAAAAAAATTCCGCATAAAGCAAATTTTTTTGCTTATATTTACATCTTTAAAAAAAAAATCATTGATCGTAAAGAGTACTGAGTAAAATTAACCAAATGATTGTTAATCCACATCAGTACGTTCAAATAAAAGAAATAGCCGAATGACGTCATGATCATGGTGATTATTGCGTACGGTCTGTGTATTTTCTTACTAATAGTTTACTGAAGGTTTCGATAAACAGGGCATGTATATTTCAGTTTCTACAGAGCTATGAATTACAAATTACAATCAATTTTCGTAAGAAATGCTGGTAATAATACTTTGAGGGTCGGTTAAGCATCACGGGCTTTGTAAGTTGTTTTACCCCCAGCACCTTCGGTTCCGAGACCTATGACTAAATGCTATGGTTGGAGATCAAAAACTTTAGGAAACGTCCTTTACTTCAATATTTGGGCTGTGTAAAACATTAACGAGGTTAAGAGGGCTCGATGGTAGTGGCCATATTTAGACTGTATTGATCTCCTTTAAAAAAAAGCTCTATATAAAGATATAGAAAAATACCCAATTTTAAAGACAAAATGTTTGGATTTTTTTTTTTTACTAAATGATAGCTTATATCTAAATATATCATATCTTTAAAGTTCATACACATCTGTTGGTTAGGTTAATTTGTTGACCATTCAGCCTCCCTAAAGGAAAAGAAGAACCCCCAGGATGGATGAAATTTTATTTTGTAGATGAATGAAAACGGTATATCAATATGGAAATAAAAATGAACAAAAGAGGCCAATGCATGTTCATAAATGTATATTAGCGAATAAGAAAACGAATTTTCTTATGAGCTTGCACTATCAGAAGGACTTGAGAATCATACCATTACTAGAAAATGTAATTAAAATACTTTCTTTACATATATTTACAAGAAGCATGCATGCGCGGAGTTATATAGAAGAGGATGGGGTCTGGGAGGACAAACCCCTCCCCCCAATCAAGACAATCAAAGATTTTTAAAAGATTTTTAAATCAAACATTAAAATCACATTAAAATTACAGAAAATATTCCTAAGATCTCATCATCCTGGCAAACCAAATTACCCCGATCCGAAAAAAAATTATGGATCCGTCCATTCGAATCTAATAAGAGTTTCAGCTGGTAAAGAAAGGAAATTCTCAAGCTCTTAAAATCTTAAGAATGCTAATATGTGGAGGGCAGGTGTGCCGTAGTATTCCTTAGCTTAAATTTTACTGTTGGTTTCCTTATGTTCAGTTTCATTTAAGGTGGCTATATACACCACTTTTTGATGACGCAGTACGCAAAAAAGTAAATCTGGAAGGATGCAATTCCGGTACTGGCTGATTTAAACTGAGGCAAATTGTATGGGGACCGCGATTTCAAAAAATTTTTTAAATGAAAAGTCTTAGATTTAATTTGGTAATTGGAAAAATCATTACTTACAAGTAATGTGACACCTTCTCGCCGTGTCGTATTATTCATCGACATAAACAATAAAATCAAGTATAGTTTTTTAAATGTTTTCTTTCCAATTTTCGACGTGTTTATCATTTCATCGTGATATTTAGGAAATTTTCTTCAACTCAGAAATGAAAAGTTCCCAAGATGTTTGGGTCTTGGGACTTAGGAACGATAACTCTTACCTGAGGAACTTTCATACCAAATAAAATTTAAACTATTTTTTGTGTTTATTTCCAATGATTTTCATTCAATTTTTTTATGTCACAGTTATTAAAATACATTTTCTTATAACATCGAGCAGTTTTTCAGATGATTTGTCAACTGAGTAAGAAAATATGAAAAATTATGTTTTGGGGAAGTACTAAAAAAAATTGCAAAAATAACATTTTTTAATGTTAAGAAGTAGTATATTTATTTGTAGGTGTCCGAAGGAAATATCCATCATATAACAAAAAACAAGTATTCCTTTTAAAGGAATATCATTGGTCAGCTCTGTTTATATAATATACGCAACATGCAGTGAACTACACTGTATATATAGCACCGTTTTTTTTTGATTTCCGAAATGGCAAGGCATGAATGAACTTTACTTTTAGTAGGCGAATTATACTTCCAAATAATATGCCTACGCATATGTGAACAAAAACCATGATTTGAATCATTATGTATGTAACTCTATAAATGTTTTATTTTCAGGGTAAGCGGACAAGATTATCGTTTTAGTAATCTACGTCCAAATAAGGATTTAAATAAGGTTGTCATTGCAAAGTAAATAAAATAGTGCAAGGCGCAACACGTGCCCAAATAGTTAAATTTGCCGGATCTCTCATATGGACACAACTGTGATCGGCCGAAGCCGATCACAAAAATTCTCTCAATTTGTTAATAGTCAACTTTTTAAAAATTACTTTACTAAAACACGAAAAAACATTTAAAAATTCTTTAAAAATACCTAAAGTACCCCTATTATCATTTTAATATTCGATAAGTATATGTTTTGTGGTTTTCTATTGAAAATTGGAATAAACTGTGGGTGTATAGAGCCATCTTAATATTATATGTACATGCTCCCAAAGAGGGTGGGGTGAGGAACTCCATTTTAATTATATTTTGAACATATGAATTTTTAAAAAAAAAAAATGTCTGCTAAGAGAAAAGCTAAAAAAATCGATGATTGACTTTGTTTAGAGATATATTAAATTCATGTAACTAACAAGCTTCATTTAGTCGAAGGAAAAGTACTCTGTAGAGAACGCTGGTTTGAGTTTGAAGTTAGAAAAACATCCGAGACTTTTTAATACGGTCATAAGCGTTAAGATGGTTCTAAAGTTTCACCTCCTTTTTCTATGCATTGTGTGTTCTGGAGCCGTTGAACAAATTCTTTGGACCAATGGTGAAAGAAATGAATGATATAAATTCTAACCTTCATGTAGTACGCCAAAGAGAGAATACCCGGTGTTTAGAATGCGGCACAAGGGATAAAATGATGAACGGACAAGCATTTTCTTGCCATAATGACGATCAGTTGTGTTCAGTTCATTATAAATGCCTCCTAAAATTTAACCTTATGACCGGAACCTGGATAACAGAAGTAGGATGGAAACATTTCTGCAATAGTAAGGAAACGTTTTTGCGATCTGTAAATTCCTTTTGAAAATTTTATCTATTTTTATTAGTTTCTCAAATGTGTTTGCAGATGGGGTTTTCCTTTGACTTCCGCCATTTGAATAGTTGGATATGGCAACATACATGATTGTATATATGTATGATTTTGCATTTACTTTCCTCTTGATTGCGTCTTTAAAGTTATTATCATAATTTTTATTATTTTTTACACAATAAATTCTCATACGAATAATCTATCATAATAAAAGTCCAAACCTTTAATCAAAGATCTCAAACATTTAGATGTTTAATGTATGTTAAATAACGATATTTGCAAACAGTTTCAAACAAATACAGCGAAGACAACATTGTTGATTTAAATAAACCTTGGATAAATCCTTTAATAAAAAAACCCATTTAAATTGAGACATAATTGTCTAACGTAACATATCTTCTTTTACAGATATACACGTAACAGCGTCAACAACTTGGATTGACATAGGGCCTCTGTTATTAGGCAGACTGTCTATACAGTTCTCCGTGAAAGCATCTAATGATGCCTACTTCGGTCTGTCTTCCGGTAACACAACAACCTTTCCTGGCTACTGGATTATTTTGGAAGGATTTTCAAAGGCCCTCAGTTGTATGAGAGATGGGTTTGTTTCCGGTACCTGCTACTCCCAACACATCGGATCGTATCTCTCACCCAGGGAGTTTGTGCGGTATTGGGTCCAATGGGATCATGGAAATATCCGTGTTGGAATCGGGGAAGCGGTTGGAAGTTCAAAAATCATGGAACATCAGTTTCAAACTGCTTATCCTATCAGCAACATACTTCTTAGAAACGGACAATGGATAATTTATCTTTAAGAATATATATATCCTAATTAGATGCAATATTTCGTAAAAAAGCAAAAAAAAAAAACCCCAAAACTCCACTAAGGTTAACGCTAACATGCGGCATTTAATTTGTCCGCACAACATTTGTGTGTTATATGACCGATCCACGTCATCCAAAAATAAACATATAATGCATAAATGTTTGGCAAATATATATATAATTTATTATGATTCATATACTTGTGAAGTCTGAATAAACCTGATTCTGCACACCCATTTGATTTTTGTTTTTATAAAACTTTCAGTTCTTCACAAACTTATCTCTTCTAACAATGAATCATTGATAAGGCAGTTCTAATTATTTCTACCCTAGATATTCTTCAATGACATTTATATCATGTACGTTGATTGATATATATATATAAAAACAAAAACTGTAAAACAAAATTCAACTTATCAAGAGAAGAAACCACAGCCCTTGAATCATTAGCAAACGACGAATCAATTGTGATTAAAGAAGCTGATAAAGGTGGCGCAGTAGTGATTATGGATTCTGGTTTTTATAAAAACCATATCATGAACATGTTGTCAAACGTCGACTATTATCAGGAAATACCAACCAATGAGGATAAAAAAACGATGCAGAAAATCAAGAATCTGTTAAAAAGACATAAAACAACATCTTGCTTAACTGAGAAAGAGGAAGACTACCTAACAGATTATGAATATAAAGAAAGTAATTTTTATGGTCTCCCAAAGATTCATAAATCAACAAAAATTAAAGATGCCATCAAAGTCCAGTGTTCTGAATACATCCGTTGTCCACATCCAGATGATATCACATTCAGACCTATTGTAGGGGGGCCTTCAGCACCTACTCAAAGACTTAGCAATTTACTTGACATTCTACTTAAACCATTGTGTACTGATGTTAAAAGCTACGTGAAAGATGACTTGGATTTTCTACGTCATTTACCTGAAAAAATTAATAAGAATAGCAAGTTCATTACTTTTGATGTCATTAATTTGTACAGCAACATTTCAAATTCTCTGGGACTTAACGCGATGGAATATTGGATCAATAGGATACCTGAAAAAATCAACAATCGGTTTTTAAAAGAATTCATTTTAGAAGCTGCAGAAATTGTATTGACTAATAATACATTTACATTCAACGGAAAACATTTTAAACAAATTAAAGGAACCGCCATGGGCACTAAAATTGCTCCAACATATGCTACCCTTACATTAGGATACCTGGAAGAGAAAATGTATAAGGAAACTAGAGACGAGCTCGTTGCAAGCAACGATTAGGTCTTCCGTCGTAGCTGCGTCATACTTGTGACGTAATATAAGAATTGATACCTGACCATGGTGCAATATTAGATGTATAAACACTGTGTAAAAGAAACAAAGTACATGTATATAAGCAAATACAGATCTTTAAAAGTTGTCTGAAGTTTGATTCGCCGCATGTTGTTTTTTTGCATGTGCATTTTATTTTGAGAAACTTATCGAATCATCATAATTGACTCAATATACACAGAATATGGACGACGATTATAATCACACAGTGGGTATGCCCGGTATGAACGTAAAAAGACCAAACATTTTACTCGCATTTTTTATCGAAAGCAAGGGCCAATGAATCTTTTAGAATGTATGCGGAGATCCTGGAAATTTTACAGGGGGTTCTGAAGAATAATTTTGTTTTTTGAGGGGGGGGGGGGGAGGGGGCATGCGCAGATAAGAAAAATTTTCCTGGGGTGGGGGTTGAGTGTCTGACGGTTATTTGAGTTTGCCTGGGGATGTCCGAGGCATATTTTTGTAATTTTATATTGTACATGTAATGGAAAGAAATTTTGCGGGGGTTGGGGTGGGGTCTGGAACCCTCACCCTACTCTTCTTGATTCGCGCATGGGGAAGGCCGATGCCGGTAATTTGACGGTAATTTTAACCATTTTTATTTAATTAATCATTTTCAAAATTATCGGAATTCCAATATTACCTTTAAACGCAGTTAAAACTTAAAATACGAACCATTTAGTCTTGGTGAGTATTCGGCCAACATGCGTCCGCGTACGAAAGAAATGGCAATATTCAAGAAATTTGGATGGACGATCTGGGTCCTAGGTCGTCCATCCGATTCTTTTTCAGACTAAGAGCTACAGAACTGCACTTAGAGAATATCAAACTGATTATGTTTATTTATTTTGTCTCAAAGAATCAGTTTTTTAAATAAAGTTTTATCTTAAAAAAAAAGAAATCGGGCACAATTTTCAATGTTAGCATTTTACAATTTAAAGGTCTAATCAAATTTTGAATGAAGTTTCAAGATACTACTCTTCGTTGTTTTATACGAAATATTGCGTGGAAAAAAGATTTACATCGCATATATATTATAGAACTAATTTCTTCTCTTTTTTATTTACATCAAAATAAATCCAAGAAAAAATCTAAATATTTTTTTTCCCTTTATATGTGTTAATGAAAACGTTGATCAGCAAGGGCCGGTTCTATGTCGTGCAAGCACCTACTTAATAGATTGTTACACGGATCTACCACGATGACAAATATCGAAAAGGCAATATTGTGGGTGAAGGATGAAAGTGTAGTTTGTTTTTTAGGTTTATTTTTGATAATTTATTTATCTGGATCAATTTGGTCTGTTGGTTTGTTTTGTTTATTGAAAAGGGGAATAAAGAAAATGAGTAATTTCCGATATGAAGTCAAGCATATATTTTCATATTATCATTGACTTAAAACATGTTGGAAAAAAGAAATATTGCATCAAGCAGTTAGTTATTATGCGCAGATTATGCATTCCTCTATGGTTTTCACAATTGCATGTATCAGTTACTACACGTATTTGCTTACGGAGAAATAAATCTCCAAAGAGATGATATAGTTATCAGTTAAGTTCCAGATTGTCTTCTGCACATGCAAGCACGTGTGTAATCCTGATTTAAAAATAGGTATAATGTCCGGGGAAGGGGGGGGGGGGTCATCGCAACAAAACTGTGTATAAGCGTACTAGAGTGTACATTGTTAATTAATAATTGATGTTGAATTGTTATTAACAAACAAAATCATAAATTTATAATAACAAACACTAAAATGCCAGGGAGTTCTGCTGGACGCGATTTCATTTGTCTTCAATTAATAGGGTGTAGGGATGCCCGCCTACTTAATACATATGCTCACGCGTCAACAGATTAAAAATGACTGTATTTTGGATTTATAAATCGCTCTAAAACATTCGATCTGATATATCGTTGTTAACAATTCAAAACTTTGAACGATTAAATTTGTTTTTATACCTAGTACCCCGACCCTCACGGAAAAATCCATTCAGATCAATGGAAATTTCATTTACAAGACTCCGCGCCAGAATCAGGATGTCTCATTCATTAATTTTTTCGTAGTTATAGTGGACGAGTCCAAAATAGGAATTTTGAGACACATCATACAATGTGAACATATGCCATGAATGCAGTTTACTTTGCGTCTATTTTCTTATTTTGAGAGTCCTTTTTATCATGTTTATCATGGCTTGAAAATGACGGAAGGCCCTTGAATGTTGTTATCTTTATGCAGGCACGTAGCATCCTTTTTGAAAGTGTGGGGGGGGGGGGGGCAGACTCATCCAAAAAATCTTGACAAGCAAAAAAAAAAAAAAAAACTCCCAATTTCAATCCTAATTTCCTTATTTTTATATAAATTTTTTACATCCTTGATAATTCAATTTTTTATAAGCAAATTTTAAAAAAATTAGTTGCTGTGAGAAAAAGTGGGGGGGGGGGGGGGACCCACAAGCTTGAATTAATAATTGCCTGAGGATGCATCTTTAATGTGTCAACATTTATATTCATAATTGATGAAAACGTTATATGGGATGTAATAAGCACAATGAGCAAGAGTGTTCAATTAAAAGGGCATTTCACATTGCACGTGTGTAATCCTGATTTAAAAATAGATTGCCATATTTGAAAGGTCAAAAAAAAAAGAGGGAGGTGTCATCGCAAGATGATACACATTGTCTAAGTAGTACAATGTAAGTAATAGTTGGTGTTGGATTATCATCATTAACAAAGAATCATCAGTTTGGATTAATTAAAACAAATATAAATTCATATAATTGGAATATTTACTGGAGGGGCTACGTACAAGTAATTCGCCGAAGTGGGGTACGTGTGACCCGATTTTCGATCAATTGGGCGATTTCATTCATCTGGAAAAGGGTTTCACTCGCGTGTACAAATGTAAATGTACATCTAACAATTGCTAGTCAATTAAGTGTGTATGTTAATTCGATAGATTTCTTCTAAAACATTCAATCCAAAGTATAATATATGTAGTTATTAGTTGACACCCTCCCAGTGGATCTATGCCGATGGATCTATCTGAGATCTCAGCTGTTGCGTGAATGGTAAAGAAAGACTTCGCGCCATAATACGTCTCATTCATAATTTTGGCTCGCCGATTAGTGGGCGAGTCCAAGTTAGGCCAGAGCACATGATGTGTAGATGGTCTTACCCACTCTATTTTCTTAACTGGTCATATAATAAATAGAGATATCATGGATCTTTCACTTTTGTCGGAGCATGTAATAAATGGAACCAAAAAATAAAGTAATTCTAATTGAATTAAATTGAAGTTAAAATGTAAATACCCCCTCCCACCTACGGATTAGGATTTTCAAAATTCCCCATTTTTTAAATTCCTTGTCAAGATTTTTTTTTGATGAAGCTGCCCACCTAAACCCCCCCCCCCCCCACACACACACTTTCAAATAACGATGCTACATGTACGTGTTTGAATATCCTTTCCTATATGGTTAGAAATAACAAAATGTCTTTGATTTTGCATCTAATATATAACAAATTCAATTTTCAATTTGGCTGTTTGAGATTATTCGATACATGTACATTCCTAAAATGATTTAAAATAATGAAATGATTTAATTTCCAGTGATATACAGGTACATGCACTCGATCGAAGAAAAAGATTGAAATTGCTTCTAAACTCTGCACGTTCAGTTTAATAATTTATGATCCGCAGCGAAAATTAAATTTCATTTCTTATAAGATAGTCTAATTGATACATGCATGCTTCCATTGAATAAATTTGGGTAGTCAGGCAAGCTTTTTGGAAAGCTATTGCTATGAAAAATTTCGGATGGTACTCAATTTTTCCAGAAGGAGAGCTACATATATGCAGCTAAGGTAACTAATAATGCTTCCGATGAAATACTTTGTTTAGTAATGCAAGGTTTTAAGAGAGCAATACTTATTTGTTTAAAAAATAACACCCTAATACTTCGCATTTCATTCGCTGTTTGTAGAACAAGCAGAACCAGTATCAGTTCGATCCCTATCGTATGTACATTGTTCGAATTTAATAGCCCTTGCATTGGATTGCTTTGCATGTACAAAATATCTTTTAAAAATTCAACACTGAAAGTGTTTATCTATATGGCTATTAATCTATATGTACATGTACACATAGCGTACACATGTGATTCAAAATACCCCAAACGGAAAAATTAACTTATTGAGTCTACATTTTATAGAATTTGCAAAAAATACATTGCGGGTCTGAATGTTTGTTAATGTGTCAATCTATCAATATACAGTTTGTTAATTATTTTCGATTGCTAAGGCTACATCGTTTTTGATGAACATTGAACAACATTTTTTCCATGCCATTATTTCCACGGAAGATAGCGAGTACAATTATAAAGCACAATTTATTTAATTATCTCTTTAATATTGTGTACTAGTATGTAATAAATTATTTATAAATTGCTGCCGAAGGTTGTTTGGTATTTTCGTTTGTAGATGCATTGCAAGTAAAAAACGTGAAACGCGGGGCAAGTCATAATTAATACATGTATCCCTAATAACCGTTACTTAAAAATAGCGGCTTTGGATTCAAATATTATCGTATACGAATATTAAGTTCACTTTTTAAAATCATCTCCACGATGATAATATTATATCCATCGGAAATCAGTATTTTGTTTTGCTTTAAAAGAAATGTTCTATCGGGAGCAATCCCGCGTTCGTTTAAATTGCCAGCGTACATTTGTCATGTCAGTAATACACATTGTGCTTTATATGACGGCCGTGTATACGTACTGTAGAAAAGTTGAGTTTAATTACCATGCATTCGAACCATTTAATTAACACATCTCCCAGTACTGAAACAATTCAAAATGTCTCTGTTACAGTAACACAGTGGGGCGTTAAACATGTGTACGTCCAGCTCTACAAGCATATGCACTGTCGTCAAGGCGACGGCCTGAATACAGCTAGCGACTCTTCTATCGATCGGTTACCTGAGTCTCGTAATGCATCTAAATATAGAAAGGGGCACAGTTATGAAACAAACAACAAAAATAAGGTCAAAGACGTTCATCTTTATGAAATGAATATGTACATATGAATAAAAACATTTGGGAATTTTATGTAGAATTATTTTTGCGCGCTGCATGTATCAGTTAGTGCATTACAAAAAGCCCTTTCATAACCTCCTAAACGTGCGCACCCCCACAAAAATGGACCGAACTGACAACAATTGTTTCTGCAAATACTGGCTATAAATTACGAAAACATTAAATTGAATACCACGGAAGGATTCAAAATTAATTTCTTTACAACTTTGCTTCAATAATGCATTAGAAATTTTTATTCCTTTACAAGTTATTGACAAGAAACTTTTGACGCATCTAACTCCTTAATTATAGGGGCCAGCCCCTTTTTCTGTATACCGAATGAAAGGTCTTGGTAAGACCAAGATCTTTTAAAATACATGTTATAACAAATTTTTATCAGGTAGGAAACTAACACGGAAAATACGCGAATTTTTTTGAATTTTTTTCTTGCCTTTGTTTCAACATCTATACCACCCCTTTTATTTGCATTTAAATAATAAATAAAATATATCTCGCACAAATTCAATGTATTAGCTTCCAAACCAGCCCATCTTTGAGACTCTGCCAGCCATCGTTATAGCTAAACCCCCCTGGACAAAAGAAGTCGTTAAATTTTACTAAAAGGGGAATAACTCAAAACCGAATTGGGATTTTCCTCAACTAAAATATGCAACGACAACATCACGCGGCATGTTATCAGTCCTGAAAATTTCAAAACAATCGGTGAACAAACGAGCGAGATATTAAGGATCAAAGTTGGCGTCTAGAAGAAAAAAAAAATAATAAGAAATTTGAAATTTTTTCAGAATAATAGTAAGGTCTTCCGTTGGAAACGGAAGACCTTAATAAATAGATTATTTAACGAAAAGACGGAAATGTATATAACAAAACACTGGAAAAGGTACCTGGACGACTGTTTTATTGTTTGGAATTCCGGAGAAAACAATCTGTCAGTTTTTAAAAATATATTGAATGAACTTAATCCAGATATCAAATTTACAGCGGACGAAAGCCTGAATAGAATTTCATTTTTAGATATTTTGTTGACCAAACAAGACGAAGTCATTATGACGAATGTATACTACAAACCTACGGATACTCATCAGTATTTACACTTCAACTCATGTCATCCACGACATACGAAAAGAGCAATACCGTATAACCTGTCTAGACGAATATGCACAATCGTTAACGACGAGTCTGTCAAAATACAGAGATTACAGGAATTAAAAAAGTATCTAAAGAAACAAAGTTATCCGGATAAAATTATTGACGATGCTATTGAAAAAACCATGAAATTAGACAGAAAGAAGCTCCTCAATCCCGTTCAAAACAACAATAAAAAATCGAAGATATTACCACTGGTTACCACCCATAATCCCAGAAATACTAACATCGCCCCGATTGTTCACCATCTAAACGACGTCTTGAAGACTGATAAAACAATGGCCAAGATATTTGAAAAACAAAAATTTATAAACAGCAAAAGACAGCCGAAGAATCTTCGACGCATCCTTACTAAATCCAATTTCAAAGAAAAATCGGAATTTGAAGTCACTAAATGCAAGGATTCGCGATGTGGCACTTGTCCCTATATTAAACAAGGACATCATGTCAATTTTGGTGGGAAACAGTTTATCGTTAACAACAACATGTCGTGTCAAACCAGAAATCTATTATACGTTATCACGTGCTCAGGTTGCGGGGAACTATATATTGGAGAAACGGGAAGTACCTTACGGGAAAGAATCCGAATTCACAAACAGCACATCAACCAACCGGAATACCGCAAACTAAAAGTTAGTGAACACCTTGACCTGTCCGGAAAAAAATCATTCACTGTTTTTCCGTTCTATAAAATGTACAATTCTAATACTGTTGAAAGGCGTGATAAAGAAAAACATTTAATAAGAACTTTTAAACCTAAATTGAATAGCTTAATGTAACATCTGAGTATTCTAAATGTTTTATTCATGTTTTAACCGTGTTATATAATCTGTTATTATTAGTATTGTGATATCTAAAAAACGGGAAAATATGACGTCATTCAGAGACTTGAAGACACCGGTAAACTATTATGACGTCATAACAAACGTTACCATGTTAGTATTGTAAAACATCTGAAGAAAATGAAAGCGCTTATGTTTTACTCGATCTTTGTGTTTTCATTTATTTAAGTTTTATATATATTTCACCGACCACTGAGGTTTTTCTTGGATTTATCTATATATATATATATATATATATATATATATCTTTTTATCTATCTATCTATCTATCTCTATCTATCTATCTATCTATCTATCTATCTATCTATCTATGAGAGACTATGAGACTGTATAAGGATTTGTTAAAAAGCGCTTATATTTCACACTTGTCCCATATTATTATCTTTATATTCTAGGAATTCTTTTTGTTTTCAAATAATATTAATGACTAGATGGAAAAATAACTAAAATATGATATCAAAAAAGAAGTATTTACATCGTGGTTTGGTCCATGGATAATATGTCAAAAACGTTTCTTGGGTATATGGCTGAATATGAAAACTCGGGAAAAGTTCCTCGATGATAACAGACATATTCTGGTTGAACTCGGGCTATTAAATCTTGTAACAACATCATATCGTAAACTTCAGAACTTGGAATACCATCGAAGAAAGAAGCTTGAAAAAAGGTATTTATTACCAAGTCTCTACGAAAAAGACAGCAACTCAAACAATAATATGATGAAAAAGACAAGTTAAGAAACAAGTCAAAAAGAATCTCGAAGATAACCGAAAAGTTCTGGGCGAACTCGGGTAATCAAATCTTGTGTGAATATCGTAATCTGTAGAACACAATCGTAGAAAGAACAACGCTCAAAAGAGAGTATTAAACACCAAGTCTGAACGAAAAAGAGAACTTAAACAATAATATGAAGAGAAAGACAAGTTAAGAAACATGTCAGGAATGAGAAACGGAATTTCATAGATCAACTTGTGAATGAAGCAGAAAATGCTGTTCAGAGAGGAGGCCTTTACACCTTTTTTAAAATAACCAAGAAATTATCTGGCAAAACAAATCATGTACAACCTGTGAAAGATACCAATGGTAAAATCATTATAACGAAGTGCAAACAGGCAACAAGATGGCAAGAACACTCTTTTTGAAAAATTTATTAACAGCACGAGCTTATCAACGAAAAACATTTAATACCAATTCAACAATCTTTTTTCTCAACAACAGGAAGTGAAAAAACTTTAATGATGTTAGTGCTTCATTTTCATGTTCGATTGGTAATAAACTCTAGTAATTTAGTGCGTGACAAAGAGGCGTTAATAGTGACGACACTTTCTTCGAAAACACCATCCAGTACATAAAGATTTAAGATTTTTTAAAAAAGGGTTGCAGGCCGTGCAGAAAAATTGAATACCGCGCATGGACTTTTGTGCGTTTTGCGTTTTGAATTTTGTGCACTTTCTGCCACCCATACAAGCCCCTCCCTCCCCCCCCCCCCCATACAGGCCCCTCTCCCCTCCCCAACGTGCTTGGGACACTATTTGTCCACTGAACAATTGAGATATTCTGTTGATTCGTGCATGCAGAACAAAACGAAATAACTCATTCTATAAGCATAAACATTAGAAGTTCCGAATTGATTTTATTCTTTTGAATTTACTTAAATTCAATAATAATAATATTTCTGATATTATATAGTGTCAATATCACAACGTGACACCATACATTGAAAATCAAATATTATGATATTCAAATCAACTCTGATTGTTTTATCAAGGTAGGATGTCGGGATAAATAAACTTCATCGCTACGTGTACGACTAAGAAGTAAATTACACAAGTCTCGTATTTTCTCATTCTAATAATATAGGGCGTTATAAATCGCGCGATAATGGCTGCCAGGTGTAACTTATAAAAGGTCACTTTGATACAAACGGTGAGTGATAATAATTATTTCTATATCGCATGATGGTCAGAAAGTTGACATATTAATTTGCTTTACTTCAAGATTATTAACAAAGGATCATTTTTTATAATTGTACTGAACCGAAAGTAACGTATAGTGGCCATGTTTTGAAATAGAGAGATACGGATTCTCTACCATTGGCCCATACATTCACTGAAATGTTTGTTTGCCAAAAAATGTATACTTTAACAAACCTGGGCCACAAATAGATGACACTCGCACTGTTTTATTGTACTTAGAAGTCCATCATTGATTTTTTAAAGGCAGTGTATTATGCGCGGATCTTCAGGGGTAGTTGGTGGTCTGAACACCCCTGCCCCCCAAAAAAACCCCCCAAAAACCCAAACAAACTTCTTAAAATATTGAAATTAAATGAATTTATATTTCAAGATCGTTAAATAACTAAAAGTATTCATAAGAAAACCCAGAATTTTGTTTAATGTATCACAATGTATGTATTTATATATGTGCGTGGTGTGTGTGTGGGGGGGGGAGGGGTGGGGAGGTAGAAATGATTGACTCCTTAATGATATTGAGTAGTAAAATAAAGAAATAGCCTCCTCAAACTTCTCAGAACTTTTCTAATTTCAGATTGCAAAATCTGAATCCCAAATACCACCAGACGCTCAGCATTATTTGCATGTTTGTGCCACTGAAGACTGTGAGAGGAACTCCAAGTTTTATTGCAATGATTGTCACCAACCAATGTGTGAACAATGCAGAGTTGAACATCAGAAGAATAAAAAAACCAAGAACCATGAAGTGGTCCCTTATAAACAACGCAAACAACCGCTTCCTGTGGAGAAATGCATATGGATTTTAGAAAAAAATGTCTGCTACGAGAAAATGAAAAAAATATTCTCAACAACAGGAAGTGAAAAAAATTTAATGATGCTAGTGCTTCATTTTACATGTTCGATTGGTAATAAACTCTAGTAATTTAGTGCGTGACAAAGAGGCGACAATAGTGACGACACTTTCTTCGAAAACACCATCCAGTACATAAAGATTTAAGATTTTTAAAAAAAGGTTTACAGGCCGTGCAGAAAAATTGAATACCGCGCATGGACTTTTGTGCGTTTTGCGTTTTGAATTTTGTGCACTTTCTGCCACCCATACAAGCCCCTCCCTCCTCCCCCCATACAGGCCCCTCCCTCCTCCCCCCATACAGGCCCCTCCCCCCTCCCAAACGTGCTTGGGACACTATTTGTCCACTGAACAATTGAGATATTCTGTTGATTCGTGCTTGCAGAATAAAACGAAATAACTCATTCTATAAGCATAAACATTAGAGGTTCCGAATTGATTTTATTCTTTTGAATTTACTTAAATTCAATAATAATAATATTTCTGATATTATATAGTGTCAATATCACAACGTGACACCATACATTGAAAATCAAATATTATGATATTCAAATCAACTCTGATTGTTTTATCAAGGTAGGATGTCGGGATAAATAAACATTATCGCTACGTGTACGACTAAGAAGTAAATTACACAAGTTTCGTATTTTCTCATTCTAATATTATAGGGCGTTATAAATCGCGCGACAATGGCTACCAGGTTTGACTTATTAAAGGTCACTTTGATACAAACGGTGAGTGATAATAATTATTTCTATATCGCATGATGGTCAGAAAGTTGACATATTAATTTGCTTTACTTCAAGATTATTAACAAAGGATCATTTTTATAATTGTACTGAACCGAAAGTAGCGTATAGTGGCCATGTTTTGAAATGGAGAGATACGAATTCTCTACCATTGGCCCATACATTCACTGATATGTTTGTTTGCCAAAAAAATGTATATTTTATCAAACCTGGGCCACAAATAGATGACACTCACACTGTTTTATTGTACTTAGAAGTCCATCATTGATTTTTTAAAGGCAGTGTATTATGCGCGGATCTTCAGGGGTAGTTGGTGGTCTGAACACCCCTCCCCCCTAAAAAAACCCCCAAAAAACCAAAAAAAACTTCCTCTTAAAATATTGAAATTAAATGAATTTATATGTCAAGATCGTTAAATAACTAAAAGTATTCATAAGAAAACCCAGGATGTTGTTTAATGTATCACAATGTATGTATTTATATATGTGCGTGGTGTGTGTGTGTGGGGGGGGGGGGTGGGGGGTGAGGTAGAAATGATTGACTCCTTGATGATATTGAGTAGTAAAATAAATAAATAGCTTCCTCAAACTTCTCAGAACTTTTTTAATTTCAGATGGCAAAATCTGAATCCCAAATACCACCAGACGCCCAGCATTATTTGGTTTGTGGCACTGAAGACTGTGAGAGGAACTGCCAGTTCTATTGCAATGATTGTCACCAACCAATGTGTGAACAATGCAGAGATGAACATCAGAAGAATAAGAAAACTAAGAACCATGAAGTGGTCCCTTATAAACAACGCACACGACCGCTTCCTGTGGAAAAATGCAAAATCCATCCCACAAGACACATAGAACTTCTCTGTAAGGAATGCCAAATTCCCATTTGTTCTAAATGCACAGGCACCAAAGAACACCGCAACCATGCCTTCACTGACCTAGAATTGGTCTTTGCTGAAAAATGTTCACTTTGTCACTTAGACATTAACAAAATTCGAAGCTATTTTGAGCCTACTTCTGAAGATTTAAAAAAGGAAATTGCTGGAGATGTCACAGAAATAAAGAAGATCATGGAGGGTAAAAGAACATCCTTAAATGCTGAAGCTGAGTCTGTGAAAAAGCTGGTAGACACAGTCACATCTGATAAAATAGAACAAGTCGACAAAATAGAACAGTCATTATTACAAACATTAAACGGTCAAAACCAAAAAATAGATGGCTACATCAAATATCTCAATGATTTAATAAAAACATATTATGGCCACCTATCTCCATCAAACATAGAACAATTAACATTTGCTCTCAAATCAGAGAACTTGATCATTCGACACATACCAGAGACATTAAAACCAGTCCCACCCGTATTTACTGCTGGTCAATACAACAAGGAGGATGTCACCAAACTACTAGGTAGAATAACTGTTCCCAACACCAAACCAGAGAACAGAAAAATAAAACCCATGGAGATTGCCTCTACACAGATGAAACCTACAGAAAAACAGAGGAAACAAGACAGAGAGAAATCTGACGTGAAACAAACACTGTCTCTGTCTTCCTCTGTCACCAAGGTCAGGGAGTACACAGTAACAGGTGTTAGCAGTGTATATCATATATCACTGGGTAAATCAGGCAGACTCTGGGTCAGTAATCAGATCGATAACCTTGTCCAAACAGATCTAAAGGGGAATCAGCTACAGAACATACGAACCAGAGGTAAATGTGACGGTTACCACACAGTCACACAGGACGGGGATCTGATCTATACAGACAAACGCAACAATGTCATCCATATGATAACACCGGATAATTCAATCACTGAATTCATTAAAACAGGAGACTGGATACCACTCAGTATACAGTCCTCCTAAATCAATGGGGACATACTGATAGGGATGTGGAAGAATGGAGAGGGTAAAGTCACCAGATACAACAAGACAAGGACAGAAATACAGAACTTACAGAGAGGCAACAAAGGACAGGGACTGTATAGTAGTTTACCACACTACATCACAGAAAACATGAACGGTGATGTTTGTGTATCAGACTGGGGTAAACATGCTGTAGTGGTGGTGGATAAATCAGGACAACACAGGTTCTCCTACACAGGTCATGGGTCAGGGTTTTATCCCTATGGAATATGTACTGATGTACTCGGTCACATCCTGGTGAGTGATGATATCAGTGAAACAGTACATCTTCTGGATCAGGACGGTCAGCTCTTGTCTCTACTACTCACATCACAACAAGGGGTAAAGTATCCCTATAGTGTGTGTGTGTGGATGATGAGAACAATCTCTGGGTGGGACAATTTGGCACCAACACAGTGACAGTGTACAAGTATCTACAGTGATCATTATAAATCCATACATAAGTTAGGTAATGTGTGTATGTTGTAGACAATATAACAACATCACTGTGGTAGTGTACAATATAACTGGTACATATGTATCTGCAGTGTACGTAAAAGTACATTGATATATACATGTACATACATTATTCATGTAAACCTTTGTATGTTTGTTTGTAATATGAATTTCTTATCAGGTTAATTTCATTGCAGATGAGTTGACTATTAAATATACATGTATTAACAATATTTGTTCTTAAAGTTATTAGAAACAGCTAGCTGGAATTTTGTCAATACATGTAGCTATACAAAAAACTTCTTTAATTAAAATCAAAACTACTGTATCTAAAGCCAGTATGACATTAGATTTTCTGAAAGATATCTATAAGCGTTGATGTAAAATCGTCGAGTCGAATATTTTCAGACCGAGAGCTACATAACTGCAGGAAAGAGAGAGAGAGAGAGAGAGAGAGAGAGAGAGAGAGAGAGAGAGAGAGAGAGAGAGAGAGAGAGAGAGAGAGAGATGCATGCATGTCAACTTATTGCGCACAAAACTATGGAAGGGTAATTACCGCCAAAATTCTATGTATCTTGCTTTCATTCTTATCATGCTTACTTCTTTATTCTTCAGTACATTTAGACTTGCATGTCACTTTATTGTTTTCATATTCATGCTTATCTAATTTCACTTTGATTCTCTTTAATTCTTTATTGCTTCCTTATTTCTATGCTGCAATATTCTCTTCTTATTCATGTAAATTCTTTCTTCTATCTCTGTTACAAACGTGAATTCAAATACGCAAACCATAAGGCACTTTCAATAAAGACGAATACAAGTTGTTTGAATTTAATGCTGCATTATGACGCCAGGCGGCAGTGTGTGCGCTACAATTGCTGCTCCCGAAGATTTATTAAAACAAAACTAACACATGGCATAAACTTAATAAATTCGTGAAAACATCTCAAATTAAGGACTTAGTATAGGAATATGAAATACATGTTAATATAGTCAACTTTTAACAAGCCACGATATACGCAGACTCAAAAAGATACGGTTTTTTTGGTATACATGTAAAATGTCTCCACGCGGTTCTAAAAAAATCATAAGGGGGGGGGGCAGAGAGTTAATTTTGTATTAATTCTATTGGTTAATTAACTTGAATAAAAGTGAATTTTCCATTGGGAGGGGGGGGGGGGGATCTGATCTCATTCTAGATCCGCAATGCAATGCATTGTGTATATATGCAGTAACAAATTTTTTTGCAAATTATTTGCAGGAACGGTTAATTTGTAGAAGAGGAACATGTCATTAGTCCTCGTCGACAGGACTTTATTTTCATTTGAGGTGAAAAGATGTGGGGTGATGCACGGTTCTGTCCAGAGGTACCCGTGGAACATGTAGATGAAAAAGAAATAAATTTAAACCAAATTTAAAGATGTTTTTGAAAAACAATAAAAGGACTGGGGTACATGTATGTACGAAATGCTTAGTAGTAGCTTTTCCTGTACTCTAGTACGTGTGAAAATTATCACTTGCATGAATCACTATGTACCTCTCGTTAGGCTTCAGTATTGTGTATTCCTGATTAAATGCGATGAATTAATATCCGCGTGAAATTCCGGGTTAAAAAACTTAAAACGGCAGGTTTTAAAATCATGGTTCACTTATTTTTCTAAAAGTTTTGAACTTGTGATATGAAAACAAAGTTTGGTGCACGCAATTTTATATTCTTGCGAGTCGGCACAGAACAGTGGAACAGTGGAATCGCAGAAGTAAATATACGTATACACGGTTAGATTTGAAGGTGTCTATATAAGCTATGATACATGTAACTTAGAGACATGAACATCATACATGTCTACCTGTCAACTGGTCTTGATTAAATGAAAAGTTGATTTGACCGACTTCCATATCAAGCTTGCGATGATGATAATTATGATACGGGTGCTAATTATGAGTATGTAAGATTATATCGTCTCATGTAAATAACTGATGCGCCGACTTAGAATTTTATTTTATTTTAGGAGGGGGTCCAGTCACTCCCTTCCATACAAAACGTGCGCTAGTTTTGGATTTATTGACATTATATATATGCAAAATCTGTTAAGTTGTCCAGTCGAATATTTGCAGACCGGGGGCTACAGAACTAAAACAGAGAGAGAGAGAGAGAGAGAGAGAGAGAGAGAGAGAGAGAGAGAGAGAGAGAGAGAGAGAGAGAGAGAGAGACTACAGCTGAAACCGGGACTAATGGTTTTGTTGATTGCAAGTCATTCTTTAATTCCGTTTTGATGTGGCAAATATTTTTATTCATACCTTTTCTTGTTTCAAAGCGTCGGTAGATATTCTATTCAAACAATTTATGCTTTCCGTACTGATTCATGCGGGGTGCGACTATGTAAAAACAAAATTCCGCATAAATCATAAGAAAAACGTTTCATTGCCTATATTTACATCTTTCTTTAAAAAAAACCCATTAGTCGTAAAGAGCACTGAGGAAAATCAACCAAATGATTGTTAATTTACATCAGTACGTTAAAAGAAATATAGCCGAATGACGTCATGATCATGATGATTATTTAGTGCGGTCTGTGTATTTTTTTAGGTGACTGAGGGTTTCGATAAACAGCCGGCATGCATATTTCAGTTTCTACAGAGCTATGGGTTACAAATTACAATCAATTTCCGTAAGTAACGTAGGTAATAATACTTTGAGGGGCGGTTAAGCATCACGGGCTTTTTAAGTTGTTTTACCCCCAGCCCCTTCGGTTCCGACATCTATGACTGAAATGATATGGTTGAAGATCAAAAGATGAATTGACTGTCTTTAGGAAACGTCCTTTACTTCAATATTTGGGCTGTGTAAAACATTAACGAGGTTAAGAGGGCTCGATGGTAGTGGCCATATTTAGACTGCATCGATCTCCTTTAGAAGAAGAGCTCTATTTAAATATTTAAAAAAAATACCCGATTTTAAAGGTAAAATGCATTTTTTTAGGTTTTTTTTTTACTGAATAATAGTTAAACATATCATATTTTAAAATTTCATGCATATCTGATGGTTAAATTAAATATGTGACCATCTTGTCTTCCTAAAGGTAAAGAAGACCCCCAGGATGGTTGCATTTTATTTTGTAGTTGGTGTATGAAAACGGTAAATTAATATAAAAATAAAAATGAACAAAAGAGAGAAATGCAAGTAAGTCATACATGTATATTAGCGAACAAAGAAAACAAATTATCTTATAAGATTGCACTATTAGAAGGACTTGAGAACCAGACTATTACTAGAAAATGTACTTCAAATACTTTCTCTACATATGTTTACAAGAAGCATATGCGCGGAGTTAGAAGGGAATGGGGTCGGGGAGGACTACCCAATCCCCCCCCCCCCAATCAAGACAATTCAAAGATTTTTAAATCAAACATAAAAATCATATTAAAACTACAGAAAATATGCATGAGATCTCCTCATCCTGGCAAGCAAAATTATCCCAATCCGGAAAAAGTTGATGGATCTGCCCATAGCATCCGAATCTTATAAGAGTTTCAGCTGGTATCGAAAGTAAAGACAGCTTACATGATTATTAGTATTTACAACATAATGGTCAATACCTTTAGCCTCGGAATAGAACGTCTCGAGGTCATTGGATGAATCGCGTTACGTGATTGCCTTATTAATATCTTTACATGGCGGGAGTCCAAATTTAAACGGCATCATGGCGGACGTAACGATATTTGAACTGATTTTTTTTTACACAAACGTTTGTTTTCATATTAAACTTTTGGTCCTCGACAAAACAAAACACTTATTAGGTTGTTTACTGACTGTTTACAGAAATAAGCAATAATATTTTGGTGACTAACTTGCATATGCCCAACACCCATGGATCTAGTGGGAGACGTACAGGCGCAAAGCATCGATTTTGAAAGTATGTGGCAGCCTTCATCCAAAAAATCTTGACAACCACAAAAAGGAAATTATCAAACTCTCAAAATCTTCAAATTGCTAATCTTGGAGTGGAGGGGGGGGGGGGGGTGCTGTAGTATTCTTTAGCTTCAGTTTTACTGATGATTTCCTTATGTTCACTTTCATTTAATATTATATGTACATGCTCCCAAAGAGGGGGAGGGGACTCCATTTTAACTACATTTTTAACATAAGAATTTTAGAAAAATGTCTGCTACGAGACAAAGGGAAAAAAATCAATGATTGACTTTGTTTAGAGATATATTTAAATTCATGTGTCGAACAAGCTTCATTTAGACGAAGGAAAAGTTCTCTGTAGAATGCTGGTTTAAGTTTGAAGTTAGAAAAAAACATCCAGTGACATTTTAATACGGCCATAAGAGTTAAGATGGTTCTAAAGTTTCACCTCCTACTTTTATGCATTGTGTGTTCTGGGGCCTGTTGAACAAATTCTGTGGAGAATGGTGAAAGAAATGAATGATATAAATTCTAACCTTCATGTAGTACACCAAAGAGAGAATACCCGGTGCTTTAGAATGCGGCACAAGGGCTAAAATGATGAACGGAAAAGCATTTTCTTGCCATAATGGCGACCAGTTGTGTTCGGTTCATTATAAATGCCTTCTAAAATTTAACCTTATCACCGGAAATCTGGATAACAGAAGTAGGATGGAAACATTTCTGCAATAGTAAGGGAACGTTTAAACGATCTTTTTGTTGAGTTTCTTAAATGTGTTCGCAGATAGAGTTTTCCTTTGACTTCCGCCATTTGAATAGTTGGATATGACAACATACATGATTGTATAAATGAGTGATGTTTTGCACTTGCTTTCCTTTTGATCACGTCTTTAATATTATTATCATAATTTATATTATTTCTTCCACAATCAATATACATGTATTATGTAAATTCTCATACGAATATTCTATCATAATAAAAGTCCAAACATTTAATGAAAGATCTCAAACAATTAGATATTCAATGATTGTACTAGTAAGATTTAAATTGAAACAATATTGGCTAACGTAACATATCATCTTTTACAGTTATACACGTAACAGCGCCAACAACTTGGATTGACATATGCCCTCTTTTATTAGGCAGGCTGTCCTTACAGTTCTCCGTGAAAGCATCTAATGATGCCTATTTCCGTCTGTCTTCCGGTAACACAACAGCCTTTCCTGGCTACTGGATTATTTTGGAAGGATTTTCAATGGACCTGAATTGTATAAGAGATGGATTTGTTTCCGGTACCTGCTACACATCAGATCCTTTCTCTCACCCAGGGAGTTTGTCCGGTACTGGGTCCAGTGGGGTCATAGAAATGTCCGTGTCGAAATCGGGGAAGCGGTTGGAGGCTCAAAAATCATGGAACATCAGTTTCCAACTGCTTATCCTATCATCAACTTACTTCTTAGAAACGGACAATGGATAATTTATCTCAAAGAACATTTATATCCCATGCAATATTTTGTTAAAAGAACTTGGAAGAACTTGGTGGGTTATAGGTTGCGTCATCCAAAATTAAACATTCAATGCATAAATGTTTGCGATTATATATACGATTTATTATACTACTATCGCTCCTTCGCCATCGCAACTTCGCACTCTCGCCTTAGCATCATTGCCCTTTCGCCTTTGCCTTTTTATAATTGTGGAGCTCTCTAACGTCTAAAGACAATTTTAGCTGTATCGAAAGGACATTCGAGGCAGACGATGAACTCTTTAGAACAGCCTGCGCAGATCCATAACTTTTTCCTTGAAGGGGGGGGGGGGGGGTGGGGGTGATAGATAATCATATTTGTCGGGGGGGGGGGGGGGTTCCGAGACATATTTTGGAGAATTTATTATACACAATAAATAGAAATAAATTTTCCGGGGTATGGGATCCGGACGTTTTCTCCCCCTTTACTGCATGTGCGAAGCTATTAATATTGAATTTTCGGGGGGGGGGGGGGGGGTGGGGCGGACCATACGTGAGCAAGGAGTGTCGCATAATGAACTTAGAATGCATGTTACTGTTTTTGATCCACGGTAAACAGACAGCTGGTAAGTGACAAGAGTCTGGAAGTGCATATGTATACATTATCTTGGACATTACATTTTATCTGGAGTGTATAAGGATTAGGCATAGCCAGTACTTGTAAACATATATGTCATATATACACATAAAAATAATTATTAACATTCATAGTAAGCACATTGGCCTAGCGCATGCGTACCAATAATATCATGGATTAATCGGAAAACCTTGGCGAGTACAGTGCCTGCATCAAATTCTATGTAATCGACCGAGACTTTCTGAATGCTATCAAAAAAAGGCGAAGACGAAAGTGCGATGGCGAAAGTGCGAAGTTGCAAAGGCGAGAGTGCAAAGTTGCGAAGGCGAAGGAGCGATGGTAGTATCGCTCCTTCGCCTTCTCACCTTCACACTTTCGCCATCGCATCTTCGCGCTTCGCCGTCGCATCTTAGCACTATCGCTCCTTCGACGTCGCACTCTCGCACTTTCGCCTTCGCAACTTCGCACTCTCGCATCTTCGACCTAAAGGCGAAAGTGCGAAGGTCGAAGTGGCCCCATCGGAACACCATACTTTATATAAAATAACCAAGGAATTATGTGCCAAAACAAATCAAGTACAACCTGTGAAAGATACCAATGGTAAAATCATTATAACGGAGTAAGAACAGGCAACAAGATGGTTATAACTCTTCAAAGAAGCTAGCCATTTCATAATAAGGCATAGGAGGACAACAGACAACCCTCATTTTCAATACAGATCTTCAAACAAAAGAAGAAATAACAGTAGCCATCAAATCCAAAGCCCAGGCATAGATAGAATTCAGACAGAACGCCCCAAACAAAAATTTTTCTTAAGAAATCATATCAAAATCACTTAAAAATCATATCAAACTCACAAATTCATGATTTTGTTCTATGATTTAAACATGATCCATTAAATGAATCATACCCAAATCATAGTTGACAAATAAGGAAGTATGATCCTGATGTGGTTTGTTTGTTGGTTTTGAGTCTGCTATGATTTTCTTGTGATTCTGGTATGTGCTATTATTTTAGAAGGCAACAGAGCATGCGTTTGAAATGATTCGTTAATTGCCAGATAAACTGGCCACTAAGAATTAAGATTTCTGCATAACAGGAAGTTGAGTTGAAAATTTTGAATGTTCATCTTGGAGCCTAAATGTGATGTACATGTCAGGAAAATTTGTTAGTGTTGGGCATCTTGCTCTATCTTGGCATATTTATAAAGTAAATTTATGGAAGTATTTTGGGGGAATATATTCTTATTCACTTGAGGTAAATAATATTTTATAAAGACTAATTTACAATTCACTATTAAGTGATTTATTAAGTGAAGCAAGCAACTAATGCATGGATGTACATGTATCATTAGTTCAGACCGGGAGCTACAGACCTGCAGCTAGGTTTTGAAATGTATACGTAATATTTTAATTTGTACAATTCATGTAATAATTGCTAGAAGAGTTTGAAATAACAGTATAATTATCATCTAAATTATGGAAGACTTTGATCCTGTGTTCTAATTCAGATTATATTGGCTTAACAATGCAGTTCATGTGACATATATGTATACTATTTTTCATATTTGGTAACTGACAATGTATTTCAAATTTTAAAAGTATATAATTGTCTGTTGCAAATTATAAATTAAGTGGTCATTTTTTTCTTTGAGAAATTATTGTACTATTGTCCTTTAACAGGTCATATAAGGATCATGGTTTTGATATGAGTTGTTAGTTACAACAGATCATACCAGGACCATGGTTTTGATATGAGTTGTTAGTTACAACAGATCATACTAGGACCATGGTTTTGATACGAGTTGTTAGTCACAACAGATCATACCAGGACCATGGTTTTTTGTTTGTTTAGTTTTACAGATCACCCGAGAATTATGATCCATTAACTCATTTGCATTTGCAATTTTCCTATACCGAAATCATCTCAAAACCATGATTTACACACAAGCCATTGATATGATACCGTAGGCTATTTTTTCTGTTTGGGCGCGCTTAAAGATCGACTTGACATCAGCAACCATAGTTTTATAGAACTTACTGAACAGTTATATATTATACAATCTGCTCTATGAAAAAATTCGAGTTTAAATAATACGCAATCTAGCCCAAAATATAGCACGAGATTAAGCTCAGACGGCTGCTTGGATAGATTAAATTGGGATGAACTTAATCTCCTGCTCGAATCAATTTTTTTTCATTTCTTCAAATTATTTGTTTATAACCTTTACAAAGCCTAACTACAACAAAATATCACGTTGTTGGTTTGAAATGTTTACTTTAACGAATAGGAAATGTCTATTGTATGTCAAGACCGAGGTCACAACTAACGTCATTGTTAAATGCTAAATGCAACGAATTTACGGACTTGTAGTATTTATCTAAAACGTTCAATTGTTGGGATATAAAATGACATTTTTAAAGGATAGTGGGTTATCTCTCCACGTTTTTGTTGATTGAAATCGGTTAGATTTCCTTTAAACCTTATACAGACTTACAATATGAAGTCCAGACCCATTCTATTAAAGAACAGGCATTGAAGTTCTAAAAAATGACACTATTTGGAAGATTTGACTCGCATACGTCAGTTTAAATCAACCTATTCTAAAGATATAGCATATTTAAAGATTATAAATCGATGTTAAGGTAAATATACATTGTTTTCAATAATTTAGAAAGAAATTATGAAAATTGTTTATATTTTTAATTTATAGTATCTTATCTATATCTTCCCCATAGAGACAGTTTACATGCCGTATTCACCCATCTTCTTTGTATATCAAGGGACAGTAGTAAGTACTGAATATCCTACACAAAAAGATAAAAAAAAACCGACTAGCAAAAGCACGAAGAGCCTTTTACAAATAAATCACTCTCTGGAAATCAAAATATTATAGCAGGAAAACAAAGATCAAATTATAAAGAACAGGAATGTAAAGTCAATCTTTTTGTATGGAAGCGAATGTTGGGGGGGGGGGGGGGGAGAGAGAACGAAAGACATGAGATCACTATCCAATTTTCACAAGAGCTGCGTCCGTCAAATCTGCAAAATATATTGGTCAAATACAATAATATAATAAATCATTACTGATATTTACAATTAATTAGAGAATGTCAAAGTCGTTTTGAACAATTTACGTTAAGAAAAAAGGAGGAACAAGTAATAACCTTGCATTTCTCTTACTTTTAATTCTTAGTGAAAACTGTATTACAAATCGCAATAATTCCAGACACGCTTACATCTGCTTCATCGACTCTCTTGCCTCCTTTTCCTGATGCATAAAGTATGGACCAAATTGTAAGGGATGTGATTTCAACAAAATCCGAGAAAGTTAAGTTGTTTACTACTGGTGGCCGAAAACACGAAATGACTGATTTGTTGATATCAGCATTGCTGATAGATTTGATGTTGGGATGTCAATGTTTGATGCCTCCTCACTCCTTCTTATTAACAATTTGCCGAAAGATTTTAATGATGATTTGAGGAAAAATATCTAAAAAATAATTGTTATTGTGTTTATGTATCATTGGTTATGAATCTATGACGAGGGTTGATTCAACTAAAAAAACAATTTTAAAAAAAATAATCAAAAAATTTAAAAATGTTTTGAGAATATAATATATTTACTGTAATTCCTACTCTTAAAAACATCGGCAAAGAGCCAGCGAATTTTCTTGGTAAATTTCTATTTAAGAACGCAGAGATGATCTGAATTTATTTACTTAATAAGACTATCATTCAAATACAGTGACACAGAGATAAACACTGGAGAAAACTCGTAATTATTGTTCGAATTCAAAGAACATTCTTTCTATACCCACTGAAGGAGATAATTTTATTTTCGTTTTTATTATGACGTAGTTATTGTGTGATTTAAAACTCTGTTCAACTTTTGAGTACCCTTCTACAGATAAAATTCGACTTGTTTCAGCATTTAGCAAAGAAACTAATTAAAAAACTGCCGCATGGCCATTTACTGAAGGCATATAGCGGTATGCAATATGCTGTTCGGGCCACACTTTGAACGTCTTTGATATATTGTAGCAGAATTTGGAATATTTTGTATGTTAGACTTCTTAAATGGCCAATAAGTTGTATGACATAATTTGCATAAGCTCTTATTAAAGTCTAAGGCTGAAAATCAAACTGCAAACAAAAGACGGTTTGATGCACATATTTTATCGATTAATCAGCGTGTTTGAAAACTCCAGATGCCAAATTTACTTGTGTAAGCAAAATATAGATTTGATATTTGGGAATCACACTTTGTACAAACAATCCTTTGCTATCTTACTACAGAAAAATTGATTTTAATTAGTGATTGTCCCAACACTTAAAAAAAGAATACTAACCTCAACCCACCCAGCCCTCCCCCTAAAAAAAACCTCACCCTTCTTTAAGGCACATTTTGGAAGGTACATTTATTGCATAATTTATATGTTTACAATGAATTTGATACAGACATAATTTCAGAAATTTACGTGCGTTGGCGTTTTATCGTGAATTTGTACTGTGGCTTACATCTGAAATTGGATTGACACAAATGCTCATTTTGTTTGAACAAAAGAACTGCTCTTGTTTAACTGAATTGTTTATTATATCAACGCAGGATAATTTAAACGAATTTATTTTCATTTTTCTCTTTGCATTGTCCATATAAAGTAAAATTGTTCGTAGAATAAATGTCTGCTAAGAGAAAAAGGGGAAAAAAAATCGATGATTGACTTTGTTTAGAGATATATTAAATTCATGTAACTAACAAGCATCATTTAGTCGAAGAAAAAGTACTCCGTAGAACGCTGGTTCAAGTCTAAAGTTAGAAAAACATCCGAGACATTTTAATACGGTCATAAGCGTTAAGATGGTTCTAAAGTTTCATCTTCTTTTTTTATGCATTGTGTGTTCTGGAGCCGTTGAACAAATTCTTTGGACAATGATGAAAGAAATGAATGATATAAATTCTAACCTTCATGTAGTACACCAAAGAGAGAATACCCGGTGTTTAGAATGCGGCACAAGGGCTAAAATGATGAACGGACAAGCATTTTCTTGCCATAATGGCGATCAGTTGTGTTCGGTTCATTATAAATGCCCTCTAAAATTTAACCTTTTAAACGGAACTTGGATAACAGAAGTAGGATGGAGACATTTCTGCAATAGTAAGGGAACGTTTAAACGATCTGTAAATTCTTTTTGAAAATTTTATTTACTTTTTATGAGTTTCTTAAATGTGTTCGCAGAAAGGGTTTTCCTTTGACTTCCGCCATTTGAATAGTTGGATATGGCAACATACATGATTGTATATATATATATATATATATATATATGTTATGTTTTGCATTTGCTTTCCTCTTGATCACGCTTTTAAAGTTATATAATCATAATTTATAATATTTCTTACACAATTAATATAATATGTAAATTCTCATACGAATAATCTATTATAATTCCAAACTTTTAATGAAAGATCTCAAACAATTAGATGTATGTTAAATAACGATATTTGCAAACAGTTTCAAACAAATACAGTAAAGACAACATTGTTGATTTAAATAAACCTTGGATAAATCCTTTAATAATGAAAAAAAAACCCATTTAAATTGAGACATTATTGGCTAACGTAACATATCTTCTTTTACAGATATACATGTAACAGCGCCAACAACTGGGATTGACATAGGCCCTCTGTTATTAGGCAGGCTGTCCTTACAGTTCTCCGTAAAAGCATCTAATGATGCCTACTTCGGTCTGTCTTCCGGTAACACAACAGCATTTCCAGGCTACTGGATTATTTTGGAAGGATTTTCAATGGACCTCAATTGTATAAGAGATGGATTTGTTTCCGGTACCTGCTACTCCCAACACATCGGATCGTATCTCTCACCCAGGGAGTTTGTCCGGTATTGGGTCCAGTGGGATCATGGAAATATCTGTGTCGGAATCGCGGAAGCGGTTGGAAGCTCAAAAATCATGGAACATCAGTTTCCAAATGCTTATCCTATCAGCAACGTACTTCTTAGAAACAGACAATGGATAATTTATCTTTAAGAACATTTATATCTTAAGTAGATGCAATATTTCGAAAAAAAAAAACCCCAAAAAAAATTCACGTTAGGTTAACGCTAACATGCGGCATTATATTTGTCCGTACTACATTGGTGTGTTATGTGACCGATCCACGTCATCAAAAAAATAAACATTTAATGCATTAATGTTTGGTAAATATATATATATATATATATATAATTTATTATGATTCATATACATGTGAAGTCTGAATAAACCTGATTCTGCACTCCCATTTGATTTTTGTTTTTATTAAAACTTTCATTTCTTCACAAACTTATCTCTTCCAACAATGAATCATTGACAAGGCAGTTCTAATTATTTCTATCCTACTTTCGTCTTTAGGTCGAAGATGCGAGAGTGCGAAGTTGCGAAGGCGAAAGTGCGAGAGTGCGACAGCGAAGGATCGAAAGTGCGATGGTGAAAGTGCGAAGGTGCGAAGGCGAAGGAACGATACTACTATCGCTCCTTCGCCTTTGCAACTTCACACTCTCGCCTTTGCAACTTCGCACCTTCGCCTTCGCCTTTTTTGATAGCATTCAGAAAGTCTCTGTCGATTACATAGAATTTGATGCAGGCACCGTACTCGCCAAGGTTTCCCGATTAATCCATGATATTATTGGTACGCATGCGCTAGGCCATTGTGCTGACTATGAATGTTTAAAAATATTTTAATGTGCATATGAGACATATATGTTACCAGTACTGGCTATGCCTAATCATTATATACTCCGTATAAAATGTAATGTCCTCCTGAATGTATACATATGCACTTCCAGACTCCTGTCACTTACCAGCTGTCTGTTTATCGTGGATCAAACACAGAAACATTTTAATTTCATTATGCGACACTCCTTGCTCAAGTATGGACCTAGAGGGGGAGAGGGGGTCCGCCCCCCGGAAAATCCAATATTAATAACTCCACACATGCAGTAAATAAGGGAAAGAGGGTCCGGACCACATCCCCCCGGAAAATGTAATTTTATTAATTATATATAATAAAATCTTTAAAATATGTCTCGGACCCCACCCACCCCCCTTTTAGAAAAAGTTATGGATCTGCGCAGTCTGTTGAAAATGAATTCTAAAAAGTTCATCGTCTACCTCATATGTCCTTTTATACAGCTATAATTTTCTTTAAACGATGGAGAGCTCCACAATTATAAAAAAGCGACGGCGAAAGCGCGAAGATGCGAAGGCGAGAGTGCGAAGTTGCGATGGCGAAGGAGCGATAGTAGCATCACTTCTTCGCCTTCGCACATTTGCACTTTCGCCTTCGTATCTTCGTGCTTCGCCGTCGCATCTTCGCACTTTCGCTCCTTCGCCGTCGCACCTTCGCACTTTCGCCTTCGCAACTTCGCACTCTCGCACCTCGACCACTTCGAAAGTGCGAAGGTCGAAGTGGCCCCATCGGAACACCATAAAAAAGGGCAGGCATAGATAGAAATCAGACTTTTAAAGATCGACTTGACATCAGCAACCATTGTTTTATAGAACTTATTGAACAGCAATTTAATATACAATCTGATCTATGGAAAAATTCGAGTTTAAATAAAACGCAATCTAGCCCAAAATATAGCCCGATATTGACCTCAGACGGCTGCTTGTTTAGATTAAATTGGAATGAACCTAATCTCCTGCTCGAATCTTTTTCATTTCTTCAAAACATTAGTTTCTAACCTTTACAAGGCCTAAATTCAACAAAATATCAAGTTGTTCGTTTGAAATGTTTACTTTAACGAATAGGAAATGTCTATTGTACGTCAAGGCCTACATAAAAAGGTTCTATCTTAATTTTAACGATATTTAAATAAATATTTAACAGAATTCCTTGAAAATGAATAGGGGTTTTCCTTTATCATACTTATGAAGTGTACGAGGTTTGATAAACATGCACGAGAGGGTTTTCTTTTAATCTTACTCACAAGGCTGATCTAAACACACAAACATACACACACGCACACACACACACAAACATACACACACGCACAGACACACAAACACACACACACGCACAGACACAGAAATATGCACACACACAGACACACAAAAATACACACACGCACAACAGCGACGCTATATCTCCTTCGCAACAAGTTGCGCGAGGGGATAATAAAACATGTTGATAAATTTGTATATTTAGAGACAGTGGTCAGTGCTAAAATCTTTCACAAAAAAATAAAAAAAACAACGACTAGCAAAGGCACAAAGAGCCTTTTACAAATTAAACACTCACTTGATATCAATATATTATATCAGGAAAACAAAGATCAAATTATATAGAACAGGAATGTAAAGTCAATCTTTTTGTATGGAAGCGAATGTTGGGGGTAAGAACGAAAGACATGAGATCACTATCCAATTTTCACCATAGCTGCGTCCGTCAAATCTGCAAAATATATTGGTCAAATACAATATCAAATGAAAATCTACTTGATATGACCAACTAAAAAAAAATCATCGATGAGATAAAACAATGAAGATTCAGATGGCTAGGGCATGTCTTCAGGATGGAAGGAGCACGAATTCCCAAAGTCGCCATCAGGTGGACACAACCATGGAAAAGACCAAGGGGAAGGCCAAAACAGCGTGGCGCAGAACGGTGAAACGTGAACATAAGGAGCTTCACATGACTTGGGGAGAGGCTTAGTCCCTGACCAAGAAGAGAGCCGAGTGGCGAAGTCTTGTGTTGACGTCATGCTCCTCCTGGAGCAAAGAGAATAGGCAGGTATATACGACACAGATGCAACACAATCCAACAAAATACTCCTCAAGTTCCTCAAGGTCTGTTGGCTTCTTTGTATGATTGTTGTATATCTTAACAAATTAAATAAATCATTACTGATATTTACAGTTAATTAGAGAATGTCAAAGTCGTTTTGAACAATTTACGTTAAGAAAAAAGGAGGAACACGTAATAACCTTACATTTCTCTAACTTTTAATTCTTAGTAAACACTGTATTACAAATTGCAATAATTCCAGAAACGCTTACATCTGCTTCATCGACTCTCTTGCCTCCTTTTCCTGATGCATAAAGTATGGACCAATTAAATTGTAAGGGTGGTGATTTCAACAAAATCCGAGAAAGCCAAGTTCTATACTACTGATGGCCGAAAACACGAAATGACTGATTTGTTGATATCAGCATTGCTGATAGATTTGATGTTGGGATGTCAATGTTTGATGCCTCCTCACTCCTTCTTATTAACAATTTGCCGAAAGATTTTAATGATGATTTGAGGAAAAATATCAAAAATATGTTTGTTCTTGTGTTTATGTGTCATTGGTTATGAATTTATGACAAGGGTTGATTCAACTTAAAAAACAATATTTTAAAAAAATAATCAAAAAATTTAAAAATGTTTTTAGAATATAATATATTTACTGTAATTCCTACTCTTAAAAACATCGGCAAAGAGCCAGCGAATTTTCTTGGTAAATTTTTATTTAAGAACGCAGAGATAATCTGAATTTATTTACTTAATAAGATTATCAATCAAATACAGTGACACAGAGATAAACACTGGAGAAAACTCGTAATTATTGTTCGAATTCAAAGAACATTCTTTCTATACCCACTGAAGGAGATAATTTTATTTTCGTTTTTATTATGACGTAGTTGTTGTGTGATTAAAATTCTTTTCAACTTTTGAGTACCCTTCTACAGATAAAATTCGACTTGTTTCAGCATTTAGCAAAGAAACTAATTAAAAAACGGCCGCATGTCCATCTACTGAAGGCATATACCGGTATGCAATATGCTGTTCGGGCCACACTTTGAACGTCTTTGATATATTGAAGCAGAATTTGGAATATTTTGTATGTTAGTCTTCTTAAATGGCCAATAAGGTGTATGACATAATTTGCATAAGCTCATATTAAAGTCTAAGGCTGAGAATCAAACTGCAAACAAAAGACGGTTTGATGCACATATTTTATCGATTAATCAGCGTGTTTGAAAACTCCAGATTCCAAATTTACTTGTGTAAGCAACATATAGATTTGATATTTGGGAATCAAACTTTGTTAAAACAATCTTTTGCTATCTTACTACGGAAAAATTGATTTTAATTAGTGATTGTCTCAACACTTAAAAAAAAAAGAATATTAACCTCAACCCACCCAGCCCTCCCCCTAAAAAAAACCTCACCCTTCTATAAGGCACATTTTGGAAGGTACATTTATTGCATAATTTATATGTTTACAATGAATTTGATACAGACACAATTTCAGAAATTTACGTGCGTTGGCGTTTTATCGTGAATTTGTACTGTGGCTTACATCTGAAATTGGATTGACACAAGTGCTCATTTTGTTTGAACAAAAGAACTGCTCTTGTTTAACTGAATTGTTTATTATATCAACGCAGGATAATTTAAACGAATTTATTTTCATTTTTCTCTTTGCATTGTCCATATCAAGTAAAATTGTTCGTAGAAAAAATGTCTGCTAAGAGAAAAAGGGTAAAAAATCGATGATTGACTTTGTTTAGAGATATATCAAATTCATGTAACTAACAAGCATCATTTAGTCGAAGAAAAAGTACTCCGTAGAACGCTGGTTCAAGTCTAAAGTTAGAAAAACATCCGAGACTTTTTAATACGGTTATACGCGTTAAGATGGTTCTAAAGTTTCATCTTCTTTTTTTATGCATTGTGTGTTCTGGAGCCGTTGAACAAATTCTTTGGACAATGGTGAAAGAAATGAATGATATAAATTCTAACCTTCATGTAGTACACCAAAGAGAGAATACCCGGTGTTTAGAATGCGGCACAAGGGCTAAAATGATGAACGGAAAAGCATTTTCTTGCCATAATGACGATCAGTTGTGTTCGGTTCATTATAAATGCCTTCTGAAATTTAACCTTATCACCGGAACCTGGATAACAGAAGTAGGATGGAAACATTTCTGCAATAGTAAGGGAACGTTTTTGCGATCTGTAAATTCCTTTTGACAATTTTATCTATTTTTATTAGTTTCTTAAATGTGTTTGCAAATGGGGTTTTCCTTTGACTTCCGCCATTTAAATAGTTGGAGATGGCAACATACATGATTGTATATATGTATAATTTTGCATTTACTTTCCTCTTGGTTGCGTCTTTAAAGTTATTATCATAATTTATATTATTTTTTACACAATAAATTCTCATACGAATAATCTATCATAATAAAAGTCCAAACCTTTAATCAAAGATCTCAAACATTTAGATGTTTAATGTATGTTAAATAACGATATTTGCAAACAGTTTCAAACAAATACAGCGAAGACAACATTGTTGATTTAAATAAACCTTGGATAAATCCTTTAATAATGAACAAAAAACATTTGAATTGAGACAGAATTGTCTAACGTAACATATCTTCTTTTACAGATATACACGTAACAGCGCCAACAACTTGGATTGATATAGGGCCTCTGTTATTAGGCAGACTGTCCATACAGTTCTCTGTGAAAGCATCTAATGATGCCTACTTCGGTCTGTCTTCCGGTAACACAACAGCCTTTCCCGGCTACTGGATTATTTTGGAAGGATTTTCAATGGACCTCAATTGTATGAGAGATGGGTTTGTTTCCGGTACCTGCTACTCCCAACACATCGGATCGTATCTCTCACCCAGGGATTTTCTCCGGTATTGGGTCCAATGGGATCATGGAAATATCCGTGTCGGAATCGGGGAAGCGGTTGGAAGCTCAAAAATCATGGAACATCAGTTTCCAACTGCTTATCCTATCAGCAACGCACTTCTTAGAAACGGACAATGGATAATTTATCTTTAAGATCATTTAATCCTAAGTAGATGCAATATTTCGTAAAAAAAAAGCAAACAAACAAAAACTCCACTAAGGTTAACGCTAAATCGCGGCATTCAATTTGTCCGCACAACATTGGTGTGTAATATGACCGATCCACGTCAATCAAAAAATAAACATTTAATGCATAAATGTTTGGCAATTATATATATGATTTATCATGATTCATTTACTTGTAAAGTCTGAATAAATCTGATTCTGCACAGGCATTTGATTTTTGTTTTTATAAAACTTTCAATTCATCACATGCACCTTCGCACTTTCGCCTTTGCAACTTCGCACTCTCGCACCTTGACCTAAAGGCGAAAGTGCGATAGTCGAAGTGGCCCCATCGGAACACCATAAAAAAGAGCAGGCATGGATAGAAATCAGATAGAACTTTTAAAGATCGACTTGACATCAGCAACCATTGTTTTATATAACTTATTGAACAGCAATTTAATATAGAATCTGATAAGAAAAAATACGAGTTTAAATAATACACAATCTAGCCCAAAATATAGCCAGAAATTGTGCTCAGACGGCTGCTTGTCTAGATTAAATTGGAATGAACTTAATCTTCTGCTCGAATCATTTTTTTTTCATTTCTTCAAAACATTAGTTTCTAACCTTTACAAGGCCTAAATTCAAAAAAATATCAAGTTGTTGGTTTGAAATGTTTACTTTAACGAAAAGGAAATGTCTATTGTACGTCAAGGCCTACAATGTACATAAAAAGGTTCTATCTTAATTTTAACGATATTTAAATAAATATTTAACACAATTCCTTGAAAATGAATAGGGTTTTTCTTTATCATGCTCATGAAGTGTACGAGGTTTGATAAACATGCAAGAGAGGGTTTTTTTTAAATCTTACCCACAAGGCTGATCTAAACACACAAACATACACACACACACAGACACACAAACATACACACACGCACAGACACACACGCACAGACACACACGCACAGACACACAAACATACACACACGCACAGACACAGAAGTATGCACACACACACAGAGATACACAAACATACACACAGGCACAACAGCGATGCTATATCTCCTTCGCAACAAGTTGCGCGAGGGGATAATAAAACATGTTGATAAATTTGTATATTTAGAGACAGTAGTAAGTACTAAGATCCTTCACAAAAAGATAACAAAAAAAACGACTAGCAAAAGCACAAAGAGCCTTTTACAAATTATACACTCTCTGGAAATCAAAATATTTTATCAGGAAAACAAAGATCAAATTATATAGAACAGGAATGTAAAGTCAATCTTTTTGTATGGAAGCGAATAGGGGGGTAAGAACGAATTATCGAAAGCCGTGAGATCAGTATCCAATTTCCACTAGAGCTGCGTCCGTCAAATCTGCAAAACATATTGATCAAATACAATATCAAATGAAAATCTACTTAAAATGACCAACTAATAAAAAACATCATCGATGAGATAAAACAAAGGAGATTCAGATGGCTAGGACATGTCTTCAACATTGAAGGAGCACGAATTCCCAAAGTCGCCATCAGGTGGACACCACCATGGAAAAGACCAAGGGTAAGGCCAACACAGCGTGGTGCAAAACAGCGAAACGTGAACGTAAGGAGATCCACATGACTTGAGGAGAGGCTGAGTTTCTGGCCAAGAAGAGAGCCGAGTGGGGAAGTCTTGTTTTGACGTCATGCTCCTCCTGGAGCAAAGAGAATAGGCAGGTAAATACGACACAGATGCAACACAATCCAACAAAATACTCCTCAAGTTCCTCAAGGTGTGTTGGCTTCTTTGTATGATTGTTGTATATCTTAACAAATTAAATAAACATTACTGATATTTACAGTTAATTAGAGAATGTCAAAGTCGTTTCACAGGATGAATCTCTGCCATTCAGTTAATTGAAATGTGACTGAAAGGTAACTGAAAAGTGACTGAATGGCATATTTGTGCCATTCAGTCACCTTTCCAGACCATTCAGTTATCATTTAGTTTACTTAAATGGCAGAGCTACATCCTGTGTTTTGAACAATTTGCGTTAAGAAAAAAGGAGGAAGTAGTTATAACCTTGCATTTCTCTTACTTTTAATTTTTTGTAAAAACTGTATTACAAATTGCAATAATTTCAGAAACGCTTACATCTGCTTCATCAATTCTCTTGGCGCTTTTTTCTGATGCATCAAGTATGGACCAAATTGCAAAGGTTGTGGTTTCAACAAAATCTGATAAAGCCAAGTTCTATACTATTGGTGGCCTGAAAACACGAAATGACTGATTTGTTGATATTAGAATTGCTGATAGATTTAATGTTGGGATGTCAATGTTTGATGCCTCCTCACTCCTTCTTATTAATAATTTGCCGAAAGATTTTAATGATGATTCGACGAAAATATCAAAAATATATTTTTATTGTGTTTATGTGTCATTGATTATCAATTCATGATCAGTATTGATTCAATCTTACAAACAAGCAATTTTTAAAAAAGATAATTAAAAAATTTTAAAGATGTTTTGAGAATATAATATATTTACTGTAACTCTTACTTTTAAAAACATCGAAAAAGAGCCAGCGAATATTTTTTGTAAATTTTTATTACATGTAAAGAACGCAGAGATGATCAGAATTTAGTTACTTAATTAGACTATCAATCAAATACAGTAACCTGGAGATAAACACTTGAGAAAACTCGTAATTATTGTTTGAATTCAAAGAACATTCTTTCTTTACCCACGGAAGGAGATAATTTTATTTTTCATTTTTATTATGACGTAGTTATTTAAGATTTAAAATTCTTTTTCAACTTTATTAGGTTTGTTTGTCCTCAGTAATGTTTTTAATTTTTTTTTGATGCAGGCAATCTTCAAATGAAAAATATTAATATATGAATACTTATCTGTTTTCAAGAAATATTAGTTACAATTTTGAATTAATATAATTGCAAATAGAAATTATCAAAATTTCATACATCGATTTGAACATAAAAGCCGTCTTGTTAAATAACTACGATTTAGGAGAAAACCTGTCAGTCTTTGATTATTTTTTTCATTTAACGTATAATGCAATAACTTAACTTCAAAGTGGGTCAGTTAAATATATTGAAACCGATATTTTAAAATTGGTTGTGCAATAGCGTTTCAACTGGAAATTCGTTTTAAATTATTGACATTACATAGCCATAACTTCTTGTATTCAAACGACATTTTTAGAGTAAAATCGTTTTTATATTAGATAAATCATTTTTGAAACAAATTCAAAACTTGAAATAACATTACAGGCATTGTGATAGATACATGACAAACATGCAATGTCCATCAATAATTCTGGGGGTGCAAACAATATTTTGAATTCATTGATTAACAGATATATTTCTAATACACAATGATTATTTTTATTGTTTAAACGTCCGTCAACATTACGTAGGCCTAATTCAGAGTTGTATTTAGCCGTAAACAAGTTCTACATCATATCCGCCTCCATGCAGTAAATACGATTTCTCTAACTTCAAACGTGCATTTAAGCTTAATTATGCCTCCTTATTCTCCTACCTGCACTTCAAACAAACTCACAAATGTGTTGAAAATTATATTCTGATCAGAACATATAAACATTCATGTACATCATACATGTATTTAGTACATACCAATAATTCAAGTAGAACAAAAATCAAAATACTGTAACTGTAAAAAACATATGTTAAAACCAACTGCAACATATTATATGTAGAGCAGAATATTATACAAGGTAAACTATGCATTCAAACACAAAAGTAAATAAATAATTTATAATGCAAACTGATGGCAGAAGGTGGGGGAATAGGCCACCAGTTGGGAGGGTTGTTTTAATCGTCCGTCAACAGTACGTAATTCAGAGTTGTATTTAGCCGTAAACAAGTTCTACAACATATCAGTCTCCATGCGGTAAATACGATTTCTCTAACTTCAAACGTGCATTTAAGCTTAATTAATTAGTTTAATTATTTTTAAAACAGTATTACCAACAGTATTACCACATGAAAAGATATGTTTTTGACTTTCCTTCCCCTTTAAGATTTAATATATTTTCACTTTATGGCCATACTGGTCCCACCCTAGGGTCTGAACACATGTTTAAGGGGTCATGCATGAATTCCACAATTTAGGTAAAGGGCTTTATGGACATCATGGATGCATTTAGTTTTTCTCAAATATATTTTGGAGTAGAATGAAAGATTTTCTAAGATTGAATACATTTGAAATATATGGCCATATTGACCCCCAGCTGTAGGGTGATACAACACAAGTGCTCTGAAATAAAAATCCAATCAAATTTAATCATACATCACCATGAGCTTAAATAAACATCAATAGAATGTTCAAATAGTTATGCCATTTTAAGGTGTATATCTGGATGGAGGTTCTTTCTTCCTTCCACAACTAGTTGTGACATTGTTGGTCGTGACGTTATTCTCCACATACACGTGTCTCAATGACACTCCCGAGAAGAATCTTTTTCAGATTCCACGCCCTAGCCAACATCAGGTAGTCTGACTTCTGTGTTTTCACTTAAGGTTGTATTTTCCTTGCCATGGTCCTAATGTCCTTAAGTTAGGTTGCCTCTTATCCCTTTCATCAAAATTCATGCAGTGCTAAAGCGTTCTTCGATCTTTTCAAATTCACCTGAGCACTGTTTCTTGAAGGCCCGCCTTGAAACATGTTTTAGTTGTAGGAGTATATTCAAGCCTGAATTTCTTAATGTCAAAACAGACTTGGCCCCTGTGGAAGTGAACCAACCCCGTACACATGCCGACAAATCTTGCAGTATGAATACAAAACACTTTAGACACCGAGGTGTTTTTAAGTACATGTGCTGTGTGCACTACGAAGTCGCGGGGACAAAAAGCGCGTCAAAGACTATGAAATCTTTATGAACCAACATAAAACTACACCGAAACGGATGTTCCAGCCCGACACAAATTATGATACATGCAATACACACTTAATTTATTTGGTTGTTTTTCAATACCAGTTTCCACATATCTCTTGTCCTTGAAGCCTTTATTTTAACAATAAATTGCCTTCTTAACTTAGATTTCAGTCGTAAGAAATAGAGGGAATCATACTTAGTGGATGACATGGAATGTAGATACATTTGTATAACATGTTGATATGAAAGTATCTGAATGCAGTAGAGCATGAAAGTGCCCTTATTCTCATTAAGCGGTTATGAAGCATACTATTATTAATAACACAATGCTATTTTCAAAATGAGGTGTACAAATTACGTCATACAATTACAACATACACAATTAACGTATAACATACACAATATACTTATGATCAGTACCTTTCCAAAACAAAGACTGCCTTTAGAATTGGTATTGGTCTTTGTGAAAACCACCAAACCAAATTGGAGAATGTAAAAAAAAAAAACATGGTAAACTAACTTTTATTCGCGTCCAAGAAATTTTTGCGAGAATTGCAAGAGTCTCCCCGTTGTGAAAATCTCTCACTGCGAATCAGTTTTTGAATGTATCTATGGTATATTCTTGTCGTAATATTCTTCATCTGAGTGCGAAAATAAGTTGCAAACATGATAAGCCCCCCCCCCCCCCCCCAACCTTATTTTCCTCCGTAATATTACCCTTCAGAGTATATGACTAGAGATTATACATGATTATGAAAATTGTAACATGTTTGTATTACCAGTACCTATATATTTTTTAAATTTACTATTTTTTCAATTATAAGGACACACATCACAAGTCACTGACCTATAATAGCCCAGCTCTTCTGGCTTTAGAAGCACAGGCACCTGACGTTATATATTTTTCTCATAATAAAAAAAATACTTCGCTTACCTAACTATACACGTGTATTATTAGGTAAGCGAAGTATGATTTTATTATGAGAAAAATATATAACGTCAGGTGCCTGTGAGTAGAAGATCTAATTCTGAAAGTTCTTCCTTCGACGAAGATGTGATCTGAAGAATCTGTGGCAGTCATCAAGTTTCAATGGATCCAATTCTTGTTTGAATCTTGAGTAAAATGAACAATTCCCCCCACCCCCCACCAAGAAAGATTGGAGGGAACACATATCCTTGAGTTTTCCCAAGGGGTGGTCATCTTGGGTAGATAGTCCTGTGGTAAGCAAACAGACATAACTCTGTCATGAATTTTCAGCAAAAAGCTGAAAAAGATATTTTTTTTCATTAAGTGAAGTTTCAGATTAAGATTTTTGATAGCTTGGTCTGTCATTTTGGAAATATGTTAAAGTTTTTAAAATTGAAAAAAAAAATGCATTACCATTTCATTTTAGTTTGGAAATTTAGAGTTTTTTTAGTTTTAAAAATTTAATATTAATATATATACCGGTAATCTCGTGTATTGTTTTTATTTGACATGTACAACAAAACTGGAAATTAATTGGTTAATTAAGATGCTTCAATTTAGGCATTAGTTAGTCTTAATACGTCTGTAAGATATTTAGTTTCATTTTACATATCACATATTTTCATTTTTGCATGATTTTTAGATGAACCCATACTTAAACATTGTATCATATTAGTGAATACTGTGTATAGTGCTAATTGACAGCGCTTGCGCGTGATACCGTGTGTATAATACTTCACGAGTTGAATGTTAAAGGAAACTTTTATAAAGTTTCAAAACCAGTAACAGACTTGTAATATATGTTTATATCAAATATCGAAAGACCAAAAAAAAGGTCAAATGATGTGAGAATACTTAAATTCTAACCACTCAGAAACATGTCATAGACACTTTTGTTGTGATGCATGGAACGGAGGCCATCCCAAGCAACTCCAGTGGCATGGAGCACTTTTTGTCGTTGTGTCACAATGGTCAATGGAATGGAATGATAATGCTTATTGGAGACCTTTTAAAGCCATATTTGAAAAAGACATGTTTGTTTGTTAATCATAAAAAAAATTAGTTATCTGTTAGTATTGATTATATGTTCTTTGAAACCACCTGCATCTACTGTCCTAGGAAATCTTGATGTACACTATACTCATAACAACATTATTAAAAACATATTTTACTTGTTTTTTTTTAACTATATAAATACAGAGAGAGAGAGAGAGAGAGAGAGAGAGAGAGAGAGAGAGAGAGAGAGAGAGAGAAGAGAGAGAGAGAGAGAGAGATAACGCGTGCGATTCACCTTGAACACGGTGAATATAAAAAAGGAATCATCAATACATTCAATGATTTAGATAAAGCATTAGATTCAATCTCAAGATGGAAACTTTTTAAAGTAAAAATCTGAGACTTTTCAATAAATTACGCTAAACAATAAAAATAATATAAAACTAAGGATTAGGCTTACTGAAGACAAAATTAATATTAAGTGCGCTACACCCTTTTTAATTTGTTCAATTGTACGCAGAACAAACAGCATTTTTTAACTTTGCCAAAAGCATTGTTTTGTTTTGTTTTAATGAAATAAGGTTAATGAAACATAGCTTTCGAAATAATTTATGATAAGGCAAAAAACTTAATAGACGGCTTCTCAAAAAATAACCGTAAGTAACTGTTAAAAAACTTAAAAAGGCTCGTTACATTATTGGAAAAAATTGACATAAATACCATGTACGTCCTTGAAAAGGTCCTGAAATACGAGGTTTGTTCGGAAATTATTGAGACATTTTCTCTTATTATTTAAGGAAATAAGATAAACCATTGAAATTTCACAAAACGTAAATAAATATAGAGTTTGTCAATGTTAACAATTTCTTGTCCATGGCATGGTTAGTTCATTCCTGGTAAGCGGAATAACTTACCAGTGACCAGGAGGAACCCGCAAACTTTTCGCAGATTTATATAAGTATACTATTTTGTTCTTTACAATTTTTTTTTCAATATATATGTATATACCATGTTTTATGACAATTGCAAATAAATTGTATTAGGGTGAGAGCCTAGTAAGTTGCAAGAACTTGTGTTCGAACCCTTTGTATATTATATATACAATAAAATATGTTCGAACCACCTTTTTAGCAACGTCATTTTAATGCTATACTCATTGCTTCATCTGTGTTTTAAACACCTTACAAACGCAGAGAAATAAGAGTTATTCTTTATTTCTCATCTTTTGTTTTCGGTTCAAGATGTCATAATTTACATCTTCTCTCATTCTTGATTTTTTTGTAAAAAAAAAAATAAAATTCGAGTTATTTGACACGAAAGTCAAATTGTTGTGAATGTCTCCTGCAGTCATTTTGTACATATTTTAAAACTGTTGACAACAGTTAGTGTGTAGAAGTACTTGATATTTACTCCCTTTGTCTTAATTCCAGTCAGATAATTAGTGAAAAAAAGATGATGAGCTGATTTTTTTTATCCTTTATTATCGTATAGTTTTTAAGCAATTGCTTGTCCTTAAAAGGTCTTCCTCTGAGATTTTTTTTACCAATTTGATGTATATTCGCGGCGCCAGCCTTGACGTCAACATTCAGTGTAAAGTCGTTGTCAGATTTCTATTGCTTGGTAAAAATGTTTTTGTACCATATTCGTATTTCAACTCGAACATTAGTGAAACTTGGTCGAAAAAAGCAGCAAAATGAACATATTTAATTTGATTTCTTATATCATTAACTGTAAGTATACGGACACTTAGAAAATAGATGTTTAAGTTTTTTAATCTCCGAGTTCATTCCTGCGCCGAGTACCCCGACCACCGACTTGTTTATCTACCGTCGTAAACAATATATTAAACATTCTTTTGATATTACTTTGTTTAATTATTTTTTGGGGTTTCTTCAAGGTTCACGCCACTTTTCACCAAAGTTCGTCACTTAGAAAGGGAAGTTAAAGGGGAGTTGTCTCAATAATATCCGAACAACACTCGTTATCGCAAATGCTAATTTCAACTTGGTCATCTACATCAAGTTTGAGAATATTATAATTATCGCTTGCTAATTTGTGCAACTTCAATTGTTCAAGTTTTAAACACTAGGAAACGCCGTGGGAGCGCAGTTATAGACGCTAATAAAAGCAGACGAAACGCCAAGAGAGCGCAATTATCGCAGCAACAGCTCTTTAGGGATCGCTTTTTGAACGCAGAAAAATGAAAAAAAAAGTTCAAACGCCGTGAATGCGCAATGAGAGCGTAATAGAGACACAGAAACATCGCTGTGAGAAGTCTCTGTGCAAGGGTATCGACTTATCACTGTGACAATACTGCGAGTATGTGCGTTATGTCAGCGCGCCAACCTGGCCCTAGTGACGCTGTTGTAGACATTACGGCGCTGTCACGGTAACCCTATTTCGTTTCTACTCCGTGTTTATCAGAACGAAGAGCTATACTCTATACGCTATAGGTAGAGCGTACTTCATACATTCTCACAGTGCGAGCCGTCGCATGGCGTCGCATTACGATCCTACCACGACAAATGAAGATGCCGCTGCGTTGTTGCGACAATGTATGAGACTTTACTGCGTGCAGCTTAGCGTGTAACATTTTTTTAGGCCACAGCCTTAGTGTGACGTGTTAACATGTAACAGTGAATATTTTATATGAAACTGTTATCCATGAGCATCTGTCAGCATTATTTTTTTTCAAGGAATAATTTTTCTATGCGGATTCTGTTCAATCAAGGGTACAGAGTCAGAGTCCGCCATTTTGTCTATATTCGCGACCACTGAGAGGGAAATAAAATTCAAATAGAGACAATGGTATTTTGTAATTAACATTTATATTAGAATAAACATCAGTAAAATTTAAATCAAGTTAATCACAAAGCACTGAAACAATAACTATAATCATAACTGTATAAAGCTTTTAAAAATTTGTAAACTTAATAAACATCGACGGTCGACTAACACACGTGTAAAAATAAACAAATCTCTAAAATCGTCCGATTAAATATCATTCGATGATATGCTCATAATGCTAATACACTGGTAAATCAACAATTTGCTGGTCAACAAATTTATGTAAACTGTATTTTAAAATATAGAAAATACCATGTCTACATTATTACATGTCATTTCAAAACCCGTCAGTACCTAATATGTAGATGCATAACTAATGCCCTTTCTCCTATCGATCGTGTAAGCGTTGAATACTATATCTGTATTCATTATTTACATACGTTTTATCTACATGATTGAACGTTATTCTATACTTACAATGACTGTTGAAATTTACAACAAGTTAAACACATGGACAAAATGCACTCAAATATACGTTAGACTATTTCATTTACACAAATGACACAACCATATACAAAGTTAACTTTCCTTCTCTAAGTACTCGGTCTACAATATTTTACGTTCCTTCATAAACTTTGGTTCGCTTGAAGAACGGAAACGTTGTCATGCTGATAGGATACGCGATCCATTTCTTACCAACAATCAATTGATTGGTCTGAACGTCTCTCCAGATGCCTTCCGGGAAATAGATCTGCCTCGAGGTTTTACCTTCGCAGAGAATGGGCGCCGCCATATACTCATCTCCGATCAAAAAAGAATCGCCAACACTTCTTGCTATCTCGTCATCTGGATCCATCCACCAGATTGGTCGGATAATGGGTTCCCCTGCTTTGATTTCGCTCATCATGGATTCGATGGCTGGAGCGACGTATTTCTGATGCATAAGACCGGCTCTCTTTGCAAATTTGATGATGTCTTTGTCGTATTTCCAAGGAGGTATCGAATATTTCATTCCTGGGAAAAACGCAGCCATTTGTATCCAACGGACGTAGAGGTTCCTTGGTAGAAGTTCGTAAGTCTTGTCGTCAGGGTCGAACTTATAGTAGTCGATGCCATCCGCCATGACATACGGATATCCCATAAGTCCTAGCGCCAGTGCGATCGGGATTGTGCCAGTTAGACATAATCCCTCCCTCTGTATCTTTCACTTTCGTTGGAACTGATACAAAGTAAGGAAGGCTTTGGGTGTGCGAAGTCCCTTCAATTATATCTGCATTTAGTTCGTGGAAGGATACCAACATGTCTGTGAAATCTTTCTTTAGCTTATTGGGAGTTATGTCCCGTTTATAAAATGTCGGATGGAATGGAAGCCAGGTAGGTTTACCGTACGTCATTTTGAAAGATTGGATCTTGTACCTGTCGGTCAGTGTCATCATCTTCCCAGTGATCCACGACCTAGCAGACGGGTTGGTAACGTCCAACATTGCCATGACGTCATCATTCCACTGCACAAGAGCGGGAACTATTCCACTTGCGTCAAGGATGAAATGTTCTTTCGGATGCCCGTCCGTAAAGCTCTCCGACTTGTAATCAAAGTAAGGATTGAACGACACTGTCAGTGAACAGTTTGCCGTCGACATGACTGTGGACAGGAGGATTGAAATGTTTGGAAACCTCTCCTCGTCGAATTGGAAATCGCCCTGAATATCTTCCCATTTCCCATCTATGACGATTGAACCACATGACATGTTGTTTTTCTTGATAGCATTAGCAATGTTTAAGACATCACTCTGTGTGACTTCACTGGAATCCCTGTCCCCTTTTGTTGACCATAGAGGGCTGGTGTAAAGGAATTTTTCTGGTAGACTCTCGGGTCCGGTTTCCAAATGAGTTCTGAAGTACTCATGCGCGACTTTTGGGTCATTTCCGTTGCAGATCGTGTAGTTTAAGAAGCGCTTTTTATGTATGTTTGCCTTAAATCCGTAGAAATCGCCAGTGTAATTTGAAGTGATGCACCAAGAACCTTTATTCATCGTATTCCAGTGCATCACAAGTGGAATATCATCGCTAACCAAAATACCGTTTCCATTTTCCGATAACCAGTAGTTTTCTACGGCTGAATTAAAGGTCCCTGCATCGAAGTTTTGAGAATAGGAGGCTGAAAAAATGAAATCCGTTTTCTGAGTGATGGGCCATTCCGGGTGAGTGTTGTTGGAAGGGCCAAACCAAGCTTGACTACCGATAGAAAAGCAGTCCAAGGGATATAACTCTGGCGTGAGCGATTCCCAGGAAATATTGTAGCATTTTACTCCAGGAGCCGTAAAGTAACTTATTCTCAAAATAGCACTGTCTTTCCATCGCAAGCATTGAAATTCTTGCGACTCTTCTTCGCCCAAACAGTGGGTCGGTTTCTTCCATGATGGTATTTGGTTTCCCAGGGTTCCGTACATTTGGTCGCGTCCATTTGGGTCAGAGAGGGTAAGTCGTTTCGAATTGGCTTCAAAGAATATTCTTTGGCTGATCATCTTTTCTTTGTTTGCTATGTGATGAAAATGCCAACCAACGCTAACTAATATTATGATGAATACAAATAGTGCCGCTACTCCCAGATGCAGTTTATATTTGTTCAGGATCTCCCGTTGTTTTCCAAACTAGAAAATTTTTTAAAAAAAGTTGTATAATTCATTAAAGAATGAAAGTAACGTTAAGTTTAATATAAACAATTCTTTGGCCGCGCGAACTTGGTGGAACATTTGCAATATTTTCAGTTCACATATTGTATGGAAATCATGATTGATTTTTTTTGTCATGTGTTTAAAGAATGTACATTTTTAAAAATTCATTCAAATGAGTCTTACCCTTTTCGTCCTTATATGCTGTTGGGAATAATGCTTTTGAAGATCAAGAATTTGTCCAAGTTTTTCACTTGTCAGAGCAATAGAGTCTTTCCTAAGATGCTCTGCCAAATGCGAGTTTTTATCTTCAGGATTTTCAGAATTTCTAGCTATGTTAACCTGTCTCGATTTTCCTCCCTTTAAGATCCCCTTTGTTTCGTATCCATTGAATTCACCACTGGCATCGCCATTTCCGTTAGCCCTCTTGTTAAACCCATTAAGGTCTTTTTCTTGAATATCTGGGTAAACTCGCTGCACTTGAAACGTTACATTGTCCAAGTAGGTGTCATTGTCGAAGCCACGGTTTATGTAGCCGATGTCCGAAGGATCTCCTTCGAAACTCACTTTTCTTGGCGTGACACAGGGAGTATCGCTCGATGTTTCGAACATCACTGGAGGAGAATCATCGTCATCTTCATTGCTTATCTGACGAATATGAAGCGTGCCTGACTCTTCATCAAAACTGATTTTTCGGATTGTGTGGTCAGTTTTCGCTTCCGGATTTGAAGACTGCTTTTTTAGTTTCTTCCCGTACCCTGAATCGATGTTGATTCTTCGAATGTTATTCATATCAAGTCCTGTGTCTAAGCTAATTTTTCGGATGGGAAGATTATCATTTTTGTTTTGTCTGAGTGTTGGCATTGCTGTGTCGAAACTGACTTTTCTCTTTGGTTTTGTTTCGTCATAAATGACGTCAGATGCCTTTTGTCTTGGATGACATCTACGCGGCCTAGTTTCGTCGTATATAACACCTAAGGAGTTTGGCTTCGGAAAAAGATTGGATATTTTATCCTCCATTTCCATCGATTCGTCTAGTTCGTCTATCGTTTCTTTCTCCTCGGCCTTATTGTCCGATTCTTGTGACGAATCAGACGATGACGAAAGCGAAAACTTGGCGTTAGCTTTTTCGTTGTCTTCGTCGGTTGTTCCAATTTTGTTGAGTTTCTCGGTGCTATTGATTACACCGGATCTTCGTTTTCTCGGCGAGGCATGCGGACTAGAGTTAATTGAAATCTCCTCTTCCTCAAAGACCTCATCTTCGCAGCTCGGTATCTTCGGTCGCAGAACCACATTTTCGTATTCTTCTTCTTTGTCGGACCCGCTGTTTAGGATGTCTGGAATTGTGATGTTTGTGTATTCCGGATCCTGATTGAAACGGCCGTCATAAGACGCCATTATTAAACCTGTAAAAACAGAATTAGGCGATTTATTCTTCTTAAATTATATAATTACATATAAACATGTGCAATACATATGTATCTGATAGACTGAAATTTAAATCTTCACATTACACCCCCCCCCTTCCCACAATGAAGAATTAAGGTACACTGTTAATACATTTAACATAGTACATTCGACTGCTTTATTTTGTGATATATCTAAAAAAAATTCTACAGTGGCGGATTTTTTTGTCTCGGGGGGGGGGGGGGGGTTGAAAAGGACCGGGCGTGATTTTCAAGCACATGTGTAACTTCTACGTAAACAAAGTCTCACGCCTTGCTGGATGCACGTGTTTTTGCAAGATAAATTAAAGAAGCGTTGTTTGAAAAGATGTCAAGAGGATTTTCCCGAGAAGTTCGTTTTGAATATATTGTAAAATGTTATACTGTAGTAACACGTGAATATTTATCTTGAGTTCTTAATTGTATGCATGAGTGCTTAAATATTCACCTTCCTAATTCTGTACTTAAGACATTGTTTGATGTTGTCAAGGTATGATAAATAAAACATTCTGCTTTAATATCACTTCAAACGTGACTCAATTCAAAGGTCTAAATCAATACATTACATCAAGATTTATTTATTTATTTACCAATAAATGCTAAAAACTTTACTTCTAATTTTTTTTTTCTCAGTTTTCTCTTCCTTTTAAAAAGACAGTTTAGTTCATCCATTTTTTCTATCTTAATAAAGTTAATGATAAATCGTTAATAACCTCTAATTTATAAAATCAGCAAACATTTTTATACGCGATGTGTTTACGCATTGAAAACATATGCATGCATCTGCATTTGAGCGCTATTTTCTTTCCTATACTGTGGATCACCAGAGCAAAATTAAATATTTGTTTTGAAACTATGGAACGCCTCAACTGCCTCATGTAGGTAATCTTCATAATGTGATGATACTTCAACATTACATGATGGTACTTTAACATTACGTGCTGATACTTCATCATTACATGATGGTACTTTAACATTACATGCTGATACTTCAACATTACGTGATGGTACTTTAACATTACGTGATGGTACTTTAACATTACGTGCTGATACTTTAACATTACATGCTGACACTTTAACATTACATGATGGTACTTTAACATTACATGCTGATACTTCAACATTACATGATGGTACTTTAACATTACGTGCTGATACTTCATTATATGATGATACTTCACTATGCGGTGGTTCTAAAAATAGGGAAGTTTTAACATTGGGCTGTTTCTCTGTTTCAGAGATTGATCATATAGGAGACTGAGACTAGTTTGGATCATGTCAAAAAGCTGGAAATACAAATAATAAAAAACAGGATTCTGCTTGAAAATATATGTTATTGAAAAACTGTAGATACTCAAATTATGAAAACCACTGGCAAACAATTTGTGAGAAATTATGACAAGTTTTATGACATATGTGATTGCTTAAACTATTCTCTTTTTTTTAAATCATATTGACTTCTGAACAAATATTTTGATACATGTATCCCCTTTTCTATTGTATTTTTTTTAATCTTCTACATCTCCCTTTTTCTCTTTTCATTAACTGGGTTTTTTTTATCTATATTTTTTTTTTTGCAAGAAAACACGTTTTCACACTATACGGATAATCTATTTCCTTTAGATTAATAAGATAATACAATATGTAGAATCTTGAAATGTATGAAATATGTCTGAAATATATGTGTATGTGGATTTTTGTGTAAACAAAAATAATTCTTTTTTTTAAAAAAAGCTGGAACTGAAGAAGTACACAATACACTACAGCTCATGAGAGAGGATCTCTACTGAATAAAAATATTGTCGAAACATACGATTTGTTTTGGTGCAATGTATTTAGGCAAACGACAACCACACATGCAACTTATAAGATCATGCAAAGGATAAAGCATTGCATTGCTGTTGAATCTGATTTTAGCAGTAACTGTACTGTTGAACAAATCAGTGCTTTCATTGCCCACTTTTTCACGTGGATCTCCAGGAAGAACCCATTAATCCCCATAAGTCCAATCTACATGTAACATGAATGACAGAAGTATTTGTTTAGGTGCTTTTTAAAAAAAATTAGCTGTTCGCTCTGACTAAGCTCCAAAAAGTTGGGTTCTGAATGCACATTTTTAGACCAAAATTCCCTGAAGGACTTTTGGTACCCCCGGATTTGTTTTGCGCTGAGCCCCAATGAACTCACAATGCAGCCATTCTTTAAAATTTAAAATGACCCATTTAAAAGACAACACTTAATCAAATAGTAGCATTTGTTGAGTATCTCGATCTAAACAAGTTTTAGTGGACCTTAGTCCAATCTGATCAATCTCTGAAACAGAGAAACAGCCCAGTGTTAAAAACTTTTCAGGCATCCACGTGTTCTGAGTTTTAGCGTTTCCGTTCCCTAGGCGACGCTTCCCTAACCCTATTTTTAGAACTACCGCATAGTGAAGTTACCATCATATAATGAAGTATCAGCATGTAATGTTAAAGTATCAGCATGTAATGTTAAAGTACCATCATGTGATGTTAAAGTATCAGCATGTAATGTTAAAGTACCATTATGTAATGTTAAAGTATCAGCATGTAATGTTGAAGTATCAGCATGTAATGTTAAAGTACCATCATGTAATGTTAAAGTATCAGCATGTAATGTTGAAGTATCAGCATGTAATGTTAAAGTACCATCATGTAATGTTAAAGTATCAGCATGTAATGTTGAAGTATCAGCATGTAATGTTAAAGTACCATCATGTAATGTTAAAGTATCATCACGTAATGTTGAAGTATCAGCACGTAATGTTGAAGTATCATCATATTGTGAAGATTATCTACATAGGGCAGTTGAGGCGTTCCATATGAAACCATTAAACACAGATGCATGTCTGTCTGATTGCACAAGACTGTCTCGAGAGGCCCAGCTGTTTGAACCGCCGCTATTTACTTTGTTGCTATGGCGGGCGGTCTACTGAAAACAGCAGAGGTGTTCCGAGAGCTTTAAAGTTTTATTCAGGTAAACTCGCTACAATGGGACACACGTATACGAGATGTATATCGTGCTGGGGTAGGGGATTATTTCATTGCAAAATCGGTCACCAAATCTTGTATGAGTAAGGCCCTATTATTGTGAATGTAAACTTTAAAGTGAATAGTGTCAGCAAGCAAGGCAGTATCGATCCGGGCTTTCGATCGATTGGAAATCAATCACCAGCGGTTGATTCAGGAAGAAAAACAATTCACGCAGAAGAGTAGGTAAGTGAAAAACTGAGCAGTCAGGTAGAAGTTGTAAATCATTGAAATTACAAAGATAAAAGACGGGCGTGATTAGATCACCCAGTTCTGAACGAACTACATTATGTGTAGTCGAATGTTTTGGTGTCATTTTAAGTTGTATACGAGACAGATTGCGGCCCGTAAATATCATCTTTCCTCGTTTTGAGTTTGTTCAATTGTAGATCGATTAGATCATTCAATTCGGCGCTGAGGATTTTTGTTTCCTCTTCTGTCGTACGGTTCGAGTCTGTATTCTTTTAATATCAGTGGGTTATAAACTGTCTCGTGCTCGGAGATCTGTGGACAGATTAAATGTATTGTGTTTAATTCCAGACAATTACTATCCGGTAGTGTTTCCTCTCCTGGATTAACGACTTTTCCGCTACAAGGAAATGCTGTGGGTGACGTGTAACTGAGGAGAGGGGTGGAGCCTGTCCCCCAGGCATGGGGGTCTACGTGGTCACGGATGACCCTGACGAGGAAGGTAAGACTGTCAGGCTGGGGGTGTAAATATGTTCTTAGGGTAGGGGAGATAGTTGTAGGTATGGGACTCAAAACATGTACATGTAGCTCGACTCTGAATTGGTTCATAATTCAAACCTAGGTCCCATTAAAGGAAGGGGGTACATGTAGACCTGAATTTTGTTTTGTTTTTCCTTTTATGGATAGGGAGGGGGTGTTGCAGGTGAAGTTAGGGAAATCAGATGGTGTTTTGATTTTTAAATCAGAAGAAATTTTTAAAAAGAATAAATAAACAGAATTTAACTGTTTAATTGTGAAGTTGATCGACCCCCCCCCCCTTTTTTTTCGTATACAACCTTGATATGGCCAATATATACATTAGTTATCTAGCAAACCAACTCAGATTATCAACTGAAGGTTAAGACTGTCCCCAAGGTAACGAAGGTATTTTAATTTTTTTCGCTTTTCAATCTCATTCGATTGTGTCTGCACTGTGTTTATACTTTAAATGTATGTACTCGTCCATGCATCGGAATTGAGGTACGTGTAGTATACTATATATAGATGCATAAACTACTACATGTGTGTGTACACGAACAAAAACAGCGTATAAAGGTGTATGCAGACTTGTATGTGTTCTGTTTTATTGAATTCAATTGACTCATACAACACGATTATCTATAGTGCTCTATACCGTATCTATAGTCACTGTGCTAAATGTATTTTCGGTTCGGTAACTTGAAACTTTTTTTAATATTCATAAAAAGAAATATAATACACTCGTGTAGGGTAACGGCTTTTGATACCCCCCCCCCCCCCCCCTTAAAATTCTCGGAAAAGGTTTTTTTTTTAAACAGTTTAAACTGAGTCATACCAGTACATCGTCACCCCTTTCCTTTTCTGTAAAAAGTACGGGTTATAGAAATTACGAGTTAATTCATTTAGCAGCATTAATATTCCTGCATCATTAATTGCCGATTTTCAAATTCGCTTGAATTCTTTGTGTACCTGAATACAATAATTATGAAATATCATCCTAATGTTTTTTTAGCATTGTATGTGGTATATATTAATCAACAGATCGAACAATATAATAGCAGGATGTTACAATCACCACAGAACAAGTCGATATTAACCAACATCCTCTGGGAATTTAGCGTGTTACGTCAGACTTGACAAGCGTAAAGTGGTCAATTCGTTATGCCTACGTCAGAGCATTATCTCTCGTCTGCTCGCCACCGCAAACTTATTAATGTTGATAAATGCTGGTCAGTATTTGTTCGCGGATATCCGCGTTATTACCATTGTGTAGATAAGCGATGTATACCTAGTTTTATAGATGGAAATGAATTTGTACACATTGAGCAGTGGATCTGGAGTGATTCTCATATAAAATTTTTAGGGATTTATAAAATAGATTGGCATGTGTTAAATTCGAAACATTGTAAATACCTCATGATTTGTTTGTTATTATTATTATTTTTTTTTGGGGGGGGGGGGGGGGCATTTAATTAACACAGGTTTATACTTGTAATTGCATTTTACATGTATCTCAATTAGCGGTTTTTAATAACACTACGCTTTTGGACAAGTATATACTTATTGTAGGGACTTTTAGAGGTTATAAATTACGATAATTGGCGGTAAAAGTTTCTTTCGATTTAATCAATAGGGGCAATAATTATAGGGTCTCTCCTCCTATGAATGTACATGTATGAATAATATTTTTTTAGAATATTGTTTAACGTCAATAGCGAACTGTTTGATTTTGATTGGATAGAGTGTAGCATTATATATTTATAATTATGTACATATGTTTCAACAGCTTATAATTCATTTGAATTTAGCCAATAAACAATACAATACAATACAATACAAAAACTCGGTATTTCATCGATAATTAGTGTAGTTGCAATCGTTGAATACCAGCTTATAGTAATCCCTTCTTGACGTGAAAACGAAAATCGAAGACTTTTGAGTACCCTTATACAGATAAAATTCGACTTACTCTAGCATTAAGCATAGAAACTAATTAAAAAATGGCCTCATCTACTGAAGGGATATACCGGTATGTAATCTGCTGTTCGGAGCCTGACTTAGAACCTGTTCGATATATTTGAAGCAGACCTTGTGATATTTTGTTTGTAAGTCTTCTTCAATGGCCAAAAAGGTGTCATTAATAATTTGCATAAGATCTGATTAAAGTCTAAGGCTGAGAATCAATGGGCGAACAAAGACAGTTTGATGCACACATTTTATCGATCCATTAGCGTGTTTGAAAACTCCAGATTTCAAATTTACTTGTGTAAGCAACACATAGATTTGATATTTGCGAATCAGATTTCTGTAAAAACAATCTTTTGCTATCTTATCACAGAAAAATTGATTTTAATTAGTGATTGCCCCAACACTTTAAAAAAAGAAAACTATAACCTCAACCCCCCCCCCACTCCCCTTAAAAAACCTTACCCTACATTTAAGCACATTTTGTAAAGTACATTTATTGCATAACTTATATGTTTACAAGGAATTTGATACAGAAATAATTTCAGAAATTTATGTTTGTTGGGATTTTATTTGTTGTGGGTTTGTACTGTGGCTTACATCTGAAATGGGATTGACACGATTGCTCATTTTGTTTGAACAAAAGAACTGCTCTTGTTTAACTGATCATGAATTACTAATGATATGAACGCATGGATGGTTTTAACGAATTTATTTCATTTTTGCTATTTGAATTTTACATATATAGTAAAATTGGCCATTGTGAGACTGTATTAGCTATCAGAGATACACGGTATTCCGTGCAGGGTTCCGGTAAGTCCATTTCGTCAATATAATTTTTTATGATGTGTAAAATGAGTGAGAGAGAGAGAGAGAGAGAGAGAGAGAGAGAGAGAGAGAGGAGAGAGAGAGAGATTCATTTCAAATTACTAACAATTAATGATTCAGAAGACATTTTTTTGAGAATGGTGAGTGCATAACATTTTAACTTTTAAAACTGGGAATAAAACTGCTTTATTCCACTTTCCATTATCATCTAAAGGTCAGACGAATCTAAGTGAATAGTTTTCTGTAAGAGTTTATATTAATTATTCATGGATCGATTCTGCATGCATCTCTAGTAGTGTATTGGATTTCATTCAATAGTGTGATGAAATTAGCTACATTCAAGGTATACAATTTGAATGCCTTTGCTACTTCCATTCTCGACTGATCGATTTGATTAAGATAAGCATTTAAACAATGATACTGATCATATAAATGTAAACAACCATTATGTATATATGTATAACTGTATATATGTATATATGTATAACTGTACAGTACGGTTTTTTGCAAACATGGCTGAACACATATACATGCATGGTGTAAAACTTATCAAATACGGCCGGAAGCTTCGTATTTCATTGAAATTGGAAGGAGTGTGTGTTCGAATAGCTTTTTAGATTTGAATGTCTTTTTAAATAATGCTGCACTTGAAAACGTTCAACGAATCAATGTCATAAAACAATGGGCTGTAGCTGCAATAGCATGTCTTTACTGTGAAGATAACAAGATATTAACGACGAACCATTTTTTTCTCCAGTTTTCCCTGGATTATTTTGAAATTTTTTGCAAGTTTTGCAGGAAGGCTTTGCTTTAATTGAATATACACGGCTCTTTTTGATGTATAATGATAGCTAAAATCAAGGAATAATTGTTGCAGAGAAGACAAAATATCATCAGTTCTAATGGCTGACAAGGGAATAAAAGCGATTGACATGGCCATAGATTATAAATCATTTCTACCTTAATTCTCGTTATGGGATATTATCACGTGTTAAATCGACGAGATTTAACGCTGGAAAGTAAAGCGCTTTTTTTAGTGACTGCTTCCATCAACAACAGAAACGCCATAGCAATGATACACATGAACGCCTGTTATTTTTTGAAAATTATGTAATTTTACGACAAACAAAAACTGTATCATGTTTAACAATTGGCCTTGTTTACGGTAATTGTCCGTAAAAACGTCATTCGTGAAAAGAAGCAACCGGAAGATAGACTGTATTAAAATTGGATTTTTTCAACAAGGCTGTTAAATTTTTGTTCATTTAATCAATCTTCAACGTGTCTTTCTTATAAAAAAGAAACTCAAGGTTAAAAAATTATTGATTTTTATTCTCACTGAATACATCAAATATTCAATTTCAAATACGAATTTCAAAACCCATGGTTGATATGAAGAACTCATATAAGCCCTTTGCTATCATTTTTGTTAATCTACTGGGTTCTTTTGTAATGCAAGAATTGAATACCCCAAAGGAACGGGCATAAAAGATTTCGATAGATTGCTGTTTTATATAAACTCCCAGAATCGATACAGCGTCAATATCTGCTTAATTAGGAACCGGGTACTTAAGCTACGAAATGAGGATCGATTTGAATTTTATTTCAAGGGTATCTAAACTCAAATCAATACTTTAGGCGTACTTAGTATGAAGTTTTAGATGGAGGGCAAAAAAATGTGGACCATGCATTGTATTGGTCATACATGTATCTAAGAATAGTAAACATGTAAATGTTCTCTTGATTATATTTGAAGTCAAAATAAGGCTTTAAAAAATTATTACAATATCGTTTATTAGATATTTAAGAAATAAAATACGAGTTTTCGTGAATGTTGCAGAATTACCTCCGAGGTCAAGAAATGTTGTTTTGAAATATAAAAGCCGAGGCGTTAGCCGAGGCTTTTATATTTCAAACAACATTTCGAGACCGAGGAGGTTATCCTGCAACATTCACGAAAACAAGAACTTTATTTCTATTCTACTAACAGCCCAGTATTTCTACAGATCGTTTCTCTTATAGAGAGACGATCTAGGTCATTTTGACGGCTGTTCCTTGTAACCCCAACGGTTTTGTTAGTATTGTTTACATGTGTATCGATCAAAGGAATCACATGCAGACGACATACTTTTTCTTAGGATTTTAATACTCTTCACTTATTTATAAACATCTTTGAATCACATTCCTAACATGTTAAGGGCAATTTAATACGATTATTACTACTACTCGTTTTATATTTTATGTAAAAACACGCAGTTAAAATGTGGTAGGGAGATCCTAGGAACAGCCGCATTGATCTCTAAAAATAAAAATTTGAGGCAATACACATTGTTTTGACTGGAACTAACACGTGAAATTGACATTGTTTTAAAACTTTTTACGGTTTGAAGTTGTACTTCCATTATCAGTGCGAGACAAATCGGTATTTCTGATCTGATAATTTAGTGATGACGTTCGTGGTATATTGGAGAATAATGTCCGCGGCATTTCTTTGATCTCGGCAATAACTGTAGTAGAATGATATATAGATATCAATAGATATGAATATTATTGTTGATAATCGATACTAGTATTGTTGACAATAATATTGTTGTTGATATTTGTAATACTAGTACTTTTTGTGTAAATATATAAGAAAAGTTGTTAAATGATTTGAATATTGTATTTAAACAATAACCTGCTGTCTCCTTCCACAACCAACCAACTAATTGCAAACAAAGACAATTGATCTTTTCTCAATAGAGTTAGAGAGGTGTCTATTTCTATGACTACAGTGCATCATGATTAAGTCAAAACAAACTGTGTTTGTCCGAATTCGAGAAACTGTACTCAATTCTTCAATTCGCCCATAAGCCCCAATATTCAGTAATCATATTTATTTTTACTTTCAACAATGCTCTTCTTCAAGTTTTTCTCATTTTAGCCAGTATTTTTAAAATAAATCTTTTAGCTTTTCATAATGTGTGGTGTTATTTGATAAGGCTAAAACAAAAGTAAACGGATTTTACTTTAAGGAATAGTTAAAAAATATATGAAGTAAATTATACGAGATTAAGAAGTGGCAGAGGGATCAAAGCGACCGAGCCCCCTCCTAATCGCCTTAATTTTACTTAATATGATATAACTTACTTAGAACATAACTAACTTTTTCATTGGCTGATCAATAGTTCTGCGCCAATCAGACATTATCTCTCTTTTTTACGGGGCTCTTAGCTGTCAATAAAAATGTAACGTCACTGTGAATTTAGAGAAATTCTTAACGATTAAAAACATCACTTAATAGAATATCAAGCGACTGCTGATTGGGTAATAAAGTGGGTTGTGTTCTAAACAATGTAAAAACATTGAAACAATCTTGTTCTATGGCACCAAATTTTGGATTTATTACGTCACAATTAACCTTACCCAGATGAAACGTCAAAATCATCTCAAAGTGTGCGAACACGCTTATTAACACATTCAAACAAGGCCTGCCTAATATACGGGTATTTAATATATTTAATATAAAGCATTCTATGATGTATTTTTCGTCAACTTTTCAGATGAGCCCTCCTCCAGTGTTTGCTGTGTGGGAGGATGTCTGACCGGATGTGCATTCGCTCTATTGCTGCTCGTGATACTCCCTGCAGGTATATCAACATTTTTTTATGCTTTAACACCCCCTCCCCCACCCCCAACTCACTGAAAAAAAAATATTTAATAAGCACGAACAGACAAAGAAAATAATAACCATAATCATAAATGGTTTTTCAACAACGGTATTCAAATTGTGTTTGATACGAAACAAAACACCTGCATGAGATGACCTAATTTGCAACAAATACAATTTTCATGGATTTCGAATATTCATATCCTTAATTTTTTTCTTCTTTGCATTAAGGTGCTCTGATAACGTTTTATGCCGGAAACAACAACGACTATGGAATCCTGTCGGTAGGAATTTGCATGATCGTCATCCCAATCCTTGCTGTTCTGACGTTCATCTTTATATATATGAACCGGAGACGGATTCGTCGATTCCGGAAAACTAAGGTCAATGGGACCACCAAAACCACTGCGGGTAAAGACGGAAAAACTCGCTATTGATGACGTCATTATAGACATCGTCAATGACGATGAGATAAAACGTCATGTTTCGTCTGGTTGTGATAAGGAGAATATAGTTACATGAATATTCATGAACCATAACAACGAGATTCCAATCTTACCGGAGGGCTTTCTCTCAGCAATATGTTTCTAGAAATGCTTCAACGAATTGAAGTCCAAAACAATTCCTATATTAGTGACTTCATATTTGTACAATTACATGCTGTTTTCACCATCATCATGTTTGTAAATATTCAATACATTAAACATATTGTTGATTCAGTAACAAAAAATGATACCCCTCTCTTGACATGTATGTTGTTCCATTAAAACATGTATTCCATTTTCTTATAAAGAGAGGGTACCTCAAGTTGGAATTCAATTGCTTTTACTGTAGATATTATTACATTAATTCATTTGCTATATTTTTCATATAACACCTGGAAAATACTGCATTTTGTCTTAAAGCGTCGTCTAAAGCTGCTAAAAACTCAATCCTATTGATATCATTTTTTCAAAATTATGTACATGAGTTAAGTCTCTAATTGTTAACACAAATAATATTTATGAGAATGTTCAATCTTTTGTTTGTATTTTTATTTGAATTCTACTCAACTGAATCAATCTGTTGATTATAATAAGAATTTTTGTCAAACCACTAAATCGCGTGTTCGAAATTCATGCAACGTCATAAGTATCTATATCTCAAGTTGTTGGTTATGGTGATGGTTCATTCTAGTATACTAGTACTAACTCTCACCAATCAACTTAATCAATCATGTTTTACAGTTTATTTAGCATATAAACAAATTAATATATGTGTACATATGTACATGTAGCTACTATCAAACGAAATCCATTGTTTTCTGTTTGTGCCAAATAGCGTTTTCTATTTTTTATTTACTTATTTCCTTCTCTTTTTTTTTTTTTGCAATTCTATTTTTGTAATTTTTTTCTGACTAACTAGGGCTTTGGCTCACGTTTTGTGTTTGTTTCTGTTGATATAAACATGTATATCCTATTAGCATTATGTTTGTTTATAACATTCTATGACTAACTGTTTGTTAACAGTGTCCGCCATGATCAATTGACATATCAGAGAGAGAGAGAGAGAGAGAGAGAGAGAGAGAGAGAGAGAGAGATATGGAAGAGAGAGAGATATGGAAGATAGAGAGAGATGAGAGAGAGGTAAATTTGTTGATATTCAAAGATTTATAATGATGATAAGATATTTCAAACTATTTTTTATAATCCTTGGCTCTTTAAATAATTCACAAATCAATGTTTGATACTCCGTTATTTTGTTCCTTAATTGTTTGAAAAATGTTTATTTATCTTACATGGTATCTTTATATTGTATTGTTCTTTTTTATTGAAATAAACAATAACATTATCACGAGCTGCCTTCTTATACAATTTTTTTGCTACTTCTCTGTAATTTATGAGTTTGAAGCTCGCTAAGGCTCCTCAATTTTACCTTCCTTTCTTAGACTTAAAAATGCATTTTATCGTCAAATAATGTACATGTACGATTTGAAAATTTCAAACGGAATTTATATTTTGATTATAAATTGAATACAGTTTTATGAACGCATAAGAAAAGTTAAAAAGCCCATATTTCTTTCACTTCCTGGCCACCTAATGTGTATCGAACTTTGCTGTAGATATTTTGTTACTCAGTCGGTGGAATTATTCTATTCTTGTTATGTACTATGATTGACCATACAATCTGCTTTCGTTTGGGTAATAATCGCTCAAGTGGAAATCAAAATGGAATATAAAGATCGAAAATCCTTAAGGCAGGTGTAAGAAGATGAAGATGTTTAGAATTTGAGACCGGTAAACCTGGATTTCTAAATCAAATGCACAGAGATTATTGGAATATTTGAACGTTATTGGAAAGGGTCCGGGGGGGGGGGGGCTCGTTTTTATTGGATTAAAAAATTCCTATGGGCGTTAATGTTTATATGACTATGGAGTGCTAAGTGGCACAATTACGGTAAAAGTCTTAATCACGACTCTTCATCACGAGTTATCTCTCTTGTCAGTAGTCAGAAGGAAAATGTACCGTAAAGGAAAATAATTTCCAAGAACTGTATCAGAGTACCTGTTCTTTGTTTATATAATTTCATATTCATTCTACATGAATCCAAATGTACTATTATTTATGAAATATTATTCCATAAAAAACTCCTTTTGTATGAAAAACAAACTGATTTTTTTTTTGGGGGGGGGGGGGGAGGTGATTAACAAATGATATAGTTTGCTGGCGGAGGTACATATGATATTTAATTGGAGAATTTTGTGAACCTAAGAAAACATTGGTTTTGTGATGAGAAACCATTACGATAGTCACCGTCGCTTCAACGTAGCATACAAAATAAACACATTGTACTGAATGTTATATGTATTAAACCTTATTTTTTTTAAAATGACGTCATGTTAACGCCTACTGAATCTAGGTTAATTAAATTAATATTCCTTCTGTCAGTCGCTTCATTATTTTGCACCCGGAATGATAAAGAATTATGGCAAATTTTATAATGATAATGACACAATTGATTTTGCGCAATCAATCAGGGATATGCTGTAAAACTGATTTACAAATGAACATTTTTATCTTCTGAATAATATTTAAAATACGGAATATATTTTAGTAAAGAGATTAATGAGATAAGGTCAAGATCATTAAGTCAGTTTCATATATTATTCTCGAAAATATCGCAATTTTCAAAAAAGGTCGTACACGTGTATTAGAAAAACCTCACGTAATTTATAATAATGTCAGGCTAACACCATTAAGAGCAAGTTATATTCATAAGATGTTCGCCAGTTTGTTTATTTTTGTTCTGTTCCATAGATTAAGGCTCCAGATGTTCCGTTCTATCTAAGCCCATAGATAGCTTTATTGTTATTCCATCTATTGCTGTTCACATTTCTGTCCAACTGAATGCATAACTAAATTATTTTGCTTTTTTATTATTATTATTATTATTATTTATATATATATATATATATATATATATATATATATATATATATATATATATATATATATATATATATATATATATATATATATATATATATGCTTTTTAGAATTAGCCCCTTCTACCACACACTTCGAAATTCTTCTTTACCGGTTTGATTCTAACAGAGATCGAATTTTAGATTTTGATTAATTTCAATATCACCTTCTCCAAAATATGTCCGAAACATGTACATGTAGCTATAAATAAAATAATAAACATACGCAGGAATGATAGAACATCCTGTCAATGCTATATTGTTTATGTCGAACAATTTGACACTGTCCGGTTGTCAAAACGCACGAGACGGAGAAAACGGGCATCTCTATGGAACAATGACCATATTTATTGTATGTCATAACCCATACTTCCTACCCCCCCCCCCCTTCCTATTCCAGAAATGGCCGAATGCATATTTTATTTTTGTCCACCTCTATGATAAATTTAACTTTATTGTAAGATTATTATTTCGTATTATTACGTGCCCGATCCATTTTAATTTTACTGCTACCTTGTTAAGTCGTGTAAATTATAATGAAATATTTGTATGCTCCGCCGAGTTTTATCGCAACAATGCTGTCGAACGCTGTCCTAGCATTGTGGTTTTTGAGGGTCGGTGTTGGCATGCGAATACAGCTTTACTGTTTCCTTGAATATAGTCTCCGCTACAACGCCCAATACATTATGCAGGTAAGCTCTTAATTCATTATAATGCCATATTTTATTTTTCAAAATACAGCAAATATTATCAATTCAGTTTTACTAACATGGTCTATATGTCGTAATATTTATCCAGAATACTTAATAAAGGTCAAAAGATAATATGATGCTTAGAATTCCTGATTAATCTTTGGTATTTGATCAAAACCTACGTTACTTCGTGCTATTTCTACTAAGGTATTGTATAATGTTACAAAATGTGTATTGAATATGGCAATTAAATTTAGGATTTTGAAAAACATATTTATTGGCTGGTTAAAATTATTCAGTTGAGCAAAACATTATACACATAGGCATTATGACGTCGACAACGACCACGAATTTCTCAGACAGAAGAAAAAAATTATCAGACATACCTTGGTTTTCTCTTTCACACACCTCTTCAAAAGTCAATTAACCACATCACTTAATTAACCAAAGATTGATTGTTGAAAAGATAACGAGTTAATCCATGATTTCTTGGTTATCTAATCTCTTAACACTATCAGCCAGATTTTAACAAGCCCGGTAACTAATAGGTAAGACTAGCAGTGCAAAGGACACACGTTGATTGATGTGCGTGCGCGAGAGCCTTCCCCCGGGGCTCTTGTCTAATTTAGAAGTAAAACAATGACAAGCTAAGGTGCCTGTAGACTTAAATTGCTTATGTGACAATATCGTCATGTATTTTCAGGAGAAAATAAGATGTGTGTCGTTTTTATTTATATCCAACTGCATGTGCCAAAAAAAAAAATAATGCTGGGGGTTATAACAAGGAGATGTTTTCAGCGGTGCATTGTTCATTCTAAATTCTCATGATTTTAAAAAGCGTTAGAATTTCATTTTGTTAAAAAGTAATGTTTTATTCTCAGATGCATTCAAATATGCATATATAATTCATGTTCTTTTTTTTATATCAAGTGATATCAAGTAATAACGAATGATACCGATAGCTTCATTGAAAATCCAATCAATTATTGTAGTCGATATATATATAAACTCAGCTTGAACAAAAAAAAAAAAAAAAACAAAAACAAAAAAACACGTAAACAGGAAATAATTAATTCAGTATATCGCATACTTTTAATATCAGCCATGGCTACCTTTCTGGATACCTTTTTTTTTTAACAGAAATCCATCTTATTCACCACATGTAATTTTGATTTTTAATTTTGAATAATTAAAAAATCTGTTTTTATGTAGAGTGACCCCTGAAATAACCCCGAAACAATGAGATTGACCTTCAGACGAACAACATACATCTGTGTTTCCTTGATGACATGCCTTGTACTCTATAAAACATTCAAGGAAGGTAATCCAAATGTCAATTGTCATGAAATGTGTGATATAGCGTGCGGCATGCATAACATCTAAAGGTAAACTGGAGAGCGATGTATAGCTGTTTTCTGTAGAGGATTACAGATTATATGAGCTGAGGCATGACAACTTTGAATTTCGGCAAAAAAAATTGACCTATTTTAATTTTCAGGAGACTGAGTGGTCGACAAATTTACCATCATATCTACCTTAAATTTTTAATATAATTATTAAGCTATGATTTATTAAGCTATAACCTATCATTTGGTCAAGAAAAAATTCATAAATTTTAGCTTTTAATTTTGAGTAACATCTTGTATCTTTATACAGAACTCTTCTTCTAAAGGAGATCAATGCAGTCTAATAATGGCTCGACCATACAGCCCTCTTAATTATGTTTTTTGTTTTGTGTTTACAAGCAATTCACTATTGGTCTATACTGTGTTACATATTAATAGAATTAAGACACATTTTGTAAATGACTGGTATACGTATGAAATTTTCCGCATCACACACTTTCTGCAAAATTGCACATAAATGATTTTGTCCTTTAAATCAAAATTAAATTTTGTAAAATTTTAAATTAATTTTATGTGCTTTTGATTATAATTGTCTTTGGAATATCTAAATTATTTTATGATTGAAGATGCATGTACATTAAAGTATTTTGAATCCATATTGAGCGAAGGAATATACCGTTATGTACAATACTTCTTTAACGATTTATTAATATCTAATTATATTTACAATTAATTATTAATGTACATTTTCAGACTTTGACGTAAGAAACAAAGATGTGAAGGATTCTAATAAGCCCCAGAAAACTAAACATGGTTCATCAAAGAACTTTGAGACGAACTACAAAAAAGAAGACACGGACCAAAACGGATTTCCAATATCAGGGTCATACAGTGATATAGACAATCTGAAAGACAATTTTATTATGAAGTCGAGATTAAATTCAAACAGTGAAAAAGATTTCAAGATACACTCAAAATTCCTTAAAAAACAGACATATAAAATGACTAATGATATAATTTTACCCGATAAGGCCTGGAATGGACTCGGAAATGTTCCAAAAATAAATGTCCTTCCGGATGTAAATTTTATTCCGGATATTCATGTTAAGAGAAATGCGTTTTATCCAATATATAAGCCGGTACCAGTTCCAAACCAGCAGATAATGCCAGAAAGATTTCAGAATGTCCCGCCTGTAAATTCGTGGAATTCTTTCATTGGACAAAACAAAAATATCATCCCTGGCCCACCGCGTGAAATCAACAAAAATATGGTCCTCATGCCTCTACCGGGCAAACTAGTTCTCCCAGTTGTGAACAAGGCACCGCTCAACGTTCGACATTCGAACCCGTATCCAATAGAAGGCAATTTACACTTGAAGACTCAGCGCTCGAACCCGAATCCTGTAGCACACAATTTACCACTGAAGTCTCAGTTTGCTATGAAAGTGGCTAATAGAAGAATGGGTATAATACCACAGAATCCCATGCCCGCAGGTTTAAAGCAAAACGTGGTTGAAATCTTTCCAAGAAAGAACGAACCGATCAGAGTGAACATGTACATGGACCACAAAGGAAACGTGTCGTACCACCACGTGAACTTGCTGTGGGAGGACGGTCAGGGGAGACCATCCGCCCCGATAAAACGTAACAATATCAAGCAGGTAGATGAGGCGCAGACTCAGACAAAGGAAGACGGTTGGTAGATACTACACCATGTCCAAAATAAAAAATATCATCTATTTTTTGTGACAGTGTATAACAACTATCCACATTTGGTCTTGTTCTGGGTTTTTTTTATTTATTTTTTTGGAAATACCTGCATGAGCGGATCCAGAAATTTTTCCCTGGGTGGGTCCGAGAGAAAATTATTTTATTGTGTTTGTGGGGGCATATTTGATTTATTGGACTATGTGAAATAAAAAAAAATTAACCCCCCCCCCCCGATCCCTAATCTACATCCGAGCATGACGTACATGCCCAGAATCATTGTTAAACTTGTACGATATTTCCCAGCATTTTAGTCATGCCAGGTCACCCTTTCCCTCCCGAGCTCTGGCATATCAGTATATATATTTATTTAGTTATGTTTTAAGTGCTTTAGAGATTATCTTTTATTTTAAACCATTTAACTTTTATCAAAGAAATTCTTTTATCAAAGAAATTCTGTGGTGAAGTTATCTTACAACATAACAGCAAATGTCAGAAAACAAAGTTAGGACACGTTAAAACAACGATAAGAATATAACCACTCAAAGACAAAAGAATAAGCCCTACGGTGGCTGCCATAGGACATATGCTTCAGATATTTTTTTTTTAATTTTGTTGTAACTAAATGAGAATTGAATGGGTTTAACAAGTAATATATTAAGTACTTCGTGTAATATACTACTTTTATGTATTTCACTTTTTTAGATGGTCAATATACAAGTTATTTGTTTATTATGACTTGTATTTATAACTGTTAGAACTTCAGATAGGAAATAAAAGTTTGTTAAAAATATACTAAATCCCTCGTTTTATCCATAGACGAATCCATATTTGATGTGACCCGTAAAACACATAAAAAATCAACTAATTCTTGTTAATTTTTAGCCCAGCTGACTTTATCAAATCAATATACATCCCACTGAAATAAGAAAAAAGTGCTGTATAAAATGTAAGGTATAGACAAGGCTGTAAAATGTTACAGTAACTGAAACATGAGCACAACTGGTTCATGTTTATTTTGCTATTATCTGCTATTAATTTCTTTGCAATTAGACAATGAAAATCATAGGTTCTGTTTTTGTGACAAAAATGTGTTACCTCTATAGATACCATTTTTTAAAAGAAATTATAAAATATTAAAGATGAAACTTTTGACATATTATTCGATAAACTTCTTCAATTGTAATTTCATTTAAAATTATTTATTACGTGGCCACGACTTTTATTTCGTGGCCACAACTTTTATTTCGTGACCACGAATTTTATTTCGTGGAAACGACTTTTATTTCAGGGCCACAAATTAAAAAAAAGATATCTCTAGCATATGTCCTATGGCAGCCACAGTAGAACCCACATTCGTTCATTGTAAAATTTCAAAATTTACACACACTCGATTTGTAATGAATTTACGGAAATAACTTAAAGTTAAAAAAACAATAATCCAAATCCAAATTTTAGGATCTATGAAATACACATCAAAACCCTTTTGTTCTTTTGCAGAGGTAAAGTATACGTTGATTATGACGTATATGAGGAGCGGATCCACCATTACTTCTCGCCTCCTGAAGACCAACGATACTTTCTTTTTCTTTGAGCCGTTCCAGGGTCTTCTCCGGGACCACAGGACCAACCAACATGTCTGCTACCCTCACGGATACTGCAGGTTTGTTTGGCAGCGATAAACAGCTTAGCGCCTCGTTTCCATTTTAGCGGGAAATACTGTCAGTGGTTTCAGTAATATTTTCGTAATTTTAGAAAAAAAATTTACGAATGCGTAAATGTGTATCAATACAGTATTACTAGCATTAGAAATTGCATAAAAAAAATAAACTTTGATTTTTTGCGCCAAATTTACAAAGCACTACACGATAATTTGAATTTGACGAATCTTTAAGAAACCACGCCTCATGTTCAAAATTTCTACTACCTGTATATACATTTATGTAAGATTTTACATCAATTAAACTTCGCAGAATTTTAAGGTCCAGCTATTTCGTAAAATTAATGATAACCAAGATTATGAAGCACAATTATGAAGAATAAATGATTGTATAATTTGTTTTGGAGGGATAGGAGGTTTGCATGTTCACGTGTTCGGGAAATTGAATCCTAAGTCTCAGATTAGTTCTAGTGTCCATTGGTTGAATTATTTTTCCATTTGTAGACAGCTTTGGTAATTATCATTCTTTGGTATTCATTACCTATGACGTTTTAATTCATTTGATTACGTTTGATTGATTTCTGAGGTAAAATAAGTTCAATCACTCAACTTTCACATGGTTGATGTAAGTTATTCAATGCAAATTAATTTCTTGTCAGGTTATTTTATCGACCGTTTTCATAAATTCAAGCTTATTCTTTGAAAGAATTCAGAACCGTATGTGGTCTCATTACTTTGTCATTCCAGCTTTTGAATTATTTTTTTTTCTCACAGGAAACCCGATGGATTCTGGGAAAGTTCAAACGGTACAGTTCTCCTTATTCAAGAATCTCTTAAGCTGTAACTTCATGGATGTTCCCGTTGGAGCCATTGAGCCATTACGAACATTCTCAGCTAGCAGCTATCAGCAAGAGTTCAAGAGTTGTTTTCCTGTAATAAAACGGACTGGAACCACAGACTATACACATTGTCGGAATACCCCGAACAATACAACAAAACATGCATAGAGAGGCTTCAACAGCTCTGTTTACAGTCATCTCACCGTTTAATAAAGACTATAAGAATGCCAGGATCATTTGCAGAAATGTTTTTGAGCTATATTCCGAATTTGAAAATTGTTCATTTAGTACGAGATCCTAGAGGTATACTGAACTCAAGGGCGCAGGCCCATTTAATCAATATGAAGACAAAGAAATAAGTATTGTTTCTAATCACCTGTGCAGCAGAATTTGGTTGGATATGCAAGCCATTAAAAGACTACAGCAGGATTATCCGACGCGAGTGTACCACGTGACCTATGAATGTTTAGCTCTTTACCCAGAAGACACCGCGAGAATGTTGTATAAAGATTTGTCATTAGACTTTACTCCCGAATTACACGATTGGTTGCAAATGGCTTTCAGGAGTAACGCAGAGCAAGAGTTCAGTCTCTACAAGTATGGACAATCCTCCAGTATTTCACAGAACTGGAGGTCTAATATCCCTGTTTATGCCAACGCAAAAATTAATCAAATGTGCATTAAGGTGTTTTTGGAATTAGGATTAAAGAAATTTTCAACTATGGCGGATTTAAGGGATCTGAGGAATCCAGTGTTTCATAACAGTCGAAGAACCTGCTTAAATCGTACATAATATACCAAATACATATTTGAATTAACACTACACTTGTATATATTCTTCCTTACTATCAAAGAATTTGTATTTATGTTGATTCATTTTAACAAGGCCTTGGGCTATCGGTAGGAGGAAACAATCTTCTTGCATTCATAAAGTTGAAAGTAACGGAAATTGATACAGATTACGTCCGTACGAGCAATAGAGTCTGGCAAAACTTTTTGATGTCACTGAGCCAAGATAATGAAATAGACAGGCCTACGTCATATTGCTGTCTGACACAGCTACCCCTAAGTCCAAGGTCTTATTAAAAGTGTCTCAATTTTGTGACTTCCAAATGTCTCATTTTTCAAATAAAAAAATCCGAAAAGATCTTTCAAATGATTGTGAGACGGTAATTTCAAACATTAATCCAATTATTATAAGTGCAAATGTAACAGCTTAACTGTTATGAACAAGTAAACAGTATGCTTTAAAAAATAATGATTTTTTTTTCTGTGAATATATCTTGTCTGCTTCTTATCTGGGTAAAAGGAAAAAAGAAATAAAAAGTATGCCTTTGCAAAACTATTATTAAAATAGATTTGAATTAAAAACAATCCTAATTTAAAATTTATATTTACTATTAAATCAATGGTCGTGTATGTCATCTTGTTTCCACACTTGTTTCATCAATCCAACAACAGACAACCGTCACATAGAAAATCTAGATTTAGAGTATAAAACTGCTCTGCCCATTTAACAATAATTGCATGGTGAAATGCATCACAAAGATGGATCGCTTGTCTATTTACTAGACGTTGTAAACAACTTCATAGGTCTTTGAAAGAAACTAAGTCTCGTGGATTATCGAGATCTCTAAAAAAAATCGAACACACTTTTTATCCTCTGTGACAAATGAAGCATGTAAATTGCTAGATACTTCTAATGCTCATTATCTTATTTTTGGAACAATCTACTTTTCCATCTTTCCCAACTTAAACAGTAAATAAGATTCGACGAGTTATGAACTATATTATGAAACGTAGCTACAAAGAAACATTCTTTCCTCAAAAAGAATTATTCACTTCTCACCTACATTAAAGAAAAGAGAGATAAATTGATAACTCTCCAATCACTAAACTAGAAACGCTTTCTTATTGGAGAGTGAAGCGTTCAGTTGAGGTCATTGACGCAAAATGACGAATTGTTGGTGGCATAATTTTGCAACGATCTGTACTGATAATTTTGCAACGACCTGTACTGATAATTTTGCAACGATCTGTACTGATAATTTTGCAACGATCTGTACTGATAATTTTGCAAAGATCTGTACTGATAATTTTGCAACGACCTGTACTGATAATTTTGCAACGACCTGTACTGTATCATGCTATGTTTTGTATTACAAAAATGAGCCGTGCCTTAGAATGTCATGATTGCTTTGCATGTGACATCCCCCAAAGAGAAATACAAAGGGGAGACTACACACATTACCATATCATATCACACAAATCCAGGAATAAAGAATTTTAGTAAATAAGAAAAAAAAGTTTAAAACATTTTAAGTTATGCCTTTAGTTATATAATTATTATATATTATGTAGTGGTTTTTTTCTATTGTTCACACGCAGACAAAATGCTCTTGTTACATGTCGAAAATTACATTTATTTGGTTAGATTCCAACCATTCGTTAATTACCGGTAGTTGTTTCTTACTCTTAACTCTTAAAAACCCTTGCACTTTACTATTAAAAAATCCCTTAATATCGAGTATCTAAGGAAAAAAGTTGGAAAATACGAGGATCAATCAAAAAATAGGAAGACTTTTGCCATAGCTATGTTATTTTACGTCTTATAATAACTAAATTTAGTAGACATTTTTTAGCAATGGTTTCAAATTGAAATTAAAAAAGGTTTTATATTCCTTTATTTCTAAGAATTATTTAGAATCAAATTGACGTCATGTTTTTAACGTTACCATGCGCTGTGGTGACAAAACATATTGGTTTTAAAACGGGGTACAAAAATACCGTTTCATCAAATGGAATGAAACTTCTTTTATCAATAAAATATGTGTTGTTACGTAACTTATTCTGTTAGTTATGACTTTTATGAAAAATATATGAAAGACAGTACAATTGTCCTCGTATTTTTTGATTGACCCTCGTATACTCATTAGATGTAAATGTTATTAGTTATATTTATCTGTAAAGTATAATGCCGTGTTTTATTGACTGCAAGCCTGGTGTCCCAAAATATCTGATACCATTAGACATTCATTTAAATTAATACTTGGCCAAAACTTGTAGATTGTGACTCAAATGAAAAGTAGAAAAGTTCAATTTTTTCCTCGGAAAAGCTTAGGAGAAAAAAATCATTGAAATATGATGTCAAAAAATTGTACCATATTTCTTTGTAATTGGTTGAAATGATTTTTTTTAAAGATGAATCGGACAGGTACGAGCAGGTACATGTATCTTCCATTTTAAAACTTAATTTTGAAACACAGACTCCAGGTATAGTTGAATGAATTATTAAAATTTACATCATATGCCGTAATGATTATGCCTTTGATTTTTTGTTAAATAAATTTATTCAAAAGTTTTTAAAAGAGAAAACAGTATCAGATATTTTGGGACACCCTGTACAATGTCGTATTTTACTGAACTGCTCGCCTAATCAATTTCAAGCATCAAAAGTCCTGATAAAATTCATAAAAGTTCTCAACACGCAAATACTTTTTGTTAAGTACAGTGTACTATTGAGCGTAATCTGGTGTTTTGGAAAACTTCAAATTATGGCGCTCCTACCTGTATAAAGTTGGATTCATGAAATATTCAGAAACTCATAATCTGACGTAGCTTTGATCAACTATTCTCACTGATTGAAGGAAAGATTCATACTTTATTTGACTGGATCTTTTTACACTTTAATTATTCATTAGAGAACGATGGAAAATATCGGTGTTTTTGGTTTGACGCACAAGATTTATCATTTTCCCTGTTCTTATTCATACTTCGTATCAACAGAATAGTAATTAAAATCTTTCAAATAATTCAAAAGATCGTGTTTTCATGAAGTTGTATAAAGCCTTTATGTAAAATATTAAGCCTTATAAATACAAGACCATGTGTTCTCTTTACATGAAAACAAACTATGAAAATTGTTTTATATTGTTGGAGCAAAGAATGACAAATTGATGCTGATAAATCAAGCAATGATAAAAAACGTTGCACGATCACTTATGACACATTGAACAACCGTCTCATTGCCGAAAAACACACAATATTGACAGCTACAATTTCATCTTACGACCTTTAGAAATCGTGCATCACTCGTGTGAGTGCACAAAACGTTGTAAGACGTTCGTATTGATGTTCGAGCGTTACATTGCGATAATTTGAATCGCATTAATTTTTTTTTGGTCGCGTCTGATCAGTAAGGACGTCTACTGAATCGAGGAGACTTGATGCGACCACTAAAACGCACGCAATGAATGCGATACATCGTGCATTGTATGCGAAAGCTCATGCGAAGCTAGCACATTCCGATTGCAAAGTGTTGTAAAATGCTCGTGTACCTAATTATGAAAGGGTCTTTAGACATTGAAGGGAAGATTTACAATACGCAGAAATATTGTTTGTTGTTATTATTATGTAAACAGGATCTGTCTAAAGACAAATAGCCGTCTGCCTCTCTCAGATGCATGCCATATCGTTATGACGTTGATCTAAGGTCAGGGACATGTAAGTTTCGTCGGCCAGAGAAACCTTTATGTCTTGTTTAAACTTCTGCTAGAGTAACGTATTGTATGCGCAACTTGCGGTCAGCAGTATAGGTTCTTTATCAAACCACTTCCTTTATCATTGCTATATTATACACCTATTTCGTATACTGAAGCCTCATCCAAGAATCAGCGACCAGGTTTGCCAGCGTTTAAAAGAGGCATGGTAACGATTTTGGTCAAATTCTTATTTTTAGATTTTATTATTTACAATGCTTTAAAAATGAATTTTAATGATAAATGAAATTTGAGAGCCATTCATGGAGATATTAGAAAGATACAGAGCTCACAATTCTTTGTCATGTAAACATGGCTCGTGCCCTGTTTTTGTTTAATACATAGGTTCAATATACCAATTAAAATATTTTTAAGCTGATTTGTGTATCTTTTTATTCATTTTAATCAGAGATAATCAGTTCCTAGCGTTTAACACATTTTTGTTCTAAAACTGAAATTTTCACTTCATCATTCAAAATGAAAACAACCGCTTTTTTACATAACAAAAAATTTAAGCTCTGTAACTCGCATTTAACTCAACTAATGACACTCAAATTTTAGTTGACTATTAGAACTGCCTTAATGAAGCACTTGTTAACATTAAAATCGGAAAAATGATATTTGACTAAATCGTGACATGCCCCTTTGAGCGATCATCATAATCATACACGAGATCAGAAAACCCAACCTTAGGACTTCAAGAAAACGAACCGGTCATCAACATTACCCTTAGAAGTGAGTAGACCCAAAAATTGCTGACCAAGGGGTGATTATACCGCGGCGACCGAGTGAAACCGGAAATCGTTCTCACGGCGAGGACCCTGATGAATTGATATCCGTGGAAAATTGTAAATTTACGAGTGGTTTAAACTGTATCATCACGTAACTTCAACGAAATTAGTCATTAATCAATGAATATTATGATATGAGCATTTGCCAGAATGAATATATATGTTTCAAGCATTATTTACTTTAATAATGTTTTTCTCTTTAAAAAATAATGAAAGAAAAAAAGAAAGAAAATGGAAAAATTTTACCACAGGACTACGTACAATGGTCTGGGTACCGCTTTATATCAAACAAAACGAGATCGACCAATCATTTAACGCAAAAGCTATGACGCTTTTCGATACAATTAAAGAGCATTGATTATTGAATTATCGTATAAACTCAGGGAGATAAAACGCCCTGGCTTTACGCAAGTTTTTAGAAGAGTTGCAGTCGATGCAGTTATTCATAATCTTAATGTGGTTGAAAATTAGAGGGCTCCTTTTCAACTTCAAGGTTGTTTACTTTTATAACTTCCTTCCGTTTTTTAGGCATCATCAGGGTATATCCCAGTTGTGCCGTTGATCATTTGTTGTTCAAATCGCCATGGAGTAGAAAATCACCCAGAAGATTATAATAGCCTGAAAAGTTCGATCCCCGTACGAGATTTATGGCTTTATTAGATTGTAGGCATACTTTTAGAAGCTTAGTTTGATCTTCTTCATTTAAAACTGGAAGAAACAAGTGAAGGTTTGTCTGTTGAACCTCTGCCTTTTTTTGCACGGATAGGTGCATAGCAAATGACATGGCGTCTGTGAAATGGCCTGCAGTGGATTTTCTTGGAATTCTTCAGTTTTACGATGTGTCTAGCCAAATACTTTACCCTGGTTCTCCCCCATGCCGACAAAAGCAGCACAGTAATTCCCATAGGAGTCCTAACATCACAGACCAAACTTCATTGCGCCACTCTGTGTGACCTGGTGCCGTCCTGTTATAGTTTCACGTACTCCATAGACTCTTTGGCAGACAATTGTCGTCTGCTTCCATCTACCGCCAAATCGTCGACCTTTACAGTATCGGCTGCTGGAAACAAGCATTATGAGAGGAAATGTTGATTGTAAGTGTATTGTTATTCATTTATCTTAAACTTTCATTTCAACATTTGTCATTATACGTAATATTAAGTAAACTCAATGTTCTTTTGTTTTTGTTCGTTTGAAATTTAACAATTAGTAGATTTTTATTCTCATTGCTGCATGGGATATAAATTTTGAAAAAAGGACAAGAACTATTATATTTAATTGGTAGAGATCTCAATTTCATAGAGATAATACCATGTTTACATTTATATGAATTTATAATTTTTTTTTACGTCTAATTAAGATAATGTTACACTTATTTATTTTGGTGAGGTTTGTTTTTATCTATATATTTTCAAACTTTATATTTGAAAGTAAGATGCATTTTACAGATTCCATTAAGCCAAAAATTGTTGGAGTCTAGACAGCCAAGTAGCCCTGGAAGATAAAATATATATCATAATTTATTTCTAAAGAATTACAAATAATTAGAGCGTCTCTTTTATTCGTAAATACAATTTTGATACTATACAAACATACGAACAAAATTATAAACATATAAAATGTTATATCATCAATAAAGATGACATAAAAACAAGAATACTTTTATGTTGGCATATTTTTATGATCTGATACATGTCCAAGTACATACCGCATTGTTATCACGAATAATGCCATCAACTATATAACAGTTTCAAACGTTCCCAAAGCCATATCGTAATATTATTACTCGTAGGTGTTTGAAGTATTTCTATTTGAAATGTCAAGATGATCAAACACTTGGCAATATTTTCACCGTATTATTTTCATTTAATAGCTTGCGTATCAATTTTCTAAAAAAAAAACAAAACAAAAAAAACAAAAAAACCAACAGACTTTGTTGAACATAGCCAGACGAAATCGCTACGTTCACTTATTTTATGTCTTGTACATATACCGTATATTATATATATGTATTTTTAATATCTTTGATATTTGACATTGATTTGGAAAAAAAATCCTTTTGTCATGTGGTGTAATGAATAGTTCATAAACGATGTCATATAATATTTTCATAAAAGTTGTCTTACTTTTCAACCATTAGCCAAAAGAAAATTTACAGATTAAAAACCCACTGAATTTTTGTTAAGCCACTTGATTTGGAGAAAAAAATACTAGTGATACATTCTCAAATACATTAACTTTAAAACGATTGCATACGTTGAGCTTCATATCTCATTTCATTTTTTCTCAAATAAAATTTAAGCATGTTTAAAGTGAAAGAAAATAAAAAATACCGATCTCTCATGCAATTTACTTTTATTTATCTAACAGTTCTAATGAATAATTTACAATGAATAATATAGTAATGCTGATATACTAAACATGATTAGCTATTCATGCATTCAATTTGATGTTGTTTGAAAATTGTTACAATAACGTATGGAATTAATCAATTTATACTCTTATCTTTAATAGACAATTGCAAAAAACTGGATGGAAAAGTTAAAAGATTGAATAGAGACTTTTTAATCTTCTGTTAAAATATACCTTTCTAAAATACATTTAGACCTTTTCATCGATTACCTCTTCAATTAGTGTGGTTTCATTAATATTCAAGGGCATCAGTTATCGTGGATAAAGTGAAAATCACAGTTTCAAGGATACGTAAATTCGTGGCCAATGATCATATCAGTTAAAAATGTTAGTGGAGATTGCACTTCAATGAACATTAAATTTCATGGATCAACTTCACAACGAAATCCACGAAAATTGGTGTTCAACGAATATTGGTGAAACTAAGTTATTTAATATTACAGGTGATGCATTTTTTAAAAATTTTCTCGATCATTAAAGCATTAGGTCATTTGTTGAATTAATATTTATTACTTTCAATTAATGAACATTTTTAATAATTTATATCTTGCAGGCGGTGCGTGTAGTACAGCAAACTACACTTTGGCGATGACGAATACCTTCAGCTGTCAGTTACAGCAGGAGACGCCTCACCCAAGTGGATGGGTGAAGAGTGACGTAAGTACAGGGGGGACACACCCGGGAGGGAGGCAGTGAGTGATAGATGGCAAGAGATGAGAAAGAAAAGGAACGACTAAGAGATAGAAATACTTTCAGTAAGAGAGTTGAGCAGGCAGGCCTTGGGGACACCTCAGGAGAGTGGATGGGTGTAGAGGGACGTAAGTACAGGGGGACACAACCGGGAGGGCAGTAAGTGATAGATAGTAAGGGATTAGAGAGAAAAGAACGACTAAGAAATAGAAATATTTTCAGTAAGAGATTTCAGAGGTCAGTCCTTTGGGACACCTCACGCGAGTGGATGGGTGTAGAACTGCGTAGGTACAGGGGACAGAGACGGAGTGACAGGCAGACAGAAAGAGAGCTGGGAGTGATAGTGAGGAAAAGATTAAGACAAAAATATATCATTGATTGAACATTACACGTTGAGAGTAACAGTATAAAAGGCATAGGAATAAACGCGTTTTATTAAAAATGTTATTAATGTTTTTATTTGTTTGAGAGAGAGAGAGAGAGAGAGAGAGAGAGAATGAGAGAGAATGAGAGAGAGAATGCTAGAATGAGAGAGAATGAGAAAAATGAGAGAGAAAGAGAGATATATATACTCGTTGATATTATTTTCAACGTGAAAATGTTTTAAATTATCTAGTTTTTAAGTTTTAAAGGCACTAAAAGGCTACTTTAAAAAGAACATTTTTTTAAACGAAGAGACTGACGTGTATAAATTCTTCCTTTTAAATTGCTCTCTAAAGGTGGTGTAAAGAAAGTATGATATTTGGCACTTAAAATATTAAACTAATTGATGACTTAAAGGTGGGTTCACAATTTAACACGTAACTTGTATAAGCTACCATAAGCCATCTTCCTGGAGCTTCCTAAAGGGAGGTGGGGGGGGGGTACTCCAAGCCTTTCGACCGGGATGTCTAATCTGGTGAGGCCTGTTTTGTTAAAATGAACAATTATATTTGGTTAACCACAACTACGACATGCACAAATACAAGACAATTGAAAGGACATTCATAACATCATTGTTAGATCACAGAGCCAGCGCATTGGTATGATTAACCGAAATTGAGGGAAGGTTACAGGTGTTTTTCTGTGATTGTTCAATAGAATTTCCCTTGTGAAATGAACTTAATCTCTTGTTAGATGACTACAGGGACATGTTATTTTATTGTTCGAATTATCCAGATCATCAAAGCATTAGGTGTTGAATGTTGTAATCTGGATTTTTGAAAGTGTGCAATCTTGTAAAAAATGCATCCGTCCCCCTTTCAAGTTTTAGAACCTTCCTACTCAAAATTACTCTGGAAATCACGAACCACTGCAGTAATCAAATGCTACATAGCTAAAAGCTGGATATGAAATTATTAGTGCAAGCACTGATCTTCCTTTTCGTGCTAATCTACCATAAATTATGCAATGCTACATATCAATGGAGGAGTTATAAATGCTATATATGAATTTAGCGATCGATTTCAGTTTTATTCTGTTCTTTGCGCAACGGATATTTTTTTATTTTCCTTTATTCAAGTTTTCTTATTGGATTTAACATCAATAGCTAATATGAAAAATATATAAGGCATTAGGATTAACGAGCTCTATTAAAATGTCGGTAAATGTGTGTGTGGAGAGAGAGAGAGAGAGAGAGAGAGAGAGAGAGAGAGAGAGAGAGAAAGAGATCTGCAGGGATAGCTCGATGAAAAGAGAGATCAATCTCTATTCTTTTTCATTGTTCCTTTTGTTTTGAAGAAAAAGAGATATTTGCATTCAATCTAAACAGTTCGTTCCGTAAAGGACTTAAAGAAAAATGATTTAAAGTAAGGAAATGTTTTAGAGCTTGATTGCTAAAATCTGAGGAGACTCGTGTATCCTCTAGGCTTGTGATACATTCTTTAATACAACTCCTTAGTGAGAAACCTGATAGGATAAGTAAGTAGAAAAACCGAATTCTATGAACAAAAAAAATTTCAGCAGTAATAGAAGAAATTCTGGGTACATGAATATATTTGTATGTACATAATTAAATTATCAAACATATAGTTATCAAACATTTCTTTTTCATAATACGCAGTATGATTCATGCAGATTTTTTTTTAAAGAAAAAATTAATGATCACATGCATTTTCAATAAATGAAATGCTTTTGTCTTTTGGAAATTGCTCTTTTTTGGGCGATGTGTTTATGTTTTTGTATTTTTATTTCAGTGTTTCCTTGTGTATTGTTTTTGCAATAATTTACGGTGTTTCACATCAACCAAATGAATATCAATAATATGTTTTCAAAATCATTTTGCTTTTCAGTTTCTTGAGGTAAGTATATATTAAACTTATTATCCCAATTTATTAAAGTAAAAGACACGAATACATTGGAACTTTTTTCATAAAAAAGTCCTTTGTACATGGGCGCTGTAAAGCCCATATATATATATATATATATATATATATATATATATATATATATATATATATATATATATATATATATATATATATATATATATATATCCAAATCACAAAAGTATTTTCTCAGTGTCTGGGTACATGTATATATTTGTATGTACATAATTAAATGTATTAGCGCTTATGTCTTGCAGTTAGTGTTGCTTTTTTTCTTATATATATATATATATATATATATATATATATATATATATATATATATATATATAGATATATATATGCTGGATTTTTCTTTTCCTTTCATTCTAACGTTAATTAATTTTTTAATGCAAAGCATTCTTTTTCTTAATTTGATTAAACTTAAAAAACAACATTTTACAGATAACCCAGAAATATATTAACAATCTGAAATTACGCAACTTTGAAATATGATTTTCAAACAATTTTAAAAAAAAACCTGTTTGTTTAAATTAGCTGCTTTGGCAAATTTTAAAAAAATCAACTTGCGTCAACCACATCAAAAGGACTGGCAACAGCATTTTGCAAAGAACCCTCTTTTCTTCGTGATTTTGATATCATCAAATATTGATTATTGTTTCCCATGATATGAAGTATAATTTTAATTTTACACAAGGGAATCCTAGTTTAGAAAAGTAAAAATCAGAACTACGAATCAGTTATGTATTATTAACCAAAACGTGATGTAACTAGGATTATTGAGAGGTTCTAGCCTTTGTGCCTCAAATCATTGCTATCCTTCGCCATTCATATTTACAATTATATGTTCAGTTGTCTACATATTGACAAATTCTCATCGATTGAAATCTGAATGTAAATGTAAGGAGAAGTGTTTTCTATTTTTTTTTTTTTACTTAATGAGGAGCGCCTCGGAATTAACCAGTATAGCTAATTGATATGTTATATCAAATACATAACAACATTATATCATAAAACGCGCGATACTTTATCTCCTTACCATACGAAAATTTTAGCCTTATAATTTTGTATTCGATATAACTGGTCTTTATCTTGTGCTATCTGTGACGTGTCGCTATTTAAATCAACTGATCTCAACCGGAAGTGCCTACAAATAAGATATATATCTAACATCTATTATAGTCTTTTTTAAAAGATCATATTAATTAGTTTTAAAAGAAAGAATTCGACTTCCAGTTTTCAATTCAAAATAAGTGGCGGACGTAGCGCACCATCTTGATTCTATACTACTTCCTATAATTTTTACAAACATTTATAAAATTCTACTTGTAATATTTTTTTAGACAGTGATCGAACATGATTATATACGTAATTGTTTGTTTGTTTATGATATGTATTTTTCCGACGACATGAAACGTTAACGTGTCTCACACAGTCGTCAAAATGGACACTCATTTGAACAAGTTATTCATATTTTATCATTCTTATCTCGGAACAAGAAGGGGCCATAGTATGTAATTAACGTATCAGAATGTCGTAACGACAATCTGTTTCCACTAATTTAACAAAAAAAAAAATTAAAAAGAAAATCGGAAAAGTGAAACGTTAATCCAAAGTCTTCGAATTACTTTTATTTAAGTTCTATTTTTTTTTGTATCTGATAAAAAAAAAGTTTGACACTCTTAGATTTCTTTGTTAGAACTCGTGTTTCAATGGAGTCAGCTATCTGTCAAACACTGAAATAACAAATGTCATTTCTGCCAAGATACAGCCCGAGTCGGAAGAAAAACAGACGTATCTCTCTGTTCTTCCGTCTTTCTATCCCGGTCTCTCGACTCGGAGTCATTCTGCAGTTTAATAACAGACAATTAAGTTATTGATATTTTTGCCGACATATTAGATTCATACACCGACTAGGTTAGTGCGGTGACATATTTCTGCCTTTGACACTCCGTATCAAAGTTTGTATCGTCTCTTAGGCAATCATTATTATTGATTCGATGATTGTCACGTAATTTGAACTGAATCACTGAATGGGAAATTGTCGGTCTGGATTTAGTGTGAAGGTAACATTTTAAATATAATTTGGTTCGTTGTGAATTTATTAGATATTGTGCGATCAAATTATTTAGCAATACACTACAGCTATTCAACTTAAAATTAACAAATAAGAACTAATTATCTACATGTATTAGCATCATCTCGTTGTCAAAAACGTCATTGTCTTTAAAAAAAAAATACACTTTTAAACATGTATTTCGAACAGGCTGATTTCATTTATCCCTAGATATCACACTAGTATCATGTACGTTTGATCGCATACTAATTGTATTCTAATTATACTGATGGGTTTTGTAAGATATAAACCTGTGAACGTTGATCCATTTCAAAATGTAAGGCATGTTGCCCCTAAATTACCTTGATTCATTGAACATGACTGCATATGAGACATGTGCTTTTTCATTTCTTGATATAATAAGGAATGGTTATCAATTATTATATTAATACCATTATAGAACGACTGGTTGAGTCCAACTGCTGACCTTAACCTGTCCTTGAGAAATTGTTATTTTTTGATTTGATGAATAAAGTTACCCTCAACAAATATCATTTGATGAACAAACGTTCGATGAAATGATTTAAAATTAATGGATCATGGTTTTATTAGTGTTCTTTGTATCAAAGTTGTTTGTTTTAAAAAAATCTATCGTATAGATTTCAATGCAATGTTTTATACTAGTTACTGCTTTAGTGAATACCTTTTTGTTCTGTTGCTTGTTTCGTATCTGAAATGTTTCAAAGAAATAACAAAGTATTCTAATGATATTCACTAATTAAAAGGGACACTTATGTCCAATATTACCAAAATGTAGAATATGATACTCCTACTTAATTAATTTTGATGAACTGATTACCAATTTAAATTTATGTCCCGCATTGAATATACCATTTTGATGACAATAAACATAATGATGCATAATTCATATATATTTTGATTAAAATAGTCTGGTATTGTCCTCAACGGAAATAACCAAGACCACGTTGCGACATCAAGTGGCTGTAACACAAACCGTGAGTATCCAGTGCTAAACATAGCAAGAAATGACTATCAATATATTTGATATTTTCGTGATGTAAAGGATCATACTGTTTCTGGTTTATTTACAAAAGATTGCATAAAGCGCGTTAGAAGTCTACTTGAGACATTGTCATGGTTTATACAACAAATCTTGCTGTTTTGTGTCAAAAGATATAATGATATTTTAATAGTTGTCGTATGACTTGTATCCAATAGGGAGCATGCTTCTCCAATAATATACTCTCAGTGTGTACTAATACAAAAAGCGATCTAGGACAATCTTATATTATACATTACTCATTATGTAGAATCAATGCTTCGTGAAGAAGTATTAATAGTTTATATAGGGTATTGATTGTTTAAAAAATAGAGGCTTTTTGAACTTTAATTCAAACAACCTGATTTTTTTCTACGGTCATGTTTTCATTCTTTTAAAAAAATCTGTTTTTTCTATAAAACTATAATAATGCATATATAATTAATGATACACGCATTCATTTCTCATATTTTATACGCTTATATGAAATGAAATGTTAACATTGTATTTAGGGAGCTCACTTTACGATAATAATTCATCTCTTCGCATTTTGTTCTTGTTAGGTTGAGTTCCCCGCTATCAGTCAGTGTTCTCCCCCAATAGAGTAACCAAAGCCTCTGATGGAGTATAAGTGTTTACTATGTAATCGAAAATTTTAGGCAGTATGGTGTTATGTATCTGACAAGTTACAAATTTCAGATAAGATGCACAGTGTTTTTACATCATACATAATCTCATCTGCTTTCATGTATTTTAAAAAAAAAATTCACGCCTTACAGTTTCTTGTATACATGCGCTTTTTGATGACGACATTTATATCGCAAATATCATAGATATAACATGTTCTGTATAACGTCCACTGCTGTGGGTGTATCATGCTCCTTATAAAGATTGAGAAATTAGTTCATAGATGCCGCTATCTCTCTGTTTAATGTTTACAAAATGCAGTTTTTTTGTCTTGCGATTGGTATGCAGTTGATTACGTGTGTCATTTAAAAAGTGAAATACACTATGTTGGATCAGTTGTTTTCTTTCAGTTCAATCTAAATGGTGCAAATTATCCTGAACGATATAAAAAAACAAAAAAGACAGTTTCTTTCTCTCTTTTGAAAATTAATATTTACTATTTTTCCAGTTTCATCACATGAAATTCACACATACAGTACCGATCAGACCCAACCTAACACCAGAGTAAACCCCAACTAAACCCCGGGCTTACTTTTTGGGTTTACTTGAAGTTTACTCTGGGGTTTTTTTTTGAAAATTTTGGTCCACTCGGGGTTTACTTTGGGTTTACTCGGGGTTTACTTTGGGTTTACTTTGAAATTGCTTTTGAGGTCAACTGAAGTGTGAAGCAGCTAATATTTTATGTTACCATCCTACTGCCTGTAATTCTTACCCTTTGTATATTCCGAATACACAGTTAGCGTCTGCTTTCAGGGGCATACTTCTGACTGGGTTTACTCTGGGTCCACTCTTGTAAACCCGAAGTAAACCCAGAGTAAAACCAGAAAGTAAACCCAGGGTTTAGTTGGGGTTTACTTTCTGTTAGGTTGGGTCTGATCGGTACTGTACATGAATACATATTCTAATCTTATACAACTTTGTACAGCTTTGTTAAAAAGACTTTTCGATTAGTTCATACTATTATTATGAAGTGGAAATCATTCGTGCTTTTGAGGTTAAATGTTACAAAACAATAATTTTCCAATTAATACAATCTACCACTTTGCGTATCATAAAAAGAGCTTTGGATTGCACCAAACTTACCAATTTTCATATCTAAGGGTTATGTAACACAATATTATTTCAGTTCTGCATGCAGTTCTGACCTGTCATTTCTGTATTTGGTGACGGTATTGAAATTAAATACACATTGTGTTACATTGTCTGATGATTTAATATTTCTTTTTGCAGAGAATTGAGTTTAGATGATCAGTCGTTGATTATATTTTTTCGGAGTGCTTATAATTTCCAAAAACATCACAGTGATTGTGGGACACTAACACACAAACCAAAAACTTAATATGAAATTAATCTAAACAATATTTTTATGATCGATGTTTTATTTCTTTGCTTTCTGTTGCATTTCCTCTATATAGTAATTGCAGTATTTTTCTTTTTTTTTTCCTTTTTTGTCGACAGAATTTCTCAGAGATGGCTGTATATATTTTACTGAAATTGTAATACCTAGGAGCCATTATCTATTTTCTTTTTCTTTAAATTTATTTCCGGTCGCCCGTTTCGGAAGAAAAGGATAATACTCGATGCTTCTTTTCTATTTTTGTTTTCAAATTTATTTCTGGTCGTCTGTTTCTGGTCCGGTGACAAAAAATTCCCAAACAAGATCTCAGATTTAGAAGAGACTAAATTATAAAAAACTAAACTTTAAAGAAAGTCATACATGTATTAATGTTACTTGTTTTCTTTAAACTATCGTAACTTCCTGTCGTCATCAGAACTTGATTTTCATTTTTAATTTTCGTTGTTTTACATCATTTAAATTTTATTTAAAGTAAATATTTTATCCATTACTTTTTTAACATGAAAAAAACTTAATGATTGAATTGATACATGTATTTAAGAATTGAAGGCCTCTTTTTTGCAAAAGCAACAAGAGTCTAATTATAATATTAGTAAAATTGAAAAAAAAAAATCTAACTTTAATAATAATTTTATTAACCTGCACTTTAAACATTACTGCTCCTATCTTTTCAATTTATAAAAAGGTTTCTTTTACTCTAATCTACAACATCCTAACACATCCAAAAACCTTACATATTCGATATAAATCCGCTTTTGAGAATTTTTTTTTATCAATTTAAAATTTTCATTAAAATTCCATCGATAAAATTCTTCTAGTTTTACATCATTACGTTTCATTGTTAGGTAACATTAGTTCATACTGAGTTGAAAATTCAAAGAGGAGTGTTGTCTTATTCACAGTAGGTAACTTGTTACTGAGTTGAAAATTCAAAGAGGAGTGTTGTCTAATTCACAGTAGGTAACTTGTTATTGTTGACGCACTGTATCCTGATCTGAATCTGAATGCACTGAAAAACAATATGATCATTTAAAATTGGGTAAAAGTCGGAGCAATATTTATGGTATGTTGCTTTGCATAAAAAGGATAGCGATTTTATCCGAGAAGCATGCTGAGAAATTCATCCGACTATTTTAATAACGTTTGCTGTCTCCGTAATGAAATAATTCTCCCAAAGAATAAACAAAGTGTAGTTGTCATATTTATATTGAACTTTTTGTTACTGACTTTAGCACTTGTACTTTGATATTATGATAACGAAAACGGTACGCCGATTTTGCTGATCATGAATTCATTCCATATACAATTTAATTATTCTCATCGCCTTTGCTGAAAAACTTAGTTACTTTGAAGTAATTATTCAAGGATAGTAAAAAATCTGTAGATTGAATTTTCATCATGATAATTAGCAAGTTCATCGTGAACTAAGTAGAAATTTTACTTACGTTTTTACATGCCCTTTTCTGATAGTATATGATTTGTTTTCACAACCTACACAACTTTTTTATAAGCATCAATGTTACAAGATGTTAGGTTTCTAACAAATATTCACAACAAGTAGATTAATTACTGAAATTTAATAGAGTATATATCATACAAGTAAGAATGCAATTGCAAATGAAAAAAAAGTTTTAGTTTTAGTTACATTGTACCTATCAGTCATAAACACACCAGAGATATATTTTTAACTGTTCTAAAACGTGTGTTTTTATAATTTCATTTCACCAAACATCATTTGTTTTTCTAGCTATTTACCAGTGTTTACAATTTGGTTGGTATGGAACTGGTCCCTTGACTTTGACAGTTTCTGGGGGGTCAGGTGTATGGCCCACAACCTATTTCAGCAAGTCTGCTGAGGAAGGTCAATATTTACAAGAACTAGTCAAATTAGACATTGGACCGCAGGACAGCACTGTGGTAAGTTATTTGTAGATACCTGTAACCTTTTTTTTAACTGTGCTATCAATTTAGTCATTAATGAAGACAACGCAAGCAATACTAGACGTATTCCATGAGTTTCAGGTGTGCAATCAGGTGTAACGAAATCAAAAGGGTTTATATACTTTGGTGATGGTACCTACCTATGTATTTATGAGCTGTGTCCAACTTGAGTTCAAACAATTTTTTTAAACTTCTAAACATTAAATAATCGGTTGATCATATCGTGATGTAAGCATATATATATATATATATATATATATATATATATATATATATATATATATATATATTCAGATTCGGTTTATTGGACACAAGAACACCCCTAGTTCCCTCGGTCTCTTCTTTATAAGAATGACCAACTGTCCATGTGAGTATCATTGTTGTCCTCATTACGAACTTTAAATACAATTCAAAATTTAATTCTTTTTAATATAATAATACTCAAATAATTTTTTTTTGAAATACATGTGCATTTGCAATTTTCATTTTTTAAATTGTAAAATATTTTGACATACAATCCATGCAATAAGATCTAGGCAAACAATGATTTAGATGCATATGTTGAAGAGAAATTGTAATTTAATTTTGGGAACATTTAGCATAAATATTTGACAGATATCTATTTTTCACTTACACGCAATGTTGAATACAGTTCTAACGTATTACTTATAAGATAACGAATGCAAAGATTAAAATTAATAGAATAAAAAAAAAATCAACACTTTTATAACCTTTGTTTTGTGATATTTTTTATTCAGCTACGCTTGTCTCTTTATGTTTTTTTTAATGGATCTTGTTGTATTCATATTTCTCATAAATGTTCTTTTCTTTGATTTTCAGGTTCATGCGTAACGTAAAAAACAACCGCTTTTTGTTTTACTTGTACTGTTAACTTGGCGTTATCATCAAAGTGACTAAGCACTATTATCTACAGTATAAAATGTATTATTTATGCTTAAGGACCTAATTTGTTGAATACAATTCTAAAATTGGTATCTGAAAATACATGTATACAGACATCTTTGAAAAATAAACAAAAATATTTAGTTATAATATGAAAAATAGATGCATAAAAAAATCTGTGATATTAGCAAAAGCGATGTATGCAAATGCTTAGAAGGGAACATATTTGTTTTAACAATTAATATCATGCTGTATAATCGCTGTTGTAGATATCTTAATTTTAATATTAATTGAAATAAAAAGTGAGAACTCTACCATTACTGAAATAACATTATTCGATGCAGCAGAAGGAACAAATCTACAAAAAAGTGAATAAATGTTATGTACAATTTTATTGCTTTATTACATTGCGTTTTTGCTTATCATGATCACATTAGAGACATTGTCAGAAGTCAATAAATGCTTTAAGGTACACATATCTTATATCCAACAGTGTTTTAGAAATATTGGTTTCTTGAAATTGATTATGGGATTCAAGTAAATTGGAGCAAAGCCACACACCGTTTGTGAGATCAAAGATAAAATTTCATCGGCAAATAGGGAAAAATAGACAATTTTTAATCGCTTGCATAAGGTTCAAGTACTTTATTTTAATAAAGAAACTTGCCCATTGTCCCTTGTCGTCGTCATCCGTGAACGGGCTGTTACCACGGAAGCTGGACGAGTTAAAATGCACATTGAAACACTTCTTCTGGGGAAAAAATGAGCCAGTTTTTTTGTAACAACTATATGAATACAATCTAACTTTGAATTTTAAAACTCATTAATACCATTACCGAAAGGGTCTATAATAGAAGGCAATATCAAGAGAGATGTTGTAACAAGTTTCACATTGAAAAAAAAACCCACAGAGGAATTCGAAGGTTGGTTTTTATTTTGACATAAAGTTAATGTAAGATATGGTGCATTGTAATCCATGTCCCTGATTGGGCACCTAGAAGATGGACGTAAACATCTATTGAAAACGTAATACATATTAATTATATTTCTCATGCGTGTGTTTTTCACGCGTTTGATATACTATTGTTTATCAAATTCATAAATTTCAACCGTTTTCGGCTGTTCGCTGTCCATTTGTTAAGAAAGATTGTAAAAGAAATTTGAAAGTATTTCAGTGTAGTAATTTTATCTGTAATGATGAACATCTTACAACGTCTTGTGACTCGATCGCAATAAAATAAATAAATAAATTATCCAAGCAAAGGAGAATATAACATCATCTATACAGGTCTACGCAAACAGTAATGCACATGGAATGAACGCACACACACACACACACACACACACACACACACACACACACACACACACACACACCCACACACCTATATATATATATATATATATATATATATATATATATATATATATATATATATATATATATATTTGTTATATTCAGTAGTATATTCTCACTATATAACTCTATATAGACAAATAGTCAATAACTGTAATATTAGCTCGTCCGAAAAATATTGACCGGTCAATATTTTTTTGATATTGACTGGCTAGGAATAATATCTAGAGAACATTCCCTCTATTTCAAATAATCGCCTCTGATTTGTTGATTCGTAAACGATGACGTAAATAACTCTTCGCGACTCCAAAACAAGGTGACGTCATAATAGACAGTCAGTCAAGGCAAGTAAACAACGGACGCGCAATGCGACGGTTTGCTATCATAACGGATATAAGGATTTGCGAATTACTGTGAAGTAAAATCAGGTAGAACATCTGTATTTTCATTCTTCCGGTCAGCGGAATATCAACAGTGACCGTTTGATGCTGAGGATATTTTGGAAATGAACTTTGCACAAATTTGAATTCGTGAATTCTTTGTTGAGCTGAGAAAATTACGGCGATTTGTTTTCAATTACTTTCTTAAATTTTGGTTTGTTTCTTCATATAACAATATAACAAAACAAATGTTGACTGTGTTTTCGGGCAACATTGATTATATTAGCCCCCTTGGGACGAAAATATTGCCCTCCGCTTCGCGTCGGGCAATATTTCGTCCCTCGGGGGCTAATATAATCAATGTTGCCCTCAACCCCAGGCAATATTTGTATAATATATATATATATATATATATATATATATATATATATATATATATATATATATATATATATATATATATATATATATATATATATATATAGTCAGATTCGGTTTATTGGACACAAGAACAACCCTAGTCCTCTCAGTCTCTACTATTGGTCGGAGATGAAGAATAAAACTGATTTACAAATAAGCAGGTTTTTCACAATAATATTAAAAAATATGGCATATATTTTAGCAAAGAGATTAATGAGGTTACACGTTTGTCTGCATCATTAAGTCAGTTTCATGTTATTCTGGTAAAGGTGCCTTTTTCAAGAAAAGTCGTTCACGTAAATTAAAAAAACCTCACGTTATTCATAACGTGAGCTGACACCATTTATAGCATTTTATATTAATTAGACGTTCGTTTGTTTATTTTTGTTCCGTTCTATAGATAAAGACTCCAGATTTTCCGTTCTATTTTAACCAATAAATAGCTGTATTGTAATTCCTCCTACCGCTTGTTCACATTTATTTCTATCTAAATGCATAACTTAATTTTTTGCCATTTTTCGTTTGCTTATTAGAAATAGCCCCTTCTACTTCACATTTCGAAATTCTTCAATACCGGTTTAATTTTAACAGAGATCGATTTTTAGATTTTGATTTATTTTAATATCACCTACTCAAACACATGTCCGAAACATGTAATTATTATAAAATAATAAAAGTACAAAGGGAAATAGAACATCCTGTCAATGTTATACCGTATATGTCGAACAAATTGACATTGTCCGATAGTCAAAACGTCCGGGATGGAGAAAACGGCCATCTCTACGGAGCAATGACTATATTTATTGTATGTCATAATCCATACTTCCCCTTCCCTTTCCAGAAATGGCCGAATGCATATTTTTTTTTGGTCTAACTCCAACATGAATTTTTTTACTTTGCTGGAAGAATAATTTGCATGCACGTGCACGATTTATTTGATATGACAGCTACATGTGCTTTGTGAAATGGTCTTAATTATAATGCATATTTGTATGCTCCACCGAGTTTTATCACAACAACGCTGTCGAACGCTTTCCTAGAATAACAGTTGTTAAAGGTCGGTGATTGCATGTAAATACAGCACCACTGTTTCCTTGAACACAGTCTCGGCTACTACACTAGATACATTATGCAGGTAAGCTCTTATATATTATAACGTCATATTTCATATTTCAAAATAAAGCAAAAATTGTGAATTCTGTTTTACTAATCTGGGCTGTTTTTTTTTAATAATATTTATCCTGAATACTTCATAAAGGTCTAAAGATAATATGATGTTAAGAATTCCTGATTATTCTTTAAAAATGTGATAAAAACTAACGGTACTCCTTCTAAAAGTACTAAAGTATCGTATAACGTTACAAAAAGTGTATTGAAGATGACAATTAAGATTTGGATTTTGGCCGCTTAAAATTATTCAGTTGCATTGTTTATTCTAAATTTTCATGATTTGAACCAAAAAAAATAAAACCATTAGAATTTCATTTATTGTAAAGTAAGGACCCCCCAAATGTGTTTAGATATACATACATAAATCATGTCCTTCTTTATATTAAGTGGGATCAAGTAACAGCGAATGATACTAATAGCTTCATTGAAAATTCAATCAATTTTTGTAGTCGAAATATATATTTATACTCAGAACAAAAGAAAAACTATGTAAACAGGTAATAATTCAGGAAACAATTTATTCAGTATATCGCACACTTTGATTGTAATCATGGCCACTTTTAACAGAAATCCATTTTGTTTACACATTTAATTTGGGTTTATATATTTTAAAAACTTCTTTTTGTGTAGAGTGGTGACAACTAAAAATAACACATGAACGATGAGATTCACCCTCCAACGAAAACTGTACATCTCCGTGTCCTTGATGACATGCTTTGTACTTTTTAATGCATTCAAGAAAGGTAATCCAAGTGTCAATTGTCATGAAATATTTGATATAGAGTGCTCAATGCGCAACATCGAAAGGTAAACTGGAGAGCGGTGTATTGCTGTTTTATAGAGAGGATTACAGATTATGTGAGCTGAGGCATGACAACTTTGAATTTATTATTTTAGCGAGCTTGGTGGTCAATAAATTTACCATCTGATCTACCTTAAATGTTGTAATATGATTTGCTAAGCCATAAACTATTAAGCTACAATTCATTAAGCTATAAGGTTTAATTTAGTAAAAAATAATTAATTAATCTCAGTTTCTAATTTTGAGTGATTTCTTGTATCTTTATATAGAACTCTTCTCTTGAAGGAGATCAATACAGTCTAACAATGGCCTCGACCATCCATCCCTCTTAATTTTGTTTTTATGTCTTGTGTTTACAAGCAATTCATTTTACTATTGGTCTATACTGTGTTACATATTAATAGAATTTAGACGCATTTTGTAAGTGACTGGTATAATTATATTAAATTTTCCAAGTAATTCATTTTATTCAAAATCACACATGACTGATTATGTCCTTTAAATAAGAAAATAATTCAGTAAAATATAAAAAAACCAAATTCAAGTTCCTCTTGATTATAATTGTCTTTGGAATATCTACATTATGAAATGATTGTAGATACATGTAAATATAAGTATGTTGAATACCTATTGAGCATGATATCATACTGTTATGTATGAGGCAAATCAATTTATGTACATTTTCAGATTTTGACGTTAGAAACAAAAATGTAAAGGATTCGAATAAGCACCAAAACTCGAAACATGGTTCATCAAAGAACTTTGAGACGAACTACAAAAAAGAAGACACGGACCAAAACGGATTTCCAAGATTTCAAAAAATCCCGCCTGTAAATTCGTGGAACTCTTTTATTGGACAAAACAAAAATATCATCTCTGGCCCACCGCGTGAAATCAACAAAAATATGGTCCCCATGCCTCTACCGCGCAAACTAGTTCTCCCCGCTGTGAATAGGGTACCGGTCAACGGTCAACATTCGAACCCGTTTATAATAGAAGGCAATTTACACTCGAAAACTCAGCGCTTGAACCCGAATCCCGAAGCAAACAATTTAAAACTGGTGTCTCAGTTTGCTATGAAAGTGGCTGATAGAAGAATTGGTATAACGCCACAGAATCCCATGCCCGCAGGTTTAAAGCAAAACGTGTTTGAAATCTTTCCAAGAAAGAACAAACATATCAGAGGGAACATGTATATTGACCACAAAGAAAACGTGTCGTACCACCACGTGAACTTGCTGTTGGAGGACGGTCAAAGGAGACCACCCGCCCCGATAAAACGTAACAATATCAAGCAGGTGGATGATTTGCGGACTCAGACAAAGAAAGACGGTTGGTAGATATATACTACACTATTTTGGTGATAGATGTACGACAACCTTTGCTAGCTGGTACAGTGTAGTGTTCTGTCTTTGATTTTTTTGTTTTTGGCAATGCTTACACATGTACAGAAATATTAGTCTTTATCGGATATCCCCCTTCTTTCCTCGTATTAGTATATCAGTATTAGTTATGTATTTTAAAGGGGCATGGCCACGATTTTGGTCAAAAATTAGTTTTTCGATGTTAATTTTTACAATGCTTCAGTAAGCCATTTTTAATAGGCAACCAAAATTTGAGTGTCATTTGATGAGTTATTAGCGAGTTACAGATCTTGCAAGTCTTTGCTTTGTAAACAAAGAGTTTGTTTACATTTTGAATGTTGAAGTGAAAATTCCGGTTTTAGACCTAAACTGAATGTGTAAATCGTTAGGAACTGTTTATTTATGCTTAAAATGAATAATTAGATAGACAAACCAGCTTTAAAAAGATTTTTTAATGGTATATTGAACCTATGTAAACAAAAACAGGGCACGAGCCTTGTTTACATGACGGAGAGTTGTAAGCCCTGTATCTTGCTTAAATCTCAAAGACTTGCACCAAAATTTACGAAAGCCGAGAAGGATCATTCGAGATTCGAGATTCAAAATACGAGATTCGATATACGAGATTCAAGATTCGAAATTCGAGATTTAATATCTAAATTAACCAATCAAATCATGGATCTGAAACCTGTATCCTAGCAACATCAAACTGTTCTAAATAAAGATCATTCGTACATACTCTTTCCTACAAATAAATGTCTTAATAGCTCTTATATAGTGGTTATAAAAAGGTTAAATTAACATTGATGAATTAACCCCACACAGTATAAACAATTAAATTAGTGATAACACTGTTGGCTTTGCGAATCTAAGTGGTTTTGTTTGCCCTGTATGTATTCCCCCCCCCCCCAACAATTTTAACCCGAAGTGTATTCGCCCCAACTATTTAAAAATCGGCTCGCGAAGAAAGATCTGTTTAATCTAAATAATTAAAACTGAGTGTGGTTTAGCTATGAAACGAAACTCAATGAAATAATCGACATGTCAAAATATAGGATATTATAAAGTTTAAAACCATAGAAGATATAATGATTTACAACCTCAACGACAACAATCCAGATAAAAATAGTGTATTGTAGGGTATGGCAATGCCATTGTCGATATGAGAGAGAGAGAGAGAGAGAGAGAGAGAGAGAGAGAGAGAGAGAGAGAGAGAGAGAGAGAGAGTTTTAATTTGTAGGGTCAAATTCAATTTTGATTTTAAAATCAGAATTTGAAATTGATTTTATTTGATACAAGCATATATAGACATTAATTAAGCCTCTAAAAGGAGAAAGGAGAGGAGGTAGCTAGGGTAGGGCAGACCAACTAGCAAGCTTTAATTTTAACGGTGTTAGCGCACCTGTGATTTACATCGACTCTCTCTCTCTCTCTGTTTGGGGTATTTGTGATGTCTAACATTAGCTAGCGAAAATGAAAAACATGAAATTTTCTTTAAATTGTGTGCAGATGTTGTACTCAATACATGTAATCTGTTTTCAGTATACACATTTCAAGGGGGGGGGGGGCTATATAGTCCTAATTAATTTGTCAGTTATTCTGTCCCCACTTTGTTTTCTCCTCGTTTTCCAGGTTTTTTTTATTTGGCTCGGCAAATTAATATAAAACTTTCTGTGTAGCTCCATAACGATGCACTGTAGATAATTTATGAGTAGTTTTACTTTTGATAAACAGGTACATATCCGTACTTGATTTTTAATTTGACTCTTATAATCGGATTTAATATTCCAATAAATATAGGATAGGAAAGAGTAGACGGGACTTTTTTGCGCATATCCTACTGTACCATTCATTCAACACAGGTATTAGCACTCATCGAGTTTGACTTGCTTTCCTTTTTTTATCCACTGGATTTAAAGCTACTAGTATTTTAATTTTTTGAAAATATTTTGAATTTATGGCCTGATTATATATAAATCAGAGCTGCGCTGGTGCATCTATTTACCAAAATGGACCAAAATATAACCAAATGAATCTAAAAATTTTGACAAAATTAGTTTTAAACGTACGACTCTTTTTTCAATTCTAATCGGGTATGTCCTTTAGAAAAATCTTGAACCACAAACATTTTTACGAAAGACGAATAGGGCCACTAAAAAAATATTTTTATCTCGTAATTACGAGAAAAGATCTCGTTATTACGAGTTAATTATCTCGTTATTACGAGAAAATATCTCGTTATTACGAGTTAATTATCTCCTTATTACGAGTTAATATCTCGTTATTACGAGAAAAGATCTCGTAATTACGAGAAAAGATCTCGTAATTACGAGAAAAGATCTCGTAATTACGAGTTAATTATCTCGTAATTACGAGTTAATTATCTCGTTCTTACGAGAAAAGATCTCGTTATTACGAGTTAATTATCTCGTTATTACGAGAAAAGATCTCGTTATTACGAGTTAATTATCTCGATATTACGAGAAAAGATCTATTTTTAAAGTGGTGCGTTTCATTATTCTATTCTTTTTATGTAAAGTGCATGAATTACTGCAATGTCTATTAATATACACTTACTTTGCATAATCATCGTTTAAAACGCATAATTTGATATAAAATCGGACCAAGCAGTTTTAAAGAAATTTCGGAAAAATTAGCAAAGCAGATTGATTAATAAATTCATTGAACTATTTGTCAATAATTAAGAAAGATACGTGTAATTTGTTTTCAGACTCCAAAATGTTAATATACAAAATCAATTATCTTAGGGTAAATCCTGTATATCCATATCCATGACTGAAACTATATAGTCATTAATATTTTACGAGATCTTTTCTCGTAATAACGAGATAATTAACTCGTAATAACGAAATCTTTACTCGTAATTACGAGATAAAAATATTTTTTTATGTGGCCCTATTCGGCTTTCGTACATTTTAGCAAATAAAACGACAATTGTTTCATATTTTTAAGGGGAGGGGGATGGTGCCGGTAAAGGACATATATTGCTTGTGGCAGCTGTGCCATACTCTCATTTGTTATAATAGGTAATAGCTACATATTGATATAAAATGAAAGTTTCCAATTACACGGTTCATAGCTTCTATCATGCATTTTGACCCGTGCAATAGTTTAAAACAATTTTCAAGCATTTAATGTAATTCAACCGATCAGTTTTGAAATTATATTTTCTGGATCCCCGCCTGATACGTCCGCCTTCTTGTATATTAGAATTACATGTACGTTGACCATATGTACACATTAACTAAATCGGCTGTTATGTGACGATAACATTTTTATCAATGTTTTTGCAGGATAGGTAACAAATAACAGCCTATTTGTTGGTTTTTGCACTGATTATTTGAGATAATTTGCCGCCATCTTTTATGCATTCCACACACCACTCACAGTTTCTTTATTTGGTGTTCTGTGTGTATAGGGACAAATTGGTAAATTTGCACCATTCGCCCCTTGTAGCTTCGCCCTGATTACATTTTATCTGGCTAAGTGTAATGTAGTAGTATATTAAATACACACATCTTTGTTTGCAGTGCTTATTTACATCTTTAGAGATTTACTTACAAAGTAAACATTTGTATGATTTATATGTAATTATTGCCAATTTTGGCGCGGGGGGGGGGGGGGGGGGGTTAGGAAACTACAGAGAAACTTAACTTGGCTGTGCTACATATGCTTGTCTATACCTTTTATTCTTTCTTGTTGATATATCAATGAATGAATCATAACAAAATACATGTACAACAATTAATTTTGAAATATTCATGCACAATCAAATTTTTAAAAAGTTTTACTGTTCTCTGCACAAGAAATCAGCAATGTGAACAAATTGGCACCCTATCATCGCTACCTTTAATTGTAAAGAGTATATTTCCTTCTATATTGAAAACAATTCCAAAAGTAAGACTCATAATAAGTTGTTTACTGAGGAAAAGGAAAAAAAAATGTATTTATTAATAATTCCGTATGATGTGATAGTATCTCAATGATTTGTTTATAATCATAGTACTAGTGTATGACTGTATGCATAGATAAAAACCATAAGTAATGCTTATATTTATTGCGCGGGGGTGTTAAGGAAGCATATGGGCAATTTAGCGTCTTATTTTGACTGTTATATTCAAAATCGTGAAATTAAATAATTATTTTGAATAAGATCAAAAACTAAGTATTATCCTTTAAAATAGATGTTAGTGCAATAAAATCGGGTAGTACATAACTGCCACATTGGTGCATTATCACGTGACAACTATAAATAGCTTACGTATATTCCTTAACATAAAATGAGATAGAACAACACTACCCCGCGGTTTCAAAAATAAAATAAACATACCAAGTGAACGCAAAACATCTCAGTTTAATCAAAACCGCTGCTAGAATCCTATGTTTTTCCTTATTAAAAAGTTATTTATCCGGTTCTCGTAAAACCTTCCCAATGTTTACATAGTTGGCACGGAAAACGGCAAATTGCATCAAAACAACACACAACATGGGATTCTAGCAGCACTGTTCAATTTAAGCATTGATCAAACTAACGATACGTATAAAATTTCAAGTTCAATATATACGGGGTAGTGTTGTTCTAGTCGGATTTTTATATCGTAAACAACGACAGAGGAAAGCCGGGCCGAGAAATAAATACAGATTTACATACCTTTTAGCGAATGATTGATAAAACTAACATCTCCCCCAGTATTCTTATGTTCAGTTCTCAATAAATCACACCACAATACTTTATTAGAGTTCTTAGATAAGTTATATTTTGAATATGTTTACAATGCTTTCCGATCAAATTCACACGACATTCATTTTTTAGTCATGACGTCATCAATGTGTAAATCTACGTCATACAAACTAATTTCTGGAAAAAAATTGTCTTCAGTATTTTTTATTTGTTTTTGATCAACGTTTCGTTGCTTAGATATTTGAATGTGTACATAATAACTAAGATTTGTGATTTCACGGAATTACATGTAACTCAGATTCCATATGCTTCCTTAACACCCCCGCGTGGTGAAACCGGACTGATTATTTATATTTAGATTATTTAGATACATGTACTACTCTTCATGCGCGGATCTAGAAAGGAGGGGGTCAGGGGATCTGGACCCCCTCCTCGGGAAAATTGGAGCTTATTAAATTTACATAGTAAATTATTCAAAATTGGCCTAGGACCATAACCGCATTTTGACATAACAGGGGTGAATAAATCCGGGTTTTAAACTATTTACTGGTGGTGAAATACTCCAGGGTTCAAACGCATCAGGTGGAAATGCACCAAGGCAAACAAAATCACTTAGATCCGCGAAGCACACTGCATTATTACCAGTCTACTTAGATATTCTGTGTAAAAGTTAATACAAATAATTATTTATTTAGGTAGGGAGAAGTGAACATTATGTAGCATTTATTTGTATATAAGAGCATGTACGGATGATTTTTATTTAGAACAGTTTGATGTCGCTAGGATACATATTTTCAGATCCTTGATTTGATTTGTTAATTTAGATATTGAATCTCGAATTTCGAATCTTGAATCTCGTATTTCGAATCTTGAATCTCGTATTTCGAATCTCGTATTTTGAATCTCGAATCTCGAATGATCCTTCTCGGCTTTCGTACAAATTTCATTTGATCATTAGAAATGCATTCCTAAAGCATTGCAAATAATAAAAACAGAAAAATAAAATTTGACCAAAATCGTGACCATGCCCCTTTGAAAAGTGTTTTAGAAATTATCTTTGAATTATACACCATTAAGCGTTTAAAAATTAATACTACATTTACTCAGAGTAAAAAGAGAAAGAAAAAGTTGAAACCAACAAAGAGAATTAAATCACTTAAATCTGAAAGAAAACGAACCTTAATTTTTTTTTAAATTTAACCAACAACACTAACTTTCCGAACAAACAAACATGTAAAAGCTTGGAAATATAAACAATTTCTAAGTAAAGACAAAACGAATAATATCTAAAACTTTCTTTCTGTTAGCAAAATACGCGTTTTGAGCTAAAATTAAATTTGGATTTATCGTTCCAGTTATGTGCATGTCAATTTAAAATTTCAAAATTCACAGGACCTCGATTGATTATTGAATCTACGGAAACTAACTTTGAAATCCACATCTTTGGGATTCATAAAATACACACAAAATCCATGTTATTCTATTGCAGAGGTGAAGTACACGTTGATTATGACCTATTTGAGGAGCGGATCCACCATCACTTCACGCCTCCTGAAGACGAACAATACTTTCTTCTTTTTTGAGCCGTTCCAGGGTCTTTTCCGGGGCCGCATGCGCAGGACCAACCAACACGTTTGCTACCCTGACGGATACTGCAGGTCTGTCAAGTAACTGGAAACAACTCAACGCTTCGCTCAATTTTAAGGGGGAAAACAATCATAAGTTCGTTAGTATTTTTGTAGTTTAAGTTTTATTTAGAATAGTTAGATTTTTTTCTATCAAAACAGTATCAATAATTATGAGAAATTGCATTTCTTTCATTCCATTGAAAATTTTAGTCTGTTGATTCGCCAAAATCAATAACATTTTAAGGATGTATTTTGTTTGTTAAGGATGATTCGTGTCATTTGAAACACGGAGGTGAAATGCGCACATCATCTAACCAACTGCGCACCCGATCTGCGCAGACAATACAAGTATTTATCTTGTGAGTGCGGAATCAAACTGCATCCAGAGATAATAAGAATTTGAGGAGACATACATAAAATGGAATTTAGCTTTTAAAATATCTGGATTATTTTCCCCAATAAATATTTCATACCTGCATGCACCATCATAATACTCAAATGTTCAGAGGAATATAAAACGGCCTTTTTTAACTGATAAACACCAGTTAAGTTAGCGACTGTAGATACTCTTGATTGATTTCTGAGGTAAAATAAGGACAATCACCCAACTATCCCAGAGTTAATGTAAGTTATTTCATGCAAATTAATTTCTTGTCAGGTTGTTAAATCTACAGTATAACCGCTATTAGTAGTAAGATCAAGCTTATTCTATAAAAGAATTTAGAACCGTACGTGGTCTCATTACTTTGTCTTTTCAGCTTTTGAATTTTTTTTTTTTTCACAGGAAACCCTACGGAGTCTGGGAAAGTTCAAACGGTACAGTTCTTCTTATCAATAATCTGTTGAGCTGTAATTTCATGGATGTTCCCGTTGGAGCCATTGAGGCATTTCGAAAATTTCCAGCTAGCAGCTATCAGCAAGAGTTCAAAAGCTGTTTTCCTGTAAATAAAACGGACTGGAACAAGAGACTATACACATTGTCGGAATACCCCGAACAATACAACAAAACATGCATAGAGAGGCTTCAACAACTCTGTTTACAGTCACCTCACCGTCTAATAAAGACTATAAGAATGCCAGGGTCATTTGCAGAATTGTTCCTGAGCTATATTCCGAATTTGAAAATTATTCATTTGGTAAGAGACCCTAGAGGTATACTGAACTCAAGGGCACAGGCCCATTTCATCAATTATGAAGACAAAGGAATAAGTTTTGTTTTTAATCACCTATGCAGCAGAATATGGTTAGATATGCAAGCCATTAAAAGACTACAACAAGATAATCCGACGCGAGTGTACCACGTGACCTATGAGTGTTTAGCTCTTTACCCAGAAGACACCGCGAGAATGTTATATAAAGATTTGTCTTTAGACTTTACTCCCGAGTTAAATGATTGGTTGCAAATGGCTTTCAGAAATAAAGCGGAGCAGGAGTTCAATCACTACAAGTATGGACAATCCTCAAGTATTTCACAGAACTGGAGGTCTTATATTCCAGTTAAAGCCAACGAAAAAATTAATTAAAGATGTGTTAAGGTGCTTTTGGAATTAGGATTAAAGAAATTTTCAAGTACGGCAGATTTACGGGATCTGAGGAATCCGGTGTTTTATAACAGTCAAAGAACTTGCTTTAAGCATGTATAATATACCAAATACATACAACTGCGTCATGTATTTGAATTAACACTACGCATGTATATATTCTACATAAATATCAAAGATAAATTTTTATGTGGATTCATTTTAACAAAACCTTGGACTTTCGGTAGGATACAGCCATCTACTTCTTGAATCGAAATAGTTTAAAATAACCGAAATATACACTGATTACGTAGGAAAAGCACAAGAGTCTAGCAAATCTTGTTGATTTAACTGAGCCAAAACAATGAAATACAGAAAGTCCTTGGTCACATTGCTGTTTGACACAACTACCCCAAGTTCAAAGTCTTGTTTTAAAAATGCTTTATTTTGTGATTTCCAAATGTCTCAATTATCAAATAAAAAATCTGAAGAGATCGTTCAAATAACCGTGACATGGTAATTTCAAGCATTAATCTAATTAGGTACAAATGTACCAGCTTAACTGTTATAAAAAAGGTAAACAGTATGCTTATAAAAAGTAATATTTATCTTATGCTATGAAATATATATCGTCTGCTTCTTGTCCGGGTAACAGGAAATACACTTAAATTTGTGCTTTTGCAAAATTTATAATATCATAAAAATACTGGCACGGTACCAGTTATCGGCTAAAATGTAACTTTTTCTTTCGTTTTTCCTTTTCTCTTGATATTATTGAATAAAACTTGACATACTTTAAATGGTGAATTCCTTGTATATGCACCTGTTAGGTTAAATCATTTTTTAGAATCCAAAACATCTTGTTTGTATGCTTTTTAGCATGCCCCGAGTTTGCCGAGTTTTTACGATTTACTGTACCTGTTATCGGCTTCTCGCTAATAACAAAATAAAATAATTGTACATGCTAATTTCATACTCTGCTGAATTTAATTTGAATTACTTCCATTTTTGGGGTCAGACAAAATGTCGTAGGGGTTATGATACATAAACAAAACTCATTAAATTATTCGCTTGTTATCATACGGTAATACACAAAATCGTTGACTATTCAATTCATAATATTGTGCAATCAGGCGCGTACAACTGTGCTATGAATCTGTCAGAATTTATTAAATTTCTTTTGTTTCTACATGTTATATCGAGTGATATTTTATGTCAAACCAAAGAAGGGATATGATAATGTATCACAAAGGGGGTTATATTCTTTTTTTTAACTTATAACGTCACTTCCCCCACTGCTGAAAGTGCAAAGATGTAAATCAGCGGTAAACAATGATAGTTTAAGCTCTTGTTTAAAACATATTCAATACCGTTTTCAAGCAAACTTACCTTTCTTCATTCAAAACAGAGGACTGAATTGAAAAAAATCTCGGATAGTCGCGTGCTATAAACCCAAACTCTTAGTTTAGCCGATAACTGGTTTTAGCCAATTACTGGTACAGTACCAGTAGTGTTAAATTAAAAAAGTACCTAAACCAAAATTTATATTATTATCAAACCAATGGTCATTTGTGTTATCTTATTTCCCCATCTGTCTATCTATGTAAACAGTAGACAACCGTCACAGAGAAAATCTAGATTTTTCGTATAAAGCCGCATTGCCAGGTAAACAATAATTGCATGATACAATGCATCACAAAGATGGAACGCCTGTCTATTTACTATACGTTATAATTAACTAAAAAAACGAACTCACTTTTAATCCTCTGTCAAATGAAGCACTTTTAATGCTCATTATCTTATTTTGCAGACGCTCTATTTTTCCATTTTTCCAAACTTAAACAGTAAATATGATTCGACGAGTTCATTTGAACTACATGTATATCGTGAAACGTAGCTACAAATTAAAGAAACGTTCCTTTCTCAAAAGAAATTATTCACTTCTCACCTACATTAAAGAAAAGAGAAATGAATTCATAACGTTCTCATCAATTAACTAGAAACGCTTTCTTTTTAGAGTGTGAAACGTTCAGTTGAGGACATTGACGCGAAATGACAAATTGTTGGTAGCATAATTTTGTAACGATCTGTACCGGATTGTGCTTTATTTTAAATTGGAAAAATATATCACGCCAGTTAATATCTTGATTGCTTTGCGTATGACATCCCCCAAAGAAAAGGGGGGGACCACAGACAATACCCTATCTTAACAACAAATCCAGGGATAAAGAGTTTTAGTAAATAAGAAACAACGTTTTAGAACGGATTTTAACAATTCAATTTCTAATATATATACGCAGATAAAATGCATCAGGCACACGTCATTGATTACACTGTGTAGATTCCGATTATTTGTTAATTACCGGTAGTTGTTTTTAGTCTTTAAAAATCCTTACATATTACTTTTCAGAACCCTTTATATCTAGTATCTAAAGAAAAAAATGGAAAAAGTACTCAGTAGATGTAAATGTTATCAGTTTTATCGATTTGTAAAGTGCAATGTCGTATCTTATTGAACTGCACGCCTAATTATTATTGTGAATCAAAAGTCCCGATAAAATTCATAAAAGATCTCGGCACGCAAATACCATTTATGTGTGATGCTATTGAACGTAATCTGGTGTTTTGGATTACTTTATTAGTTTGACGCATGATAAGATTTATCATTTTTCCTGTTTTTATTCATACTCCGCACCAAGGTACTAATTAAAATCTTTAAAGAAACATTTCATAAGGTCGTGTAAAGATCTACATGTATAAAGCCTCTAGGTTAAATATTAACTCCAGCATCAGACAGATAGATAGATAGATAGATAGATAGATAGATAGATAGATAGATAGATAGATAGATAGATAGATAGATAGATAGACAATTTCTTCTCCGTACATGTAAACGAACTAAGGAAATTGTTATATATACCAGTGGCAAAGCATGACAAATTGATGCTGATAAATCATGCAATAATAGTAAAACGCAATATATTTAAGAAACGTTGAACGACAGTCTCATTGTCGCAAAACACACAAAAGGACAGCTGCGATTCATCTTACGACCTTTTAAAATCGTGAATTACTCGTGTGAGTACACAAAACGCTGTAAGACGTTCGTTTAACTGTTCTTGCGTTGCATTGCGATAATTTGGATTCCATTTGGTCGCATATGAATAGTAAGCATGGTATCTATTTCGAGGAGACTTGATGCAACCACTATAAATGCATGCAACGAACGTGAGACACCGTATACATCGCAAGCGAAAGCTCGTGCGAAGCTTAAAGGAAGTGAACATGAAAAAAATAATTGTTGCTTAATAAATTTTAAAAGCCTTTTGAAACTTAAAAATGAGGTCTGTTACCTTTTTGTTTATTTCTATCAAGAGATTCTATCAATTTAACACTCTCAGTGAAAGGTTTATGGAGGTAATCCATTATTCCCCAGCATGCATCTGTTCTCTGACGTAGATAAGCCACATTGCTGCTGGTGACTGGGTCAATGTTGGAATTAGGCCAGTGTTTATGCACAGAGTTGATAAAAGTTAAGAAGAAAAAATATGCCTTGATGTGAAGAAACATTCTGTGTATTGTCATGAGAAGACCAGGATTTAGTACATTTCTATAAATGAACCTCAGATACCTATTTATGGTTTGTACAAAAATGAATATAGATAAACTAATTTGTGAGATATAAGACCATTACATTCCAGATGTTTGTATAGAGATGCATGGGGCAGTCAGTGTTTACAAAAATAAAATGCTGTTTTTAGATTTCAATTCAAAATGATATAAAATTGTAATTCCATTTTCTTTGTGGGGTTTCCTACCGTTACTTTTTATTTAAATGCCCTGGAAATTTTTCTGATTTGTTTTTTTTTTTATACATAAGATCTTGATGACATGTACGCCGGTTTTGTTTATGCTCTCAGAAGAATAGCAGGACTAAGACACTTTTTAAAAGTCAGGATGCTGTGCATGCACCTTGTGTGCTCATTTATCTAGCACACATAATGCTCAAACTCATAAACAAGAAATTCCCGAGTGCAAGAAAAAATAGGTCACGATAACACTGATCCACGGACATTCCATTCTAGTTACATGTCACATTAACTGCTGGCGGGAATGAGCAATAATTTTGAGGGCCCAAGACCAGTTTGACACCATTCTAAACGCAGTACCTCTTGATCTATTACTTATCATAATCGAGAGGAGAAAACCCAAGACTTCCCGAAAACGAACCAGTTATTAACATTACCCCTAGAGGTTCGTAGACTTAAAAATTGCCGAACAAGGGGCGAGTATACTGCGGCGACCGAGTAAAACCGGAAATCTCCATTACAGCGAGAATCCTGATGAACTGATATCTGTAGAAATTTGTAAACAAGGGACTGTTCAAAACTACAGATACACGTAATTTCAACAAGGCTAGTCGATAATCAATGAATATTTAATATGAGCATTTTGCAGCATGATTTTATTATATATCAACTTTTATATACTTTAATAAAGTTTTTTTTTCTTTTTAAAAATAGTGAAAAAAAGAAAAGGGAAATATTTTACCAGACGACTAGACATAATGGTCTGAGTACTGCATTATATAAAAGAAAACAAGATTGCCTAATCATTTAACACAGAAACTATGACGCTTTTCGATACAATTAAAGAGCACTGACTATTGAATTAATATTTAAACTCGAGGAGATATGCACACAAGTGTTTCGAAGAGTTGCAGTCAATGCAATTATTCATAATTCTAATGTGGTTGACAATTGAAGGGCTTCTTTTCAATTTCAAGGTTGTTTACTTTTACTTGTTAACTTTCTTCTGTTTTTAGGCATCATCTAGATATATCCCAGTTGTCCCATTGATCATTTGCTGTTTAGATTGCCGTGGAGAGGAAAATCACCCAGATGGCTTAAATATTTCAAAGCGTACTTATAGAAGCTTAGTTTAATCTTTATGAAAAACTGAACTGGAAGAAACAAGTGAAAGTTTATTTGTTGAATCTCTGAGTTTTCGCATGGATAGGTGCACAGCAAAAGACATGGCGTCTATGAAACGGCTGCATTGGATTTTCTTGGAATATTCAGCTTTACGACGTTGTTTGCAAAATACTTTAATTTGGTTTTCCCTGACATCACAGACCAAATTTCACTGAGCTACTTTGTGTGACCTGGTGCCGTCCTGTTACAGCTTCTTTGTCATACATATGTCGTCTGCTTATATCTACCGCCAAATTGTCGATCTTTACAGGATCTGCTGTTGGAAACAAACAAAGGTGAATTGTGTTGAATCTTTACTTCAGCTTTCTTAAACATTCATTTCAAAATTTGTCATTATTCGTAATATTTACCCAATTTACATTTGTTTGAATTCGCTTGAAATTTAACAATTAGTAGCTTTTTATTCTTTTGCTGCATGGGATCTAAATTTTGAAAAAAATGTCAGAAATTAATCTTTATATTAAATCTTTGTCAGACATCTGTCGTCTGCTTCCATCTACCGCCAAATCGTCGATCTTTACAGGATCTGCTGTTGGAAACAAACAAAGGTGAATTGTGTTGTATCTTTACTTCAGCTTTCTTAAACATTCATTTCAAAATTTGTCATTATTCGTAATATTTACCCAATTTACATTTGTTTGAATTCGCTTGAAATTTAACAATTAGTAGCTTTTTATTCTTTTGCTGCATGGGATCTAAATTTTGAAAAAAATGTCAGAAATTAATTTTTATATTAAATTAGTAAAGATTTTAGGATGAATTCTCGATAATACTATTTTCACATATAAATGATTCTATGAAACTTCATAAATAAAGATAATAACCTTCTATTTTACAGAGCTTAATTGAGGTTTGTTTATATCAATTTAATATTTTCAAAGTTTATGTTTGAAAGTAACATGCGTCTAACATATTCCATGAAATAAAGAATACTCCAGACAGCCAAAAACAATGGCTGTTAGATCACAGGGCCATCCCATTGGCATGATTAACCGAAATTGAGGGAAGGTGACAAGTGTTTTTGTGATTGTTCGATGAAATTTCCCTTGTGAAATGTTACTTAATCTGTCGTTAGATGACAATAGGGGCATGTTTATTATTGTTCAAATTATCCAGATCATCAAAGCAATAGATGTTGAATATTGTAATCTGGATTTTCGAGAGTGCGCAATCTTGTAAAAAAGCATCCGTTCTCCTTTCAAGATTAAGAACCTTCTCAATCAAAATAAGGCACCACTGCAGTAATCAAAAACTAGACATTTAAAAGCTGGGTATGAAATTATAAGTGCAAACACTGATCTTCCATGAGAAGCTAATCTACGTGAAATTATGCAATGTCATACATTATTAGAGGAATCATAAATGAGTTTTTTTGATCCATTTCAGTTTTAGGCAGTTCTTTGCTCTACGGATATATACTGAATTTTCTTTGTTCGAGATTAATTAGTTGAATGAACATCAATAGCTGATATTAAAATATTTGAGGCATGAGGATTAACGAGTTTTATTAAAAATGTTTGTAAATGCGTTTGTGTGAGTGAGTGTGAGTGTGGTGAGAGAGAGAGAGAGAGAGAGAGAGAGAGAGAGAGAGAAACATTCAGGGATAGCTAGAGGAAAAGAGAGATCTTTTTTTTTTCTTTTTCATCGTTGCTTTTGTTTTTAAGAATCAGAGATATTTGCATTTAATCTAAACTGTTCATTCTGTAAAAAACTTGCAGAAAACAATATACAGTTAAGAAATGTTTAAGAAATTATTTGGTTAAATCTAACAAGATTTGTATATCCTCTAGGTTTTATTACATTCTTTAATACAATTCTTATTTGACAACCTTATAGATAAGGAAAGAAAGCCGATTGTTGTTAAAAAATTATTTCTTTTTCATAATATACAGTACGACTCTCACCGATTTATTTAAGTAAAATAGGATGATTGAATTCTTCTTTAATGAGTTAAATGTTTTCTTTCTTTGAAATTTTTTTTACTTAATTCGATATTTTTTTTCGTTATTTTTATCAGTGTTTCAATTTTTTTAATTTTTTTTTATTGATTTTCTTGAGTATTGTTTTTGCAATTATTTACGATGCTCAACGTTCAACCTACATCCAAATGAATAATCAATAACAAAAGTTTTCAAAATTGTTTTGCTTTCAATTTATTGAGGTAAGTATATATTAAAATTAAAACAATTTCATTGAACGAAAAGGCTGATATAACGCAACTTTGTAATATGAAACAATTTAAAAACTGTTTGTTAAAATAAGCGGCTCAGACTCATTTTCTCAAAAACAAATTTTGTTATTTATCATCTTTTATTGCAAGTTTTTCAAATGGAACCATCCCTTAAAATTGTAAACCAAATTATAGAACTGTTAGGTAATTGATGTTATTTTTTTTTACTTTCCCAGAAAAAAAGGAAGAGTTATTATATAATATAAAACGTATTTATAAGAAAACAAAACAGCGTATTATTTTATCCATGCAAATAATTAGTGAGAGGTGATTATACTCAAACAATTGGCTATGGATAAGCCGAACCCTTTTATTTGGTTTCTGTCTGTTGTATTTTCTAATGACATCTTTTACAGTTATAAAGCAATGTTGTTTGTAGTTATTAAGTTGCTTGAAGTAAATGCCTTTGTTTGTACAATTTTTTTTATCACATTAATAAAAATATATGTTACCAACAGCGAAAAACAAATCGAAATTATGTCGAAATCTACAATTTTTCTTTAAAAACGGAGAAAATTGACAAATTGCAAATTTTTTTTTTTGACAATCTGATATCCTTTTTGCATCAATTTTATATCTTTTCAAAAATTCTCGAAGAAAACATCGCACATTTTATCAAAATTATCATTAAGGTATTCCGAAACCCCTGTAATCTTTTTAATTATATTTGCAAAGCAGAGTCAGTGTAATTTAAATAGATGTTTGTTACTAAACGTCCGTTACAAAAAATGATGAATACATGTATCTTTCTCATTCCAGAAAATGCATGTAATGTGGACGCATAGATGTCAGTGATTTAGAAATATAAAATAATATGCCTCAAATTATTGCTATTCTTCCTTATTCATCTTTACACTTATATGTTTCAAATTTCTAAATATTGCAGAGATCTCATCGATGTTAGAATGTAAGGAGTGTTAAAGTTTTATTTTTTTTTTTTTACTTTCTATGGAGCGCCTGGGTTTTACCATATATCTAGTTGATATGCTATATCAAATACCTAACAACATTTTATCATAAAAAGCGCGACACTATCTCCTAACCATACAAAGAAATAAGCATATACATGTAGTTTTGTATTCGATATAATTCGTCTTTATATTGTGCTACCTGTGACCTGTTGCTATTTAATTCAGTTGATATAGTGCCTACAAATAATATATGATATATCTCTCATTTATTATTGTCATTTTATTAAAAAAAAGTTTCATCAGATCATATAAACATTTTAAATTTTATAAGTAGGATATAGACTTTCGGTTTTCATATCAAAGAAAATGGCGAACATAGCGCCTCTTCTTGATTCTATACTATTTCCCATAAGTCTCACAAACATTAAATTTTACTAGTAATTGTTTCTTAAGACAGTAATTTCACACGATTATACACTTAATTATAAACGTCTTATTAACATTTTTTGTAATAACTTATATTCAAGCAAATGGGACAGTCAAGTACATTGTAAATAAAAAATGTAAAGTGTGTCACAATGACACAGAAAATATCAGACATTTAATTTTAATTGTAAAATGTTCAAAAATATGGAATGTAATTAGTGATTTTATAAATTTTCAAGTTCAGTGGAAACATGTCATTATTGGTTTTTACTCGGCACAAAACAACACAATCAGAATGTATAACATTCTTCTTTCTTTTATTGAATACAAAATATACAAACATAAGATGTATTGTCGCCTTGATAACATTGAAGAATCAGAACAATCCTTGTTTTACGCCGTAAAAGATTCTGTTCTGACTTATTCAAATGTTTTAAAATGTATGCAAACTACCGGTGATGGAATTCTTTCAAAAATTGTATTTAAAGTTTTAATTGTCATTATGTACAAAACTCACTACATGGTGGGCTAGCCTTCCTGTAGGTAAGTTAATCCAGGGTAGTTTTATATGGACTTATATGGAGATGTGGCGAGATGTTACCTACGGTGGAATGTGAATGATCATATTATATCACGTTGTTTAATATCAGCATTATTCAATACAAATATCACCGGCACATGTATTAGTTTTGTTAGCCCTTATTACATTGTATATCTATATTGTCAAAATCATTACGCATCAATATATTTATATATCTGCGCATACGAATGCATAAAACGGTATAAACATGTATTTATATGTGTATATGTATAGGTATATATACATGTAAGTATGAGTACATAGGCACGTGTGTTCTTGTTTTAAACATTTATAAATGTTTCAGATATAAATATAAGAATGCAAACTTTTTTATTTTGTGATTAAATTCAAAAATGTTTATCTATCAAAGTTCCAATCCGGGGGGGGGGGGGGGGGGGGGTGGCTGGCACCCCAGATGAGGAATAGTAGATGGCCTCTGCGGAGGTTTTGAAAAGTTTTGTATGATGAAATAGATATATACAATTTGACCAAAAATATACTAAATTGTTTGTTTTTCATGTTTGACAGAGAACCGTTAACGTGTCTCGCACAGTCGTCAATGAAGACACACTTTGAACATGTTAATAATACTTTATCATTCATTTTTAGGGACAAGAATAGGCCATAGTCTGCAATTATCAGAATGTCTAAACAACAGTCTGTTTCCATCTGTATCAAATAAACATTTTTTGAAAGAAAATCAGAAAAGTGAAATGTTAATCCAACGTCTCCAAATGACCTTTTTTAGTTTAATTTTTTTTTGTATCTGATAATAATAAGGTTGACATTCTTCGATTTCTTTGTTAGAACTCGTGTTTCAATGGAGTCTGCTGTCTGTCAAACACAGAATTAACAGACGCCATTTCTGCCAATATCATCCCGAGTCGGAAGGAAAAAACAGACGTATTTCTCTGTTCTTCCGTCTTTCTATCCTGGTCTCTCAACTCGGAGTCATTCTGCACTTTAATTACAAACAAATTTGTTATTGCTATTTTTGCCGACATATTAGATGCATACAACGACTAGGTTAGTGCAGAGTCATATTTCTACCTTTGACACTCCGTATACTTATAAAAGTTTATATCGTTTCATATGTAATTGTTATTTTGACTCGTTGATTGTAATGTAATTTGAACTGAATCACTGAATGGAAAATTGTCGATCTGGATTTCGAGTATATAAAATATTATCGATGTTGCACTCAACCCCAGTCAACGTTTGCTTTGTTATATGAAGTAATTTAGTAAGTTTAGACAAAGTATCAGACAATTACAAAAAAGCCGAATTAACATAGATTGTAATAACTAATTCAAACTCATAAATTTTGGAAGCATATTCGAGGAAATCCAGGACAATTACAAATTCAAACTTTCAAGACCCCGTCTTTCAATACTCTCAGTACTTTGATTAAAAATAAACGCTCTCAATTTGAACAGTAAGTTACAGTAAATTAAATTATAAGGAATAAACTCATTGTCTACCCAAGTTTACTCGTATAACCTGGGTTTGAGCAATTTACGCTTTTTTATAATTCGCTTCGCAGATTATAAAGCGTAAGCTGCCCCAACCCAGGTTATACTCGTATAACTTGGGTAGACATTGAGTTCATGTCCTAAACAAAAAAAAAAAAAATCAAAAAAGGGATTTGAAAACAGATCGCCATTTTTTCCTTGGCTCAACATAGAATTCTCAAATTTAATTTTGTGCAAAGTTCATTTCTAAAATATCGCCGGCATCAAAAGTTAACTTATGATATTCCACCGTCCGTATGGAGTAAGCTAAAGATGTTTTACCTGATTTTACCTCACACTTATTCTATATCCCCGTTATGATAGCCAACCGTCGCATTGCGCGTCCGTTATCTACCTGCCTATGACGTCACCTTGTTTTGGAGTCGCGAAGATTTATTTACGTAACCGTTTACAAATCAACAAATCAGAGGCGATTATTTGAAATAGAGGGAATGTTCTCTAGATATTATTCCTAGCCGGTCAATATTAAAAAATATATTGACCGGTCAATATTTTTCGGACGAGCATATATTGCAATTATTGACTATTTGTCTATATAGAGTTACATAGTGAGAATATACTACTGAATATAACAAATCAAAATATCCATTAGTTTTCTTGGTATATTAACTGACTGTTTGTAAAACAAAACTATTAGATTTCAATGCAATGTATCTAGACTAATTACTGCTTCAGTAATTACTCCTTTTTCTCATTTGCTTCTTTTTTTTTTATCTCAAATGCTAAAAGGAGATAACAGACTCGAGTATTCTTACTATAGATATGCAATAATCAATGATGGATAGTTATGCCCAATATCACAAAAATGTAGGTAAATGGATAAAACTATGTTTGTATGTAAAACCTTAAGATAAAGTTTTTATACATGGATACACATATCTGATTAATTTTGATGAAATGATTACCAGTTCTAATTCATGTTCCGCATTGAATATATTATATTCCTTATGATGTATAATTGATGCATATTTTTGATTAAAACAGTCTGGTATTGTCCTCAATGGAAATTACCAAACCCCGTGGCGACATCTAGTGATTGTAACACAAGCCGTGAGTATCCAGTGCTAAACTTAACTGGAAATCACAAAACAAAGTATTTGATATTTTGGTGATAAACCGTGTATTAAGCGTGTTAGAAATTTACTGCGACATTGGCGAGGTGTATAACAAATCTTGCTGTATTGTGTTGAATAATATAATGCCATGTCTCTAACTGCCATATTATTTGTATCCAATTAAGAACATGCTTCTCAGATAACATACTGGCAGTGTTTACTATCACAGAAACACAAACCAGGATAGTCTTATTTTACAAATTAATCACTGTGTAGAATCAAAGATTCGTGGAAAAGTCTTGTTTATTAATGAAAGACTTTCATATAGGGTATTGATTGTTTAAAAAAAAGGGGATTTTTGGATTTTAATTCAAATAAACTGGTTTTTACTTTATGGTCACGTTTTCTTTGTTTAAAATTTATAGTTCATATCTTAAATATTTTCTTTGTTTGTTCTTAATTAAACAGTCCTAATGAATTATATGAAAAATATAATTATGTTTATCTATTTAATAATCTAAGCATGTATATCTCATTTGTTATATGCTTACATGAATTAAAAACTTAAAATTATATTCAGGGAGCTCACTGCGTCTTTATGAAAATAATTCACATCTCTGGGGTTTTTTCTGTTTAGGTTGAGTTCCCATCCATCAGTTACTGCACTCCCCCTTCCCATAGAGTAACAAAAGCGTATGGTTTTGGTTTGAGTATAAATGTTTATGTAGTTGGAAATTTTAGGCAGTCTGGCATATAGTATCGTACAAATTGCAAAAGTTTTGTTCTGATAAGATGGATAGTGTTTTTACATTGCCGGACGCCATTTTGATTATACATGTATCATAATCTCATTAGCCTTTATGAATTTGAAAAAGTGTATTCTTCACGACTTACTTGCAATTTCTTGTGCATACATGTTTTCTTTAAAAGGCATTTTCTATCCCAATTTTCTAGATATAACGTGTTCGTAAAAACGACCACTGACTGATGGCAAAAAGATCCTTTATTTTTTAAATGAATATCATCTGCTTATCATTTTGTGTTTGCATTTATATCTATAGTAAACAATTACGTCACACATGTGTTTCGTTGTAACGATAGAGAACTGATGTCGGTAACTCTCTTTTTTATAATGATTTAAAATTTCAGTCATTTTTTAGTTCGGTAGATATTCAGTTAATAAAGTGTGTTATTTAAAAAAAAAAATGAAATACACTTTGTTGGATATCTTATTTTCTTTCCGTTTAATCTAAATTATTCAGTCCGTCCTCAACAATTATACAAAAATAAGGACGGTCTTCTCTCTTCGTAATGATAATTTTCTTTTACCATTTTTCCATTTTCAGTAAATAGAATTCCCACATACATACTTGTACATATCCTTATGTAATTCAACTTTGTAGGAATGCCACTTTTTAGTTTATACTATTTTTCAGAAAATGAAATCATTAGTGCTTTTGAGGTATCCATTTTAGTTTATCCATTTAACACCATTTACTACTTTATCATAAAAAGAGTTTTTGATTGCACAAAACGTTTCAATTTCATATCTAAGGGTTATATACATGTAACACTGTCTCAGTTCTGCATGCAGTTCTATCCTGTCATAGATGTATTTGGTGACGGTATCAAAATTGTATCAGTAAGTTACACTGTATGCATGACGATACATTTTTTTAATTTTGGAGAGAATTGAGTATAGATGATCAGTCGTTGCTTATGTTTTTGTTGGACTGGTCATAATTTCCAATCTTTATCACAATGATTGAAGGACACTAATACACAAACCAAAAACTTGACAATAATCTAAAAAATATAATGATAATCGATGTTTTATCTCTTTTCTTTCTGTTGCATTTCTCCAATATGGTAATTGTAGTGTGTTTTCTTTATTTCTTATTTTTACTTTTTTCCGACAAAATTCCTCAGAGATGGCTGACCAGATTTTCCTGATATTGTCAGGGATGGTAGAAAATAATAATAATTCGAGGCTTTTTTCTACTTTTTCATTTATTTCCGATGGTCCGTTTCCGGTCTCGTGACAAAAATATCCTCAACGAAATGTTGCAGAGACTTAAACAACTAAACTTTATGATTAAGTCTCCTAAACGAAGTTTGGAGACTTATTGTTTTTGTATGAATTCTTCTCCTTCTTTTTTTCTTCTTTCTCGCCTCTGAACTTTTCCATCGCATTTCTCAGAAATGGCTGATCAGAACTGTACAATACCCTACGATATGATAGGCCTGCAAATCTAGTTGTGCACCCTGCTTTTAAGCCTTTAATTTGGAATTGCTCAATTATATATATATATATATATATATATATATATATATATATATATATATATATATATATATTGGGGGTGGAGTCTAACATCGAATCCTATAGGAAAAATTATACACTATATTGCAAATGGTTACAACTTGAAAACCGTTAAAGATATTGACATGGGGTCTTCAGATGCATTAACTGAGTGTTATGGGCAATATATACGGTACATTAGATATGGTCCCTGATATGGTCATCCCCAACCCCAAGGTTTAGGAAATTACTTAATATCTCAAAAACTGTTGACATCCCCACCCCTAAACAATTTATATTCTTTTTCTTTGTGTATTGGGATCTCATATACTATATAGGTTATGGCCATATTGGGTAGTTTCGTCATCCGGGAAACAGAAAATGCCTTAATATCTCAAAATCCATTGAGATCCCCACCACAAAACTATATATATTCTTGTTCTTTGTGTTAAGGATCATTAAATGATTTGTAGGTCTTTGGGCATGGGGGTGGTCCTGACCCCATTCGAACCGAAAGTGCCCAAATATCCTGATAAAGGTTTAGATCCTCACCCCGTAACTATATGAATTCTTGTTCTTTGCGTCAAGGGGCATCAAATGGTATGTACGTTATGGGTACCGGGGTGGTACTAACCCCCTTCGAACAAGAAGTGCCCAAATAATCTTGAAAACGCTTGAGATCCCAATCCCTAAACTATATATATTCTTGTTCCTTGTGTCAAGGGAAATCGAATGGTATGAAGGTTATGGGCCCGAGGTGTAGTCCTGAACCCCCTTTGAACAAGAAGTGTGCAAACAAAACAGTGAAAACAGTTGAGATCCCCACTCATGAATCGTATATATTCTTGTTTCTTGGGTCCTGTCGGTTCACCTGATATACAGAAATGACTCAAATTTCAGAAGTAGAAATAATCAAGTGTTAAATCTTTTTGTCCGTAAAGTTTGACCCATGTCTTTACATTTTTTTAACATATTTATTTTACAATTGAAATCTTGAAGAGATCTAACTTTAGATAATCAGCAATTTGAACATTACTGTTCTTTTCTATTCATATTTCTAAAAAAAAGTTGCTTTTATTGTAATCAACAATATCGAACACTTTTAAAAACTTTACATATTCGACAATAATCCTCTTCATGAATTTTGAATTTTCATTTTAAAAAATCCCATAAATAAATCAATAAAATTCTTCTAGTTTTATATCATTACATTTGATTGTTAGATAACAATAGTTTCATACGGAGTTGAAAATGCAACGAAGAGTGTTGTACAATTTACAGTAGGGTACTTGTTATTGTCGACGCACAGTTTCATGATCCTTTGTTTAAAATTGAGTATATGTCGGAGTAATACGTCTGGTATATTGGTTTGCATAAAAAGGATAGCGATTTCAGCTGAAAAACATGCTGTTAATTTCATAAAATATTTTGATGACGTTGGTTGTTTCCGTAATGAAATCATTCTTCCCTAGAAATTTGTCTTATCTTTATCGAACTCTTTGTTCATAACTTCGTGACCTGTTCATGCGTGGCGAAAACGGTACACCGATTAAATATGAAAATTCATCACGATTAAAATTAATTTTTGGGGGTAATTTCTAATAGAAGACTTTCGTACAACTACTGGACGTAAAAATACAACATTCCTGGTTTTAAAACTGACCGATTTTGCTGATTATGATTTCCATTACATATGCAAATTAATTATTCTCATCGCTTTTGCTGAAATAAGGTTATTCAAATTTAAGATTTTGCAATCACCTAAGTTACATATAGTAATTATTGTAGGATATTAAAAAATCTACAATTTGAACTACTATCATGATAATAAGCAAGTTCATTGTGAACTAATTTTACTAACGTTTTTACACATGTAATTGTATTCTCGCTGATATATTATATAAAATCTTATATTGTAAGTAAATTGTTTGTTGTGGATAATCTTGAATCTCATTATGGTAAGTCTCATCCACAAAATTCTGAAAAAAAAAGAAGAGAAAAAAATCATGAAATTCCTAAATGGTAAATGCGCAGCTTAGCCCCCCCCCCCCCCCCCGCCCCCTCCCTCTCCAGTTCCAACGCCTATGAAAGGGCAGGGTTATCGTGACCACTTGTAGACTATACCTACCTCCTTCATGATAAGAGTTCCATTACAGGATATAGAAAAATATTTCAAATTAAATCAATAATACATGTATTAAGATTTTCTTTACTAGATAATGATTTAAGGATGACGTTTACTCAGAATGAAAAACAAATTCCACTGATAATAATGACAAACCATCTATTGTGTGTTATTGACCTTACATGGTAGTGTTATTCTTCACTTTCAAAAAAGTAGGTCTATGACCTACTTTTTGAGTTAATGGCCATTGAATAGTTTTAAAAATTTTAAAAAATCCACAAAAATTTTAGTCTATGATTGAGATTTTCTTAATTATGAAAATAATACAAATTTCTTAACTCTTTAACAAATGAAATATAGGTTATAAATGGTAGTGACATTAAATGGATACAAAGCATTAAGTTTTCGTTCACAATTTTTATAGATATTATAGTCCGAAATTCCTCTATCAGTTTTCAAATTACTACCCATTTTTGATTCAATATAACAAAAAACTGAATGATGATAATGCTAAAACATTTATAGTATTAACCTTAGTACATTGACTTTTTTCTGCTCGCATAAAATGTATATGAGGTCAATGATCAAAATTTTTAGATATGGTGTCTTTCATCATTTTTAAGAATTTTTCAATATGTTTGTAGTGTGTGCCATACGATTATCTAAACGAAAAAGTCAGATAAAACCAACAGAAAATATACAAAATTATGTTGACTAACAGATAAAATCTTTACTTTAAATATTATAGTACTACCAAAAATATTTCAGTGGAAAACAAAATCTGAAAAATTAAGCTCGAATTTCCTCTGTTTTTCTAAAAGTCAATTTGTCAGGGCCCAATTCCATAATTTAGTAAACATATCGATTGTTATGTCAATAATAATTCATTTCATAAATGCTTTTTGTATTTAAAACAAATTTTACTCATGAAATTGAACTTCTTAACAATCTGGATTTGAGAACTCAAACCCTAAGTAAACAACGTCCTTGAAGCTTTAAATTCATGTATAAAAATCTAAAATTTTAAATTGAACTGATGGACAATCTGTTGACTACACAGCCTCTATAAATGCTTCTAGAAGTACATTCTGCGCGCTTCTCAGTAAAAAGGGGATACATTTAACAATCGACTGCTATGTAATATATTTGGTCATTTCAATCCTTGTTTAGATTCAGTAAAGATTCACAATAACTGATGATTACTCAGACCTTTACCTTAGAAGAACATGTACTACTACCTGGAATGTGTTTCTGTAATTTAGTTATGGCTTACAGAAATTATCAGTTTTACAAAATTAAAAAAATGACAAATAATATTAATTGCAGTACTAGTCTCTCTCCGTCTCCCAGTAATGTGACTATGTCTTTCAATAACTTTCATATGATGGTCTTTTGAATCTTAAAAGTTATACAGACTTTTGCTCATAATTTGTTGATTTGGGACCCATATATTGTTTATGTTTAGTCAATTGAACTTTTATCGAAATGTCTGAAATGTGACTGAATTATACCGAAAAATTGTGCCTGATAAGGTCAAAATTTTTAAAAATGCACGAGGACAAGAAAAGAAGTAACATGAGTTAAAAAAATCATCAGCATTTGCTTTGTTACAATGAATGAGTTTGAGGGTGTTTTGTTTGAATGGAATTAAACGCACTTAATGGAGGTAGGATAAATCATCATAAATTGATAGTTAATAAAAGTGAGAAGGTTTATGAGTCAAATTACACGCTTGTGTGGGTGATCTGCTTTTTACATGTAGGAAATTTGGGTTATTTATCTCACATTCATAAAAAATTACTTTTGGTAAAATAAATTCCCTGATGAATGCATAATGAATAACTTATTCAACTACAATTAAGATGATCATTCATATACAATGTTTAATACGGAATTGATTATTCCATGGCTTAGAGTATAAACGTTACATGAATATTAACTTAGTTCCTACAGAGACAAGATGGCATATGATCATAGGTATTTACTTTATGTATAAATGTTAAATAACGGACATCTACAATTCATATAATGTTTTGGTTTCCAATTATCTCTCATACGTTAAGCATACCGTCTGTTTGGTTCACTGTTGTTTTAATGAACACTTTCTTTGTGTCCTTGTTTGGATCCCTGCTCCAACAACCCTGAAATCTGCTGAGTTTCTCAAAGTAAGACGGCATAACCTTGAACTCCTCCACCACTGATGACAATGGTATGCGTAATCTGGTAGAGTTCCAGTCGAGTCCAGTCGATGTAAATAATGGTGGGACTCTCAGCAATCCACCAGATATCACTCACTTTTCTTCCCATATGTCAGCTGTAGTAGTTGCAACACTTCATATATAGGATTAGCTAAATTAATCTTGGCAAGATCCAATGCTGGTATAACTAAACCTTATACCTTTCTGATAATCCACTGCCGTCAACTCCTTTCAGCCATGTACGGAACGTCTTTTTGTGTCTTCGATGCGACGTCTATGTGGGATTCGTTAAACCACTTTTTAAAGCATTATATGATTTTCTACTATTGATGTGATCTCACCTCCTTTAACACTACTGGCTCTAAAAAGTACTGAAAGTGCCATTTTTTACTGATAATTTCTGATATTTACTGATATTGTACTGTTAGTGCTGAGAATTGCTGATATTTACTGATAATTTTACTGCTGTTACTGATAATTGCTGTTGGTTCTGATATTTACTGATATTTACTGATGCCTTTGCTGTGAGCTCTGATAATTACTGATATTTACTGAGATTTACTGTTGGTACTGAGAATTGCTAATAATTACTGAGAATATTTTAAGGCCCAAAACATTGTCTTTTAATTATTAAATAACACATATTTCAGATTTAACACAATTTATTTCATCATATATTCTTAAGTTTTATTTATTTGATATTTAGCTTCTTTTGAACTTTGGAAACTCACAGATCACATTTTAGACAATATTAGAAAGCCGGTCAAAAAACTGGTACTTAAACTTAAGGCAGACTCCACAAAAATTTTAATTTCTAAATGCGGTGGACATTTTTTTTCAACAATGAAAAACCCCATAATTCTTAACATGATTATTTTTCTTTTCAAATTAGAGAGATACCCGGTCAGGACTTTATAATGTCTTTGAGGTTTTACTTCACAGAAAGATTAGCGAGGCAGTATCTGTATATAGTATACATACTTTCAGCAGATCAAGAGGTTTGAATGTCGCAATTCAACCTTGTAAATTGTCAGTCTGGCACCTTGTGTATGACATTACGTAATATCCGTATACAGGAATCCATGATCTTGAGATATTTATTCCAAGAGAAAAGTATTATTTTTATTGACAACAATATAAATAACGTATTAGAATGATTTTCATATTCATCATCTTATTTGTTCCGCATTCAATTGATTCAAAAAATTTGGATAAATAATCTCTCTCTCTCTCTCTCTCTCTCCTACCATTTGCTGAAATCAAAATAGGCAACAATCGGCGAAGAATAATTTTTATTGTCCGACCTTTCACTCTTTCTCTTTTAATACATATGTAATATATCTTCTGTTGCACGGCTAAGTAATGTTGTCATGATCTAGTTCTATTATTGTAAATATGCCCTCCCTGTTCTCTCTCTCTCTCTTGCTCGCATATATTATCTAGTCCTAAAATTTGAGTTTCCGAGTCAAAATGGTATAACGGCATTAGCACGATAAAGTTCTATTTCAGCATCACAACCACCATTTCAAACACAGATTTCGAGTGTAAACTTTTCTTAGACTACAAAGAACACCAGCTTAATATAGTGAAAAAGTGTTACGGCTTATCATGCTTTAATTCTCTCTCTCTCTCTGTCTCTCTCTGTCTCTCTCTCTCTCTCTCAGATAATCTATTGTAACGTATTTTGAGGCGTCAATGCAGAAAGGCATAAGCATGAATATGCCCCATTACAGTATCATAACCACCGATTGCAACAGCGATTTGATTGAAAACCTCTCCCTCTCTCTCTCTAAGTAATGTTGTCATGATCTAGTTCTATTATTGTAAATATGCCCTCCCTGTTCTCTCTCTCTCTCTCTCTCTCTCTTGCTCGCATATATTATCTAGTCCTAAAATTTGAGTTTCCGAGTCAAAATGGTATAACGGCATTAGCACGATAAAGTTCTATTTCAGCATCACAACCACCATTTCAAACACAGATTTCGAGTGTAAACTTTTCTTAGACTACAAAGAACACCAGCTTAATATAGTGAAAAAGTGTTACGGCTTATCATGCTTTAATTTTCTCTCTCTCTCTCTCTCTCCCCCCCCTCTCTCTCTCTCTCTCTCTCTCTCTCAGATAATCTATTGTAACGTATTTTGAGGCGTCAATGCAGAAAGGCATAAGCATGAATATGTCCCATTACAGTATCATAACCACTGATTGCAACAGCGATTTGATTGAAAACCTCTCTCTCTCTCTCTCTCTCTCTCATAAATACTTTATTCACTTGTATGCGGTTATATGACCACATGACTATATGACCAGCGGCTATACAATTTTGAAAATAAGACACACAATTTAACTGATTTTCCTTAGTCTATGAACGCTTAGATATTTAATCTCCACGCCTAAAAGCAAGCAGAAAAAAATATTTTGTATGTCTGGGATTTAGAAAAACCTTAGAACTAACAGAGAGCACTCAGACTATACACACGACAGGGTGACCACGGCAAGGTGGGAAAATTGACCACCTGTGTATATGTCTGGCAGTCGCTGAAAAGATTCTTTTGTATGTCTGGGATCAAGAAAACCCTCAGAACTAACAGACAGCGCTCAGAATATATACACGACAGAGTGACCGTGGCAAGGTGTGAAAATTGACCACCTGTGTATATGTCTTGCAGCCTCAGAATAAACAAATATAAATGGCCGGGAAATACAATGTTAAACAAAAGTGTTTGATTTTATTTTGAAAACAAAATTAGTGATTATGGCCGGGATAAAACATCTTAAGTTTATAATTATAAATATTTAACACGGTTCAATTAAAGAGATGATCGCTCAAAATTTAGAATCATTAAATAGATGTTTATCAATTACATAAAGTGGTTAAAATCTTTTTTAAAAATTTTTACTATGGATTGTTTTATATATACAATGTAACACTGTAGTATCGAGTGGATTGGCGCACGGGGATGGGATAAATAGCAATTCTGCAATTTCTACATTCATTTATTTATGTGCTGAATTGTGTTAATCAGCTAAAATAAAACTTAGAACAAGAACAAACAGAAAAAATATGCATTGAAATAAATAAGCAGATTATAAGAATAATAATCAAATCTAATTTTTGTGGTTGTAAAAAAGAAGTTACTGTTGATAAAACTTTAGTTAGATCTTACATATTTCTTTTTAAAAAATGCCCGGTATTTGTTTACCGATAATTTTAAATAAATATAATTTGCATGTTACAGAAGTTAAAATTAATCTCTTAAAAACCCCCTTCCTGTAATTCTCAGTAATTATCAGCAATTCTCAGTACCAACAGTAAATATCAGTAATTATCAGAGCTCACAGCAAAAGCATCAGTAAATATCAGTAAATATCAGAACCAACAGCAATTATCAGTAACAGCAGTAAAATTATCAGTAAATATCAGCAATTCTCAGCACTAACAGTACAATATCAGTAAATATCAGAAACTATCAGTAAAAAATGGCACTTTCAGTACTTTTTAGAGCCAGTAGTGTAATTTGCATCTTGACTAGTCTGTTGACACGGCCTATTATTTACATTAGACATGTAACTTTCTTTGGCTTGAGCTTATTAAATTTGTCAAATAAAACATCATATGAAGATTTTAGTGAGCAAATTCAAAAAATGAATACGTTGATATTTGTTTTTACTTTAAGCATGCCTCAAATTCTCATTCAAATTATACAAGAATTTTGTTGTTGATAGCTTGTTTCTATAGATGAACCCCAAAACAACCAAATTGATAGACAAGCTAATTGGGGTTTAATTGCACTTTGTGATAGCAATTTTTTATTCAAATATATAAAAATGAAAAAAAAAATGGTCGCTGAATTAATAATGATTAATACAATTTATGAATGTTTGATGTAGGTGAAACCTTTTAAAAATTCTTAATGATGTTATAATTGTCTTTTAATTTTTTTCGAACTTATTGTAAGACCATTATAAAAATAAATCACCAAATTGTCTACGGACTTTTCTGTTTTCCCCGATTACGACAAAGAGCACACGACAGGTGTAACCGGTCAGCAGAGGATCTCACTCCTCCATGGCAACTGATCCTACCTTAGTTGTTTGGAGGTCCTTGTTAGCTCTGCTCCTTTCTTGCAATTTTCCTTTGATCCTCTGAATCTGAACACTGTTCGTTATCACCACATGTCACTTTTAACCTCTTGTTTTGACTTAAGGATTTATTAGACATGAAGTCTGAACGCAGAAAATGGCTCTATTTGAATTTTAGGTCCATACTTTAAAAGAAGGACAAGTTTCACATTTATATATGATAAAAGGCTAAATTGCTAAAGACTCATAGAAATATCATGTACACGTGTAGGTTTCGAGCTCATTAAATGTCTTGAATGAAAAAAAAAACCGATCAAGACACAAATTAAGCCACAAAAGTTGGGTTTTCAGCTCCCAAATGCTATTTAGGAACATTTGCTCCAATAGCGAAGATTCTACATGTGTTTTTTGATTATCCATAACAAAAAAATGATAAATTACTTAGTTTGGTTGAGTGATCATCATTTGTACGTCAGGTAAATATCGACCGCATACATGTAGAACATTCTTGTCATTATTACACATTGAGTTCATTTTTGGTATATGCATGTGCTGATGAATCAGAAATATGGGATATATGTACATAAAGCACATGAACGATAAGGAAACACAATTTATATTTACTTTAAATATTTAGGAAAAATAAAATGAAATGTTTAATACAACATGATGTTAAGATATTTTACACAACATGGAATTGAGCAAATTTCTCACACCTCTCATTCACTACTGATTGTAGTCCCAAATTTGTGTTAAAAATGATAATTTAATTAGTAAAACGAATTAACATGAATTCATTCTTTGGATTCATGAACGTTATTGTAAACAGCTTTAAAATAAGTAGAATATATAACTCTTTTCCAAACTGTTGGTCAATGCCGATTTTGTTAGGTGAAATGTTTAAATACATTGTATTTTGTTAAAGTATTGATCCATTTTCCTTGTGCTGAACTCACAGGTCCAAGGACTTTACTAAGGTGACCATTGAAGCTTGTATGATTTTGCTAAATGATCAATAATTCAGCTGTTTATTGCTTAAATGATTTACATTCATTTGCTATATATTGCAAAATATCACTTTAAACAGACCAAAAACAAACTGTCTGTGTGCATCCGACTAAATGCAAAACCACGGCGTCTACAATCCAACAGGGACGATTAAGTAAGATAAGTCTGTATGTCTGTATTTTAAGACCTTGTTTTTAATGCACTTTCTTGCAGCGAATGATTTTGAGAATATTGAAGAATATAAATGAAAATTTTTAAAAAAGGTTAAAATGTGTGTTCAGTCTGTAATACAGCGAAAGCAAAACTGCAAAATAATTATGCGATGTAATATTTCGGGAAAAACCAAATAGGAAACATTTAGGTAGGAAATTCATGCAAGTCTGTTAGTCATCTTTGACAAAAAACCCTGTTATTGCACACATATTAAGAAAAAAAAATGTCATTTCATTACGTGTTGAAGCTTAGCTGTTTGTTATTGCTTTAAAATATTGCAATTTTCACTCTGAAAAACGTCACTGTTGTACCCCGTTTATGATTTATCGTTTCAATCAAGTTCAAAACTAAAGCCAGTATTAAAATGTTACCAAATACATTGGCAATCATTGTCTCCAGTATGTTATCTATGACCAGCAAAATTGACACTGTGACCTTAGTGGATTGGATTCTTATGTAGAAGCAGGCTGATAATAGTATCACAGTATGCCGATTGTAGTCCTATGCTACCTGTCTGTTATTTAAACGTATATTTTATTGCCTACTTCTTTGAATATATGAAGGTGAGGTACATATTATACGGTTGGAAGTGATCAAATTAATTGAAACCTGAATGGCTTTATAATAGATTTGATCACATATGACCATACTTTATCACTTCATAATATTCAAAGAATGATCCTTATTACTTATATTTCTATAATTTTTTAGCAAATTAAATATAAAACAATAATTGATGAACTGTAATGAGCGATGCATTACAAAATCAAAATGTAGTGTTATTTATGACAAAAACAGTGGAAAAATGTAAATCTATCGTGCCTTTCTACTTGTAGCTGTGCTTATCATTCGCAATAACGCAATCACCTTTTTACAAGTTGATACTGTTTACATTTGATATGAAAACCACATTTATTTGTAAGACTTGTACAATGTAGAAGATGCACAAGTTTCATTGGATATTTGAAAGAAAAAAAAATCTAGAAATATTTTGAGATGGATAGATTTTGTTAACCTATTTTTATCAAAATAAACTTAATTTCCTTTTAATGAAATACAATTTCAAATAATCGGAAATTACGAGATTTTTTAATATCATAAGCGGATGGTGATATGTGAAATGCAGCTTTGATTACATCTTTATTTAAAATAAAAGCCGATAGCCTACTAAAATTTAATTATCAATCTTCCAAAACTTGGCGCTGTCCTCGTTTAAAGCAATAAAACTTTAAAACATGTCAATAAGTTTTCTTTGTTTTATACGATGTTGCCAAATATAGATAATCAAAATATCAAAATAAAATTAAAGGTTCTTTTAAGGAGCTGTTTTTAAATCCAAAAGTCATATAATGAATTTCTTCTTTAAGAAGACACTCTTTACTTTTTTACACTTTAATTTATCTTTATTCATCTCCCTTTCTTTTTCCTTTTGTTTCATATGAACAAAAAAGAAATAATTTTGTATCTTTGGAATGTATTTTACTATTATTCATTTAATATATAATAAAATGAATAGGTGGGATTGCAAACACATTGACTATAATTATTTTCCAAATCTATTTTAAACAATGGTTTATCATATCATTAATGTTGTCTTCTTCTCTCTTGAGCAAACAGTTGTTATTAAATTGATAGGGTTCGATTTGTAAATTTGGTAATACCTTAAAAAACATGTACAATAAGAATACAAGTACAAATAAAATTTGACACTCTTTTTCAGGAGTTCGCAATTTTATTAAACAATTGTATTCACCAATAAAATACAACATATCACATCACTTCATTACGCTGCAACTGAGAGTCAACATAGATCAAGATACATGTAACATATATTTTAAATTTCGAAGATTCACAATATAGATACACAAATATTTCTAAGAAGAGATATTCTAATACACATGTTTTCTTTCCTTTTACTTTCAGTATTAGATTGTAGTAGTCCGAAAGTCATCAGCTTGTCATCTTAGTAGGCGAATCTTCATGCAAACTGATTTCCATTCAAGTGGCGAAACTTTCTATATAACAAGTCATCAAACTTATCTTTATCTCTTTTGGAAAAGCTTCCTTGACATTCTGAACTGTGGTACATGTGGCAAATAATCATGTTAAGCAAGATAGAAAACAAATATAGACCATCATTAATGGAACGAAAAGAACATAATACAGATGTAAAACAAATAATAAAGATGTAATGTTGAATTGTTCGCTTACCTCTTGGTACATTTGCATTGTTTCACGTTAATCATGAACACCAAGGGATAAATAATTGCGTGAGAAATATTACACAAAGATATGATTAGGTCAACAAAGTGATTCCTGAAAGAGGGTTTGATGAGAATCAAAATCTGAATAAATATCAATGGAGTTGAAGGAATAATGGTAGTCAAAATTGCACATTTCAGCATTTTGAACGCTCTCAGCTTCCATTTGCTCTTCCTTGGAATACTGGAAACTTGAACTCGATTTTGTGAGTATTTGTCATTATCCTGCGAAGAACATGCAGTGCTTCTATCGGGATTGCAGAGGACTTCACTTGGTTTGGAATTCAAGGTGGTAGTAGTTATAAACGTTGACGGGTTTCGTGAATTTTCTTTTATTGAGGACAAGTTACCCTGGTCCTCAACGGTACGTACAACTGTGATTGGGTGGACAGAATTATTGATTGTTTTGATTTTCCTTACCAGATAAATGTAAATAGTAAATATAAATAGCAATTCGATACTATAGACCGTGCGGTTGATTCCTAAAACTAATCCAGTTTTTTCTTTGAATATTTGAGCGACGCCACAATCATTAGGGTCCTGAGTCGCATAAAGGATTATCATTGGCAAGAAGAGTATGCAAGATGCAACCAAGGACACTCCAAGGAAGATTAGTCCGACTTTTTATAGTAATCATCCTCTGAAAAGTCCTGTTAAGAGACGGATTTACAGCGCAGAATCTTTCAACGCAAAGGTAAATTAGATGGGTTATCACGTTATGTCTTCCGACCGTGTACAGAAAGAAGAAGATGCCGCACACATACAAAACCCGTTGTTTCCAGAACACCATCAAGAGGTAGAATACGTCTAGGAAGAGCTCTGTTATTGACACTATTATATAGATGAAGTTCTGGCTATGTTTCCGAAGTTCCCTGCTCTTCAGCATCAGTACCACCCCAGTGATGTTGAAGACAATGGCAAGGAACATGATGGTCCCGATTGTAGGGTAAATGACTTTACCTGCATCACCAAGTGGATCTACGTAAGTAGAATTGTTCTTTGTTGTGGTGTTCATTCCGACGCATTGAATTGACTACTTGACGATTGCGCTCGGTTTATATATTAGTATTCTTCGTATAGTAGTATTGATTTTCATTATTATGAGCTGGATATTATCAAATAGAAAAAGAGTGTATAGTTTTGATAGCTTTATTGAAATATCATTGATCATTTCAATAATGTGATCTATAATGACATTATATGGTTTATGAATTTTTGTATGATTATTTTGTATTTTACATAGCCAATTTTTTGGACAATAGATGCTACTTTTCATGTAATAAGACTCTCTTCAATCAGCAATGTAGAGCTTTAAAAGTGTGTTTGAGCAATCTTGTATTGCTGTTTAAAATATAGGAGTTGAATGTAGCCAAGTTTACCATATATATGAAAAATGTTCTCTAATTTCCGAACCCCCCCCCACCACCACCACCTTAAAATTCACAGTTGTAGATTTTGACACTTGGCAGACAAAGAGTTTTGACCTTTGTTTCTGAAAAAAACAAACTACCTGATTTTGTCAGTATGTTAATAAGTTAAGCATACAATGCCTGCATGTTACAAAATACATAAATTATATCATGTTTGCAAAATTTGTTCATAAGTATTCTGAAAATTTTACGGCCAACTTTTGATATTGGATTTTCAAAACAGAAATTATGACCATTTTGTCGATGACATCTGTTGTATCTGATAAACAAATCTCAAATGATATAATCTGATAAGTATTTATACCATTTCTGTAGATGCACAAAACAGTACAGGAAAGAAGTATTCCCACAATCGTTGTTAGAGGAAACATATTTTTTTCTATTTGCCAGTACAATGTTCCCAGTTATTTTGACATAATAGTAAAAAGTACAGGAATGAATTGTACAAAAAGAAATATTACAAACACCACACCTTACATCCACGTACCAGATGTTCCAGGTTAATTGAATTGCCAAGACTGTGTGGCCTTTTTGTTCATTATAATTATGCACTTTGCGAGCCTGTTTCCTCGAGGGAAGAAAATGTTTGCAAAGAATTGATGTCTTGTTAATCACCTATTTGTGTACACCTGCAATTATGGATAAATGAGGTTGAGTGTTCAAAAGAAATACTCATCAGAGCTTCCCTAAATTACTTGACATGATTTGTTTAGCTATAAACTCTTATTTGGAAATTAAAAATGTCTTATACTTTCGCTTTTAAATCTGAGCCATTTCCTATATCTTTATACATATCTCTTCTTTTATAGAATATTAATTCAGATTTAACTTATAAATGACATAAAATGAACTTCTTATTAATATTTTAATACATCAATTCAATTTAATTGTTTAATTTTTCATATTTGATGCAAATCACACTTATCTAACAACGTTTGCTTGAACAAAGCAGCTTTATTTCTAGGTTTTCAGAGACAGTCAAAAATCACATCTTATATTTACAACGCTTGCTATTAACTGTAAACGCTTTCAATTGATAGATTGAAAACAAAGAAAATAAATTAATTTTAAAAAAATCGTTTTTTACAAAGTAACGATTGCAATAAAAATGACCGAGAATTGTTCGTCATGCTATATGTGTACTAATAGGTCAATGATGGCTGCTATGACAAACTATGATATCTTGTACAGACATATCTACTCTAGTCAAGAAATTTCACACGAGACAAATGTAAAATAGCAGTTGAATTTAGAACACAATATGTAAGTAAATAACAAATTTAAATCATTTTACGGCACATGATATACATAAAATTAGTCATCTTTTATCGTGACACATAAAACTAACTAGTATACACCCTCAACCAGTCAGTCTTCACCGTTTTTTCGTTATCTAGATTAAATACAAGTCTTAGAGGGAATTTTTGTGATTTTATTTCTCTGATTGAGCTTCCGCTAACGAGTGCTCGTTATAAAGACTCCATTAATTATATAGCAATTGCACAAAATATCATAATGCTATAGCTAATGAGTCTCTTACCGAGAAATGATGGTTTAAGAAAAAGTTCTAACTTTCCAATCTTTCAAAATCTTAGGCCTTTCTGAACTCTGTTTAAATGTATTCAATTCATTGGAGGTCAATAACCGTTCTTCTGAACTGTAAGAAGTCGATTGAGATTTCTCTTAATTTTGTGAAAAAAATAAATGTAAATTTAGGCAGCATAGACAGGAAAATAAAAACAATTTCTTCTCCTTAAGTTTAAAAAACAATAGTAAGACAAAAGTTTAAGTTGATTTATTCCCCGACAAAATGTTTACTAATGTTCTTAATCTTTGTTCTAGGTTCTTTGAAGTTGAGTCACTACCATAAAATTAATCAAATAAATAGGTATTAAAAGTATTACGACTATTTGATGTTTCATTTGATTAATTCCACAAAATGTAAACACTGTTCAATATGTATGTTACATTGTATGATGTTTTAGCTTCTTAGTACGAGTATGGGAAGAACATAATGTTTCGACTGTTAATGCGATGTAAACTTTAAACTAATAACATTCTCCAAATAGATAAAATAAATTGACTATATTTACCAGACATTATGTCATTGCAGAAGTCGTTTGGTATAATGTACATTAACTCGTTTAATTCCAAGATGCTAATTTTCACAATTTATCTTATTTCTAAATAACAATCATTACAGTTTAATTTCATATTATAGTGGAAAAAACATTAGAACATGTGACTTCTATCACACAGCAAAGAAAAATAGCATTCATGATCGCTTTATAATTAGCAAAATAATATATTGTGAACAAACTGAAATTAGAACCATCATCTAAATTTCCTAATATACAGTATTACATGTATCAAATGTAAAGTCTTACTCTGTAGAGAGCAACCAAATGAAAAGGAAGTCAAACAACATGTGGCTTTAAAACTGGGTATCTATCAGCAGTTACAACTCATTAGTACCTAAGAAGAGACATATCTATTATCTTGAAAAGTAGCTCTTAAGAAAAAAGATCAAGCTTAGCCATTCTCCAACATGGTAGTTACTCTTGATTTGCTGATGAAGTGAGTATTCATTAGGTACCGAAACGAGAAAGATCTTTAAAAAAAGAAAGGACAAACATGTCCTACAGAAATTTAGAGACATTTAGCCGATGAAACAATTTTATAAGTATAAACTTAAAAAGTGTATCCCTGATGCGAAAGTTAATTTAAATTTGTGATTTTACTGAGACGGTTGAGGAGGAGACTAAGCGGGAAAAATATTTCAGGAAGCAATTCATGTAAAGCATAATTGGTGGTTTCTAAAAACACAAAATATTTTTCGAAGAGAGATACCAGTGATTTTCGAGGAAGGCATGGAATTCGATATGTAAAGCCAAAAAAAAAAAAAAGAAGATATATACCAAAAAAAAAAAATATTGTATCGTATGTTTTTTTTACTTAGTAGAAGATATGCATTTTAAGATGAGGAGTGATCAATAGACAAAATGCATCAAATTGATTGGATACAGTAGAAAAGTTGCAAGTCACCATTATCAGATCACGAATAGGTAAGAGATTACTATCAAATTCATCTGCAGAGATTACGTGTGACATTATCACTTTTGAAATGGATTTGAGAAGACTATCTCTTGAAACTGGTTGATGTATTTTAATTTGTTGCACTCCTTTGACGTCAATATTGAAATAACAGTTGCAGTCAGATTGCTATTGCTTCAAGTCAAGCACTAGTGAAATATGAACATATATAATTTGATTTCTTTCATAATAGATTGCACATCTATAAACATATCAAATGTAGATGTTTGTTTGGGTTTTTTATTAATCCGAGTTTGGGCCTGCGCCGGGTACCCGACCACGGACATGTTTATGTACCGTCGTAAATAAACTGTCTATTATTTTGTAATATTTCTTTGCTCAATTATTTGTTAGGTTTCCCAAATGTTCACGCAAATTTTTACTATAATGCGTCACTTAAAAAGAGAATTATTTGTGTTGTTTCAATAATATTTCCGAACAAGCATCGTATAGTAGATTGTTCTTCTGTAGTTTTAATGTTCTTTATTATCGACAATGGAACAAAATGAGAAAAACGTTTGTATCGTTGAATAAGAAGTTTGTTGTATAATATGTATTAAAGAGGCAAGATGGTCATCAAATTAACCATCAGACCTACATTAAATTGTTAGAACTTTTTAAAGCAATAACCCTATTTTGATTATTAACTAAAGACAAATCGATTTGTCTGTTTTTAAGGAGACAAACATTTTCTGAAATTGGCCTACGACCGATCAATTCACCTAAAAATAGTTTATTAGAAAACCGTCTAAACACTTAATTTCAAAAGACTGCAACAAGATAATTGTTTTCTTGAATATAAAAAGAAAGCTTTATAAATTTCTGCAATGCCATTCGTCTCATTCAAAAATATTTTAATAATACGTTAAGGTTCTACTTTACCAATATTATTATGGGTATAAAATGTTTTATAAAGTGCATTTATTTATGACATTTACTTCAAATTGTACGTGAACACGTGAACCCATGGTGTATTAAGAGTCTAATATAGAGTGGATAACGACAAAGCTTGAATAGTATATTTTGTATCATTGTATGTGTAAATACACACGCACACACGTAATACATAATTATTTAGTTACCCAATCATATGATTCATTTTGTTTTTGCACAAGCATTACTCCCTATCAGTCTTTTTATTTGTGGGGGAAGGGGATTGGAGTTTTCCCGTTAGTCATTTTTTCAACCACGAGCCTTGAATATCAGGGGCACAGTTACATGTTATTTTTAGCAAATAAAAGTATACTAAACTAAATGAATGTTGGTAATTAATGGGTTGTCATATCTATGCAAATGCGTACAAAGTACAATGTTGTCAGAATATAGAAAGGGAATACGATAGTTGAAGGTCGAAATCGAGTAAATGGAGGGTGCCCACACGTTTGCAAAATTCAAGATATAGATTCTTTAAGTGATGCTTCATGACAATAGATTCCCTGATAAGGTGTACTGGAAGATTTATTTTCGGTAAATTTAGTGAAACATCATGTTTTGAACTATTAATTTCAATGAAATATGAAGGAAATTAGTTACAAATTTCTAGGGTTTATTTTGACTAATGAAATAGACTGCCTACACTCTCACAAAAAAAACCCCGCATTGAACAAACTCTTTACCTCCTCTTCAAACTGATGCTATTGAAATATAGATGTTCGGATTACCTTTTTATTGAATTAATATAGAATTCAAGTAAACGTTTTATTTTCTACATAATTCCTTTGACGTATTAAAAAACGGAAAAAAAATCCATCAATTGAATCATTTATAACGTCATAATGACTCTAGCACCAAAATGACACACTGAAATTATTTTCTAGATCTTTTCCTTGTCATCTTCTCACTTGATCAAATGTTCGTGTTCTTTGTCTAGAACAGTATAAGGGTGTGTTGTTTTATTTTACTATTTAAGTAGCTTAACACAAGAAATAAACAAAAACTATCGTTAAATGACCAACGCTTCAAGAACACCTTCTTTAGAATTTATTTAAGCATGAATATTTCCAGTGGGTATTTGTAGTTTGAATGTAGGTGAATGTTTACTTAAGTGTTTTAACAACATAATCACATGACGTTTTACCATTTATTCTTCAAAAATGATCTAACATTGAGAGAGAGAGAGAGCAATTAAATAGCTGTAGTGTAAATCTTTCAATTAGCTTGATTGCAGTATGTATTAAAATATGCTTGACACTTATTACTGCACATTTTTCAACAAAGTATACACTCAAGAAGACCAGATCATGTGGCATACTTATTTGAAAAATGTAGATATGTATTTTGGAATATTTTGCCGCAAATAAGAGAGTTTACTAAATCCTAGATAAATCATTGATTAAAATGCAATTAATCACCAGAAAGAATAGTGGCAGAGGTGTTATTTAAACGGTATTTATATTTCGAGGCTCATATAAACGATAATACATGAGTTTGACTTCGTGCGATAAAAAAAATTGGAAATTTTACACAGATCAGATGGAGAAATCGAACACCATTTGGTGTTTATCACTAAACACGATGCATTCAAGGGAGATATACAACACTGATCTAACATTGATCATTTTTATGAAACGATCTAATATCATTGCCGCAATACAAAATTAATATACATGGGTTGCATAGCATAACTGACATAAAATACATACATGTAATAGCTTATATACCGGATGCTAGGAAATTCGGTTCACATACAAAATAGCGTAAAAAGTATCTTACGAGATGTACATATGTTTGTGCATATTTTCATGCACAACTGCAGATGTGATTGCTCCCTTTTTATTTACATCAAAGTCGTCTTACATTCAATTTGTTAAATCCTTACATTTTGCATCCCTATGAGGCTGCCGTACTCACACACACGCTGATAACCGCAAATCCATCAGTACAACAATGAGGAGGCTTCTGGTTATAAATGCAGACGACTTTGGCTATAGCGTGGAGCGGAACGAGGGCATGGTGACCTGTTTTCTGAGCGGGGCAATTAGTGGAGTCACGCTGATGGTTAATGGCGTCGCAGCAGAAGATGCGGTCAATAGGGCGAAAAAGGTCAACATGCCAACAGGTACCCTGAAATTTAATATGGTAAACAGGTTTGGTTAAAACTATTTAATATGGTTTTAAATGTTTGAGAATTAAATTCGTTATTATGAAATGAAATTATGTATGTTAATTGAAAGTATTAATTTTACATGTGTATTTTCCTTAAAAAATTAGGACATCGTGATAAAACATTTGTAATGAATACTGGGATATCTACTTATTGGTAGGATTAAAATAAACTGTAAAAGAAGTTTTTGAAAGGAAAAAAAAAGTTATCTATTACATCGAATTTCGATGTTTCATCAAATGTATATGTTTTTGGAACATCGCAGCTAGCATGACTTTGTTGATTCATTGTTGGCCCAACGCAACCAGTGACTTTGTCCCAAGTGTTGGCAAACAATGTTGGCCCAATGTAGTTTTGCTAATCGGCACAACATTGGCCCCACATGCTGGGTCGACATCGGCACAACGTCAGCATTTGTCATCATTCTTCTGATATTGGCCCAACAGTTTGCCAAGGTATGTAATATATGAGCAACATTGGCCGAATGCTAGTTAAATGATAGATTTATTTTGAATCCAGATTGAAAATGAACAAGCTATGATAAAAAAAAAGTCCTTGAAATTAGATAACGGCCGTTCCTTATTTAGCTAGCATATGTTCACAGGGTAAATCTATATCCACACTTTTTAACTTAGTTCCTCCAAAATAGAATAAAGTAATAATCCACTCTCCTCTGTTTAGCTTCATTTATATCTTCAGCTATTTATAGTCGTTCAAATAAAACACTGTTTTTCACAAACATTAAATTTTTAAGTCAGAGGAAAGCGGAAAGTTCATTAAACTGGGAGGGGACAGCTTGACATTCCCTAAAAAAATATTCAATAAATGAGAGATATATATATTTAGACGTTAATAAAATTGGCTTAATATATGCAGTTATTTGAGATGAATAATACTTACATTTCTGTTTTATTCGCTAGACTTTGGCTATGCATTTAGCAGACTGTGTATTAAATAACTCTAGATCTGTCCTACAAAATGCTAAATGGGAGCAGATTTCGGCCATCTCAACAGATCAGATATCACAATAACCATGGAAACTGGCTAGTCTTACGAAAACTTAATTGATTGGTCAGTGAATGTGCTATCTCTTATCTCAGGGTCGGCAACTTAAATTCTACAGCAGCAGAATAGAATAAGCAGACTATCTTATTTTAGTGTTGGGCTTTTACAAGCTCCTTTAAAAGAATAAAACTTAAACCTTGCCAACCTTGCAACTCACAGCCAATGTTGGCCCAACAAAGTCATGCTATCTGGGATATCAAATTTTTGTTATCACAATTTTCGCTGAATTGAGGTTACCAGCTAGTACTTCATCTTTACAAGATATTCATAAGTTGTTGGTACAGTAGTGCATTGACACGTCGGTCTTATGCATAAAGATAAAGATGTTGGCTTTAGATAAAGCGAGGTTATGGGAGCATACGTTCAATTGTTCATGAGTATACATGTTTAATCATACATGAATGCTTTGTGAAACATTTCAAAACTTGTAGCAGTGCATTTTTAGGCGTTGGCTTTTTATTGTAGCCCTTTCCTCTTAAAAGAGGTTTTTAAAACATTAAACAATTTTATTATCAGTAGATTGTAAAGGTAAATCAATACTTACAGAGAGACTTGTTGGTGCTAGAACCATAATGACGTCATGAATGATCGATTCTACCTTTTTTTCTGTACTCTACGGCTTTAAAGTAATTATGTAGAAAATAAAACATTCTCCATCTTCACATTTTATATATCAAGTTATGGGTTAAGTAATCCCGGACCTGATACCTAAACTCAATTTAACATCATTCTAACGAGGATGTGAATGGTTTTTAAATGCCGTTTTTTGGTAAAACTGTAACCATTTTTAACATACAAGTATTTCATTTTTCACAAATGGACAAACTACGATTTGTTACAACTTTTCTTCATTTTTCATTGAAATTGACAGATGAAAACAAGATATTTCTGAAATGTTGATCCCTGTACACCCTATCAAACTAAGCTCTTGTGTATTACATTTTTAGGGGGAAGTGGTATTTGTATTTTGAACACCAAAAGTACGAAAGAGAGTAGAATATCTGTAAATATTTGAAGATGGTCAAAAGAATAAACAACAATATCTGATGTTCAGGGTTTTTCTTACAGTAATCGAAGAGACATGCAGTACAAAATGAAAACTTCGAGGAATTAACTTATGACTCTCGAACAAATGTGAACAAATTAGATGTTGAGTGATACAGTGCCGAACTTAATTGTATGGTGGGAAGCACAAAAGACTCAGGGTGATATAAAAATTGGATATTTCTATTAACTGTGCGTGCGTCATCTTGACGTCATGTTTTCAACGTAACCGTGCGCCGTGGTGACGAAACATGTTATTTTTAAAATCGGGTAACAAAAATACCTTTTTATTAAATGGAATGAAACTTCGTATACCAATAAAATAAGTGGCGGTGCATAATTTAATTTGTTAGCTATGACTAATGTGAAACATATATGAGAGACAGCCACATTGTCTTCGTATTTTTTGATTGACCCTCGTGTATATATATATATATATATATATATATATATATATATATATATATATATATATATATATATATATATATATATATATATATATAAAGCACTGAATAGAATCAACAACATTGGGCATCTTTAAAGTGTCGGATCTAAGAAATAGATACTAAGCCAGTAAACTGAATATATAAAGCACTAAAAATGGCTAACGACACGACCCATAGATATTGTCAAATTTTCGGGACAACCAGTCCCTTCTTCAGGACAAAAGGAATAAATTTCATGGGAGAAACAAAGAAAACAAAATCTAACGTTACTACTTAAACTACTAAAGAAACTATAAAAAAATTTTTAAAGAACAACTACATTATAAACAAGTTTAGTTCACATTCTTAAAGCTTGCCGTCATATCTCAAGGACACTACAGATTACATGAATAAAACACCTTCCTCTGGCCTTCCAGACCATACTCTTTTCGTTACAATGGACTTCACGTCCTTATACACGAATATTCCTCACGATGAAGGTATCAAAGGCCTGCTGGGAGGTATGGGACAGTAGAACGATTCAGCAGCCGTCAAGCGAATCTCTACTCAAGCTCCTTGAACATGTTCTCAAACTGAACAATTTCATGTTTAATGGCGAACATTACAAACAAATAAGTAGCACAGCTATGGGCACCAAAATGGCTCCCTCTTACGCCAATATATTTATGGGAAGATTGGAACGCAACCTGCTTCTTATAACTCCTTTCAAACCTTTGAGCTGGTTGCAGTTTTTAATTTGACGATATTGAGATGAAATGGGTTGAAAACCGAGACGTCCGTATTGAATTTATTACCTATGCCAACTCCTTCCACAATTTGATTAAATTCACAGTGAAATTATTTAGTTCCAAAAATGTATTTTTGGATACTACATCAACCCTGGAAGATGGTGAAATAAAATTCAGTCTCCATACGAATTCTCACCTTTCTCTCAAGCCATCGAGTTGCCACCCTCCCCTTACTTTTAGAGGAATGCCTAAAGGATTAACAACCCGAATTAGACGGATCTGGTCTTCTAATGAAATCTTTGAAGAACAAAGGAGAATATAAAAATCCCATCTGTGTAATTGAGGCTATAAAGCCCACACAGTGCAATCTACAATTGATGAGGTTGTTACAAAAGACAGGAATAATTATCCTTTTGCAATACAAAGAGAAAACAGACAAAAGCAGGGTTCCATTTGTCACTACCTATCACCCTGCTCTTAAGAACCTCAACAGCATCCTTAGAAGTAATCTAAAAATAAAATCAAGGAGCCCGTCGGGGAACATTTTAATACGAGTGGTCGCAAATGGGAAGACATGACAGTATTGGTTATTGACTATAATCCTCATTGGACAGACGCGGAAAAGCAAAGAAAAATTCTGGTTGCACAGACTCAAATCATTCAGACCTGATGGCATGAACATACAAATGGACTTCACTAAAATGATCGCCTCATCGCCTTACATCACCTGACACCTATATAGTAATTTTATCAAATCTGTCAACTGCGCCTCTTTCAGTTATTAGTCTCCTTTATCACCTTTTATTTGTTAATAACTATTTTTTATAATTTCTTTATTTTTAATTTTTTTCATTTTATTTTTTTTTTGTAATTTTTTTTCTCTTTTCAATCAAACTCTTACCCATTTTTAACTTCATTGAAAAAATCGGGTCTAAATCATAAGTGCCGTACGAGTTAACAACAGGGGTTCTAACTTTCCTTTATTAACTCGGACGTCAATTTTAATTAGCTAATTAACTCAACCAGGCGCGAAGTTGGCAGTCAATTGATTACTTTAGAGCAGTCGGACGCATTGTCAAAACCTCCTTTAAGAAGGTGAACTAAAATTGTTTATGATGTAGTTGTTCTTTTTTATAGTTTCTTTATTAATTTTAGTAGTAGATTTTGTTTTCTTTGTTTTTCCCATGTAATTTATTTCTTTTGTCCTGAAGAAGGGACTGGTTGTCCCGAAAATTTGACGATATCTAATGTTCGTGTCGTGAGCCATTTTTAGTGCTTAATATATATATATATATATATATATATATATATATATATATATATATATATATATATATATATATATATATATATATATCTTGAATTTCATAAACCTGTAGGCTCCTTTAATTTACTGCATCTTGACCTTGGTGTTATTTTGAGGGTGAGTTAGGGTATTTCAATCCATTAACCAAGCCGAGAAAAGATGGAAATGTCAGGTGATGGAGTTTCAAAATCTTAAACTACAAGTAGGTTAAAATTTGATTAGAATTTAACAAAAACTAAAGAATACTAATGGTTATATTGATTTTAACCACCATTGCATTCGTATGGGTATAAGAGTTTCGCTTATTTTTATTTTAAATCTTAAGTCTAGAAATGGCCATTTGAGAAGTATATTTTTCATGAAGCAATACAGTACGAAAACGAACTATTTAATATACATTGCACAAGTTTGGCTTTGGCACAAGAAGTAAACCAGCGCTGGATATAAGCCTTGTCTTTAAATTCACACTTTTATTTTTCTGAGGAAACGTCGTTAACTTGAATAAAACTTGCTGGAGTGGTTCCTTAACAACTTGGAGAAAAATAGACGAGGACAAAATTTCTTGTCAAAACAAGTGACTTTTGAAAAACAAGAGTGTTCCAAATCTTAAATTTTTTATCATATGCAATGGCCACAGAGATGTTGGTGAACATATCACGGCCGAAAAACTAAATACTCTTGTAAGTCTGTAACTATGATATTGTTTCTCCTTCCATTATTCCTGTTCCATGCTATACTTTTATTTTTACTTTTGCATATATTATTACAATTCCATTTTTTTTTAACGTTATCAATACATTTTAGACAATGACATATCCAGTGCTCGTGAAAATCTTTTGAATTTGCATATTATATGTGTATACCCTGTAAATTTGAGATAAAAAAATACGTCTTTTTTGTCCTCTTTATTGATTTTTGTCCTCTGTTATAGGGATGCATTTCAACATCATTGAAGGAACCCCAGTTGGAACCAAAACAAAAACTCTAACCGATTGTAATGGTAAATTCCTCGATCTTTCTTCACTCAGGAAAGCTTTATCAAAAGGCGAAATTGATATGGAAGAGGTAATCTAGAATTTTTCAACATTATAATTAATTATAAAGACCATATATGTGACTTTTGTGCACATTTTCCAAACAAAGAGAAATTCAGTTTGAATTAAAAAATAAATGAAAAGAAATATGAAACCAAAGAAAAATCCGACTTATATGATTGTTTTATCTTTTTTTATTTCATGATCGGATAAAATTTTGTTTGATTATTTTTTCTCTTTGTGCTGTTAGGTGAGGTGGGAGTTACAAAGCCAAATTGACAGATTTCAGTCTTTGATGGGCCGGAAGCCAGAACATATTGACGGACACCAACACGCACATCTTCTTCCAGGTAAACCTGTACATTTTACAGAACAGATCCCATGCATCCTTTTAAATGATCAGTGACACTATTTTCAAATCATCATTTATATGATAAAAGATTTATAAATACATGTATTTATAATCTGTATTTACAAAATGTAAAGTTCAGATTATTTAATATAAATTTTAACACACTCTTTTGTGTGATTTTTGTTGTTTGTTTGCAGCGTTATTCCGTTTAACCGTCAGATTTTGAAGTAGAAGTTAATTTTTAAGGCGTCTCCACCCTTGATGTTCTTATGGTTAAATCCGTGTAATATTGGTTTAAATATGAAGATTAATATGTAAACATTCAAACTGAACTTTAATATTGGTATGTTGCAAATATATTGTTCATGCTGTAGGAGCTAACATAGGTACACTATCAGGGCAATTATAGCTCTCCAATCAAACATCATTTTTTTTACTGATTTCTATATATTAAAAGCACTTTTAAAAGAAATTAATCGCCATCCTTTATTTTACATGTATGTATTTTAACATTTTAAGGGTATTTAAACTTGCCAGTATAAAAGTTATCAAATTAAGAGTGCATTTTGATACAATTTTTAGTATACTGGTTTAGAATTGGACTGTGTAGATTTCAGCCCTGTCAGTTCCTATAGAGCTAGGTTTTCCTTAATAAATAGAAGAGAGAAAAAATATCGGTAGATGAAAATGGTGTCTCTTAATATCAAAAGATATGTGCATGGAATATAGAAGTATACCACACCGAAGCTTATTACATATCTCATATTATCAATATGAATTAAACAATAAAATGCTTTATTTGGTGATCCATGGGGGATACGAAGGTGGTGACATTACAAAAAAAAATAACCCACCTTACGCAGGTATTAGTTACATTCATAATTTGCATGAATCATCAAAGAAAGCATTTTATTGTTTATATTTATTTATTATTGTAACAAATAAGTTAATGTCAATGTGCATCAGTACGGCCTCCAAAAGAAACAGCCAAATCGTCTTCTATGGGAATTTAGGTCTGACATCATCATGATCATATTGCATAGTCCGTGATTTTTCCTAAGTCACTGTAGGTTTGGACCAATCGATAAACAGGGCGAGTCTATGTATGTCCTGTCGGTTTCTTGTCAGTTTCAGCCACTGTAGATTTTGACCAATCGATAAACGGGGCGTGTAGATTTCAGTCTGGCTGTTTCTATAGAGCTATGAATTGACTATCAGTTTCCGCAAGAAAAAGAGGGAATAATGCTTGGTAGATGTAAATATTAATTTTTTAGCACCATCACTAAAGTTTATTTAAGATACCAATGTGGTTCACTCAAGAAATAAACAGCAATTTAAAAAGTTCATCGGGACATGAACTTGGTTGGTCACGTGATCAAATCATGTGAAGCCCGAAGGGCTTCTCAGAAGATTTGATCACCTAGTAACCAAGTTCATATCCCGGTGAACTTTTTATCATTGCTGTTTATTACTTAAATTTACGTTTGAGAATGGAAAACCGTTCAGAAAAAGTAATATAATGGTTTTTTACGTTTACAATATTACAACCGTCAAGCGATATGCGCGTGCAGTTATCACAGTGACGTCACAAAAACGTTCATACAGAATTGAACGTTTTCGTTATAATATAGGTAGGTCCATAAAAGGAAACATATTTGCAAATGTAAATATAGTGTTATATTCGACGCAATAAACATGTGGGTGTGTAATGTGTATATATGCATAAGTCTCATCTTTAACATTAATTTCAGAATTTTTAGAATGGGTATTTATTTGTGAAGATTACTCTTTTAAATAAACACTATCTTCTTCTTCTTTTTTTTTTTTTTTAGGAAAAATCAATACATACAATTTTATTTGCCTGTTTTGCTAATTCGGAACAAGGTCCAACATTCTCTTGGCATATCAAATTCATAAAATGATAAAGTGATGCGGATTTTTTTTAAAGCAGAAATGTTCTATCATGATTTTGAGTTTTTAATTTTCATAGCTTCTATTTAAAAAGCAGGCTGATCTTTCATCAATGCATGGGTTTTTGTTTTTTTTTTACCTTTAATAAATTTTTGTTTTAGTTTTGTTCACAAATATCAGTGAATGAATCTCTAATAAAGGAGGCTGGACTTAGTAAGTTGAAGAAATAAATTCAGATTGTTAGAAAATTTTAATTAAATGCTTTGAAATTTTGTTTATATTGCCTATTGCACTAAATTTAATCGTTTGATTATTGCATAAATATATAAGCTTTGTGGGACTACCTTTATAATAAATTAGATATGTTTGGTTTCCGTAGTATATATAATCACAGTCATTTCATGCATATTTTTTTTTTCAATTGTATGTTATGCTAAGGTAGGCAATTTTGATGATATGCTATGAAATTTTAATGCAGTGCTTTGAGATTTGTATGCTTTGATATTAGAAATTATAATGAAGGGCTTAATGATATGGTATGGTTTGCTATGGTAATTTTTGCTAGGAGATTTGAACAAAAACACCTCCATACACAGATCGAATAATTCCAAACATTTCGAAGTAAAATGATAAGAAGCTTAAGTTTACCACTCATCTGCAATGTGAACATTATTTCTTTCAAATAAAATCATTTAAAACCGAGTAAAAATCATGTTGTATGCTATGCTATGTTATGATATGACGAATGAATGAAAATATATGGAATTGTATGCTATGGTATGAGTTTCAAATGGTATAAGATTCCAATGCTATGGTATAAGACTTCAATGCTATGCTATGCTATAGTGCATCAAATGTTAAAGATATGCTTGAATGACTGTAACTATTTTTTGAGGCCTGATATACATAATGCTTCCAATCGTTTATTTAAATTTTGTTGTTGTTGTTGTTGTAAAACCCACATTTGTACTGTCTATTTCTATCTATGCTACATTTTATACTACACATACAGTAGAATTGTAGTACGTGGTTTTTTTTTTTTTTTTTTTTTTTTTTTGTTTGAAATAAATTTCCAACGGATTTATTTTTAATTGTTCATATTCAATTCAAATAATGCAATTTCAACAAGGACTAAGCTCACACTCTAACTTGACAATTAAAAGGGAACAAACTTTTCTCTAGCAATATTGATTTCTCCTTTCAAAGTGAAACTATCGTGCTCTTATTTCTTCTACCTGTGATTGACAAGCTTTGTTGTTTTCAAATGCACAATAATCCCTCCCAAAACAAAAGTACCGAACTCATTAAAACTAACAAACAAAACACAAAATCAAACAAACAAAAGTAATGCATATACAACATGTTCTGAATTTAAACAATTTAACTTTCAAACCCACATTCTCATAAAGGGACAGATTGCTGAAACACAGGGATCATTTATGATTTTTCTATAGTTTCCAGTTTTCAAACTATTTCGTGTTCGTGGTTAATGTCAAACAAAGTCATTTCTTCGTTACAAAATCAGTTCGTAATGCACGTATTTCTGTATTGCGACCAGGAATTTGTGAAGTGTTTGCATCAGTTTTACGGAAGAATGGAGTTCGAAGTACGAGATGCCCGTATGAAGATTTGGAACCAGACCACGTGTATTCTTGGACCGCTGACGTCATCAAAGACTTAGATGCAATGTTTCAAGAGGTGATTGATCAAGCATCAGTCAGCCAAACCTATCTTGAAGGAAAACGGCATTTGGTATTTATAAAATTGGGCAAAGTAGCCCCGACATGCTTTTAATTACCTGCAAGCTTAACATGTAACTGTGATAATACACGATTTTGCAAACGCATAATCAAAATTGAAATCATGAATTTGCGGTTTAGATTTGAAACAGGGTTTGTAAGATTGTACAACTGTAAATCCAAGGACATGTTCCGATTGACATAATTTAAGATAGATACAATGTAAATTGCATGTTAAATACTATATATACATGTACTGTTTGTATCTCTGTTGAGAGTTTATAAGCGTGATTTGAAACGCGTCACCACAATCTAGAGTAACACAATTTTAATCTTGATGCATTATTGAATAATTATAAATATTTTGTTGTTCAAAAATAAAAATTTCAATGACATGCATATTAAAAGTGAAGAACCTTCATCGTGTCAATGGCTTCATGGATAATTGTATTATACCTGAAATTTAAGTTTTTCTCTACTTTTGTAGTAATGTTTACCACCGCCGTGGAATAAAGTACGGGTTATTCCAAATGAAGATTTGATAATCTAGTTTTTTAATATAGTTGTTTAGTAGCGTTTTACGTCAACTTTTGAAATATTTTTTCAAATATCTGTAATTTTAACACGATTTGGTTTTTTTTAAACGTAAATAAAAGTAATAAGCAGCATTGTTGAAAAGTTCACCGGGATATGAAGTTAGTTGGTACGTGATCAAATCTACCGGGAAGCCCCTCGGGCTTCACAGAATTTGATCACGTGACCAACCAACTTCATATCCCGGTGAACTTTTTGAATTGCTGTTTATTTCTTAAATAATTCAAGCATATTTTTTCTCTATTCTATTTCGCAGGGTTTCCGATCGATTTGTTGGATTACAGACGATGGGATCAGATATGACCTTAGAACGTTTACAAAGACAGTTAGCTAAGGCGTTCAAATGTAACGGAAATGACGTCATATCCTGTGAGTTAATGGTGCATCCTGGGTACAAGTCAGGTGATGTTGGTGGATGTGGAATTGGAGTCGATGATTTCGCCAGATCGGAGCAACGGGAAGCACGAGATGAATGTGTTGCAAAGTAAAGAGATGCAAGATTTTTACCGCACACAGGGAATTGAAATTGTTCCTTTCCAGCGCTGCTATAGTTAATTATATGAATTGCAACGGCTTTTAATATATGCTGCATTTTATTTAGATTTAGAAAAAATTAAACAGATTATTCTACTGATATAAATCTGCTCTGATTTAAATTGTCTACGCAATGCAATTTGTCATTTTATCAAGCAGCATCATAATTCTTGCCACTTGATTAAAACAAACATTCTTACCGTAAGATTTAAACAGACATTCTTGCCGTAAGATTTAAAGGGACATGGTAACGATTTTGGTCAAATTCTTTTTTTCTGTTTTTATTATTTACAATACTTTAAGAATGCATATCTAATGATCGAATGAAATTTGAGAGTCAGTCTTAGAGTTACATGTATAAGCAAAATACAGAGCTTACAATTCTTTATCATGTACACAAGGCTCGTGCCCTCTCCTCATTTACTCAAGTCCAATATACCAGTAAAAAATCTTTTTTCAACACGTTCTTACATAGATAAATAATTCCTAACGTTTGACACATTCATGTTCAGGTATGAAACTGGAATTTTCACCTCAACATTCAAAATGTTAACAAAAGATTTGTTTACATTGCAAAGAAATGTAAGGTCTGTGTATTCGCTTATATCTCAACGAATGTCACTCAAATATTGGTTGCCTATCAAAAATTCCTTACTTAAGCACTGTAGACATTAGAATGAGAAAAATAATTTTGGACCAAAACCGTGACCATGCCCTTTTGATTAAAATTTAATTAAAATGCTAATTCTTAATTTTTAATTTTTGATTTTATTTAAAATTAAATCATCTTGTTTCTGATTTTTAAGTCATCGCAAATCTGGCAATACGGGTGTTGGTGTTAAAGAGGAAAGAAATTCAAGAGAGCTACATTGTATTGTATTACAAATTATATGTACACAGTTGATAATTCCACATAATTATTACTAGTTAAACATAAAGTTAAAGTAATATTGTTGGCTTGGATATTGTGATTGATTTCCGAAAATATTTTTTGTAGTTATACATATGGAGTAATGTATTTCAATTGCTCAGCATTTAATGATTTACATTTGTAATATTATATTATTTTAATATTTGATTTTTTTAATAATAATATTCATTTAGAAAATAGTCGATATTGAACGTGGATAAAAGTACATTACAATCAAAATTCATTCACTGGAATATCAATATTTTGCCAAAAAAGTATCTGTTTTTAAATTGTGGTTAAAAGCCCCAAAGGCATTTAAGCTCATGACATATCTCCGTAGATAATGCTCTAGCCCATTATGCTACGCTGTTAGGTAATAATTGTTTTAAAGAAACAAGTTATAAAATTATACTTGAATTTATTGTTTATTTCGATATGAAGTAAAGTACGTCCCAAAATGGACTCCGATGTGTCCCTTACAACCTCAATAGCAGATATGTAATAATATAGAATATTGTAACATCTTAAACATTATACATTTTTTTGTATGTATAAACATTTTTAATGATTTACTATCAATGCCAAAATATCGAAATCAGGGTTTAAATGATATACATAATTATGTAGTTTTTTGATAAAGTGCATTATATATATTTATATGTATTCCTAAAGTAATATTGCAAATAAAGAAATGAATCTAATTAAAATTCACGATATAAAAGTGTACAAAACTGCGATCAACTTGTTTTATATAGGAAAACAATGCTAAATCATTAGTTTTGAGAGAGAGAGAGAGAGAGAGAGAGAGAGAGAGAGAGAGAGAGGTTGCTAAAACTCACAAGTGGAAATTCGATATTGGGGTAAAAATCAACTAAATGTATTATGAGAAATTCATAAGCGCTGGCACTGCGTAAACGTGCATAGATAACTCCACCTAGGAAACGAGTTGACTAATCAGAAAGTTTCCACGCTGGCAGCGTATATATATATTGTTTATGCTTGACGTACATGTAGCTGACAAAATTGATCGTGACGCGATCCGAAAAAAGCACAGGGGCTTGGTTGTTGGATAGTGAAGTTCCTAATTATTTGTTCCCTGAAGAAAAAATTGATTAATATTGGTAATCTTAGATGTATTTCAGTGTATTGCATTAAATAAATACACTGAAACCCACCGTTTCAGTCATGTTAAAAAAGTGTATTCAATGTACATTAAAAAAAGTACATTGAATACACTTTTTTAACATGACTGAAACGGGGGGTTTCAGTGTATTTATTTAATGCAATACACCGAAATACATCTATGATTACCAATTTTAATCAATTTTTTCTTCGGGAACAAATAATAAGGAAATTCACTATCCAACAACAAGCCCCTGTGGAAAAAGCACACCAAAGCAGTTCTGATAATATTGTGTTCTATGTACATTTACACACCGTACAACCGCTTTGAATCATTTCATACAAGTGCCTTGTGATACATTCAAAATTGTGTGTTTACCTGGACAGCAGACGTTCACTGAGGAAAGAAATGTTCTTTATTATCAATCTTAAACAAATATCAATCTCATACTATTTGGTTAAAAGTTGAGTTACATAGTTGCTCTTTTATGACCAGTCTTGTTTTTTTTAAAACATTGTAACATGAATTTTGAGCCATTTTCTAATGCAGTTTTGGGGCAAAAATGAAAAGGTTTGGACTCTTAACAACCTACAACGGCGTGTGCTATCGAAATAATACAATATCAGAATAGTAGCCTGTTATCTTAGCGTTAAATTGATATTCGCAAAAGTTTCTATAATTCAATCTTGTAGCTGCGATATTAATTTTAGCAACACACTATCAAAGAAAATGATACGTTCAACGTCCGTTGGATGATACATTTAAAATATGTTTTTTAACCAGTAATGATATACTCATGTGCTGATTGAGTGTGTTAAAGGAAGCCACCATGAGCAGCTGACAAAGATACAGACCTCAGGCCTTTTTCATATGATGAGAGAGTACTTTATTTCATTACATGAATATCAGCTTCCCAACGGGAAATCCTGTCGCTAAATATGACACTGACAGAGGACAATTCAAACATGAAGGTAAAGGGCACAGTATACCGATTTGGGTCAAAAATTGTTCTCTCGATTTATAATGTTAGAAATGATTCAGTAAGGCATTTTTGATAAGCAACCAAATTTTAAGTTGAGTTATAAGCGAGTTGCAGAGCTTACAATTATTTGCTATGTAAACAAAGCTTTTGTTTACATTTTGAATGTTGAAGTGAAAATTCGAGTTTTAGACCGAAACTGAATGTGTTTGACGTTAGGAACTGTTTATGATAAAGATAAAGATTTATTTACTGGTATATTGAACCTATGTAAAGAAAAACAGGCACGTGCATTGTTTACATGACAAAGAATTGTGAACCATGTATCTTGCTTTTAGCTCTAGAACTGACTATCAAATCATTTGAACATCAAGAATGCATTTTCTCACGCATTGTAAAGGATAAAAACAGAAAAATAGAATTTGACCAAAATCGTGACCATGCCCCTTTAAACACTTTTCCCAACAGAAAGAACCCCTTATTTAATATTTATTTGGTCTAAAGTATCAATTATATCTGTATGAAAAGCAGCTTTTAGTCGTTGATGGACCGAACATCAGAGCATATTGGCGAACATCAGCACGCTCACATTTTCTTGCGGTCGTTCTTTTGTTATTTTGCTTCAAAATAATTCTCCTTTCTTCCGTTACGCGACTGGTTTGTCAATTTCCCTTGCATAGATTAAATTTCACTGAAATGTATCTGGAAAATTCGCCTTTTACATTATCAACCCCCCCCCCCCCCTTTCATTGCGTGGACCCTGAAAATATATAAGCGAGGTTAAACCGGATGCTATGGGGAAAATTCAGCCTGCGCATGAGCTAACTTGGTTCCTGTGCATAATGGGTAGCTCAGGGAACCAGGCTAGCACACGTTTATCTGAATCGGGATCGGAATTCAGTGCATAAGTTCAAAGGCGCTGTAATTGTAAAGTTGTCGGTAAACAATACAGAAACAAAGTATTCATTTCAAAGAAATGATTGGCATGTGATATGAACTATCAGTATTATGAAATAAGTTAATGTTATGCCAAAACTACAACATGCATCAAAAAGCATAATTTGCAATGTTTTGTTGTTTTCCGAATACACATGTAACTTAACTTTACTTTTATAGTAGGCGAGGCTAGAGAACGATTAAATGTTTTTAAGCATTTAAGTGTGATTGAATAATTATGTCACTGTATACAAGTTTTAATCTCAAGAAAAATGCATCAAAATATGAAATTTTTAATTTACACAAAGCTGTCACTGCATAGTTAACAAAGTAGTGCGAATCGTAATGTGTGCGCAAATAGTAGAATTCACCGAATGCCTGATACTATACATGCAAACTTCATTCATAGATAGATAATAATTATTTTAGAAGTATGAATCCTTTAAATTCTGAGATAAAAAGTCAGGGCTATACATACATGTACATGTATACGTAATTCAACGTACAAATTTAGTGGTTAAAAGCAGAGGGCTAGAGTCGGTGGAATCTCTGATAATCTTAAGGCTTTCACATTTTCGTTGGAAACACATGCAAGTGGTCCACGTATTGTAGTCCTTTTTTTAAAGTACAGCAACTTGTTTAGATATATTGGCATCTCGAAATATTTATTATTGAAATACTAAATGTTGACATTTATTTATTTATTGTATTTTAATGTTTTTTTAATAATGTTTTAACTAGCAATAGACCTGTGTTTTGTTTTCTTATCTAAACAGTAGCTGTTTATGAAACTTCTTCATATAAAGAACGCATAATTAATGTATTTAAATAAATTTAAAATTATATCATTCATATAGTAACTACACTTTTGAAATTTTCATTATTGCATGATAAAAAATACAATTTCCGCAATATGAATACAGTTTTGCCCTTTTTAAAAGAACGATAGCTCGCATGCTATCATAGTAAAAGTTATCTACATGCAGGCATGTTCACGAAACTTTCCTACGATATGACCTAAGTGTGTTCCTAAGATATGACTTAGGAAAAAAGTTAGGAACATCCTAAGATCAACTTAGGACACGTCTTAAGATGTAGCTCGACGGTAACTTTGGAACATCATAAGTTAGGATATCCTAACCTTCTACAACCATTCTTATTTTTCACATTTATTCATTCAGATCGAATTTGAGAGACTTGTGTTGGGATGAATCATTAAACATTTTGTCAGAAAATTGTACGTCTCGGTAGGTAACACAATAGGCCTAAAACCAGTAATTTTTATGTATACATTTTAAAAATTTACATTTACCTAAATATATATCAGTGACCAATAACAATTTTGTCCTAATTAAGACAGCTTTGTGAACATGCCTGGTGTATCTTATCTTTAAAACAGTACGTATGCCTTATTAATAAATAGTTTACATAAAAATTATATTTTCAGTAGAAAATCAATAGGAATTTTGAAATTAATCCATTGTAAATTGGATATATTGCCGGAATTACATTCATTGGTGCTTACAAACGTGTTATGACAATATTATTGATTGTCAGCTTATGAGGAGAGAGAGAGAGAGAGAGAGAGAGAGAGAGAGAGAGAGAGAGAGAGAGAGAGTCAATGTACCCAAATTTTCCAGGTCAGTGTCAAAACCACCGGCAATCCCTTCAATTGAAGTTTTTTCCTATTATTGCGACAACCTGAAATAATTATCGACACTTCAATAATAAATTCCTAAAATGGCGTAACCTTACAATTTAATTTAGCAATAATGATCACATGTATATACGAGCCAGTGAGAAACGCAGGATATTTTCTGCTTTCTGAAATAAAATTTATTTAATCTTTTGTCTCTGCAAATTCATTGTTAAACTGTGGACGCTTCAAGACATACCTCCAGAAACATGTCTCCTGTGTAACTCTTCCTTTACCAATGTTTTCGAGCATGTTACCACTTCTTGTGCAGATACATTATTACTTCGAGACGCCTGGTGGAATACTATCATCAACGAATTCAGTGTTGAGTTAAGTGCTGACTTGTGTGGTCTGAACCAACGTGACAGTTATCTCTTCCTCTTAGGAGCGAGATCGTTTTCCGCCATTACCGCTGCACATGACAGCAATGACTTTCACTTGTTTAATTTTCGGTTCGTTAGAGACGCTGCTGCGTATTACTTCAAAAGGATCCGCCCCATTATGCACTGACTTTTTTTTTTTCTTTTCTTTTCTTATTTTGTATACATCTATTTTCACTATGTGTTGAATTTATAACAGTGTAAATATGTTATGCTTTACAAAATCTCCTTAAGGAGGAAATAAAGAGAGAATGAATGAAGAAGGGTTGCAGTATCGAGTATGTTATTTTCCCTTAAGCTGAGCCAATTAAAAAATTCAAGTAACAGAATTCGATTTTCTTTAAACGTAACGTTATACATAATGCTCTCATCGATTTTAGAATTATACTGAAAATTTATTTCAACTTAAGACTATTTTAAATAAGAACCCGTTAGGGAATAATTTCTTGGTCTGCCCATGGACAAATTGGAATGATAAGATTTTTAATTAAGACATGTTTATCACAGGCACGCAGCATCGTTTTTTAAAAGGGGGGGGGGGGGCAACCTAATCCCAAAAATCTTGACAGGTAAAAAAAAAAAAGGGGAAAATTTTCGAATCCCAAAATCTTGAAAATCCTAATCGGGGGGGGGGGGGGTACTTAATATTCCTTTCCCTTCAATTTCAGTCTTAATTTCCTTATTTTTTCTTCCATTTCTTATAAATATACTCTGCCTGTATCAATGTGTATACTAGATTGTTTTCGACACACTTTAAATATCATACAGTCACATGTGTCTGTGCATAGCTGCATGCTATATACATTGACAAACTTTTTATGAAGATTGTTTTATTAATCCAATATTATCGATTTGTTTCAAATTTTAATTTTGTTTAATTGATGGTAATAACTTGTTTGCAAGTCTTTAACAAAAATCAACTAGACATCATTCGCGAACCTTCTGACTGAGATCACTTGTGTTGACTGGGGTGGGGGCTGGTCCACCTCCCGTCTTGGACCTATCTCGCCGAAACTCCGCCTCCTTTTTCTTGGTTTGTGAGGACAAATCCCTCCACTTCTTGCATATTTCAGCAGGCGACCTCTCCTGGACAGAGACACTGTTGATTCTGTCCAATGTTGTTAAAACATTAATATTGAACCGAAAATAAATTACAAGTAAATTTTGTCCGAAAATATTGATATATCTACCCCCCCCCCCAAAAAAAAATCTATGTCGGTTCCAAAAGTAAACTTTACAAATAAAAGATCCCTTTTTGACCGATACTCATAGTATTTAATGCATCAGAATTTAGATTCAGTCCTTTCTTAGAGATTATTTTAATGACGCAATGGGTAAACATTAAAGGTCAAGGATATTTCATACAGTTTTTGTAAACATGCAGACGCTGAAACGGCTTTTGATCATGAATGTCTAGCAATAAAAAAATGTAAGTGTTTTAATCACTGAAACTAAAGGTTAGGTGCAAACAAAGTTTCCTATAGATTACATATTGACATATATTGATTTTGTACCACTGATTTAGCACATTTGTCAGCCCATGTTACGAACTTTCACATGTTCATGTAGATCTAACAATAAATCCGAGATTCCTTTGACGATATACCCTCTTTTATAACATAAAAACGCAAATAGGCTATTTGTATATGAGATGAAATCTCTGAAATCAATTAAACATTATCCATATTGATAAACAATTACAATATAATAATATGTTTTACGGTGTGACCGTTGGGGCGAGCGCAGAAGGAACCACACATCTGTCATCATTGTTAAATGCAACCCGTGGACTTGCCCTAACCAAAAAACTTTGGCTTTAATTTTGTCTCGAAAACTTTTACCACCGCAAGGAACCCGAAATTATCAAACTTTTATTCCAATGGCCCCTTCCTAGTCTTATACACTTAAACAAACTACCACTGAGCATTAATAAAATGTTAAACAGACTTACATTGTATTAAAATATTTTGATAAACACAACGCCGTTTTTTTTTATGTAGATACAATTATGTTTTATCTTTTCTTTACCTTTTAATAATGATCATTAAAATCAGTAAAAATAAATTTTGTTTGTTATTTCTCATTTTGTTCCTTGTTGTAACCCGTGTTTTAATTATTTTCCTCAGTGACATTAATTTTGTTTTAAATCTTTTTAATTTTTGTACGCTATATAAGCGTTATAGACATGTGCCCTTAACCCTTTCTTAGTGTGTGATATCCAATATTATTTGACCACATATGCAACTATATAACAAATACATGTAGCGGTAGATATTTTAACAGTTTAATTCTTGTCATTTATCTATTCATTACAAAATGACGTGGCTGCACGTAGATCTAATAATGATTAGACTTTTCTTTCTTAACAATTTTTTGTCACCTACATGTACCTAACGTATGCATATATGATTGGATCAATATGACAATAAATTTAGCATGGAACTTGCATGTGTATTTACTAAGCAAAAAAAAAAATCATCAAAACAAATCTAATCAGCCAAAGAGTCACCGTTAACACTGATACTGAGTACTTCCTACATGATCCAGTACATAGGCTATGCTTGATCCACCTCTAAATGTATCGCGGGAAATTAAAACGCGAGATCTTTGTGACGTCATAGTTAACATTCTTTTGCGCTCGACAGTTTTCGTAAATTGTCGGATAAATTCGGAGAAGGAAATGACGTCATATGTCAGCAAAAGTTTAGTTTTTTTACGTAAGCTTATGTGTTGTTTACTGTGATGTTTTTAGAAGGATTTTTTTTATTGTTAAATGAAAATGATGTATGCGATGTAGAGGTAAGAATTTTCCGTAGAAACACTTTCTGTTCCACCATGATGCTATGCACCGCAAAGGATCACTGGGATAGTAGAACGTTTTCACGTGGCCTCATAAAATTTTCTTTGAACAATGTGCAGATTTCAACTCGAATTTCCTCCGTTCGTACACGTTGTCTATGGAGCTCGCTACGCGAGCGGCGCTTCGCGCCGCCTCGCTGCGCTCGCTATAAATCATGAAACATTTTCTGTGAGATACATACAAGGAACAAATGTCCTTCCAACATTTGTTTTCTTTTGATTTGTGTTGACATCTTTGTGAGAGGCACGGGCCCTGGAAGTTATTGTAAATATATTGCATGTGCATGTATAAAAAAGTAAGGGTAGGACACTCTTTTTGGGGCGAAATCGGGTTTGACGAAGCCTGGGCGTTCCTCAAACGAAATTTCACGATAAATCGTTCAAGTATACTTTACTTACGACATATGTATACATTCGTTCCGCTCCAATGCTGTTACGTCGAAGAAAAAGGTGTTTTTATACATCCAAGTGCCTAAGAATTTCGCTAGACTGGTTTACATCCGGTTTAATCGCAGTGAATCGAAAGGTAGGTTCTGATTGGTTAATAATAAAATAAATCTGCTCGTCAATAAGGTGGCGAAACTGATAACAATTTATGGTGAGTATGTATCAAATGTTTGAAAGGAGTTATGCATATAGATACTGGGTAGTTTGGCCTTTCAACAATGAAATGCGAGAATAATGAAGAAGATTGACAAATATCGATAAGAAATTAAAGAATTTATTTCATTATTGACCAATCAGAACTTACCTTTCAATTTACCTTTCGATTCACTGCGATTAAACCGGATGTAAACCAGTTTAGCGAAATTCTTAGGCACTTGGATGTATAAAAACACCTTTTTCTTCAACGTAACAGCATTGGAGCGGAACGAATGTATACATATGTCGTAAGTAAAGTATACTTGAACGATTTATCGCGAAATTTCGTTTGAGGAACGCCCAGACTTCGTCAAACCCGATTTCGCCCCAAAAAGAGTGTCCTACCCTTACTTTTTTATACATGCACATGCAATATATTTACAATAACTTCCAGGGCCCGTGGTGAGAGGCAAACAAGATCGCTCGATTCTTCTCAACTTCTTCCACCATAATTTCAATCTCCTTGGCAGAAAAATTCTTTTTCCTCTCCTTTTTGATTTTATTTACGAGTTCGTCTGCCATATTGAAATCAACTTCCGGTAATTTAAGACGGACGTAAATACGAGAAAGTTACGTCGGAACTAAGTACCTTTCGTGAAACGGTCTTAACTAAGTGCGTACGTAGTGCTTAAGAGTGTCGTAATTTCCCTTACACATACAGTATGTAAAATTGTACCATTTTGAGACAATATCTCATCATCAAAAGCCTGTAAATCTAAAAGCTAAAACCTAAAATCCAAGAGCATCGGGGATCTTGAAATTTTAAAGAAAATATTCGAAGAGAACCAGGTAAATAATGTTTGTCTCGGAATTCAGCAACTTTTGTTCATATTTATTGGAATCATAATACTTAAAAAATGTCATATTTTTAAGGCTGTTTTGTCATTCAAATAACATAAAATCCAGGAGCTTCCGGGGGCTTTGCCCCCTGAGCCCCCACCAGGGCTCTGCCCTGGACCCGCTGGGGGCCTCAAGGCGGCCCCCAGACCCCTACCTTTTTTTGAATACAGTAAATTAAAAGGTAACTACGCCACTGGTTTGACCCAATTTTTTTTAAAAGGCTGGGTTGATCTTCAAATTTTCAACTATCAATGGACCGAAATCAACAAATGACTCAGTTACGCGTGTTCAATATTGCAACACTTTTATGTATCCCGGCCTCTATCATTGTCGACCTCTATATTAACTTCTCTCTCTCTTTTTTTTTTTCATTTCGCAATACATGACAGTCAATCAAAAAAAAAAAACCTGAAAAAAGGAGTGAATGGAATGAATGAGGTTCATCTGGGTTTTACCTTTAAGTTAGTTAGTTTATATATATAAATGTCACATTTTCGTATCGTTTAATTAAACTAGCATGTTGTTCCAAATGAATTGGTATGTATGTATCGAAGCGAAGCAAGTTACCAGTTGGGGGGGGGGGGGGGTATTTTATGTTTATAATTCACACCTTATATAGTACATCACAGAAATTTTGATTTAATTTTTTTTTTTTTAAATAAAACCTTTTTTAAAGATATTTTTCACAATATTTAACGGAGAGTAGGCTAAATGTCCAATTGTTAAAAGGTTAAAGAGACTTTTCCTTGTAAGTTTAGTCTTCATAATTGACTTTTACTGTAGTGTTAATTTCCTTTAATGTTTCCTGTACGTAAATAGTAAATCGTATGCATGGGCTTCCTTCACGTTTTACGGTTCAAAGAATTTAACTGGTTCTACTATCGATGGAATAGCGAGACGCTAGCGGCCGCGAACCAGACTATTTGACCCAATTTCAGGTGAACTTTTGCCCAGGCCAGCGAACAAGACCTGTCAGTTTACAAACAGTGGATGCAAATCTAGGCCGTTTAGTGGGAGGATACTAAGATGAGGTATGGACGTACTTTAATATCAGTAGTACTATATAGTAGGTCGCAATCATTACCATGCAATAGTTTTAGTGCTTACCGGAAATGGACGATTGACCATCGACCATGTTGAATGGTCAGCATCGGATGAAGATGCTAAGACAAATCTAATTTTAGACACAATGCAAGTTACCACTCTTCACGTGCATTATTATTAAATTGTATCCACTTGCATAAATGTTGTAATACTGTGTATTGTTTTGCAATCGAATCGCCCCGTAAACATCCAACATTTAACCCGAGTTCCCTCTAGTCGAGATCCGCCCCTTCTCTCTTTCGGTTCGCGATATCGATAAGTTTCAAGTATGTTTACTAATTCGTGTGTGTAATTTTGCATGTGAACCATAATTGCAGCGTAATCATGTGACTGTCATATGACTTTGCTTGATAAAAATAATTCTTACACACGAGGAAGTCCACAGGAAACAAAAATGTCGGAGAAAACACCGCTGTTAAGGTAGGGTGTTGTTACACAGGGTTTTAGCACTCCCCTTTTATCATGAATATTTTTTTTGCACCCACTGTCATTTTGCTCAAATTGTGTCAAAGCTCTATAGACCATGTACATTTTGTTCAGTCCTCTGGATCATGGTCCTTAATTAATGCAGATCAATAGATCGAGGATCTAAATAACTTACATCAAGTAGATCTACATATATATAGATTAAAATCTATGCTTAACCTAGAAAGATGTGATGACAATGCCCCTTTCCAAAGTAAAATTTAAAAAAAAACTAACTTATGGTAAATTCTACTTTCAATTTACTTACCAGTAGTTCTACTTTTTAATATATCAATGACTTTTTATAGAAATTAGAATAAAGGAGGGCATGTTAATTAAGTACTTAATGGATATGGATTGAAGTGGATTGAAATGACTAAATGATTGTGATTCAGCTAGAATGAACAATATGTGATGTCAGCAAGATAATTTTTTTTCTGCTGAATTTAATTAATGAATTTACACTTTAAACAAACGAAAACTGCTTTTGATATAAATCATGGTCAAGGTATTGCATCACGTCAGTACTTTTGAAGATGAATTAATACTGTGGTCATGTAACACTGATTCGATCTCCAGCGCCAGATACTTCAGTGGTTATAGAGCACTTAACTATAGAGGGATTAAACCTGTTAAGGGGATGGTCTTTCATTATTTCTCCCATCCCTTCGCATTTGATGGCGACGTACCATCCCCTTCAAACGACAGGTTAAACTCCTGCCTGGGAAAAGAACCTTTGGGATGTTGATCTTCAAGACTGAATATCATCTATAGGGGAAGAATGTGATGGTCAGACTGTTTTGATCGCAGATGACAGATAGGTCAGTTGGTAGAGCACCAGACAAGGGGGATTAAAAGGAAGGGAATAGGGATGAGGGTGGGAAGCAAGGCTGGGTTTGAGTCCGGGTTTGGTGTGTCATTATAAATATATAGAAATTGTTCAGTGCATGAGATGGATTATTCATCATGAATTTCCTTTCTCATCATATTTATTATCGACATGTACATTTGTAATTAAGTGTCTCAAAGACTTCTTCCTCATTGTTTTTTTTTCAGTTTTTTTTTTTCAATTTTGTCAGAGTCCATGCATTTCCTTCTAAAACATACAAAATTTTGATAGAAAATTTTAAGTTATTTTTTCCTTAAATGATCTATATAATTGTTTTTTTTTTTTTATAAGCAATCAAGAAATGAACATCCATGGACCATGATACACACATGTTACACACAAGATACACACACTGTCAGTCATGTAAATATTGTAATGTTTATTTGTCATCAGCTTTATGAATAATATACATACAGCCCATAGATATACAAGACAATTGATATAAACAGGTCATTTGAAAAGAAAGCAACATTACGCATGACATTTTCAGATGACAAAAGCATTCTTGATAAATATACTCAAATTGCACATATATCTAGTACATGAAATTAATCCATTAATTGTTAAACTTTAAAACAACAAATTTATGATAGAATTAGTAATATACTTAAATTCTTGTTCTTTAATGTAAGAAGGATGAGTTCACTATAAAAATAAAACAATTTTGAACATTATGTATTTATGAAAATTCAAAAAGGACATTTCAGACAAAGATGGTGATTTGAAAAAGTTTCTTCTCTTTTAAGTACATGTACCGGTAAATACACATTCATAATGTAATATTTCTATATTTCAGTGGTCAAGGAGGATATGCACCTGTCCCAGGAGCTGGGGGCTACCAACCCCAAGGAGGAGGGTATGCCCCACAGGGACCCTACCCCCCACAGGGTGCCTACCCCCCACAAGGTGCCTACCCCCCTCAAGGAGGGTATCAAGGGGGTCCAGCTCCAGCCGGGGGTTACCCCGGGGCAGGACAGCCACCACCATCTGGGGGATACCCAGGGGCACCACCAGGTGGCTCCTATCAAGGTGGAGGACCTCCACCTGCAGGGGCATACCCACCGCAAGGTGAATGTCAGGTTTTCTTTTAATTAGTACTGTATAACAGAATCAAGTATCTAGCTATAATCTGTTTAAATGATAAATGCTATGTGATTTATTTAATAATGCACATTTTGGAGTGAATCTGAATGTGTGGTTTTTATGGTTGCATGGTATTTTGGGTTCTACATTTTTTCATAAAAATTGCGTTTAATGTTATGTATTAGTCTAAGAATATTTGTCTCCTTGATCCTGTCAAATTTTAAACAAATGTCACAGAAAAAAAATTCAAGAAAGAAAAATGAATTTGATTAATGAATATCGATGATCCAATGATCATGTTGATCGACAAAAGGTAATTAATACAATAATGCATGTAGATTATACTAATTGATTGACATGGAGTTTTAGGTATTGAATGATTAAATGAATGATTATCAATTGGTTTACAGGAGGAGCTCCCCCTCCGGCGGGGTCAGTGCCCAAGTTTTCGGGGGAGATGCCCAACGAGGACGTGATGGACGACCCCAACAGCCAGGAGGCCCAGCCCACTGCCCCACCCATGGAGAAAATGGACAACATCGGCGGATACAGCAATGTTGGATTTAATGCCAGTAAGTAGTAATCTACCCCCACACACACAGGACTAAACCCTCTTTCTCCACCACCTACCACAAGTTAAACTGTCACGTGTTTATCTTGATGGAGGGTTTGTTTGGTTTGAACATAGTTTATCATGGAGTGATATGGTAATAGTTCTAACACAAGTTTAAGCATGGTTTTAGGCTCCTACATGTACTAGGTTGTTTGCAAAGAGCAAATTTTTTTAACAGATTGATTTGTCTTTTTTAGAATGATGATTTTAAAGATTTGCAGCTTATATGTAAAAAGGGAAAATATTAAAAATAATATTTTAATAGTAAAGTACAATTTCTTATATTTTAGATTAAATTAAAATTCAAACATTTTCTATAAATTTTTATACAGAACTCTTCTAAAGGAGACAGCTATAGTCTAAAAATGGCCACGACCATCGAGTCTTATAATGTTAGATCTTTGATGTTTTTTAAGCAGTATGACAAGAACCTCTTTTATCTCATTATTTGACCACTTGTATAAGAATATCATCATATATATACACCATGATTTAATAACCACATTTTTAAATTAATATCAAATTGAAAATAAAAAAATGCAGGAAATAGTTTTCAAGTTTATGCAGGAAATCATCCTCTATCCCTTAGTTGTGTCATTTTTTTTGTCCCTAAATTAGTTTGAATGCCACTAACTTAATATCAGTTTGAAATGTTTAAAGTAAAATTACAGGAACTAATTCTAAGTAAATTCATAAACAGGAAATTTAACATCATTCAGTGGTTTATAATTTGTTGACATGAATGCTCTTATTTCTATGTTTAGATGTTTTACCACCCCCCTCCTATGAGGATGTGACCAAAGAACAGCCCCCTACGGAAAGACAAGCCATACAAAAGTAGGTCATGGCTGCATGCAATGACCTCCCTGATTTTTAGGTCACCTGAGTCACTCAAGTGGTCTATTGCAGTTGGTCTTCGTCTATCATTGTAAATGTTTGATAATCCTTAAAAAGTGTATGGGCTATGGTACTCGGGTGACTGTTAAGGCCTGCATGTATTGGCCTCTTGTTTAACTTGTTAGACCATTCCCATCCATATTAGCAAAAAAGTTTTTGATTCTTTGATGTACCTAATTGAAAGGTTTAACACCCCTTGAAAACTTTGCATGTATTTACTTGAATATATTTCATATGAATTTCATGCATTTAGTTCAAAACACATCCAGGATTAAGTGGCAAATAAGATCTCTAAGCATCCGTACAGTTAGCTATGAAAGTACATGTACAAAGTTAAACGATAGGTACCATGTATTATAAATCTGAAATATTTTTACATGCAGATGTTGATTGTGTGAATCAGCTGTGAAATTTTTTAGTTATATGAACCATTTTTTTTTACAAGTAAATAAACTTAATGGGAATACATTACTGTAATGATACAACATGTACATGTAACTGAGTATATTGAGCTGTTAAATCATGGGTTGTTCCAGCGTCCCGACAATCACGGAACAGGACGCCCGGGAATCCCTCCTGAACTTCGTGTCACAACATTGCTGCTACGGGAAAGGAGCTGCCGAGGATCTCAAGTTCCTGGATCTCAAATCCACCAGCGCATTTCATGTAGGTTTATTGAATACATTATAGAATACTATGGAATCATTATATTAAGCAAAATATCCACAATTCGCAATAATTGGCCCCCACAAATTTAAATGATTGTGCAGTATTGGTACTCTTCTACATGTACTCTAGTAGTGCTCATATATAAGTTTAATTACATCTAGGTCATGAAGTTCTTAAATCTTAAATCCACTGTTGCAATTTTTGAAAGTCGCATACTTTATAGAACATGAATCATCACGTTGTTATGGGTTCAGTTTTAGTGTATGAACATGTATAAATATTTATTCACATCTGTCAATTGGAAGTTCCTTGATCTAAAATCAACCAGCTTATTTCACATGTTTTATCTAGCCAGGTGTTAAGGACATGAAACTTTACTAAATAATCATAGGAAGGCAAATGGCATTTCTGCTATGATAATACTTCCTTTATACAATGTACAGTTGAACTTTGATATCTCAAACACTGATATCTCGAATACAATGGATATGTCAAAGTGATTTGTCATCCCAACCACTCATTTTTAAAGTATTTTATCCTCGATATCTTTAAACTCAGATATTTCAAAGTTTTTAAACAGTCCCATCTAGTTCGAGATAATGAAGGTTGACTGTGTATGTGTACCTCATTTGAGCTAATTCAACACCCCTAAGATTAAGCATTGTTTTAATAACATCTCTGAATTTGAATCCCTCGTCTACTATGCACATAAAGGGATTAAAGAATTAAATGTGTTGATGTTGATATCTATGTGTAATATATATGTATTAATTTATGATAAATTTTGTGGGAGTTATGCCCATTTTGAGCTTAGAAGTTCGGCCAGTATTGAAAATACTTTATTAACTTAAACAGATTTTTCAGTGCAATTCCTTTGAACCCATTGAAACGAATTTCAAGAAACTTTATATTTAACATGCGTACACTGATAGAAAATATGTGTAGATGGGAGTATGTCAGAAATTTTCTTTTGATAAAATTTTCAATTGGTAGTTATCCCCTTTTATGTAATCATTTGTTATGTTTGATCATACACAGTGACACGTACATTGCCATTCAGAATATGAGGCATTGTCAGGTTTTGTTAGAGGCTGGGGTTTGTAAACCTGCTCACTTCTTTCACTGTGTTTGTTTGGTACATTCTGTGGAATCATTTTTATTCATGGAGGTCAATGTTTGTGGATAGCCAAATTTTTTTCTTATTTCGTTGGTAGTATAATTGGGATAATTTTCATAACTATTCAACAAATGATTGTGTATAGGTTTCTGGGGATGTAAATTCATGTGCAATTAAGGGTTACCCATCAAAGCCACGAACATTGGTCCCCCACAAACAATGATGATTCCACAGTATATACTGGTACTGTATGTGTGTGTTCATGTGCAGATAACAGTATGTAACACTTATTTGTTGACAGTACACCCTGGAGACGTATGGAGAGGGCAGGTCTACATGCTGGGCCTACGAACCATACACAGGTATCTGTTTTTGTGTATATCTAAATGAATGTGAATTGTATAAAATGAATGGAAGACAAAATTAAGAATAAAAAAACAAACAAAATCCTGATTCATATATGTGCTACAAGCTTGGCATGGTAGATGATTAATGTTTACTTTCAAAGATTAGTGTGATTTTGTTGACAATTAACACTGATTCTAGATTCTATTCTATAATATGTGCTCATTGTTTCTTCAGAGTGATTAAATTCTAGTTTATGAACCTTTACTCTCTAGGTCAGATGGAAAACAGCGCACAGAATTATAACCTTTAACCTTTACTCTGTAGGTCAGATGATAAAATGGCACACACTTTAATAACCTTTGACCTTTACTCTGTAGGTCAGATGATAAGATGGCACACACATTTATAACCTTTAACCTTTACTCTGTAGGTCAGATGATTGATGGCCCACAGAATGGCACAGCTCCTGGACCCTGGGACATCCAGGCCTCACCCCCCTCCCTGTTCCAGGACTACAACCAGAGCTTCGAGGTGCCCCACACCGCTTCTGTCAAGGTCAGCTTAAATCTTGGCTTCTCTTCAGATCAATGAACTTTTACCCCCACAATTCAGGATTAACTTAACTAAAGAGAAAAAATAATATGGTGAAGTTTGACTTCTTTTATTAGTCCTATTCTTGGGGTACGAAGATTTAGGGCTTTAGAATAAAGATCAATTTATTTACTGGTATATTGTGGTACAGGGTATGTTTATGGGTATTACCCATATACATATATTTCTAATCAGATGAATAGTTGGATTGGCTGTGTTAGTGTGTTTTAAATGTATTCTTTTGTCCTTTAGAAATTAACTATATATTAGTTTTTCTTTATGTCTGACTCAGTATATATAAACTTGTTAATGGAAGCATTTAATAAAAGAGTAATCAGCTCATGATTTTGAAGAAATAAATTATATTGTCATATTTTTTTTTCAGCCATGTCATGACTGTTTTGCTTCGGGATATGTCAGGTGCCACAGATGTTTTGGGCGGGGCAGGGTAAGTGTTACATTTGTACTTTGTTGGTACCGGTCCTCAAGATATATCCATTGTTTTTTTTCCTGGCTGCTTTATGAAACATTTTATATACAATGGAACCCTCAGGAAAGTAGGAAGAGAACAATAAAGTTGTATTAAATGTCCTATTATGATTTTCTCATCAACTGTTAATAAGCCTCATGGCAAAAGAGGATGAAAATGAAATTGGAATTGAAATAAAGTTGCATACAGAAAAAATATTTCATTTAACATGATATTATTATTAAATTAATACAACCTGACCTTTAATTTGGGGACTTGCAGGTCAGATGTAGTAGTTGCCATGGAAGTGGTCATACCACTCGTTACCATGACGGCGAACACCGACGTGAACGATGTCACTGGTGCCATGGTGATGGACGAAGAGAGTAAGTTAACTTTATTGATTAAGTTCTCATTAAGTTTTATGAATCTATTTTTTACCATTTTTTTTGCCATTTCTACATCAGCAATTAGTGAGATAGATTTACAGTCAAACCTCGTTATCCCAAACTAGATGGGACTGATTAAAAACTTTGAGATATCCAAGTATTCAAGATATGAAGGGTAATAAGTGGTTGGGACTTACAATTAACTTTGACATATCCATAGTATTCGAGATAATTGTGTTCGAGATACCGAAGTTCAAATGTATTTGTTAAATGGTTTGTAGTTGATGCAGTATGGTTTATTTGTGGTCAGTAAATTACATGCGAGACTTGAGCTTTGAGTCAACAATAAACCATTTAATAGTACACATATACTGCATGTGATGATATTTGTTCAAATGAAATGTCAGGGTCAGAGGTAAATGTCAGTTGAAGGTCATTGCTAGAGATCAAATTTGTGGCACCATGAGACCACTTTTGAAAGACAGTTTTTCAACATTTTTTCGAAAAGAGGAGATGGTTTTTAGTGAAGTTTTTTTTTAGCTTGCTAAATTGAAGCTCCTCTCCATCTTTCTTTTTGTAGGTGTTACACATGCCATGGCCATGGTATGGTGGTGTGCAAAACATGTGCTGGACATAGAAACCTGAAGTGCTACATCAAACTAACAGTTACCTGGTAATAATAAAAGTTATAATTGGTAATCAATGAGTTAGAATTGCAATGTACTTAAATACAATAACAGCTGCTTTATGCTCAAGTCCTTTATTGTGTTAATTTAAAGTGTTTTAACACAAAAAAATATTATACCTGGTATTAAAAAAAGAGACACAGAAAGTCATTGAAAATGTGCTTTTGTTGGATTTGAAGGTATATGGTAAACATATTATATGCATGTATGTGTGTACGTACTGTTGACTTCTGTTGAAGTCTTGTGATTTCTGGCTGTTACAGGAAGAACCACGTCAACGATCACATCGTGGAGCGGACACCTCTGCCGGACCATCTCATCCGGAACGTGTCCGGACAGATTGCATTCGAAGAGAGCAACCAGAGGGTAGATATTTTATCAGGCTGCTGTTCCAGTATCCATGTTTTTCCAACAAAGCTCAATGTTTTGTTTCTCTGACATCGTCTGTTATTTCTAATTTTGCTGCCTTGATAGATGTTATATCCATAATTATTGAACCCGAAGTACAGAAATAAGAATTTATGTATCATAAGTTTTAACCTTGCATTTTACTAAATCCACACAAATTAATGCCCATTATCACTTTTGAAACCATAGTTGGTGTAGATAAGCAACATGCTCTGATTATTCCTTAGGTTTGGCCAATCAATCACTTTCATGAGAGAGAAATCAATGAGGCATCTGTGCGTCTGATCCAGAATCACCAATTTCCCACGGAGCGCATCCTCATGCAGGTAAATTTTCATGGTTTTAAACCATAAAAAATTTATCACTTGGTTCTCGGGCCAATATTTTCAAAAACAGATGCGGCCAGGGTTGGTATATTTTTCTTTAATTTCATAAAAAAGGGATGCTGGATATTTCCTTTTATTTTAACAAGCTGCAATTCGTATCAAAATCCAGAAAAGGCACTGTTGTAAAGGTAATAAATAGTTCCCTTGCATTGAATGTATCGGTCTTAGATTTATTAGCTCAATTTAAATGAAATAGCAAATCCTCAAGTTCTTCAGGAAACACTACAGCTCCAAGGCTGAGAAAGCCCCATGTTTAAGCATTATAAGTATGATGTAAACTGCAGGAACTCTCCTTCTACTTGCATTTGAAGTTTTACGACATTCTTCTTCAAAACAAAACTTAAATCAACGCTGTTGCAATAATAACTAGAACACAGCATCTTTTTAATAGGTTCGGCAGCCGTTTGCATTTTGTTAAAATTTAGTCTGAATTGGCACAATGTTTGTAATAATGTTTTATTCAAAACAAGTGTTTTACTGACTTGAGTATCTAAAATGCGGTCTTTGATCCGAATTTTTTTCTCCACAATTCGTAAGCGCACTAGAGAAATTTTATTTTATTCATTAAATGATGAAAATGGAAAAATAAATGCACAATGTTTAATCAGATCAGGGCTTGAGAGCCAATAAATTAAATTTTAATGGCTTTATAGTGATATATGACCTCACAGCAATTGTTTAACAAATGCTATGTAATTATTAAGCAACTAATACTTATTAATCAAATACTGTATATGTATAGTTATTATCACCTGTGTTTTTTGTATTTTTTTTTACTTTGACCTGAATATCACTGGGTTTTTTTTCAGAGGCACAAAGTTCGGATTGTTCCTGTCACTCAGTGTTTGTACAAGTGGAAGAACACGGAGTCGGACTTCTACGTATACGGATTCGAGCACCACTGCTACGCTCCCAACTATCCCCAGACATGTTGCTGTGGATGTAGTATTCTTTAAACCGACCCTGTTTGTGGTATTCTGCAAACCGCCCGCGTATGAAAAAGTGACATTTTTTAATGTGCCCCTGTAGTATTTTGTAAACTGCCCCTGTATTTTGTATTCTATAAACCGCCCCTTGTTTGAATTATTGTGTATAAAGCTGCCTCTGACTGTAAAATATACTATGTGACTGGATTTAATAACAGGGTAAATACTATTACAGCTAAATACATGTATTATGTAAATACACCACTCTGTATACCATCCTCACAAGAAATAAAAACCAATAAGAGTTGAAAAACCAAAACATTGAGCCATTCTTATGTGTTATTATAAAGATGGACTCATTTTTCCTTTTTGCATTTGAATATTTTTTCTACTTACAGTGTATATTTGTTAAAAGACTCATTGCTTTGTTATTTGATAATGTGTTGTTTTTGTCTGGTTGTATCTTGCCATTCTTCACAGTAAGCTCTACATTTTGCCTTAGTCTTAGAGACGTCATGCATTTAATTATCATATCAACATGAAGCCTATTTTAAGCATTTGAACATGTATGAATGTTGTATAAGGGACATACTTTCCCTGTTGATGTAGTAGGTACAGGAATACAATTGTGCCTATGAATTTTAAGTAAAATTATTTTTTACAATCTATTTACTTTAACTTGCATTTATTATTGTTTAATCCAATTAAAACGCAATAAAATATATCTTTTAAATTGTAGAATTTTACCATTTTTTAAAGAAAATAGTTCTAGACATATTGGAACTAGTGTAAGATTTTCAAAGTTCAACCCACCTAAAACATTAACTACAGTTTTCTTTACCATTTTTTGCGATCAAAACAAATATTTTGAAAATGAATGAAGAGGGCAGGATTGTCTTGGTTTTAAGACCAATATATTGACCTCCCTAACATGGAAATGTACGAAAATATTCAAATTTTAATCTAAAATTTAGCATGTTAAAGAACTTTACTTGTTACAAGTATACTGCAAAATAAAAGTTAATTTATAGCTTAAAAGATCACTTCTGGAAATTTAAGAGAGATCTGATGATTAAACAATTGCCCATACAGCATCCGTAATTTTGTTGATCAAGGTACATATATATGGATCTGTCAAAAATCAATGACTTTCCATATTTAATTTCATAGAATTTAAATCGATATAAAGTGAACCGTTCAAATTTATGATTGTGGAATAACATAAGTTGAATAAAACTCAATAGCTCTATAAGGTGAGCTTTAATTTGTTAACATGCATGCATTAAATATTCTACAATACAGCTTTTTTACAAGAAACACTTGTGTATATGATACTAAATTTAAAAATGTGAAATCAAACATGGTTTTCAAACACAATATTTAAATATGTACACAATCCCAGTTTATATATTTAAGAAATAAACAACAATGTTTAAAAGTCCACCGGGATGAACTTGGTCGGTCACGTGATCAAATCCTGTGAAGCCTGAAGGGCTTCTCAGCCGTTTTATCATGTACATGTACCAACCAAGTTCATATCCCAATGAACTTTTTAACATTGTTGTTGATTATTTATGTTTATCTTTGAGAATTAAAAATCCCTCAGAATCATCATCATAACCGTCAGACGGTAAGAGTGTGCTAAGATCATTGCGACGTCATGAAAAGTTCATACAGAATTGAGCGTTTTCGTTACTCTATAGGGTCATATAAGGAAGCATATTTGCAAATGTACATGTAGATAATTATATAATTATAAATACCAATACATACATCTGTTTAATCATTTCATAGTATATATATAATGTGTTCATACATGTGATGCACATATGTTTATTTAAAATGTTTTCCATTCTTCTTTTCAATGGTTATACTGGATTTTCTTCACTTTACCTGTTGTAAACTCAGTCACAAAGAGGTTGTCACTGGAATCCACACATAAACCCCATGGACTCTGGAAACGACAGTTGCCAATGTAGCGTAGGAACAGTCCGTTCTGATCTATAATGTGAATACACAGGTTGTTAGAGTCTGCTGTCAGGATCCGACCCTGGCTATCTGTTGTGATGCCGCGTGGAACAAATGATCCCTTGGTAGTAGAGGGAAGACCAGTGTAGGTAAACCGGAGTTTCCCGGCCTGACTAACAACCACTACTGCACTGGCCTTACTGTCTGACACACATATATCTTGGTTTCTGTTCTTGCAAATGTATTTAATGAAACTACTGGATGAAAAAAGAGGTTCACCATTGTCATTGAATTGAATAGATTGCTTTTCTGTAGAGCCTGAGTAGCGTGCTACTTTAACTTGTTTATCATCGCTGTTCATAATAATCAGGAGGTCACCAGAGGAGGAACTACAGACACGGTAAGGTCTCCACCCTTGTACCCTGATCACTGTTTGTATCTGTGATTTCTTCACTATGTTCACAGATCTATCATCTGTATCAGCATAAACCAGATCCCCACCCCTTGTCACTGCTATGTCGTATGGCGCATTCCCTGACTTAGTTTGGACTGACTTCACCAGTTTCCCTCGGAGGTTATAGAGTCTCATGATAGTTTCTTCACCACGCATCCATATTTCCTCATCACTGAGACAGGACACACTGTCTAATCCTCTATACTCGGTGTTTATCTGTGTGATGATCCGTGGTACATCAATGAGCGGTCTGTTCGGGGGAGAGGACTCAGCACCGGGAGATTCCATGGTGTAGCCATGTTCTTCTGTTTTGATAGATGACGCTGACAGAGAACCAAACTGCTGATAAAGCTGTTCTCTGTTAATTTTATGAGCGGTAAAACTTGGTAAGGAAACCGTGAGTTTTGGTGGCAATCTTCTGAACTCGGCATTCCTTGATTTATAAGCAGAGACTTTGATGACATTATTGGTCTTCAGTATCTTCTTTAGATCCGAAATTATTTCTGTGATTTCAGAAATAGTGCGTTTTATATCATTTTCCTGTTTAGTTAGGACGACCAGTTGTTTAGAGCCTATTTCATCCAGATCAGATTTTAGTTTCTGGATCATGGTGTCTATTTCTCTGTGCAAATCTTCTCCATGCTTGTTGATGGTTTTTTTTATTTTCTGTGAGTTTTTATTGAGATCAGCTTTCTGTTCGGAGATGTGTAATGCAATCTCTTGGTATTTAGGATCAATAGATTCTTCTAATTCTTGTAAATCTCTTTTTAAAACTGCTTTTTTGGTTTCAAAATTTTCTAAAATGTTAACTTTTTTGTGTTGTTCATGCTCTCCAGAGGAAATGCATTGTAAACAGATAGGAATGTCACATTGTTCGCAGTATAGTTCACATATTTTGGATGAATGTTTTTGACATGTTGTAGCGGATCCCAAACTTTTAAATGGCACCACTTTGTGTGCTGTGGATTCATCTGAGAAATGTTTCCCTACACAATCTCTACATACATGTTTTTTACAAGTGTCACAGTACAAAGATGGGACCGGAGTCTCACAGAGATGACACCGTAACGCATCCTGGGCCCATGTACGAAAGGGTTCCATGCTCAGTGATCCTGAACAGAGAACATAATGTGTACATTTATGTTGTTTCTTTTATTTTCAGTCTCAATATTTATATAATGTTATATTTTCAGATTATTAAATGTGATTTATATAGATATTTATATAAATATTACAAACCTTAATAATAATCCAACATGGCGAGTCCAAACGTTGTCAGTACTTCCTGGTCTGTATACCTGTGTAACATCACGTGATTTGCGACAGGTAAAGCGGCGGATTTAAAGATTTAACAACCAATCTCGTTCAAATTCAAGTATTTAAGTAATGATGAACTAAAAGCTGCTTAAAAGAATTAAATAAATTAATATGAACTTCATCATTCCTGTTAACCTTTAAGACAGCATGTTACTGTATTACAGTAGTAGAATGCGTATGAGATAAATGTTATAACATCACAATATCTAAATTAGACCTTTATTATCAAATGTTGACCAATATCAGCCCGAACCGTACTTTAGTAATAGGAACGTATGCAAACATTTTTCTTCTAACAATGAATATGTTGTCCGTTATGTGCTCTAGGTGTCATTTTTATCCATGCGGGGGAGGGCGACAAAAAAGTTTTATTGGGAATTTCAGACTTTTTTTCAGAATTTTATTTAGATAGATTTTTAACAGAGTAATCATTTAAGATGGAGAGATCATTACTTTTATTTATTCATTTTTTCACTTCAGTAACAATTAAGGTACTACACATATATTTATACTTTTTAAGACACTACGTCATTAGATGATGATTTAAATGTTTTGTTTATTGATTTGGTCAATCGGTTTGGTTGAAGGTCAACATGAAAGTGATTAAAGTGTCGGTCTTGTCAACCGAACACCATGACTTTGAATCCGCCTGGGGCTTTCGTTCCCATTTCCTGAATTTTTTTGAAAAAGTGCACATTTGATCGCCATTATGACTTAAACATTTTTACCTTCCAAAATCAATCGAATCAAGTAGTTTACCACTGATTTAAGGAAGTTTTTGTGGATATAGTGAGCAAATCTCTCACCAGAGGGCGTATTACGCTGCGCTACACCTCTGTTAACGTCTAAATGCCAAGAATCTTGGCAAAACCCATTCTCAATCATAATATTATAAATTATATTTTTATATGTATTCAGTCTACATTTCGATGTTAAAGCCTCGCTAAAAATATTGAAATAAAAAGATTTTTAGCTCACCGAGACGAAGTCGGGGGGAGCTTATGCTATACCCTCGGCGTCGGCGTCGGCGTCGGCGTCGGCGTCGGCGTCCGGACCTGGTTAAAGTTTTTGTTGCAGGTCCTGTATCTAACTTATTACTTGTCCTATCTTCACCAAACTTGCATGAATGATGCATCTGGACCTACTAATGGACTTGAGAGACTTGGATGCTGAATCTGGGCCATGAATTTCAGATGCTGGAGGAGGTTAAGGTGTTTGGAGCAGGTTAAAGTTTTTGTTGCAGGTGCCCTTTGATAGCCATTTCTAAGTTACTACTGGTCCAAACTTCACCAAACTTGCATAGATGGTGTGTCTTATGATACTGATGCACCTGACAGGCTTGAATGCTGAATCTGAGCCATAGGTTTCGGATGCTGGATGAGGTTAAGGTTTTTAGAGCTGGTTAAAGTTTTTGGAGCAGGTGCCCTCTGATGATTATATCTTACTTACTACTGGTCCTTACTTCACCAAACTTGCATGGATGGTGTGTCTTATGATACTGATGCACCTGACAGGCTTGAATGCTGAATCTGAGCCGAAGGTTTCAGATGCTAGATGAAGTTAGGTTTTTCGAGCAGGTTAAAGTTTTTGTTGCAGGTGCCCTTTGATAGCCATTTCTAAGTTACTACTGGTCCCAACTTCACCAAACTTGCATAGATGGTGCGTCTTATGATACTGATGCACCTGACAGGCTTGAATGCTGAATCTGAGCCATAGGTTTCGGATGCTGGATGAGGTTAAGGTTTTAAGAGCTGGTTAAAGTTTTTAGAGCAGGTGCCCTCTGATGATCATATCTTAGTTATTACTGGTCCTAACTTTACCAAACTTACATGGATGGTGTGTCTTATGATACTGATGCACCTGACAGGCTTGAATGCTGAATCTGAGCCATAGGTTTCGGATGCTGGATGAGGTTTAGTTTTTTTGGAACAGGTCACATGTTTAATATATGTAGGTAATAGCACTATTTCAAACTTGCATATATGATCTAACTATAATATAAATGAATGGCAGAGGTAGCTTCAGATGCAGAGCCTGATCTCCATTATCAAGGATGCTAAAAAATATATCTTAGTTATTTCTGGTCCTAACTTCACCAAACTTGCAAGGATGGTGCGTCTTACGATACTGATGCACCTGACAGGCATGAATGCTGAATCTGAGCCATAGGTTTCGGATGCTGGATGAGGTTAAGGTTTTAAGAGCTGGTTAAAGTTTTTAGAGCAGGTGCCTTCTGATGATTATATCTTAGTTATTACTGGTCCTTACATCACCAAACTTGCAGGGATGATGCATCTCATGATACTGATGCATCTGACAGGCTTGAATGCTGAATCTGAGCCATAGGTTTCGGATGCTGGATGAGGTTTAGTTTTTTGGAACAGGTTACATGTTTTATAGATAATAGCTTGCATAATTGATTTAACTATAATATAAATGAATTGCAGAGGTAGCTTCAGATGCAGAGCCTGATCTCCATTATCAAGGATGCTAAAAATTCTCCTACCTCACTCAAACCTGCTTGATAGATGTGTTTGTTGTTAAATGATTTAACATGATTCCTATGATATAGTATTCTATGATATGATACACTATTGTTTTATATGATACAATGTAATATCATACATTATATTGTAAAAAGTTATATGATATGATATGATATTGTATCAATTTTTTTGTACATTATTATATGATATTGTATTATGATATTGTTATGTATAGTATTGTATATTATTATACAATATTGTAGAATATGATATTGTATAATATATTATTTCATCGAATGATATTGTTTCATATTATATTGCAATATATGATATTGTATCATATGATACGATATTGTATATTATAATTAAAGCATATCGTATGATACAATATTGTATAATATGATATTGGTTTATATAATATATTGTTATATAATACATGAAATTGTATTATATGATATTATAAGATATCATATAATATGATATTGTATAATATGATATTGTATCATATGATATGATATTGTATAAAATGATATTGTATTATATAATATCGTACTGTATCAGATGATATTGTATCATATGATATGAAACAATGTTTTATCAAATTATATTGTATCATATGATACAATATTGTGTATCAAATATGATACAATATCATACAATACAAAATTATACTATATTATACAATATAATATCATATGTTACAATATTGTGATGTATTATGTGATATGATATAGTATCAAATAATGCTATATTGTATTTATATTAGATATTATGATATTGTATTATGTGATTAAATACAATAATGTATAACACGATACAATGTCATATTATATGTTACAAAATCATATTGCATCAATATTTATTACAGTATTATATTGTATTAAATGATATATATTGTAAGTATCATTGGATGCAATATCATATTTTATATTATTGTATTGATAAACATTGTATCTTATAATAATGTATGAAATGAACATAGGATTATCATACAATTTTTTTACATATGATATACGATATTGTGTCAAAACAGTATCCATGAATATCCAAGATCATTAACTATGATTTTCATATCATATGATAAAGGTGGTTTTAAAGGTGATGCCTCATAAAGTTGATGCCTCGTCTCGGTGAGCTTTGTAATCTGTGATTACCTATGTTTATTGGTAAATCACGGTAACAAACAAAGAACTATTTCTCGAAGTAATACTCCATTACCAATGTTTTCGTGGCACTACTTTTTAGACGTTAACAGAGGTATAAGTGGAGCGAAGCAGGAACGATAACTCTGGGTAGAGATTGATAGTGAGCCATTAAACCATTAGTACGATTCTTACGGAATAGAAAATTGATTTGATTATTGCAGGTATCATCATAACTTCAATCTTGTTACTTTTTATACAATGTATTTGTTTAGGCATTTTTATTAAAATGAATGGATGTTAGTGTTTAAATCGCAGATATATCTCTCGGAGTAGACAAGGGTGCAAACCTGATATTGTATTTAAGATATATGTATATTATTTGCGTATATTTTCTTTCATAATATTTATTCATTTTGATTTATGGCCATTTGAAAGTCAGACATTGTTTTGCGTTAAATAAATCATTTTTATTTGTGACATAGTACAATGATTTGAACCAAATCAGTTGATATATATAGTGTTATGAATCTGCTGCATACACATACATATACTATTCTATAAGTAGAAAGATTATTTAGTAGACTTATTGTTTATGGAACAATCAAATTGTCTTTCAATCACAAAATGCTGCTTTATTTTTTTTCCAGAAAAGTTGTATTGTTAATCTTTAAGGAGAAACTATTGGAAAATATCAGAATTTAAAAGTTAAAATATATGATTTTTTTTTACTGAATAATAGTCTTTATCTTACCGAATATTTTAAAATGTAAGGTTGATCTGATGGTTAGTTTGTTGACAATCCTGCCTTAATACATAGATAGTGCTGTTGTATATAAATGTAACAGAATATAATACATGAAAAATTTAATTATTATGTTTTTACAGCATACATATAAAATCTTATTGTAAATAACAATTGTTGAACTTTGTTGAACAATTTCAAAAACGGTATTAAGAAGAAAAAAGTAAAAAAAAAAACAACCCTTTTTTAGCAACTAAAATACTTTTACAAAAAGAAGTTGCCTTACTGATGTACCTGGTTTATAAAAGAATGGTTTGTTTTTCTTTTGTTAAAATTAAAGCTGTTTGTTACAGAAAGAACCGCATCAATGATCACATGGTTGGAGCCTACACCTCCCCTGGACCATCATATTTAATTGCAAAGAAAAGTGAATGATGCTCATAGGTTAATTGTCCCCTTAATTGCTTTTACACACCCGGACTCGGCGTCCAGATCAGGCGTAGTTTCTTAACAGTATGTTTTTAATCTCAATCCAGGTAAATTTTTGGGGAGATGACTTAAAAATGGGTCTTTAAGGAAAACGTTTACTCCGAATAAAAATAAAATCCACTGATGATAATGAAAAACCATATCTGCAATGTAATGTGTGTAACAGATCTTTTAATTTATTAATGTTTTTTCACTTTTAAAAAAGTAGGTCAATAACCTGTTTTTTTTAGTTAAAGGCCGTTGAATATTTGTTTGAAAAAATTCCCTACAAATTTTACACTATGACTGAGATGTTCTAAAATGTGAAAATAATACAAACTGCTAAATTTTTAATAAAAATGAAAATGAAATGCAGCTTGTGAATGGCAGGTTTCAAATGGATACACAGCATAAAGATTTTCATTGAATTTTTAAATAAATTTTTCAGTCCAAATTTCCTTTATTATTTTTCTAATTCCTACCATTTTTAATACAATTTAACATAAAATTTAATGATGATAATACTAAAACTCTAATAGTATGAAATCAATTAATATTGACCTTATTCTGCTTGCTTGGAATTTAAAAGAGGTCAATGCTTAAAAGTTTGAAATACGGTCACCGTGTCTTTTATCGTTTTCAAGCAATTTCCAATATTTTTGTAGTTCGTGTTACATTATTATATATTTATCTCAAAGAAAAGGTGAGATATAAGGAGCAGCAAGAAATATGCAAAATTACGTCGACGTACAAATAGAATCTTAACTTATAATATCTACTACCAAAAATATCACAGAAAAACAAGATCAGATGTAATGCTCTCTATTGTTTTCTCCCGTTATGCTATGGCAAGAAAGGCTAACATTTAACTCGTAATTTATGGTGCCTTGATGTTTGAATACACGTTCTAAATGTCACACAAATGATTTTAGGCTATAACGTATGACGTCACAGTGATCTCGCACTATAGTTCCCGCAATAAATTTGGAGGTTGGTCAAACATCCGTAATGCGTGTACTAGCAATTTAAGTATAGACTGCGATATCTGCCGAAGATGATTTTTTTATTTATACATTTTTTTATAGAGAGAATATATATACTAGCAAAAGCCACACTTTACTGTCATATCGCTCCAATTTTTAGCTAAATTTGCATGCATGTACAGTAAGTGAAAGTCGGGATGATTAAAAAAAAAGTAATTTTGAAGTGACTAAAAAAGAATTAAGAGAAAAAAATCAATCAAATAATATACTATACGCAGAGTTATTTTCGCTCCTTGTTATTTTCGCCCTTCAGCACTTGCAAATGGTTTCACCCCATCTTAGACTCGCCCAGACACGATTGTGTAATGAAGAGATAACTTGGAACATTGGCACATGTACTTAACCAGTCTTAAATTCGCCCGCTGACAACGAGGGCGAAATGAGCGAAGATAAAACTGGGTCGAATACTGTAAGTCGTTTTAATTCCACGGTGTTAAAATTTCACGATTTATCAAAATGCACCATTCGCGATAGTTTCAATTTCACGCTTCAGAAAAACAAGTTGTTCAAAATATAAGCATTAACAAATTTGAAAAACGCTTATGTAAATATTTGCAATGAGTTTAATTTAGCGGAAAAACGATAAATCGCGAACATTGGGAAATTAAAACCATCGTGATTATTTGCCAACCTACAGTATTTCCCTGTTTATAGTATACAAATATTGCATATTGTCAAACCATAAAACTAGTAACTGGCAAAAACACACTTACAAACAGGGATCGGGGGCACGGATACAATGTATGTAATTAGAATGCTTAATAAACAAAATATAAATAATGGACCTGGAAAAAATGAGATAACAACAAGGTACAAAAATTAATAATAATTAATTATTTATCGTTAACAATTTTGACCAAATTAAACACAAATTACGTTTTAAAGACAGATCAATTCCCACCAAAAGTAAAGAACGGTTTTAGGGTGGAAGCGAATGACAGTCGAGTACATTATATGTAACGCTTATTTGTTTAGGAATCATAAGATCACAATTCCTCAACAAATTAGCGTTACATGTAATGTTGATTTTGTATAAAAAGACAAAAATGTTAACTTTGCACCTACGACTGCAGGAAAAAAAGATGCGTTAAATCACGCGCACTTGAACTGTACTCGGTCTCATTAAAAGGGCTGAATGGACCTTGACATGGTTAGACTATATTGATGTCCGTACGAAGAAGAGCTCTAAAAAAAGATATTTTTAAGGCATTTTTAAGCTTTAAACTAAAATATATGGATTTTTTAAAAAAATTACCAAATAAAAGTATATAGCTTAAAAGTACATTTCTGAAAATTTAGATCAATCTGATGGTTAATTTATTGCCCAAACAGCATCCTTGATTTTGATAATCAAAGGAATGTATATGTTAAAAATCAACAATTTTCCAAATAAATAATTGAATGTTTTCAATATAAGATTTTATCATAATATCTAGAGATGTTATTGAACAAAAACCATGATCATAATACAACAAAAATCACTGGATCTCTTAGTTGAGCTTTTTTGAACATGAATGTATTTACAATTTATAAAGTTTTTTACATGAAATATATTCATGCATAAGTTATGATACACAATCTAAATATGCGAAATAAACACAGTTTTTTAACATGTGAATATACACACACTCAATTAAATAATACACAGCTATATAAACAAACGCATACAACGGATTAATCATTAAATGTGATATATGATATGTACATACATGTGCCCAAACAGATTTGTTTAAAGTGTTTTGGCACGCTTCTTTTTACTGGTAGCACTGGATTTTCTTCACTTTACTTCTGTTAACTGGTAATACTGGATTTTCTTCACTTTACTTCTTTTTACTGGTATTACTGAATTTTCTTCACTTTGCTTCTTTTTACTGGTAATACTGAATTTTCTTCACTTTGCTTCTTTTTACTGGTAATACTGGATTTTCTTCACTTTCCTTCTTTTTACTGGTAGTCCTGAATTTTCTTCACTTTACCTCTTTTTACTGGTAATACTGGATTTTCTTCACTTTACCTGTTTTGTTCTCAGCCACAAAGAGGTTGTCTCTGGTATCCAAACATATACCTAATGGACTCTGTAATTGACAGTTGTCAATGTAGCGGAGGAACTGTCCGTCCTGATCTATAATGTGAATACAATGCTTGTCCCAGTCTACAGCCAGGATCCGACTCTGACTGTCGGTAGTGATGCCTTTTGGTTGAAATGATCCCTTGATAGTCGATGGAGGACCAGTGTAGGTAAACCGGAGTTTCCCGGCCTGATTGACGACCACTATTGCATTAGCTTTAGAATCCGACACACATATATCCAAGTTCCTGTTCTCACAAATGTATTTGATGAAACGACCAGATGAAAAAAGAGGTCTTCCGTTGTCATTTAATTGAATACATTGTTTTTCTGTAGAGCCTGAGTAGCGCACAACTTTAACTTGTTTATAATCATCACTGTTCATGATAACCAGGAGGTCATCAGATAAGGTACTACAGACACTGTTAGGTTTCCACCCCTGTATTCTAATCAACGTCTTTATCTCTGTGTTCTTCGAATTCACTATTTCAACAGTTTTGTATTTTTGATCAGTATAAACTAAATGCCCACTCCTTGTCACTGTTATATCACCTGGACTGATCCCTGACTTGCTTTGTACTGACTCTACCAGTTCCCCACGGAGATTGTAAAGTCGGATGAATTTGTCATAACCACTTGTCCATATCTCTTCATCACTTGGACAGAACACATTACAAAGTGACCATTCGTTATAAGCAGTAATATCTGTGATAATCAGTGGTACATCAATAAACAGTCTGTCTGGAGGAAAAGACTTAGCTTCTGCAGATTTCAATGTGTAACTATGCTTGGCTGTTTGAATTGACGACGCTGACAGAAAACCAAACTGTTGGGAAACATTTTTCCTGTTTATCTCATGAGGCGTAAAACATGGTAAGGTAACTGTAAGCTTAGGAGGCAATCTTCTGAATTCAGCATTCCTAGATTTGTAAGCAAAGGCAAGGCCGACCTCATTGGGTTCCAGTATTTTCTTCAGATCGGCAATTCTTGCCGTGATTTCAGAAATTGTGTGTTTTATTTCATCTTCCTGTTTAGATAAAACTGTCAGGTGTTTGGAGTCCATTTCAGCCAGATCAGATTTCAGTTTTTGTATCATGGCGTCTATTTCTTTGTGCAGGTCTTCTCCATGTCTGTTTATGGCGGATGTCAATTCCTGGGAGTTTTTATTCAAATCTGCTTTCTGTTCTGAGATGTTGGATGCAATCTCGCGGTATTTAGGATTAATATATTCTTCTAATTCTTGTAAATCTTTTTGTAAAATTGCTTTTTTGCGCATGAAACTTTCTAAAATGTTTACTTTTTTGTGTTGTTCATGCTCTCCACATGATATACACTGTAAGCAAATTGGAATGTCACATTGTATGCATTGAAGTTCACATATATTAGATGAATGTTTTTGGCATATAGTTGTAGCTCCCCAGATTTTTAATGGCACCACTTTGTGTGCGGTGGATTCATCTGAGAAATGTTCCCCTACACACGCTTTACATACATGCTTTTTACAAATGTCACAGTACAAGGAGGGGACCGGGGTCTCACAGAGATGACACCGTAACACATCCTGGGCCCATGTACGCAAAGGGTCCATGCTTAGTGATCCTGAAAAAAAAGGACATGTACTCTGGCATTATGTTTTTTCATTTGAATTAAATCATTGTTGTTTGTGACATAGTCCAATGATTTGAACCAAAATCAGTAGAGTGCTAATAAATTTGCTGCATACAGTTATTTCATGCATATCTTATACAATTTCATGCTATGTTATAGTATGCTATTTTGATGATATGCTATGAAATTTGTATGCTATGAGAACTTGATATGAAGGGCAGGGCCTAATGATATGGTATGCTATGCTATGGTATGCTATGAGATTTGAACAAAAACACTTACATATTTCGAAATGATATGATAAGAAGCCAAAGTTTAAGACTAATCTGCAATGTGAACATTTATTCTTTCAAATAAGAACATATAAATCCAAGTTTAAATTATGTTGTATGCTATGCTATGGTATGCTATGAAGAATGAAATTGTATGCTATAGTATGAGATTCCAATGCTATGGAATGTGATTCAAATGCTATGCTATGAGATTTCAATGCTAATCTATGCCATGATGTATGTTGTAAAATATATGCCTAAACTGACTGTACATACACACAAGTAAAAAAGAATAAAAATTAGATAGACAACTGACAGCTTAGCAGTGTCGTTCTTGTAAAGTCAAGCTTAACTTTTCAAAAAGCGTACTTATCATGTTTGAAAGTAACAACAGTTTTGACCAAATCCTGCACATTTTGTTTAAAAATGCATTAATACTATATTTCAACACATCAACACACTTTCACTTTGTTTTCTGGGTCTAACAAAAATCACATTATGTACCATTTAGAACGAAGTCCTTAAACACTTTGCTTTTGTTAACACGAAAGTTAGCCCTAAAGATGTATTTTATTGGCAGGAATCTGCGCACATGAAGAGTGAAATCTCAACGATTACTTGTGCACAGTTTGCGATTCATAATCGTTATTTGGTTTCTTTTGAACTTGAAATTGGTAGAAATATTTTTTTAATTGCAGAAGGCTTTATCAAACTATATGGGTCTGAATTTGGCAACACGACGCAGTTGATGCACAAGCCTTCTTATTTACAGCTGTTTTTAAATAATTCTGTTGTCTTCTCTTCATGATTGTGACACAGTAAAAATATATTGTTTGTAGTAGACAGGAATGCAAATATCATATTGTATTAATTTTTATATACAAATACGTACACAAAACTTCAGTATATTTTCCGTCACAATGTTTGTTCAGTTTGAAATAAGTAATTTGAAAGTCAAGTTTTGCATAAAAAAATCGTTTGTTTTTTTGACGTAGCCCAATTATTTAAACTAAATAATTAGGGCAATAGTAAATTTGTTGCATGCATACATAAAATTAAAATTTGATACACAATTAACGGCTCATGTAATGTCAACCTTAACTATTTAAAATAAATATTTATGATATTTAAAAATAAATCAACAACTTCAACCAAACCCAACACATTTTGTTTAAAAGAGCATTAATATCATTTTTCGAAATATAATTGTTATTTGTTTTGTTCTTTTTGAACTTGAATTTGGTAAAAATATGTTTGCATCGTAAAAGGTTTTTACGGGTTTAAATACAGCAATACGACGCAATGGATGCAAAATTCTACTTAATTACAACTGCGTTTAAATAATTCTGTTGTTTCTGGGTCTTCTTTTTACGACTGTGAAAGGGTAATGATTACATACTTTAATATTCAATATGTTGCTCCAAAAAAGAAAGGTGAAGGGATTAACTAAAATGATTAATTTCAACATGTCGTTTTTAAGTTTATATAAACACGATATTTTCTGTTTTTACTGCTAATACAATACATTATACAATATAATAACTCATACGACTGCAATAAAAATGAAAATACATTGGCATTTCATTCACTACTGGCTCTGAAAAGTACTGAAAGTGCCATTTTTTACTGATAATTTCTGATATTTACTGATATTGAACTGTCAGTGCTGAGAATTGCTGATATTTACTGATAATTTTACTGTTGTTACTGATAATTCCTGTGGGTTCTGATATTTACTGATATTTACTGAGGCTTAAATTGCTGTGAGTTCTGATAATTGCTGATATTTACTGAGAATGGCTGTCGGTACTGAGAATTACTGATAATTACTGATATTTTTCCTGGTCTTGAAGATGTAAAAAGTGGTTAATTAAAGATCCCCACCCCCGTAGTTAAATATATTATTTTTCAGTTTTGGTAGATTTTGATAATTTTAAAAGATACTATAATTAATTAACACAGATTTCAAATAAAAAATTTCTTGAACAGAATGATACATTTCTATTGAAAATCATATGTCAATATATATATCAACTATATGTCTTCTGAAAATTAACATGAATACAAATCTAATTCTGTACAAGTTTTTAACGGCAAACTTTAATTTACCCGGGTGTCATGTACGTAGGCGTAACTAAATAGTAGGCGGTACAAATACGTGGTACATAGTATTGCAAAAACAATTGGTACTTTTAAATAGAATATTGTGTTATATAGTAGTAGAGAGTTGTCAAAATAGTAAATCATTTTTTTTTTTTTTTTACATTTTTAACTTTTATCAAAACGGGCCAATATTCAGCAGGTGCCGAAATTGTCTGTCGTCGATTTCATTTGAACCTCGAAAATACATGGACTCTATTGCAAGTGCCTCAGATCAGCAACGGATACCGTGAATTATTTTGAACATTGTGTCCATTTACTGAGAGCATTTGTAATTAGCCATAAAAGTACAGAATGCTTGCTATGGAGCTCAAAAGGTTTCTAAACGTAAACCATGCAACATGTAGCACGTGTACTGATTGCCTATCGTTTGTTTCGAGTGTACATTCAAAGAATCAATCAAGAAGAAGACAACTTGAAAACCTAAAGCTGTGGTTTGAACAGAACTGTAACTAGTCTTCGCAGGTATGTGTAATTTTACATTAATTTTGATGTATTTCACTTGTATGCGTGGAACTGGTGTTCACTCAACGCTGAGGAAATTCGAGACTCTTAACGTTAGAACTCTCGAATTTCCTCAACCATGAGTAAAACAGAAGTTTATTTATTCCTAGGCAAATTATACCTGTCAACATCTTTATAATCTCTACCATTTAAGTTTAGAGAATGGTGACTTTATTTCAACAAAAATGATATATTAATTTCCATATGATTTTATTTCATTTCATTTGTAAACATGCCAAATTATACATTTAAATACACATAGGCCCATACAAGAACTTAGTAAATAGACATGATACAGGCTTGTAGTGAAGTGAATCAGTCTTCTGCCCACAATCATGGGGTCACTGGAATATCATCACACATATATAATGTCTGTGATCTTTACTGTCCTTTCTTTGTCTTTCCTTTCCTGATGTACGTAGACAATGGGACATCACTGTCAGAACTGTCATCATCTTCAGAGGGAGGTGTGGACATCATCACCTCTAATGTGTCATCTCCACGATTGTCTGCTCCTCTGAAATATGCATAATTTTTAATAAGTCTATCATATCTGTTTTTAATTCAGTAATTTATTAAATTATAATTATGAATTAAACAATATACATGTCATATTTACTAATAATTTTTCATGTGGAGAGGAGATGGGGGGGGGGGGCATACAAACATTTCTTTCTCTTTTTTATAATCACTTCTTAGTTCCATCTATTTTTGAATTGATATTTGTTTTACATTTTTTGGTAACCTGACGTATGTAACTTCACATGATTTAAACATGTTAAAACACATAATGTATTTTCAAGCATCCATGTGGCCACAAATTTTCAATTTTCAATATGAATTATAAGCAATTGACAAATAAAATTGAAGACAATTCGCAAATAATTATAATGATAATTTAAATATCAGGTTCATTTAGTTATAATGCAAGAATGTGTTGAAATATTGATATATCGTGAATGTCATTATCAGGAACAAATATTAAAAAGCAATAAAAGAGGCTAGGTTTTCATGACAGTCAATAAACCACAGATTCTAATCACTTACATATCATGGGCATCTTTAAACAATGTGCTGGTTGCAGCTGGTGTGGTCTGAGACTTCTCTTTCCTAGACTTGCACAAGAATCGAAAAACCGACTTCTGCCCATCCTTCATGGCTTGAGTTCTGAAATAAAGTTGAGAAAATTGAATACATGAAAAATAAGAAGTGAAAAATATAAGTGGTGAATGTGGTTTAATCAGGTTACTACGTGTCCTCATATTGTGCATATTGAACAACAAATCTAACGTTTCTCTTTTTCATGAATTATTTTTAGCATACAATAGAGTCATTGGTAATTGTATCATTGACAATTGATCATATTGATAACTAATTGATTAAATAGTCGAAATTGCAAATGGCTAAGTACAGCACGTACAATTAAAAACTGCATTAATATTTTATTTAACATGTAAACTTATAAGTAAGACTGTCATTTAACATATAAAAAAAATGTCACTGCTCAAATTTAATATTTTGTTGACCATTTATTTTACAACATGAATTTTATTTCTTTTCTTTAATACTTTATAGCATAAAAAAGTGGTGAACAAACAGTAGGAGAAAGTGTGGTTGTCATTCATTGTTATTTAAAGAATTCTGGATTGGTCTGTATGGCCAGTCCCTGTTAGTTTCTTGTATATTCTGTGCGAATTGTAGCGACCAGTGGAGCTCAGAGAGTTTCACACCTATTGTCCTAACCAGACATTTGTTAGGTGTAAATATACAGACCCCCCAGACACCTGCGAGATCAATAAATATGTGTGAAAACTTGGGGAAAATTTTTGGATTAATTGTTAAATCAAAATAAATCAAGTTAATGCCTTAAGGTCTTACAGAATGTGATTGTCTAACAATATTCCTAAATATTTTTCAAGATTTAAAAAAATGATGACTTTTATACATAATTAAAGATTTTAATACATTGAAAAAGTAAAATGACACATGAATAACTTACTTTTTCTTCCCATAGAATTTAAGCCAATAAATCGCTTTCTTCATGCGTTGTTGAATTTTCTGCTGGTTTGTTGATGTCTGTGGCATGTCCTTTGTAAATGAAATCATGATCTCACTCGTTGCTTGCTCCCAACTAGCATCTGCTTTCCCACTGAGGTGGTACTTCTGAACAACATCATGTACGGATTTCTAAAACAAACGAAATAAACATAAAATTATTTTTAAAAAAATTACTCAAAATCATACTTGTGTTTAAGAGAAAGTGCTTTAACACACATTGCTTATGTGTACATAATTAAAATATACTTGTGAAGATATTTTGTACCAGCTGATTAAAACACCCCCCCCCCCCCCACACACACACACAAATTTAGAGATTGGGTGTATTGAAACATGCATTGTACTATTAATGTATATAAATTTGCCTTCATATACTTGAGACATTAATGACTATTATTAAGGTAAATCTATGTATATATAACAACAAACACATAACGATTACTATTGTAGGTTTAACTTACATCTGTACCTTATAATGAAAAGAACTAAATATGACTTATAAAGGGACTTTTGCCAGCTGTTTTAAATAACTCCATATCAACTGTATTAACTAATATCATAATACATTATGAATAAAATACTTCTTAACCTAAACAGTTTTTATCAAACTATTCTTCATTAGTTATCCTCATAATCATAGCATTGGATGGTTGTTTTAGGTACATGCATGTACATGTAATTTGCATATTTTTATGTTAGACTTTCATTTCCATGGTTAATTAACAAAGAAGCAAAAAATGTTAGGTATATATTTATATAAGCTCATTCTATCAGAAACACATGGGCAATATTAACATCTACATGTAAATTGCTATAATAAGATATAGAATTAAAAAACAACAAATCCAATGTTCTGGGCTCTTTAGTACATTTACCCAACAAATTGATATGAATATAGATATCTCATTTACATGAACATTTATCTTAATATATTACATAAATGCATGCATGTACTTGACATGCAGTTAAATCGACATTTTGTTAACATTATCAATCTATGGTTCTTGGCCCACATGTAATTTTTTAATTGCATCTGCTTCAATCATCTTATTTTATTTAACAATTAAATTCATGGCTTATATAAGAATAATATACATATAATATCTATATATATAATATTATTCAATTTATATTAAAAACACATGTACTGTACTTTACACTTTCTCACAAAATACACATTTCATGTACTTGTAAATTCAATATTTATATTTTACACTCATAACTGTATGATATTCATTGAAAATATTATATTTTCATTTGAGGAGAAACTTAAATATATAAACAAGTATGTATATAATCCAATGTACCTCATATGTCTGTCATAATATATGAATTAACTACTATATCCATATTATAAGAGAAAATATTTCATTTTTTTGGAATGATATATGGGACAATAAAGGTTTGTAAATATATGAAAATATCAGTTACAAATTTACCTGTAAAATGCTATGCTCATAGGTTCCACGTTTCCAAAAACGCTCAGAATCAAGTCCCTGGGGAACTTCCAGGTCTGTTTGGGTCCCAATGGATGTCTTCGGTGTATTACAAGGGCAAGGGTTTCCAACGTGAAAACGGGCACAACAAATGCAGTTATAGTCACAAGTCTTGGAAACGCTTTGGGGCAAATATGATGTACTCTGCTGCATAGATCCATTTGAACCGTAGCTGTAGTCCGCGTTGTTAAACGACAAAGTTTGGTAGTTGAACGAATTCATGATGTCAGTTAATACAAAACACTGTTACTTCCAGACTGTCCTTGCACACTCTGACCAATATGTAACATGTTCATGTTTAAAAATTTGCTCATTAATCATGATCAATTAACTACTCCTAATTATAACAAATTATTTGTTGTTTTAATAATTGGCAAACTTAAATTGTCACATAGGTCTACCTTGTAATCATATCTATCAGGTCTATTAATTTTTATCTTTAATTGGATAGCAGTTATATTAAGATAATTATACTTTTACACTAGCTTCCATATGGAAAGAAGAGGGGTTAAATATGTAATTAATTGACTGCAAAATTCTTCATTCTCAGAACTGCATGCATGCATTTTTGGGTGTTGAGAGAATATTAACTAATATAGTCTTACAAACAATAGTACATGCATTAAAGATTGAAAAAGTTGGATTTACAAGTAATTAGCCAAAGGAGCTAACTAATTAACTCTCTAAATTAACATTATACATATATATAGTGTTTATGAATTTTCAGATATTTATCAACAGATTTCTATCACCCCTCTTTATGAAGCTGATAATTAAAATGAAACTTAACTTCTCATGTGTAACTAATATATGTATGTCTAGTATACTCATGTACACAAGCTAAACTTATAAGTTTATTTAATTGTGGTCAATGTGCAAAAATATTTTATTTTTTAATCTTATTCAAGAATATTTGTTAATCCATCATTTTTTAAGATACATTGTATATCGGGCTAACTACTGCTAAAATGTTAAGATCAAATATATATATATGTATTGTTCTTGTTGAAAACTGCAACTATACATGTAACATACATAGGTCTGAGTGTCTAACAGTTTTTATTCCTTTGTCAATTCTAATGATGTTAAAAACAAAAATGACTTGAATTTATGTGGTAGACTATCTGTTGCCTATGAAATCGCTCATTAATGATAAATAGCCAATCAGCTAAGACAAAGCCACTCCCACTCAAATCGCAGTGCTTGGGGACAGACAGGGTTCAGAGGTTGCTGTTAGTTAGGTTTCGATGTCAGCATGTAGCAAGATCTGTAATGGAGCAATACTATGTATTGCATTTTTGACATTACTTAAAATGTTTTCATCTGCTGAAAACACTCAGTCTAATAGTAAGTTTTATGTACTAACTATGATCTGTAAGTAGGGAAAAAAAGCAAAATCAATTTTTAGATTACTTATTTTGATTTATTTAGATTTACTTATTTTGTTTTTATCTTATTTACAGATCCCAAGTGGTACTGCAAGTGTGGAATATGCAATGGCAAGTGGGTACCAAAGAGAACTTTTCATCGCCACACAGATGAAGTCTTCAGCAACAAAACAGTGCCCTTACTTCCAAAGTATCAGTTTGATGAGGCTGCATACAGGGATGAAAATCTCCTTTCACCTCTTTTCTCGGGAGCGAACACTACTCTGTTGGAAGCTGTTGCACAACATTTACATGTGTTTTCTACCAATCACGGGATGTCGAAAAGTGCTTTAACAGATGTACTGAAGACTGAAAAAAGGACTCTCCCACAACCTAATAATTTGCCAGCATCATATAAGGAGGCGAAAGATTTGATCAAACATCTCCTTATTCCATTATATAAATATGATGTGTGTGTTAATGACTGTGTTGTGTATAGAGACAATACAGAGTTTGCTGGATTACAGTCTTGTCCCAAGTGCAAGGAGCCACGATACTTCAATGGCAAAGTGAGAAAATCATTTACATATATGCCCCTTGGACCTAGATTAGCAAGATGGTTTGGAACATTCAACCTTTGTAAGCTTCTGTATGCAGAAAAAATCAGTGTGAGGGGAACATTGACTGACTTTATAGATGGATCACTATACAATTCATGGTTTCAAACTGGTGGTGTATTCGAAGCTACAGAGGAGCCATTATGTGTTCCACTCTCCTTATTTACGGATGGAGTTAATCCGAACAAGCACACTTCCAGCCAAAAATCCATGTGGCCACTAATTCTTACCTGGATCAACCTGCCAAGAACTATCCGCCAAGTTATGGGACCTATGCTTTTGATGGGTATCATTCCTAGTGGTCCAAAGGGATGTGAACCAAAGACATTAGAACCCTACCTAGAAATCCTTATTGAAGAGCTCCTAGATCTGACAGAGTTTCCACTACAGAATGCTTACATTGGGGCACCAACAACAGTTAAAGTAGCCTTGTTGCAGTTTCTTTGTGACATTCCCGCCTACTCAAAACTTCTTCATCTCTCTGGACACTCAGCTCTTCGATCATGCCCATATTGTAATGAAGTTGGACATTACTGCCATTCTCTAAAGAAGACCATACATGTATCCAACAGACATTTCCTGCCAATTGGTGACAAGATGAGGGAAGGGACTGGCTTTGCATTGCAGGACCGAGAAACCAAAAATCCAACGACAATATCGAATGAGCAGGAAAAACAAATGAGACTCAAGTATGACAGATTGCCAAACAAAACTCAGAAGCAAAAACACCAGAAGGAGACTGGACTGAAGGGCACATATGCACTCATGAAACTCCCCTACCACAACAGATTACATCAAATGCAGCCGGACGGAATGCATACTATTGCAGATTTCATTTCACACGTGATGGACATGCTGATTGGCAAGCATGATGGAGTCAATGTAAGAAGTTGTGAAAAGTCATTCAACCGATTTCCTGAAATTTGGGTTCAGCAAAATTCAGCAGTTACTGAAGCCTTGCCACCCCAGGGAACAAAACGAAACAAAAAAAGAAGACTGAATGAAGAAAATGTGAATCCAGAAGAAAGTATCGTATTGCACCCTACACCTTGGTCCCTATCAAAGGAACAAATAAAGACAGCGGATGCCAGAGCAGCGTCAATCACCTACAGCATAGCTCACAATATTTCACCGGGACCACATTTCTCAAAGCCGTGGACACTACGGACGATGAATGCAAAACTTCAGGCAAGTTTTTTTTAAACATAGTTTCAATTGAATAACCATTATGTATTTGTAATAACAGATTCTAAATTTAGATATAGTTTTTTTTTTTTTTAAATTCAGGTTTTGTGGATTGTTATTCATGATCATTGATTCAACTGTGTAATGTAGGATACTAGTATTTCAAATGTCTGACTACATTAATATGAAATACCGTTTGTTTTCAAGATTTTCAAATTGTACAATATATAAGTAACCATAAAATACATTTAATATCTTGTTGAGATAAAAAAAAAAAGCACCATTGATTTCAAATTCTTGACTTGTATATAATATAGGTATTTATAGTTAAAAGTATACATATAGTGCTATGCTGTAACACATAAAAATTGTGAAAGAAAACATTTAATAACTCTTACATGGATAAAAACTTAAAAGAGTGTATGTCAACTTCAAGGTGTTACGTAAGTGTACCTCTATGAAATTTTGTAGTTTGTGTAATGATGTAGGTATTTTGTATTGTAGTTTGTAACAAGTGGTGCTCTTGCTTGGTGTATCAACGGATTTTTACCCAAGCAACAAGAGGAAACCCTGCTATTGGTCTTGAATATTATCAAGAGAATGGTTTCACCGCAGTTGAAAGAAGAAGATATTCCCGAGTTGCAGGAAGATGCACACTCAGCTTTGAGTCTATTTGAACGAGATTTCCCCCTTTCCATGCAGGTAATATTTTAAAGGTTTACTAAAGATTATTTTCCTGTGAATATTCAATAATTACGTTGTTTTTTTCAGTACTTGTTTTAATTTTTTTTAACTAGGAAAAAAAATAATAATATACATCTGATCTGAATGTTAAAATCTCTTGTTTTGAACAGAATCTGGTCACTCATTTGCTGCATCATGTCGTGGATGGCTTCCCCACCTTTGGTCCTCTGTATGGGAGATGGCTCTTTCCTTATGAAAGGGCCAATGGATGGATTAGTAGACAGTGTTTAAAGAAAGGAGCTGAAGAAGCAACTGTGATGGAGACATATGTTGTGAGTACTTGTGTTATGATCAGACTATTGATCCTCCAAGTTTTATGGAGGCAGGATGAGTGTTCATTATTGAGAGAGCAGTTTGATTGCAGTATTAAGGAGGCTGGATAGTCAACAAATTATCTGTCTGATTCTTCATAAAATCTAAATGTAAATTTTTCTACAAAAAATTATAATATAGTAGTTAAAAGGAAAAACAATATTTTAGCTTTAAAATTTGAACATTTTTCGCATTCTTTATTTTTTTATTAGAACTCTCTGTTTAATTAAAGAGGATTTATTTATTTGAAATATAACAGGAGTTAATAGAGTTCATTGACAATGTTGAGTTGGATTATTCTAATCATGCAAATTCCAGAGAGTTGCATCCTCTTCAACAAATTAGCTTTTCTATATATTTCAGAGGTAAATTGTATCTCGTTAGCTTTTTATCTACTAATATTCAGAATGATCATGGTGATTCCATTATACATTACTTGCTGCGAAAATGTGATTTTTTTCATTGACACATTACAATATGCATTTTAGGTGTATGACTGGTGTATGTACATGGTGATGAGTCAGAAATACAAGCCTCCGCATGGTGCCGATGAAGTGATGAACAGAGTCCAACATTCCCCTGAAGTCACCACTTTTCAGATCAGCCAATCCCAGGACAAGGATGTCATCCTTACAGAGGCTATGTCTGCACATATGCGAAAGTTCTACGAGACTTCAATGAAAATCAACATCTTCTTCAATGAATATGCCAGCGAGAAATACTCATACAGCTCAGAAGATCGAAAGATTTGTACAAAACATCACAACTCAAGAAAAAACTCCTCTATTGTGAAAGTGTTAAGTGGCCACCTCCAGTTCGGGGAAGTGAGGATGTTTCTCGAGCATAATGTGAATTGTACATTGCAGACATGGGCTGTTGTAGATGTTTTCCCATTGGGAGAAAGGAAAGATGGACTGTGCAAATTTCAAAATACCGTTCTCTTCCAGAGACTTGTTCACATTAACTTGATTAGTGATCCACTAGTGTATGTACAAAAAGACAACTTCGTATCTGTGTTAAATGATGCCGATATCAAAAATCTGTAAATGAAGCCTTAATGTATAATTTTACATGCAGCAATGTAGTATGTAGGTAGGTAGGTACATGTATGTATTCAGACAAATGATGCTTATAAAATATAAAGTTTACTTAATGTCACAAGTGTCTAGATGGAAAATATTCATGTTTATATAACATCACTTAGGAAATGCAATTTTGAAAAACAATTAAAGTGAAGTGTGAAACTACATAAGACAACAGAAAATATAATATTTTACTCATATTAATATTCATAAGTAAAGGGTTTGAAAGGTAAACCAACTGTGACTTTACAGTTATTGAATGAACATTTACGTAGTGAAAATGAAAAATGCAATTCAATTTAGGTGATGGTTCATACGCCGTATCTTGTTGTTGAGATGCCCTCTACATGGGTAGGACTCGGCCATCTCTAATTGATTTCATTTTTCTGATAGTGTACATATACTTGCTAATCATAGAACTTAAGAATAGTTTATGTACCACAGCCATTTACAAATGAAGTGATTATTATTTACTTTTTATTCACGCAATAGTATACTTTTCAAATACTTGCTGCATTTTATTTAAAATGATTGTCTTCTGTTTTGGTTTTTTTCTCTGTTTCTTGTTTGAATTCATACTGGCTGTAAGAGAATTGATACACGTACCGTGATGTATTCTATTACATGTATGTTATTTATTAGATATATGGAGTATAAAAATTAATAAAAGTAGCACTTATAATATTTCTTTTCTTTTATTTATTGATCAGGGAAACAACATTAATCAAAATTATACTGGCAATGATTTTCAAACATCATAGACAACAAAAAGTGTATAAATAAAACTGTTGAAAGAGTCTTGTTGTACGGTATTTAAAATTGATCATTAAGCTGTTGAATCAGGGGCGTATATTCATAATATTGGTTGAGCTTTTTTTTTTAATTTGGTCATCAAAGTAAAGAAAGTACAGAAATTAATGGATATGATTATTTATTTATGTAAAAAAAAAAACCCCAAATTTTTAATGAACATAATGTGTAATATTTCTGCAGAATATATGTGTCATTCGAGAGGGGCGCAGTGGTTTACAGACTACTGTGTTAAAATACTATATAATGCATAAAAGTCTAAAGTCTAAATCAATCAAATTTCTAAGTTGTACGCAGTTACTCTTAGTGTGAAAACTAATGAATTTTGGTAATTTTGTGATTCAGAAAGAATAGATGAAATAAATATTGATAGATAATCGGCCTTCACAGTTATTTTATTTAAGCCTAATTATTGGTATTCCGATGCCGATCAAAATGATTTATCGCAGGTGAGGATCTTTATTGCTAATAAATAATAAACACCGATAATTAACGAATGAAGAAAATAATTTAAATCCTTATACTTGTCAAATAGCACAAAGAGTTGTTTTAAAAATTATAGTTAATCATGTATAAAGTGTTTAGTGTCTGTGATGTCGTCTAAAGTAGTAAAATGTAATTATTTTGCTTTCATAAAGAAAAATAGATATGTACATGTACATTTATCTATAAAAAAATCATATTGTTGGCATTTTTCTACCTCTCCTGGTCCCAGAAAAAATATCAGTAATTATCAGTAATTCTCAGTACCGACAGCCATTCTCAGTAAATATCAGCAATTATCAGAACTCACAGCAAAAGCCTCAGTAAATATCAGTAAATATCAGAACCCACAGGAATTATCAGTAACAACAGTAAAATTATCAGTAAATATCAGCAATTCTCAGCACTGACAGTTCAATATCAGTAAATATCAGAAATTATCAGTAAAAAATGGCACTTTCAGTACTTTTCAGAGCCAGTAGTGATTTATAACTATTTTCTGTGTAACTTCTCATTCCCCTTTACAAAAGTTGTAAGTTAGTAAGTTTTTTTAGTATGAAGATATGTGTACTTTAACCTTTAAGAGTTGCAATGTTTAAGTTATCAATCTTTGTTTAAGGTTGAGCATTTCGTGGTTGTAGACATTTAAATCCCACTTGATTATTGTCATGAACATGCAGCTACTGGTGTGACATTTAAAATCGATATCTGTTACACGTAAATATGTATCTGAAATCCTACTTAAAGGTATATTTGGCGTAGTGTGAGTAAAACTTTTGACATGAGTCTCTAAATTCGTTCCCTGAATAATGGATGAATTAAATCTGCATTAATATAGCTCTTCAAGAATCCTTTTTTAAATTTCATTTTCTTTAGAAAGAAAGATGTCAGAGAAAAAAAAATTTAGTGTCACGCTGCTTTATCTAGACAAAAATATCATAAAAAGTAAACTTAGGTATCTATTACATTTTTGTTTTATAATGTCTTTAACTGTATTAAATTTATTATGTTTTTTCTATTGATTTTGTCATACATGTTTAAACTGGAATGCAATCACATTAATTACAATGCATTTACTTGTAAATAATAATCAATAATATTTTTTCAAGTATTTTATATATCTTATATATTCAAACCATTAAAAAATGATATATAATAACAAAAAATGGCGAGAATGATAACAAACCCTATAAAAATCCAACATGGCGAGTCCAGAGATTGTTTGTTCTTCCTGGTCTTTTTGCTACCTGTCTTTGATCACGTGATAACTTACAGGTGATAGTGGCGGATTTAACGAGTGGGCTTGGAGATCCTCCCTCCTCGATCCTTAGCATCTGCACTTTCTCTTTTGCTAGATTTTTACGTTCTGTATTTGTCGCTATTTAGTTTAACTTTTTTAACATTTCCTGATAATTGCCACTAATTAGCAAAGCAAGCAAACTGCATAGCGGGAAAGACAACTCTTAATTCTATTTTCAGTGAAGCCGACTGCTTTTACTTTTTATGTCGCTTTCAAATAAAATACGGCTACTGTCAAATACACCGTATCTTGAACTCAAAAACAGTAATTACATAAACATTATTATGTACTTAATGTATGTTATTTGGAATGAAATGTATTTTATTCAGAATAACTGAAAAGTAGCTTACAATAATATTACATGTATTAGATAACTATACAAACTCGTAATCTGCATTTGTAAGGACTATTTGACTTGATATTTAACATCAAAGAAACATCAAATTGTTTTTTTTAATTACATGTATTTCTTTTGAAGTACTTTTAAATAATATTTTCATCCTCAAAAACAGACAAATATATTAGCTTGTTGATAAAAAATACACATGAGACTTTAACTTATGGATCCAAATGCTGAGAAAATGATGCTGTATATTTAACTCGTTAACTGATCCATAAAAAATAAAATGTTTTGAATTTAACGAGTAATCAACTAGGAAAAAAATTAATTCGAATTTTCGTTGACATCTTTACTTAATTTAAAAATCAGGATATAAAGGTTTTTAAATAAATCTGTAATTGAGATGCAGAGTCTCCCAACTTTCCCCTGACCTGCTACTGTGGATGTTTTATTCTGTAACTAACCTCCCAAGAATAAAACAGAATAAAAGTTAAAAAAGCAAAATCAAAATCAGGAACAATTTTTCTGTTGTGGATTCATTCTGTAAACTGTTGCTGTATTTTATATTTTGTAACCAGCGTCACAGTGGAAACACCCAGCCAGAGTTTAAAATCCATCCCATTGTCATTTTTAGGTGCAAATAATTTTTTCTGCCATTTAAAGGACCTTAAATTTTTCTTTTTTAAATATTGGCAATTAGTATATTTGTCACAGCCGCATTTAGATATTAAATCGATGTTGTCAAGATAATGAGTAACTCAGCCGTTGGGTTCTTTGAATATATTTTTTAATGTATAGAATTAATGGTGATCTGTAACAATAATTATTACAGAAATGAGTATATTTGGGAGAATTTCGGGTTTTCTGAGGTTTGAGTGTATTAGTTTTTATGATTTCGCGCCAAGCATGCGCACTTAAATGTAAAACTAGTAAAAGAACTCATTAGCAATCATTTCTAAAATAACAACCAATCATACAACTCTCACATGACCCAAACACCTTTGACCTTTCATACTCCAAAATCTAATTAACGTAAAACACCATGAAGGTGAATGAAATGTATGTGGAAACGTTAAAAATTGCAGTGATCTTTAATTCACTATGTTTACAGATGATGATGAAAATGATGAATATGAATTAGTACATTAAATATCAATACATTAAAACAAATATTGGATCAATAAATAAATCACCCTGTGACATTTGCTGAAATATTTTAGACAGCTAATGTGCTATTTTTGTTTGGTTGTATATTGCCATTACAACATCTCCACCCTCTTCCCAAATTACAATGTAATTGTTACATGCGTGAGATCACGTGATTAGCTAAAAGTGAAAACGCGGATTTCAGATTATCAAAGAAGAAAGTAAAATTCTTTATTTTAAAATTGGTATTTTCATCATACGCTGGCGCCAGGCGTGTCTCAGAATGATTGTTTACATGTATATTTACTACACGAAAAAGTGACATAACATTTTTCTGATATGATGAAATGTTAGTCCTTTCTAACTTTTATCAAATCCTTGCTAGTAAATCCTCAGTAAAATCCCCATGTGATACATGTACAATGTCATTACGATCTTTTATTATTATTTAATGACAGGATAGAGGCCACCTATGGTATGATATAGAGAGAGTAATCTAATGAGTTTAGCCTTTTTTAAAATCCTTTATTTTTTAGTTAAGTGAGAATAATAAAATCACATATATAGGATTTTCATAGAATAGATCTTTATACTGATTACTGTAGGAATCAACAAAACATTCTTCTTTTCATTTTTAATTCAAGCAGAATGTTTTTGCTAATTCAATCTTATGAGAGAGAGAGAGAGAGAGAGAGAGAGAGAGAGAGGCGTCCATATGTCTAATAAAAAATCACCACTTTTCCACCCAGCGGTAGCTCATGCAGGTAATTTTCAAGGTTTGGTGATAATTGACGTTTATTTATCTCAACAAGATAGGGCTTCAAAACGTAAGCATTTTTATTACAATGTAAATGAAACAGATTTAGGTGGCAGTATTATTTAATTTCATGTATAGTGACTCGTTCTCGTATTTTTTTACTTTGGGATGAATATCTCTGAGTTTGTGTTTTAGAGACATAGTTCGAATTCTCCCCGTCACTAAGACTTTAACAAATTAAACTACAGCTAGAGATGAAAGAGCAAAAGTTAACCTGGAGCGTTTCTTTTGTTGTGGATGTAAATGCCCTTGTATTTTGTACTAATTTTTGTAAAATCTCCGGTATATTGTATTTTGCAGACGCCCCTGTTTTTTGTATTTTGTAACCAGCTTCACTAGAAGAAAACTCAGCAATAGTTGAAAATCAAAACAGTTAGCCATTATTAAGTATAATTTAACAAAATTGGATTCTTTCTTGTTGGTTAAATAACCTTGAATTTTACTTTTTGTATTTCTATCTTTTGTATTCTCAGTACTTATATTTGTTAAAAGATTTGTTACTAGTGTATTAAATGACAGTTTTTGTGGGTTTCTTTGTGTATGTTTCAATAACAAGACTGAAACCACCCCTAAGTGCTAATTCAATTGCCTTTAGGGGGAATCACTTATCAATGTAATCTTCAAATCTGTAATTTTGATAACCAATTTTATTTATTTTATGTTGTATTTGTGATTTTAAATTTTCATATTTATTTTGTAAAAGACGACTTGTTAAATTTGTACAAAATGCTAGGTCGATCAGTGCTAAAACATTAGTTCGTGTAGTCATTAAATGTAAGGAGTTATTTTAAATGATCGAGTTAATTTTGTTGTCCAATGTTATATTTTTAACTCTGGAACCCAATTAAAAAACAAAAATATAAGGAAAGGTCGGGCGAATTTTCCTATCAAAAACATGTTCATGTCCAAAACATGTTTTTAAGCACTAGTTTTGAAGGACAATATCTTTACTATGGACTAAATATTATTATCTGTTAGAGAAAATATGTATGAAGGGATTTCACAATATCACTTATTGTTGCAATGCATGATTGCTTGTTTGTTTACATTTGAATGCGTTATTTGGATGTTACGTTTCCCGTTCTATGTATTAGTAGCTATAGAAATACAATTTTACATATGAATTTTAGGTCAAGTTTTTTTTAACAATGTATTTGTAAAAAAAAGTTTTACTTACATGAAATAATCTTTAATCGAAAAAAAAAACAACAACAACAAACGAATATGTTTCTACTCAAGTGCAGCATTGTATGGTTTATAAAAACTTTTTAAACATAATGGAAACAAGTGTTTGATTTCCCCTATTGCACTTACCTACCTCAGTTTGCATTTACCAAATTACATGCAATCTTAACAAAATATTTCTTAAGTAAATTAAGAGATTTGGATATTCATTTTAAGACTCTATTGATCTCCTTAAGAAAAAAATCTTTATAAAAGATACACAAAATATTCAAATTTTAACTAAAGTCTTTCATTTTCATGACCAAAGAGTTAATCCAATGTTTGTGCTTATAATTTGTTTATCTGTATGCAATGTGTATCGTTTCGATCCTCTCGAATTGTCGCTTATTGTATCTTAAACGGCTGTGTTGTAAGCTACCTCTAGAATCAGTTCGTCATCGAAAGCCTTCCATTTAATTAGTTAAAACTAGCGAATGAGAATGCAATCATAGATTATTTGAATTCCCCGTAAATATACAATTTGGTTTCTGTAAAACATATTAATTCTACAATGTGGAATTTCGTTTTATTCAACCACAACTATCGCATGGGATTACAATGAAAGAGTTCTATAATTGAACTTAAACAAAACATATGTTTTTCTGCATTAAATATTCATTTCACAAAGAACCAGTCCGCATTAATCATCCAAAACTAGCGCTGGAGATTACCAAAAAATAAGTCTGTGAATTCCATGTAATGAAAGAAATTTATTTTCTGTATAAAATATTAATTCCATACTGTACAATTTCCGTATAAATCAATCAGAATTGATGAGGATATTGCTTTGAAAGAAGTCTTTAAATTTGAATTTAAATCAAATATATGCTCTTCTGTTAAAAGATTCATTGCACAAAGAACCAAGTCTAAATCAGTCAAAACTAGCTCAGGGGATTGCAACAAAAGAAATCATGAATTTCAAAGTGAAACAAAAATGTTTTCTGTAAAAATTGTTAATTTCTTAATGTACCTTTCCGTGCAAATCAATCAAGATTGATGCAGAAAATTGCATTAAAAGAATTCATTGAATTTGAATTTAATTTCGGTATAAAATAATTATTTCACAAAGTACAGTCAAAACTATCGCTAGGGATTGCAATAAAAGAATTCTATGTATTTAAAGTAAATAAAAGTGATGTTTTTCGTACAAAAAATAATATCATGATATACCATTCCGTGTAAAATCAAACAAACTAGCTTAGGGGGGAACAATTAAAGAATTCGGTGAATTGCAAGTAAATAAAGAGAATGCTCTCTGTATAAAATATTTATTCCATAATGTATCAAACCGTGTAAATCAATCAAAATTAAACATGAAATTGTATTGACAGAACTCTCTGCATTTGCATTTAAACCAAGAACTAGTATTTCTGTATCAAATATTCATTTTATTAATTTACCAGTCCGCTTAATCAATAGAAAATCCATGCAGAAAATTGCAATGGAAGATAATGGCAGTTAATTCACAACAGTACACACAGACGTTTGCTACAAAAGGCATTCTTATAAATGTAGTGAAGCATTCAAACGAAAACGTGTGTTTTGGATTGTCAAGGTAAGAAACATTTTTTTAAAATTTAATTTGACCTGGGAATGTCTGGAGAAATTTAAAAAAGCCCCTAAATCAGTTACTTTGACAGTGGTTGTTTTTAAAACTGTGTTACTTATTTAATATCGTTTTTATTTAGCGACGCTAATCAAAAGAAACATTGCAAGTCTAATTTCATTCAAGTGTTCGTCAAAACATCAACTAAAGTCATCGTTTCATCGACACTTATAACGTCTTTTTAAGTAGCAGCGAATGGGTTAAAAATTCTATTATCACATTTGCAAATATGTTTCCTTATATAAACGTATAGAATAGCGAAAACTTTCAACTCTGTATCTTTTACATTTTGCAAAAATGTTTCCTTGAAGGAATTATGGTGATAACGAACAGTATCCTTAATCTAATAGAAAAAACACCTATAGAATAGCAAAAACATTCAATTTTGTGTAAATTTTAAGGACGTCACAATGATTAGTACACGCGCTGATCGTTTGGTGGTTGAATTTAGGTAAAGAAGAGTACACAGTAATTTGAATAATTCTAAACGATTTGCTTTTTTCAAGCGTAATTATAAGTTATAAACAGAATTGTCTGCATTATGCAGTATAACAGTGTAGTAAGTGCCATATCAAGATATCTTAAATCTTTTCTTACAAAAAATTCATACCAAGGGTTTATTACTCCATACATTCCAATATATTATAAATCTTTGTTGTTGTATAATAAATGTACTAATGTAGTGTATAGACAATTAAACTCTTGTAATGTAATTCCTACTTCCATATCCAAGTGGGAATCAGAGTTAGTTCAATATGGAGCCAAAATATGTGTTAATGATGCTTTTAATGTATGCTTTAAAACAACCAAAGACACTCAGCTACAATGGTTACAATTTAGATTACTTCATAGAATTCTACCTGTGAATCATTACTTAAAAAAAATTAAGGTGGTGTCCTCTGACTGTTGCTCATTTTGTAAACATGAAGTTGAGACAATTCAGCATGTCTTCATAAACTGTGAAAAAGTATCCACAATATGGAGCAACCTAAGCTTGCATATTTACCATGCAACTTCCTTAAGACTTGGTTTTAATGTAGTTAATATTTTGTTTGGTGAACTTCCAATGTCTAAAAACAACAAAGTTGTTAATTTAATTATTCTATGTTCGAAACAATATTTGTTTACTTGTTTAAAAAAAGGCAAATTGCCATGCCTTTCTGGACTTTTATCTTATTTATTTAACAAATACAAGGTTGAAAAATATATAGCTTGTAAAAATTTTGAAATGCAAAAATTTGTCAATACCTGGCAACCCTGGTATTCTATCTTTGACACTATGATTCAATCTTAGTCATGTTATTTGGCTTAACTAACACTTTGTTCATTAATTACCAATTTATGTGCTTTCATCCGTTGTAATATTCTTACTCTTTATATTTACCATATGATTTTTTTGTTTTTGTTTTTCTTTTGTTTTTTGTTTTTGTTTTTGTTTTTTTTTTTTTGGTTTAATTCTTTTGGTATTTTTTCAATTTAAGCAGCCTCTACCAATTAGATTGAGTGTGAGAGAGTGAGCATGCGTGAAAGAATATTTAAAAAACTGTATTGAATTTATTTATTATGTTTCTTGAGAGTAAAAAAAAAAAAAAAAAACAAAAAACAAAAAAAAAAAAAAACAGAATTGTTAAAAAGTTCCTTAGGATGTGAACTTGGTTTGAACGTGATCAAATTTTCTACGAAATCTTTAGGGCTTCACAGGATTTGATCACTTGACCCAACACGTTCATATTTCGTTGAATGTTTTTAACTTTCTGATTATTTCTTAAATTCAAAACACTGAATAAAAACCAGAGGCCGACCTCGCTGCACAGTTTATTATGACGTCACACGGTGCACTACAATGTTAGTGAACATGTATTTGGCCATTAATATCAGGGGTTTTTTTTAACAAAGAAAATTTAAACTAATAGATAATATGATCTCTCATGATTTGCGAATTTATATGATTTTTTATCAAATTCGTTGTGTGTTTTCTATAATAAACACACACCTCTTTGGATATAAATCATACACCATCGCAAATCATGAAATATTCATTTTATCTTATGTTTTAATACCTACTTTGTTCAACAAAATTCAACAAATAGTTAACAAATATGTTGTAGCATTCAAAGATATGATATTGGTCAGGAAAATTATTGTTCATTGATTGAATCGCTGATATTAGGGTTTTTTGCGTTTACTTTCCTTCAGATTTCGGAGAAATTTTCAATCATCTAAGGTATAAGATAAGAAAGGTTAATTATGTTTTTTTAAAACATTCTCCATTTTTGCAGTCCAGTTAAACTAGTCTTATCACTTAAGGTAGCTCGCGGGTTTACTGCTTGTGAGAAATCCTACCCTGAAAATGTGTCCGTGTGATCGATAGGTTTCAGAGATTTATTTGTAAAATTTATTTGAGATTCGTCTGCGTAGTAACAATGTTATCGTTATTCAAAAACAGTGTCGCTGATACAATCAAGTGACGCCATTTCAATGAAATACATACTAAAATACATATCTTAGTCGAAAACCGCATTTCTAAACTATGCTCCAAACTCCTAAACGATCTAGACAAACTTCTAACTTTTATTCAACACAAACTCAGAAGAGATAATTTTAAATCAATTCATAAAAAATAATATGTGTTCTCGGCCAATTTTTCGCAAAACAACTTTAAAGATTTAAAAGATTTCACAAAATCCCATATTTTCGTCACTACGCTAGCCCGACGGCATCAATTTCTTCGTCCGAGAACCAAAAATAAAAATGCGCTGTTTGACAAGACTAGCTGATTAACACTTATTAGAACATGCAAATCTAATTAACATTATTATGAATGTTTTCCAATGCATAAATGCAATTGATGTAAGGTTGTGAACAGAAGAACCATGGCAATTTTTCTTTTCATGAAACTCATTGAGTCAATCATTCAATGCAAGGATAATTACCACACAACTATTGACATATAAATAAGTTTGTAATCGTAGACGATAACTAGCTAAAGCCAAAATAATTTTAATAGTAAGATCGATATTTGAAAATACAGAATTTATAATATGGTAAAACGAGCGAAGTTAATGCATATGGTTCTCTTTATTTACAATGTAATTGTCAAAATATTTAATTTACCTTTTCAGTGTTGCACACAAACTAACGCACAATCTCTTCAGCTCAAAATATTACACAGAATCATAGTACATAACAAGTTGCTTTTTAATATGAAATTGATTCCAAGTCCGAACTGTAACACAGACAACTGTAATGAAATTGACACCGTACATCATAGATATTTCCAATGTAAAAGCATACAAATTTTCTGGAAAGATCTAATATATTGGTGGCAACAACATATAGAAAATGTCAATCACTTAACAATGCAAGCTGTCATATTTGGTTTCTACAAAGTAAAAATGTTCCACTAAATTATTGTATTTTACTTGGAAAATGCTTTATACATCTAATTCATTCAAAATCTTCTGGCAAACAAATTGAGTTCATTGCTTTTAAAAAATTTCTAAGAAACAAACTTCATGCGAAAGAAAATTATCTTTGTTCGAAGAATCAAAGCTCATTTTTTACGAATTATGGCAGCCAATATTAGTTAACTTATAAACTGTAGTCTTTCAGTATTATATGGATTGTCTCGATTGTTTGAAGATTGCTGATCAATGCTTTCTACCACGTTAAAAACTATAAGATGCATGTATATTTTAGATCCATGTTAATATTTTAGCTCCATGTCCAAGGTACTAGTATATTGATCTGTTTCCTTGCTATTTATCATTTATTCTATTGTGAAACGTTTTGAATTATGTTCTAAAAATATATGTACCATAATTGAGCCAATAAAATATTCACTCACAAAAAAAAAAAAAAAAAATTGTCAAAATATGATTTTAGATTAAAGAGTTCGAACGCACACGCATACCTTATGAACTAAATGCAACAGTGTATTTCACGTCTTAAAAGGATTTTTAACACTTGATAATTATAAATCTTTGTATAAACTGCAATTTAGATTTTTGATATATATCATTTTATGTTTCTAAAAATCATTTGTTATTTTAAGAAATGTATGAATTTGCTATGACGGTCAACTCTTTACGTTGAATCCTATTGTGGTGTCAGCAAATCCACGAGCTACTTTAAGCAGCAATTACATTAGTATTTTATATTATGTCTAAAACAAAGCTAGCTTAATATGGTTTCCTTTTTTTAGTTATCAGCACGTTCAATTTTCAAGCATGATTAAAGTAATAAAATTGCAGTGATTATATATATATCATATTTAGCTATTAGGGCTTTATTGGATTTGATGCTCAAAGAATGATTCCTTATTCTTTAAATAGATTCAGTTCCTATAATAAACACATTACTTCTAATAGTATCTATAAACGAAACATAGTATGAGATGAAGCATGTAGCCCAGTGCGTAAATGTAATACTTTTTGCAAGCATGATAACGTGTAGTTCTGGGGTGCTTTTAAACGAGGACGGAATCTATGGAGATGTTGTACAATAAATCAGTTGATTGACACGCATTGTGATCGTAAGTCGTATTCATTACTCATTGAAAACCCTCGGAATAATGAATAATCAATAAATATCGATTGCTGAATTTAAATTTCCCGCCGTTATGAGAGCTGCTATTCAACTCTAATGTAATCTTTGACGTCACACCACTGTTCCGGTTTGTTTCATCAACGTAGTACTATTATAGATGATTATGATGTCTAAACTAACAGGTTGTGGAAAAAATGGAACACTATCCACTTCAGCTTTTGTTTTTGACTTTCCGCTAAATCACAAAACAATGAAATATGTTGGTTAAGTCGACGGATACATTTTTCAACATCATGTTGCGCTCCAGTAAAAAGTGATTTCCCTTACTTTACACGAGCATAAAACTTTACTCTGTATTTCATCTTCAAAATCGTATGACGAACTGTTACATGTATCATATAAACCAGTTCATCATTTCCAATACATTTTTTTAACTTTCCCTACCCTTATGAAAAATATTGATTTAACCTAGTGAAAGCTAGTCCGATATTCTATTGATTTCCTAAACAAAACCGATATCTTTGTCTTCTTGCTCAAATGGTTAGTGCTTTCTTCTTGACATTTTCTGCATGCATTTCTAATCCTCTTGCAGTATTCTGAATTTCCTCTCTCCTCTTGGCATGTTTGCTACCTTTTGATAATTTTTTGTATCAAACAATATTAATCTAAATAAATTTTGTAATAGTTTCTCCCTGGTCTGCTTTTTCAGAATTAAGCATAAGAATTCAAAAGTGTAGTTTAAATTTAAAATCTTTAAAGGTATTTTAAATATTATTAATTTTTATTAGCGAAGTGTTCATAAATTGATACATTTTAAAATATTGTCTATATAATTTTTTTAAGAATGGGACAAAACTAACCCACCCACCCCCCTTCAAAGCGAGCTAAAATTAACAAATATGACCATAGGAAATAATATAGGATCATAGAGTGCATAGCAAGATTAAACTCGTAAAACAATTTATTGATGTTTAAGGTTCGAAGGATTTTCTTAATGATGGACATGTAATTGTATGACATCAATATTTTTTTCAAAGATGTAATCAGTATGATTACTATAAACAATTATATATGCATGTAGATATATTGATATTTTCGTACTTCATGTAATATTTCAATATAAAAAATACACAGACTGAACCTTAGTTTCTTTGGAAAGTGAAACGAAGGGGAAAAAAGTACATGTAATTTGCTCCGGTTGGAAAAAAAAGAATTTAAAAAGGTAATATGCAAAACTACTGTTTCGTTTAATAAAGACATAAAAATATTATCAGTTCTATAAAACAAATTTTAACCTTCCTTTTCAATAAAAAAAAATGGAACGAAAGCTGCTTAAAATGTTCTTTTATTTTCTTAATAGATCCGGATTTTAAGAAAAAAATAACGTCTACATGATGAAGCAAATGAAGTATCTTCTCCAGTTGCCATATGCGGTTTCCATGGACGTTGTAAATCTACTTGCTGTTTTGATTTAGAAGGTACCAACAGTTGATTTGGGTTCTCCTTCAGTCCAATTAAATACTGTCAATATTTTTCCAAAGTCGTCAAGGAATGGCAACGTTTCGCTTCGTCTCTTTCCTTGTAGGTATATTCTCCCCGGATAGATGTCTAGAAAGTAAAACATTCTAGCCAATAAAGAAAACAAAGTCAGTAACTATACAATTAGATTGTTAAACTAGATACGATCTCGTTACGAGTAACGAGTAGGTCTTCCTTGCGATTTCTGTTTTAAATCATACCATGAATAATTGATATAACTTCACCCATTTTCTTACACCCATCTAAAATTGTTAATCATGTTTGATCATTTTTGAGATACAAATGATTGAATATTTTAGGGGCCAGCCCTTTAGATCCTTTATGGGGACAAAAATTCGTGTTTTGATAAGTGGAATCGATTTAAATCATAAATGCAAACATGTTCTCTTCTATGATGTCTAACGATATATTGCGTCAAAGTTTAAGTACTTTGGTCCCTAAAATCTTTTATTACGTCATAAAGGGGCGTGGCAATGAATTTTTCTAATAGATATTGATATTATCAACAAAATATGTCTACTTCTCTAGATATATTGCGTTAAAGTTTAAGTACTCTGGCCCCTAAAAATCCCGTATTACGTAATAAAGGGACGTGGAAATAATCTTTTCTAATAGATATTGGTACGATCAACAACTTTGCTTCTATAATGCATTACAAAATCTTTATCGTTTTTAAGTTATTTGTAATAGAGTTTACGAGTGTCTTGGCCCCTAAAAAAAGGGGCCAGCCCCTTTTTCTTGATTTCGTTGCAAAGAACTTATGATTATCTACCACTTGTGTTATATATATCTTAACCAAATATCAACTGATAAAAAGATACAGCTCAAAACGTATGAAAATTTTGAATAAAAATTCGTACCCAATTTTCGTGCCTAGGCGAGCTCCAAGAAATAGCGCCAGTGGCGTAAAACAACATAATAGTGCACAACTTCAAACTATAGACTACCTATCCTAAAAATTTCATATTCATATCTTTGATAGTTTCTGAGATCAGCTCTGCACAAAATAGGTCATGAAAATGTACAAAATGGCCGATAAATCGGTACCGGAAGTGCCGACAGGAAAAATCTCAAAAACGTATGAAGTTCACATCAAAACTCATCTTCTCTGAAAAAATGGTCGAAATCGGTCGAATAGTTTTCGAGAAATCTCGTGCACAAAATTTGTGGAAAAAAATAATAATAAGAAGAAATCGTACGAAAACTATAAGGTCTTCCGTTGGAAACGGAAGACCTTAAAAACAAAACATTCACATTCTAGTAGAATACATTAAAGTCAATTCATACAGTACATTTTTAAAACTTGATCTAAAGTTTATGGGCGGCGGAACGAGTGAAAACAAGACGTTTAAGCAAAACAAACAACTAATATTTAAAAACATGATAATTATAATATGAAACAGACTAGCTAAAACAAATTGAACAGACTCTTTCACAAATTCAACAGCCACCAAGGCAAAACAAACAATCAGCGGTGCATAACCAACTGTCATTCACTGATTTAATGGTGGATGGTGTACATAGAGCTATTAGAGAAAATCGAGCCCTGATGAAAACGCAAACCTGAGGAAACGTACCCACGAATTAGGGTGCGTTTAATTTTCTCCAAGAGAAAAATGTACCTTTGAGAAATCGTTGCAAGAATTGAAATAGGAAAAAGAACTGTTGTTTTACAATGGAATAACTAATTATTTTAATCATTTGTATCATTTTGCTTGTATCATTACTTACATAATCACGTACATCAAATAATTTCAAAATACAGTCACGTGGAATCGGTTTTTTTTTTAAAGGAAGCAGATTCATCATAAAAATCTTGACAAGCCATAAAAAAATTAATCGCCAATCAAGAAAAACCTATAGCTACTCCGTTCGATGGGTAGGGGGCGTCGCTGGTATGCATTTACCTATAACTTAAATCTCACTATTAATTTCATCATATTCGCTGTCAGTTTTTACATGCTTTGAAAAAAAGTTAGGGAGAGGGATTCTCCAGTGTACAATTTCTCCTTGTACCTCTTTGCACGCTATCTAGGGTTCATTCAGTGAGTGACTGTTTGTTTTGCAACGGTGATCGTTTGTTTTACATCCGGGTTTGTTTGTTTTCCAAAAGAGTCTGTTGATTTTGTTTTAAGCTGGTCCATTTCGTATTTCAGTACCTTTATAAAAAAAAATTATTTTGTATTGACGTCTAGGTTACCATTTCGGCTCCCATACTAGATGCTCTCTCAAAAATATCATTACAGCACAAAAGATGCCGTAAAATCGTAAATACAGGATTTTGAAAATGTATCCTTGAACATTTAACCTTATATTACTAGGAATGAATGAAAGTTTTGACTGTCATAACTTTGTTTTGTTTATTTATACCAAGTATTTTTTGTAGGAATAAAAATGCATTATCCGAGTCCACTAGAAACAGATGACTTCTTGAATCTTCTCGACTGCATTCAGTGCTTGCATTCTCAGCCGGTTTCTTTACAGTATGGTACTTATAACAATACAGATGTGTGGGGTTCCAGGCGTAACCAGGTGTTGTACACTCATGTTCTGCAAAGATATAACCCAGCCTTTTTATGGTAATAACATTATAAAAATATAGATTAACATTATTTTGTATAGCAAAAACTAGATTTGCTCTTATATTTTTAAACTTTTTTCCACTGGGGGTAAAATATTGAATATAAGACAACTTAAAATACAGGTTAATACAAGAAATATTTTATACAGGATTATTTTTGCCCTCCCTCACTTGCTAACGGATTCTTGAATTCCCCCACACTAAATCGTGTAAAAAGAAATTGGATTTCGCCAAATCTTATTAGACCACTTATTAAAAGGGTGAAATAAAATGTGGCGAATATTTCCCTATATATAGTACGTCCGACTCGTTCGAACGTATCTCGTTTGTTGCCTGTGCAGATTATACGTAAATGGTTCTCTAAGAGAAAAACACTACTGGCATACTTTGAATTTGGTATAATAAAATTCAACCCTTACAATTATTGAAGTTTAAATTAATTAAACTATTGATTTACATGAATTTATTAATAAAAGATCAAAAATAAATTTACATAAATAAAAAGGTTTTAAAAGAAAATGAATTGTAATCCAAATTAGCAATGAGTCAGATATCATAAAATTTAAATGATTTACACACAGCAAAATGTTCCTTTATTAAAAGTTCTTTGAATACCGATTCTTTTTTAAGACATACTTCAACATTCGTACATGTATCTGTAAATTTACGAAAATGACAGAATGTATCAGAGAAATTTGTCCACGGCTTGTTTAGGCGACATGGGTGATAAAACAAGTATGTTGATCGAAGTTTCCTTAAAGTTACCTTAAATTTCTTATTGTTGTAAATGTATACTTTAACAATTTATATAAATGTGAAAATATAAATGAAATGTTATTTAAGGTGGATCTCTACACCAAATAAGTGTAGGAGATTTTTGTTGCATGCATTTGTTACCAATACTAGGCACAGTATTCAACAATAATATACCTCAAAATACAATACACTATTTTCTAAAGAATTTTTAAAATATCAGTCTGGTTCCAGATAACCCCTCATTAATCAAATTTTTAAACATTTCTGTTTTAAAATTCTTATGGAAGTGAAATGTTATTAAGTTTAGAAATGAAAAACAAAAAAAGCATGAATGAAGTTTGTATGATTTTTATTGGAATCCACATAAATATGAAGCTAAAATATAAAATAATTCTTTTAAGGCAAACTGCTGGACAAAATCCCACAAAAACCTGAAAATATAAACAATATTCGTTGGTGAATGGGATGAAGAAAAGAAATTGAATGAAATTGAAAAATTAAAGGAAATACTTAATTATTGCAAAAATCTTGGTATGAAAGATCCTGTTTAAGAGTTGTCTTTCTTTATTTTACATGGTCTCAAATATCTTGGGATCAATTTTTTAATTAATAAAAATCACGAAGAAAAATTAAAAAAGGAACAAGTTTATGCTAAATATGTAGATATAAGATAAGTAGTGCTTATGATAATGTTTGAAGCTGAAAAATCATATTATTGATGAATGCATTTTATATATTTAACTCTTCAGAACAAAATATTAGTAGTTAATTATATTATAAATTGCCTTTTACTTTTTCATATACAATAGTAACTATAAACAACCATACGCATATTAATACATACATTAGATGTCCATAGTGATACACATGCATGTGTGGAAATGAAAAACATGCTCCTTTTCAGAATTCTGTCTTTCCCTCATTTGGCTTGCAAATCCGGGCTTCCACTGCTATTGCTATCTAGTTGTATCTATTTTAATCAAAATACATTAGTTTAATGTCAAAGTTTCAGTGAAAGTCTTTTATTGCAAATGTTTTTTTTAATTTGGGAAGTTAGGATCAATTCAAGAGATCGTACTACGGTACTTTCGTTTTATATTCATCATACATATATAGTTTAAATGAAAATTTGACATCTGCGTACCTATATCGATAATCCGCCACATATGTTGGATCGTCTGTTGCAGATGACATGACAAAAATGTGTTGCCAATAGCAGCAGAGCAGGGAAACGGTATATATTATTTAGATTCCACGTTTTCCGTACAAAACAGCTGATAATCAATGTTAGTTAAAAGCTTTAAACAGGAAGAAAATTGTCATATTTTCTAAGCGTTTTGGTGATTTCATTCCTATCTCACCTCCTTAGTTAGAAGAGTTCAATTAAACGGTGTATAGCTATTTTGTACCACGACATAATGTTATCAATCCGGAACACAATGGCGTTGCGAACGGAAGTCAGACATGTTTTGACGATGTAGCCTTCCACCTTAAAACGTTCTCCTGTCTATATTTAAAATGATTAATATAAATGTAAATATATTATTGAAAAAAAAATGATTTCAAGAAAAAAAATAAATTCATTTTTCTTTCTTATTTAAAAGACTTTATCTAGAAAACCAACCTTTGAAATAATATATTTCTCCTTCGACGTGTCGAAAATTCAGCCCTGTTTTATGACGATGTGAGAACCGGTATCCTTTACAAGTTCCTCCAAGCTCTGAAGCATACACCGACAGACATGAAGGCAATTCCACACAGCTAATCATACATTGTAACAACGGAATGTTTTTGATGAACAAAGGTTCCAAATCAGGTACAAGGTTATCCATATCTACATTTCGTCGAAAAATACTAGATTGAAATTCCTTCGAAGTAATCACACCTGCCCCGATACAGACTGATATTTTTAATATGGTCGAAAATACTCTCATGTTGTAAAATTACTTCAAATAGCATTTCACAAACTATATTTCTTATATACAGTTATGAAAATATCGACCTGTTAACAAGCTAATCAACAAGTACAAATTTTCATTGGTTAATAATCAATCAATATTGTTCATGTTGGCAAATTTGCAAAAAAACAATATGATCTTATCCTTTATCCATTCATATGAACTCAACCTTGTACGCAAATAATCACTAGCGGGGAAATAACATGCATTGTAAGTGGTTTTGTATTTCGATTAAAGATCTTAAGTTTTGATTTAAAAAAAAATTGCACAAAAATTGAATACATTTCATTCAAACATTTTTGATATTTGTATTCGAGAGACGTCAAAAATGAAAACAAATCATTATGCAGCCAAGTATCTAGTAACTTAGCCGATACGAATAACCACAGCATACACGCAAGAGTGTTTGAGTTTGATAAGGGATATTTATATCAGAAACACCCCTAAATGCTAGCAGCTCTGATTTGTATGAATAGAGAATTTGGCGTTATGATTTTAGTTAAGGGAGTATTGTAACCATTTAACCCCCTCTCCCCAAAATCTTGTTTATTACAATTTAAATAGACGTCGTAAATTGTACTCAATTATTCTATCATTTTTGAAAATCGATAAATACCGGTATATCTATACATGTATATATATTAAAATGAAAAAAATAACAACACTAATCGTAAAACGTAAGCGCTTTCATTTCTTCCTCAGACGTTTCACAATACATTTAAAAACAAGTATATATATATATATATATATAGAGAGAGAGAGAGAGAGAGAGAGAGAGAGAGAGATGTGTGTGTGTGTGTGTGTGTGTGTGTGTGTGTGTGTGTGTGTGTGTGTGTGTGTGTGTGTGTGTGTGTGATATTAATCCTACCCATTTGCTATAGATTTAAGCACCAAGCTTTATTTACACTTGGCTAAAACTTGTCATACAATATTGTAGAGTATTGCCACAAGTAAATGCTTGCAGCATACATGCCGACGTTAATCATTAGGAGACTTGAAACAGCTTCCTAGCCTGCTGAACACCGCTTCCCATGCATGAGGGATTTGTTCAGACCTTAACCAATGTCCATATCCCATTTCTACATAGATATTAACACCAGTGATCTTCTAACAGCGTCCTCCCTATTCAGGTACAACTAAACAACCTCAAACAATGTGCTTAAAGGTCCTCAAATGGAACATATTCTTAAACGAAAAATTAAAAAAAAATTAACATATGGCAATTAAGCATAGCTCTTTCAGTTCATTTTTCGAGTTACCATGTTCAGTTATTCTTGAAAACCCCTGTATGTCTAGGTATGAAATGCACATTTAATCCTCTATTTGCCAGCATTCACATTACTGGCCATATTGACCAAGCCCTCATTAGTTAATGTAAAGTCTTATACACACAATCTCCGGCGCTTGGCGCCCAAAACAAACTTCCGACAGGTTTGGCTTGCTCATTGCTGGCAATTAGCATACATAAATACTGTTTAACCCTTATGCATTGCATATTGTCTTATTATTCATACTTCCTAATTAATAACTTCCGAGAGTGCAGGACACTATAACATACATAACATTTTTACTTTAAACCACAGTTTCACATCAGTCATTACGCTAACCCTTGGATCAATCCTCTGAGGTTTTACACAATTCTAACCTTAACAGTTGACCTTAAATTATTAGTTAGTAGTCCATCCTAAGTCGGTCTTTGGTTTACCTACAGATTTGGGCTTGTTTACTGTCGCTGATAACATGTTTAATCACTTACTAGGGATAGGGATACATTCAGTGTCCCATCAGTATTTCTAATCTCTAAAGTCATTTATCAGTAGCAACATAATATCTTCACTTGCATTACAATGGCACCAGTAATCATTTGCCAGTCACATTGTCAAATTATTTATACCTTGCATATATCTTTACACCTTTGGTAAAATGCCAAGCGGTCAACTTTATTGTCACGACCACCCGTATTCCTAACTTGTTGCATTCATTTAATCTGCATGTCCCTTCTCTGGTAAGTCATGGTCTTTCTGCACAGACATCATATTCTTTATACATGTTGATTAAAAGTACCTGTGTTGAATTCCTAAAGAATGGGCTTACATATGATCCAAACACGGACTATATCCATTACACCAACAACTCCCATTACAACTAACTTAAGTCTGTTTCATGAATTCAGTCGAAGGCAAATGGTCGTGATTAAATGAAGCGTTTCGTAGAAACAGAGGCACATTTGTGTGTTAGACCAAATTCTGCTTGTGGATGGCACAATTTTTTTTTACCTCATAGGCATACTTCGCATCAATCAATTATAAACATCTAGGGCCTCCTGCAGGCAGGTTTCAATATAGTATATCATCGCAATGATCATTTTACAAGTTCTAATATTTCATCGTAGTTGTCAGGAAGTAGCATTAAGCACTAGTTTATCCTACCACTTTGTGGACCTCATCAAAAAATTGTTTTGCCCAATATCAGCTTCAGACATATTTTATCATCATCTCAAATCCTGCCAAGCATTTAGCATTCATCTTTTAGCTTCGCAATCATCACTTATGACCCATAAGATGTTTTTTCTCGTGTCACCCAAAGACTTATTGCACCACTATCAACATCAATAATTTAAGCACTCCCTATTTACAAGCTGCATTGTTCACCTCGGTTCACCACATTACATTTTGCATTTCATTGTAAGGAATTTAAGCTTTAATCATGTACCACAGTACAAGCACTCCTGATCCCCACAAATAATCAAGTTCGTAAGCAACTACCTCTCCACCCAGCCAGGTGGATTCTGCTTTTTGACACAAGTTTTAACAAATTATTTCAAGCTTGGCCACCTGCGAAGGCCAGTCGCTTATCTACTTAATTAACTACCACATTATACTTGCACGCAGTTTATTCATACTTCACCCTTCACAGAGACTTTTAAGTTACATCATTTCAATTACAAATTTAGTTTACTTGTTTCGGGACAACATGGTCTCCTTGGAATGATTTTATTAATCATCTGGCAGTTTAGAACTAACATGTTTACCATAATGCATCAATAAAACATTTCTTATGTTTTTCGTTTTATTGGTGTTTTTTTTCTCTTTGGTTTGTTTGTTTGTTTTGTTTTTCCATGGATTGCAGTTTTACTGCTTAGGCATAACTATCACAAGCAACTACCCTACTCTTTATTTTATATTACAATATGGGATGAAAATGTGAGTATGTGAGAAGTGAGATAGTGAATATTTCATAAAATGATACATATATTCAACCTTTGTTTACAATAAAAAAAAATACATCTAGAAACAATAACTAAAAACATGTTTAAAGTTTGCAAATCAAATTCACCTTTCCAAATAATTTTTTTTCCTTAATATATTTTCACATACTCGTAACATTCAAGAAATGAGAGCGAGGGTTGGACTGCCCCACTGTTTGTGTTTTAATGTATCTTTTTTCTTTCATTTACAGTAGAAAAAATAAACGTACAAAACATTTCTTTCAACATGTTTATCTAACCCTTTCACTCTGAAAAACGCTGTCACTGCCTGCTCCAAATTAAAAGACCTGACAACAAGGACAATCCTTTCAGACTTTTCCTGGACTGTACCCTGTCTATGAGGCCGCCGTCTGTCTGTTGTTGTTGATAAATGACGTCTCTGTAAAGGAATCTGTAAACAATAAAGGCAGAAATATAATGTCACGCCTGGAAATAATGAAATAAAGAGTGTAGTTCATAGATATAATAATACAAGGAATCGCCTAATGTTTGTACACCTTTTTGTATTTTCAAAGTAGAACAATGAATGTACAAAACATTCTTATCAACATGTGGCATCTAACCCTTTCACTCTGAAATGAAAAACAATGCTACTGCTTGCTCCATGTCAAAGACCTGACAACAAGGACAATCCTTTCAGACTTTACCTGGACTGTACCCTGTCTGTGTGGCCGCCGACTGTCTGTTGTTGTTGATATTGGCCATTTTCGTAAAAAAACTCTTTATTGGGATAAGGGCAGGGATCTGTAAACATCAATATCAATTTTAATAATTCAACACCCAGGGAAACAATGATGTCATTAGAGAAGTTGTACGACAAGAATTCAACAATCCAGTTTTTAAATCGAATCCTCTTGGGATTTTTATTTTCTTTGTTTTAATATTAAATGAAAAAGATTAAAACATATCAAAAAGAGGAAACCCACACAAACACATAAAGAAACGAAAAATCAGGTATGAATACAACTGTAAAAAAGACATGCAACAAGCAGAGAAGAATATCTGATCTCCTACATTAATGTTTGATATCCTAAAAGTGAAGGATTTAAAGACCAAATTTTAAGCCATTTCCCTTACCTCGATTGAGATCGATAACATACCGCTTGTCAATCAAGCAAGAAACAATAGCCTGAGCCTTGATTGACAGGTTTGACCAAGCGTTTCAGCTGGACACCGAGACCGGATGTGTTGATAGCAAATAACGGTTCAATTAACTTGTGAGCATCATCCCCTTTTTATCTACCGCAAATATGTCGTAGGTTTTTTTTATTTCTTTGCAATTGAACATATGAACATCGGTACTTTAACACTGCATGATCGCATCACAAAGAGAAATATGTCCAAAGTAACATACATCAAAACGTATTAGTTTTTGGAAATGAATAAGAGGGAATTTAATGCTTATAATGAAATAGAATGTCCCAGAGAAAAAAGGAAACGTTTCTGTAGAAGCAGTACAAGGTATTTATTCTTTCACGACATAAAAACCGGCACAAATTCCTCGAAGAATGTCGACCATGCGTTTTCGTTGACTTGAACACAATGTTCAACTAATAGTCTATTAGACATTATTATACCACGTTGTAAATACCGTACGAGCAATCACTGTAAGAAATATCAAATAGTTTGGAATGGTAAAGTTTAACAAGTATTCCTTTTAAAGGAATGATCGGCAATAATGATAAATTGATAGCTAGAAGCAATCAACACGATCAGTTTGATGTAAAATAATTTAAAAAAGTACTGTATTTTTTACTAAATATAGAATATTTTGAATCTGCACACCATAATTTCATCATTATAAACCGTCAACAAATTTAATTTTGAAATAAACTTGGGGAAAGCTGTTCGTAAACTCCTTGTCTAGTTTTATATTTTTAACGTAATTATTAAATGTTAATGTACCTTCTTCTTCTTCTTCTTCTTCTTCTTCTTCAGAATACTGAGTATGGCTCTTCAAAGAGCATTAACACGTATACAAAGAAAGAGTTGTATTAAAATAATTTAATGCGACTGAAAAACATTGAATGCCATCATAACTTGCTATTGAGGTCGCATTATAACGTAACCTTGTTTATAAATCAAGCCGTATTCCTAGCTACTATTATGCAACATCAATAGATCAAGGTCAGTTCATGGAGCATCTTCTTATGATTGAGGTCAGTTCATCGAGGTCAGCTGCATTACTGAATGAATCTTTCGATCGAAATTCTTACGCGTGAGACAAAATGTGCATTCTTGAATTAACCGGTCGAACTGTATTTTATGTATGTTTGCATCTCTTAAGGTAAATGAATTGAAATAAAACTGAGTAAAATGTTATATAAATACTAAACCAAACTTCAAGTTTTTATAAGAACTACTTATGCAAGCGGAATGTGTGCGCACGTTGAAGCATTTGCCGGATGCCTCATATGGACACAACAGTGATCGGCCGAAGTCGATCACAAAAAGGTCAGAAAATCTAGTCAGTTTAAAGTTCGCCTATTACAGCGAGAATAATATTAATGGAAGACGATTTGTCCAGACTCTTACAGAATAGCATTACATCAATTATATATAATATCAGCTAGTTATAAAACTCCAGAAATAATATAAAAATAAGAAAATTAATTTTCTTAAGAGTTCTACATAGTGATGACAGTCAAAAGGACTTAAATTATAGAAGTAATTTTTCCTCAAATGAATTATAGGTCAAATTAAGAAAAATATTAAGATAAAATGAATTTAATTTATTTGTAATCAAATTTTTAACCGATGGATTTATACACAACTAGCATATTTTCAATATTGTTTACGTTCTGTGTATGTCACTTTGTATAGAAATTAGCACCTCGACGGATCCTGGTCACTCCAGGTAAATAACACCTGTTTTAAATAGGCCCTGCCTACTTTTCCAGTAACCGTACGGTCATAAAATGGTCAAACGATGTACTACAAGACTTTGAAAAATCACTTTATAAGCTTCAAGTTTTTCCAGTATAACATGTATATATATTTTCTTTCTCAAGGCTTTGCGAGAGAGAGAGAGACAGACAGACAGAGAGAGAGAGAGAGAGAGAGAGAGAGAGAGAGAGAGAGAGAGAGAGAGAGAGAGAGAGGGTTGTTACCGTGATAAAAAGATAAGAGAAATTGGGAAGAGAGGTAAGTGGTTGACAGACATACTGACAGACAGACAGATTTGCAGACATGTGGCCATGCATTCAAATAAACAAAAGTGAGATTATAGAGATAAAGTGGGAACTTGGAATAATGAAGTAAACGAAAAATAAAGATGAAAAAAAGAACGTCAGGTAATGTTTGGTATTTCTAGTTCATTTAAACATATCTGACTTTGATTGCAATAGTACCAAATAATATTTCTTCATACTCCATTTGCTCTTAGAGCTCAATATACATCTTACTTAATCTGAGAAATACGGAACCAATAACATGTTTGCTATAAGATATTGATACAAATGAAAAAGCACACCTAAAGGTACTTGGTCTCTACAAACACAAAGAACATAAAGAGATAAGTGGGACAAAGTCCAACGAATATCTTGGGGAAGTCAAATTCAATACGTAAATGCATTTTTTATCAAACCTGTTCGAATGATAAAATGTGAAAACTAAGCTGGTAGAATTAGAAAACTTCATATTAGGGGTAAATGTTTGCTAAAGGTAAATAACTTTCTAGTTTGCTTTCATTTCATTTGTATGTATCAGGATAAATCGGATATACCTTCCCGTAGTATTCGTTAATTGGGCAAACGAAACTGTATTATCAAAAAAAGTTGATATGATAAACATTGTTTTATTTAATGGAAATCTATAAACCTATACAAAATACTCAAGATATGAAATTGAATAGTATCTACCTAATATATGCAAATGTTCTCTCTTTATAACACGTTATCTAATAACACTACTCATAGGTGTAAGAATGATGGCCAATAAACATTCCTAAGATGTTCAGCTAACGTACCAGTCACTATTGGTTTTATCTGGTTTATTAAATTTCGTGGGCTCGGTCTTTCTTTTTTATTTGAAGAGGGCTTTGTTTACTAGTTACCCCAAACACAGCCTTAAATACCTTTATTTTTGCTTTGTTTTGGAAATACACACAGGATTGTTGCAAAAGGTAAATATTTTATGTTTTATTTGCATAAATTAAGCCTATTTCGTGCTTTCTGTGACCCTGCTTTCTTGTATTACATCAATGAAATGAGATATACAGTTTACTCAGTACAAATGCATTATACAATCATATTCAAATAAATGTCAATGACGGTCAAATATATGTATATGAAAATGAAAATCAAGAATTGTTTTTATTTCTTTAAGCATTGAATGCCTAATTTTGGATGTCGACAGGTCATGTAACACACCAAGAGGTGCAGACAAATAGAATACAGCGCGTTGGCGCGGTCAGATAATGTGTATGCACCGCTTGGTGTGTTACAGGACCGATGACATACAAATATAGGCATTCAGTGTTTAAAAGAAATAAACAATTCTTTTACATAAACATATACTATAAATGAAATCTACAAATAAACTGTCTTTCACATTAAAGGATTGCCATGTAATGAAATTAAATCAAAATTGTGAAAAATCGAAAATCTTATTTTTGATCCAATTCCGATAATACAATAATAAGATTCATGCAATGTATTACTATAGCAAAAGTATAGATGGATTCTAAAATGTTTGGAAGTTAATTTGTTTATCTATTCAAAGCCATGTAATCTATATCACTTATCAGCATTTACTTATTATTGAAAACTTTTAATTCTCTGATTGAGATATTTTCTTTTTTTAAATCAGGATTTGTTCAAATTAAAAAAAAAATATCACAATCATTTCAAATATTTGTATTTTCGTTTAAAATCCTTTGTAAATGTCAACGTTTAAAAATGCTTCATAATTACTATTCTTTATTCTTTTGATTGTAAATGTATCCGATGATTTATAAGATAAATACTCTTATTGTCTTCAGACAATTTTTCACCAGTTTCTTTAAAATGCATACAAACTAATATGAAATTAAAAGTAGATATCGGTCTATTTTTGTTACATAATATTCCAAAACTTATAAGATTGAGGTTTGCGTAAGCATCGTAATGTCATATACATGTATCCATCTTATTTTTAGCCAATTTTAGACCTCAGGCAGTTTTACTCTGGCCAGTCAATACGCTTGATTGCATGCTAAATACTACAAAAAATATATAGTAGTATTTTATGTAAGAAACCCGTATATAAATAACTATTTAGACTATTTTTTTAAATGCATCTAAAATGACAAAAGAAATATTTAATGATTCTGTCATTTATTTTATTAAAGGAAACTTATCCAAACATATTGAATTAATTTCAAATTGACAGATAGTTCAATTTACTCTTACTTTTATATTTTATTTCCTATAATTTTACATTTCTATCTTCAGTAAACATGTTCTGAGTTTGACAAATTGACGGCCATCATGGACACATCAAGCACCCCGTATAAAGCACACAGGTGCTCAAAGTGTCCGGGGGACACAGAGTACTATTGTGCATCGTGTCCATGTGATCTGTGCCCCCAGTGTAAAGAGAACCATTTCAAAAATCTCAAAACAATAGACCATAATGTTGTAACATACCGCGAGAAATTGAACTACATTCAAACACAAGAGAAGGATATATGTGAACTCATTGACAACGTCCATACGAATAAAATACACATATCCATCAGATATTGAAACAGCATTTGAAACAAAGCGACAAGAACACAGAACAATACTTCATACCATCAGAAGTGAGGCTCTCTTTTACAGACCCATTCTCCTGACAGAAGTCAAACATGATTTCAGAAGATTTCTAACAGAATTATCCCTCTGTCAATCAGAAATGTGCAAAAAGGCCCAAAAAATGAAGATTCTTATTAGTGAAAGCTCATTTAATGTTGATTTCAAACACAGATGTTTAACACAAAAGAAAGAAATGAATACACATATGTCCAGCCTCCAGAGATATGTACACATTTATGAACAGTCAGCAATCAATCCGCTACAATTCCTCTCATCCATAAAGACAGCCCTCCCCCAGATAAATCTTACACTCCACACCTGCAGGCTATCCGTGGCGGAGTCTATTAACAAGGGTGATTTGATTGAGTCACTGAGTGCAATCCAAATCAAAGAGAGAGGAAACCGACGCGTAGGAAACCAGTGTCTGCTGAAAACAATGTCTTCTCCTAAGTTTCACCAGTCTCTCACCGTGACAGGTGTTGATCGTTGTTATCACCTCTCCTGTGTGACTTCAGACCAGGTCTGGGTCAGTGATCTATGGAGCAATCTCATTTTGACAAACACAGAAGGTTTTACTCTACGTAATATGCATGATTTTTGTAGTAATGTATATGGGGCACACACAGTGAACAATGAGAGTGAATTGATTTATATAGATAAACTTTATAATATCAAGAAACTGTCAAAGGATGTGCAAACAACCTCCACATTTATACCAAAACCAGACTCTTTATGGGAACCTATATGTGTGTACTGGTCTAAGTCCACGGGTGATCTATTGGTCACAATGTATAGAAAGTATACAGAGTTTACAGGAATAGGCAAGGTAACCCGGTACACCAAAACCGGAAAACTGACACAAACAATACAAGTCGACCACAGAGGTCGAAAACTGTATACAGAACCTTGCTATATAACGGACAACAACAATGGGGATGTCGTTGTGTCTGACTGTGTATCTCTGTCTTCATCTGGTGCTGTAGTGGTGACAGAGCGTGGAGGAAGACATCGCTTCTCCTACAGAGGACATCCACCAGGATCAGTGCTGGAGCCACGAGGAGTATGCACTGATGCTCTGTCACGTATCCTGGTGTGTGATGTTAGAACCAACACAGTACAGATGTTAGACAGGAATGGTCAGTTCCTGTCACATCTACTGAAAAGACCATCAGGGATATTCTCACCACGAAGCCTGAGTTATGATATGAGCAGTCACCGTCTCTGGGTCGGATCACGGAACAGCAACACAGTTGTTGTTTACAGGTATATCACCAGAAAAAATGCTTTAATAGGTGAGTGAAGTTATTTTTATTTTTAATTACAATTAAATGTTATTTATAATGCTATTTTCATTTTATCAATAAGCACCCATACAAATGTGGGCTGGTATGATAAGGTAACTCTCAGCGATCGATCGAGTAAACATTCGTCTGATTAATATGACGTCAGAATAAGCAGCATGATGTCATGTTTTAATCAGAAACAGGTCAATTTTCACTATATCTCTGGTTTAAATTTTAAAAACTACATGCGTTGAATGTCACTAGAAACTCTTCTAAATGAATGTATCTTCGATTTCTTCGTATTACGTATAATTATCATTGTTGACGTCACATGCATGTTTAAAAAAGAGAAGATAAATGTCGGGAGACAAATCGTGTAATCAATGCCGAAATAAGACTTATTTAATACATATCTAGACATGTATATGGCTTGACCAGCCTTTCCTCTGTCCGTGTGTACAAAAAAGGCAAAAGTGTAACACTACCCAGAATATTATGAAAATTGAATTTGGCAAATATCAAAAGCATATGACCTAAAATACTTGAAAAGTGCTGCTAGAATCCTGTTCTGCGTTGTGTTAAATAAAAATTACGTTGTATTTTCAATGAAATTGAGGAAGTTGAGGAGGTATCCGATAAATAATGACAATAATTATTTAATGCGATTAACAATAGGATTCTAGCAGTAATACTTATAAACATGAACTAATTACCGATCGAATTATTGCATCATACATACAAATGAACTTCGGGGTAGTGTTATACTTTTTGAAACTTTTTTAGGTAAAAAAGTGATCTATTTTTAACTGTCACTTGATACCATGGCACGGCAGCTTCAAAGATCGACTCGATTCCGAAATAGAAAAATAATATCCTGGCGAACATATTTACTGATATTAGTATTCAGCACTGTTTTCATAAAAATAAATAATGTTTAAATTGATCATAATTTTGACGGTCATTAAACTCGGAGTTGCCTTTACTTACCCGTGTGTTTTATTTTCGGGACGCTTTGTTCGATATACTCATAAAGTTGCTATATCAAAAGGTGTAAATGCAGAATATGGCAATCGTAATAAGAATGATTCTATACATACCCTTCTAAACTATCAAAAGATGTATTTACCTGTTTGATGTAGAGTACTTTAAAAAATTGATACTTAATCAAATATTAAAAATGACACCAAGAACAGTTATGTATGTTTTACTATATTCAACACCATAACGATTCATTTCTTGTGTTTCTAGATATGACTCCAACCACTTCTGATATGGTAGAGTCACTGAGTGAATATCCCAACACAGAGACAACAGAATCAAATGAAAAAAATACCTGTCGGTTGAAATTGTGTTCTCCTCCAGAATTGATCTTTTCTTTTATAATGAAAGATTTCCATCGTTGTTGTCACATTTCACCTGTGACGGAAGACCGGATTTGGATATGTGATGGAGACAATCTCATCTTGACAAATGCAAAAGGTCAACGTTTACATCGTCTGGAAAGTGTATTGAAATGTGACACAATAACTGGAATCGGACCATACACAGTGAACGGTAAAAGTGATCTAATTTACATTGATAGGAATTATAACATTAACAAACTATTAAAGGACATGGAATCAGCTACCATATTAGTTGACAGTGCATATTCTAAATGGAGACCACGGTGTGTGTACTGGTCCCCGTCAACTGATGATCTACTGGTCGGGATGTGTAAAGTAAATCCCAGTACTGGCAAGGTAACGCGGTACGATCAGAGTGGTCAGCCGACACACACAATACAGTATGACAATTCAAGACTTGAGCTATACAGAGAACCGCACTATATAACAGAGAACAACAATGGGGATGTCGTGGTGTCTGACTATGCAGCTGTAGTGGTAACAGGGCGTGGAGGAAGACATCGTTTTACTTACTCGGGACATCCATCGGGATCAGCACTACGGCCATGTGGAATATGTACTGACACGCTGTCACATATCTTCGGTGTGTGATGTTACAACCAAAACAGTACAGATATTAAACAGAGACGGTCACTTCCTATCATATCTATTGACAAATACACAAGAAAACGGTATACCATGGAGCTTGAGTTATGATGTCAACATTCACCGTCTCTGGGTCGGATCACGGTACAACAACAAAGTTTGTGTCTACAGATATATAGACAGACAGGGCACTCTGACACGTACGTCAATTATTAGTTATATTGATTTTAAAAAAAATACTATGACTTAGTTTAACTAATAGTGTGCATTTATCATCGGACAAAACGATGCTTTGAAAATGAATTTCGTTGTTTTCCTGTCAGCACCAAACAGTAATTGAAACTATCGTAAGCTACATCAGAAGATATTAATTAATTGAATACATCTGATTCATATTTTTAATTTCCTAAATACTTGTTACTGTAAACGTATTACATTTAGCTGTGTATTCTTTTTAGCGCTTTTGGTAGAATGCGGCTTCCGCTAAATCAAGTACATCGCTAAATGCCATGCATAATGTATAAGAATATTCACATTCAGGAATACGCTAATTCAAATCCACGCCAACTTGTTCAAAAACTTATTTCCGCCAAATATTGTACACGCCAAATATAATACTTTTACAGTAATTTACATCATGAATTTACAAAACATTGTTTTGAATTATCGAAATAAGTTAATTAATTCACATTTACTTGCATTTTGAAACGCATAACTCATTGAAGATGAAAATATCAAGATTCATTTAAATATGATTAATTTTAGAAGGGTGCCTAGTTCTGGTAAGAGTCTAAAACAATTAATTAACCAGTATGAAGTGCATCAAATCATATGAAATAACTTATTGTAGGTGACGACACACACGTTCCCCGATAATGATGCATTCTCCAGCTTTAAACCAGCTTGAAAATTGAGATCCTGAGAACAGCATGAGAATAAATGTTTCTGTAAGAATTTAGTCTTGTGTAATAATCACACACCTTGTTTTTATCAACAAACTAACCCTGCAGAATTTAATTATGTGTAATTCAGATAAACTAAAACTCTATGTAAATCGCAATTTGTTATCAATAAACAGGTAGTTGAGTTGATATATGTAGATTACAGGTGGCAAATATGCACATGAACTTGTAAGTAAAAGTAGATATAAGAAGTAATTATTTTTAAAGAAAAACTTTGATTAGAGAATGATATTCATGGATTCGTGACGAAAAATGTCATTCTTCATGAATTCGAGTGTCTGAAAAAAGGTTGAAACTTCAGCAGTCATCAAAGGCAATATTTATTTCTATTACAGATATGGCGCACATTGGCACTCAGGTATTTTTGTGGAATCGTAATTTTGCCAAATCTTTTACAGCATCTAAGAAAACTTACTTAATTGCTAAAATAACAAACTTCAAGAATTCGTTTTACAGGAAGAATAGCTGCATTTATGTGTTATTCAGAGAAACTACAACGCTATGTAAATCACAATTTGTTTTCAATAATTTGTGTTGACACAACAGGTGGCAACTATGTACGTGAACTTTTAAGGAAAATTAGAATAAAAAGTATTCTTTTTCTTAAGAAAAACTTTGGTTAGCGAATTATATTCATGGATGTGTGACGGGAAATGTCATTCTTTATTATTAACTTTTGTTACGATCATCATGCTGCTTAATGTTGAATTAAATGAAGCACTATACATTTATCGTTTAGATTACCCGGTCGCATTAATAACATTTTTTGTTGCTCTTAGAGAAGATGATCAGAGTTGATTTTGAGCTTTTATTTGACAGATTCAAGTATATGGCATTTCTTTAGGATACAACCATGGTTTAATTCTTTTATTAGATCGAGTGGTAGAGTGCTGGAAGTGTGTGTCTGAAAGAAGGTTGAAACTTCAGCCGTCATCAGAGGCAATATGTATCTTTATTACAGGTGACGCCTAATTTGGCACTCGGGTATACTATGCATTTGAGAGACATCGTGGCCAGTACTTTGCCCCGCAGGTGTTGGCACTATAGAAGAATGGAGGAATACTTTTTCCAGAACGGGTACAATGTCAGATACATGATATTCCAGTAGAAAGATATACAAATTCTGATGTCGCTAATGTACATGTTAAATTGAAAAATAACTCGCATAGTTTCAAATTATTTTAAAATATCGATTGATATATAAAATGCTGGCCTTTGCCTGGATTTTTATATTGTTATGGCATCCTATTTTGTCCAAAACAGTTACGCTTAATTGCTTAAAGAACAAGAAAATCATTTTTACTGGATTGAAGAATAGCTGATTTTTACGATGGAACTCTCAATTTCCAAAAAAATGGACACTCATAATTTTCATTTATTGTGATATTTAGAAATGTTACTATAAAGTCATTTGAAATATTAGTTTTTCCATTGTTTTGCCAGTAAAGATTTATTCTAAAAACTAAATGTTGTCGTTAGTTCTTGTAGCAAGAGTGGTGAATTGTCCATGTCATTTCATACATGATCACCACAAAGGCAAATACAGTCAAAGACAAAATTAAGCAATTTTTTGCTGAGTCGAAGGCCGACTGACGTTTTACATGAAATGTGGCGGTAACGAACAGTGTTCTAAATTAATAAAACCTTATTGTTATAAAAGCCATTATAAATCACCGAATTGTCTACGGAATGGGAGCAAAATATGCTTTAATATTTGGATAATAATTCACATATCTTTATTTTTTAAAACGAAAGAAATATAGATTAATGACGTGCCATTAGAAACAAGAGCAGTCATGCAAACAAATACAGGGTAAATAAGTTAAATCTCCTTTACAAACAATGACCAGTAACCAATAAATACGAGACCAAAGTATGTTCTGTCATTATTCTGATATCTTTTTAAACTGAATGCATCGCGATCACTCTACACAGCATTAGAATGGATTGAGCAAAACGCAAGGACAATGGTGCCGAGTTGTGATTATTATAGTAAAGAGAATTAATTTCCTTTATGTATGGATATGTGTTAAATAATTTGTTTTGAAGAAGGTCACACATCTATTTCATTATCTTTCCGCCTGTCTACATGTTGAGAAGAAACCTTTGTTTTGTTTAAGGTAAGCATTATCTAATTCACAAATAATCAATAATATTGTCAATAGTTAAATAAGAAATCATTTTTTGAGCATTATGAGGTGATAATTTTGGTCGGGGCGTGATCAAATTCAATAAAGCACGAAGGGTTTTATGATAGATTTGATCACGCCCCGACGGAAATTATCACCTCATAATATTCAAAGAATGATTTCTAATTACTTATATTTATATCATTATAAGCCATTGTACGATTAAGTATAAATAAGCAAACCCCGTTGGTGCCTCAATTTGGCGTCATTTGTATTATGAGTTATATAGTACAAAATCAATACGTAGTGTTATCACAGGCAAAGACACTGGAAAATGTAAATATATACGATTCTCGCTTGAAAAAGACATGTTTTTTTCCGCAAAATTGTCTTCAGACATATTGTACATTTACTTGTGTGAATTCTATTTTAAGTCAACATAAATTGTTTCACATTTATCAGCAATAATATGATAATAGAAATATATTGATGTAATGACTGGTCGGTTTCTCTGTTGGCAGAATTGACCGTTAGTCTATTTCTAAAACAACTTACACCCACGACACGACACACTAGAAAACTTGCAAATAAATGAAGATTTTATTTCTATTAAAAAGATTGTGTTGCTTGTCATATCATGTACGCTAGAATCTAGAACGAATGCTATCTAAACCTATTTCATAATAGGTAATTTCGAAATGTAAAGTTTAAAGACCAAGGTTGACCTAAAAAAATATCCATTCTGACGGCATTTAAGCATATATGGAGAAATGAAACACATCCGAACCGAAAACAACTACAGAGATAATTTATTAATAAATAGCTGCATTACAAAAATAAAATTATTCACATATCGGTTTTTTAAAGCGACAGAAATATGCATTAATGACGGACTATTAGAACCAAAAGCAGTCATGCAAAACAATAAAGGATATATAGTTTAAATCCCCTTTACAAAAAAATGACCAGTAACCAATTAATACGAGACCAAAGTATGTTCTGTCAATATAATGATATCTTTTTAAACGTAATAAACGTCAGTCTATTTTTTTTTAAACTACAGACACGACACGATACCTAGAATACTCGCTTGTCATATGATGTACGCTAGCATTCAGGACGAATGCTATTTGAAACCTAATTTATAATTGGCACTTTCAAAATATAAAGTTTAAAGACCAGGGTTGACCTAATTAAATATGTATAAGGACGGCATTTAAGCATATATGGAGAAATGAAACACATCCGAACAGAAAGCACTACAGAGATAATTTATTTATAAATACATGAAGTTACATTACAAAAATTCGAGCTTATAAGAAAATTACAATTACATGCGCACTAGGATTCTGTTTTCTTACCTTCGTCCGGAATGAAATTGCTTGCACTATAGTTGCCACACAGTTTTCCAGCATTGGTTTTAAGATGCTGGAATCTCCCGTGAAATTGTGAATAGTCCAATAAAAATGAGGTACTTCAGGTTTGTCCTACATCTCGGAAGACCATTTCATTCCCTTTGTATATTTACCAGCAAGAAATTACTGAAATGTTGTACTTTAAATCCCATGCCTGATATCGTCTTTATTATAGTTTGTTTTCACTGCTTCTTTCATAATTTTATTGATGGAAAGGTTGTGTTCATTGTTGCGAATGTGATATGTTCGCTACCTAGATCTCTGTATTTTTTAAGGGGTACCGCTTTTTTACTTGTTGCTCAGTGACCAGATCATGCGCAGTAGTAATGTAAATGCAATGCAATTGAAAAGGTTGTAACTTTTTATTTTCATTTGCTGCTTAACTGGTGTCCATGATATTCTCTGTCACCTGTGCCCAACATCTGTATTTATATCAATTCTACATGTATCTAAATACTGATATTTTTCCAAAAATCCTACATTTATGAAATATTCTCACTCCTGTTGTATTAATGATTATTGTATAATCAATTAATTATTTTCGGCCTTTAGGTTTTGTATCACAATTTAAATCGATCATAGTTAGGGCACCTTTTACATCTTCGTTCGGAATGACACTGCTTGTGATTGCTATTGTAGTGTTACACGCAATTTTCCAACATTGGTTGTAAGGTGCTGGAATTTCCATTGCAACTCTTTATAACCCGAGTCGGTACAAGGTTTGTCCCACACCTCCGACAACAATGTAAATGATGAAACGTATGATTGCGTTAAACGATCTTCACGATTAGCTTGATAATGAAAGAATTTAATAAAGAACACATGCAACTCAAGATAAACGCAAAAAGCGTTTTATTTACAAATGCTAACTTGTTAATCCTAGTAAGCTTAGCCATTTATTGAATAGAAGAATGACAATTGAAAATTCGTTAACTAAAAACATGAGCCTAAATGACCAATAAATCATGGGTATTGTTGACATTGTTTTAGTTTCCAATTACCCAAGCCGATCGCCGCGAATAACGCAGCCCGATATCAAATTACACGAAAATTAGTAGGTTCAATAAAAAAAGCAACTAGTGTTCTAAATAAGTATATTAAGATACTCCTTGTTTATGTAAAAGAACAATCATAAAATAACAAATTATACAAATTAATGCCAACGCAGTTAAACAATGACGTACGATTTAAAATATATAACATATAAGTAAATCTTCGAATGCTAACAATATTCTTCCATTTCCATTGCTTACAGATATGATTTAATGTTATTGTTTTAAGATTATAGTTTAACGATTTGTATACTACTATGATATAATGCTAGATAGAATTGCACAGCATTAGTTTGATAAATTATCGTATACTGTTACGGTCCAAGCTAATTCACGAATTATCATACGTTCGAGTTATTGCAGCACTTTTGTGTTCAAAAATTTAAAAGGTGCAAATACGAGTGAAACAGATGCATGTGTTCCTTTGTTTGAAAGTGGGCACAAATAAGTGTGCATATACTTATGCATAAAAGTGAAGCATTGTTGTGAAATAATTAAATGAGGTTTACATTTATGTAATGCACGGGATTAGTTATATTGAAGGAATGTGGGGTGACGAGAACTACAAACTGTGGGGTGTTTTAAACATTGTCGAAATGCATTGCATTGTGATTTCGTTGTTTAACAAACATTCATCGTACAGATGAATTACGCTTCTTAATTTCGTGTGGAACACATCGATAACGATCGAAATATATACAGCGCACTGAATGACTCCAACTTCTAAATAAAATTATTTATACATTCAAAAAAGTGCTTTCTTTAATGATTCATGCGGGATATGAAGGTGACGACATTGCAGAAAATATACATAACCCGGGTTAGCGAATAATGTATTTTTTTTCTCTCCGATGATCGTTAGATCATGGTAGATGTAAATATATGCTAATGAAAAGGAACGATCTCATCAACACGATGTCTTCAACGAAAAAAGTAATAAATGTCTAATGAACAATAAACCTGATAGTATAAACGCACATTTACGTACGATAGAACAGCATACCTGCACGATTCGATAGGAGTGCTACACGATAAGAAAGGATGCGATTTTAATGAATAGCATTGTGGATACTGTAAATGCAGTGATTGTGCTAAGAAGGGACTGTACAGAGTGTATATATATATATATATATATATATATATATATATATATATATATATATATATATATATATATATATATATATATATATATATATATATATATATAAAGAAAATTTTAGAAATGAAAGACAACACAGAGTAAAAAGTTAGCGCTTTCATTCAATCTGCAGACGTTTTTAAAATAATAATTACGCTACTTGGTGACGTTTACAATACAATAACGTCATAGTTAAAGTTAAAGTTGTAGAGGGATATTGCTGCGTAATCTATTGCGTAATTCAATGAAATATATACACAATACACAAAAAAGTTAAATTATAGCAGTCTGTTGAGGCAACGTTTTAAAGTTTGAATAAAATGTTTTTCTTTTTCTCTTCTTTCCGTTGCATTCTCTGTAAAAAGTTTATAAAAAGAAAACACTTTAAATTGCCCGCCTCCGCATACATTGCACTATGCATCTTATTTTTTGCCCCCCCCCCCCCGCCCTTTTTCTCCTGCGGTCGATAAGTTATATATTTAAGCACAATAGCTGTATTATTCAATATGAGCTAATAAAGTGCGGATCATTCAGAATAATAATTGAAATAAAATGATTTTTCAACTCTTCATTAGTTTTAGTGCAACAAAACTGTGTAGAACAGTTCAACCTTGACCACGATCATTTAATCGGCTACTTTCTCTGTGATCTCAGTGTTATCAAAATTTGTTCAAAACAGCACAAATATTTATTGAAATAAATAATAATAAACTATTAACAGAATTTTTAAAGGCCAAATTTACTTCTGAAATTAGGTTAACAAAACCTATTTGTGCATCGATTAAGTGATCTAATATTTCATTTACTTATGTACATGTACTGGTTTAGTTTATTTAAACCTACATGTAGCATTGATTACAAGATCGTGCATAAACATGAAACAATAAGTATTTATAATTGGTTAGATTGTAAGTTTTTTTTTCAAATTTAAACTAGTTTTCCAAAGTTTTAGTAGCCTGATTTTGATTTATATATACAATTTTTGGAGGGGGAGAGGTATTGACCCACCTCTTCGGAAATAGTTCCTAAATGACAAATGATATATGCATGTAAATTGTGAGTACAAGAATCTATTATAGTATGTTAACATCAATAAGGATGTAACCTGATCAGTTTGTTTTATATAGATGCATTCCGGCAGATAAGAGATTAGTGATTTTAGAGAACGCTTTAAAACATGAAATAAGTTTTATGATTTAAAAAAGTTAGTGTAGTGCTTATTTAAAGACTCCATGGTAGTTAAGCTACATTTATAAGCGCTGAATTATTCATGTGTCTGCAAATACCTCATGGTAACAAATGAGCCAACTCATTGTACAAATTTTGAATCATTACATTCTAATTAAATTTCGACCTAAACTATAATAGTGTATATTTGATTAAACCTAAGAGTATTTAACTTGTGCCAGATTGTTTTTGTCGACAAAATCACATTATAATTCATTGCTTCAGAAACTTGATAATCTATTTAATGATTAATTTGGCCTTGACAAAAATAGTGGGTGCTTCAAAAGCATTACGAAAATTCTACGACAGAACAAAGTCACAAGCTTTAGTGCTTGTATTGAGACTTCAGCAAAAAAAAAATGTCGAGTTGAGGGGGTAAATCAATTAAGGTTCACGATTCAATACCTTTGCACATTTTCATTTCCATATAACTCCATATAACTCCAATTAAAATGGGACCACCTTTTTTTATTCCACTACGCTGTTATTTTTCATACATGTAGTAAACTGTTGTCAGTTAACTTTATGAAAATATTGGTGCTCGCGATTTCCATGATTTTATATTCTTGCAATTTAACACAAAACAGACACAATGCGGAATAATTGCTCGCGTAAAATATGAAATCTACAATATCAGCACCGTTACATATTGATTTACACATAAAAAGTAAACAAAATCAACTACCTGGAAGAGTTTTAATGAGCATGGGATAAAAGAAAAATACGTTTCGATCCTGGACAAATTTAATTGAATCCAAAATAAAGTAAATCTTATTCATATTTTGACTTAATGAGTATTAAATTTTTTAACTTCAATTTCATTCAAACACATTTACTAATTTATTGAAATGTACATTTTTCTGTATCGCACATTAACTTGCTTACTTTCAGGATGAACATGTAGTCCCCATTTAGTTTTGAAGGTGTCAACGCTAATTTTCAGACTCTCGAGATCCTTGTGAAGTTTGTGAAGATAACTATTATATTTATGGATATAAACTATATTATAACATGGTGAACAAGTGTATCTTTTATTGAAACGTAGGATCAAAATGGCCGGCGCAAATGGTCTCTCTAAGAGCGAAACGTCTTACTAAGCTTGCTGCCTATTTTCATAAAGCAGAACGGGGCGAAATTGCAGCAAACACATTATGGCTTTGCTTAAAAAATGCGACTTGACTGAGTTCACGTTTGTAATAGAGATACTATTAGGGATAATAATGTAGTGAGTAACAAGAGTAAATTTAACAGGAAGTGTTTCAAATTATTACGGATTAAACATTTTAAAGCAACATAGAATTAAGCAAGCCATGGAATATAAAAAAAACCCAGATCAAAGTAATTTATGATAACAATTGATATGAAAACGCTAAATTGCCAATCATATGTAAATGTACAGAAGAATAAAGAAGTTAAAGTTAAATGAGAAAAAAAAACCCATCGACTCAAAGTTTCTTTTGTATATAGAATGCACAGAAATTCAATGTACATATATTGTGATTACATATTTAAAATGCCATGTTCATTGTACTTAATTATTGATAAGAAAAAAAAATTAGAAACATTCTTTGAATTGTACAAACAATTCTTTACTGAATTAAGATATGATTTATTCATAAAAAAAATTTCATGTGCATTAAAAAGATTTCATAGTTTTCTTGACAGTTACATTTTCAATGTGCACGAATAATTAAAAAAATATGTATTGATATAAATGCATTATGATTATCATTTATAAATTATTAAAAAGTGTGTAGTAATGATATCTTCAAAAGCAAAGATTATATTATGATTAACAAATAAAATAATAGTGGTATATATACCTAACATAAAAATGACGTTGATAAAAGCATAACGTAACGTCGCAAGCTTAACAATGTCATAGGCAAAATAATCCATAACTATAAAAGCTAAATAAAGATATTTATAGTTATTGGATCTCAGTGAAACGTGAAAACTTTAATCTTCTTAGAAATATAAGTATAAATCCATAAAAATCTTGAATTGTGAAAAAAATGCCATAAGGGCCCTTTTCCTAAGGGCGCAATCATTATATATATATATATATATATATATATATATATATATATATATATATATATATATATATATATATATATATATATATATATAGTCGGTATTTCGCAAGGGAAAGACTGTATAGATATTGTAGATAAACTGGTGCGAGGTTGTAAAATAAATAAATTTAAAATTTCCTTATGTCTAGAATGAATATTTTGAATTGAAACATGTTAACATTTTTTTGAATTCTAAAACCTTTTTTTCATTTAACAGGTTATGGTTTAAAAAGCTGGACCCTCTACATCATGGACAAAGCAAACACCCCATATAGAGTACATCAGTGTTCTCAGTGTCCGGGGGACACAGCGTACTATTGTGTATCGTGTCCATGTGATCTGTGTCCCCCGTGTAAAGAGAGCCACGTAAAAGATCTCAAAACAATAGACCACGATGTTGTGTCACACGGTGATAAAATCAACTACATCCCAGCACAAGAGATATGTATGAAACATCCTAGTAATGTTTATAGAAAGTACTGTGAACTTTGTAAACTCCCTGTCTGTTACCATTGCAGAAAACATAGAAATCATAGACAACTAGATGTAAGAATAGCATATGAAACAAAGCAACAACAACTCAGAGGAATAATTTATTCCATCAGACGTGAGGCTCTTCTTTACCGACCCGTTCTCCTGCCAGGAATCAAAGCTGATTTCAGAACTTGTCAAACAGAATTCTCCCTCTATCAATCAAGGATGTTAACAAAGGCCAAGAGACTGAAGGATCTAGTTGACTATGTGCTATGCGATCTACTCAACAATGTATTTTGTTACTTTGATTTCAAACACAGATGTTTAAAACAGAAGAAAGAAATGATCAGACATATTGCCTGCCTACAGAGATATGCACACATATATGAACAGAGGAGAGTAATCAGACCGCTACAATTCCTTTCATCCATCAAGACAGCCCTCCCCCAGATACATCTTACACTGCACACCAGCCAGCTCTCCGTGACTGAGTCATTCAACAAGAATGCTGTGATTGAATTACTGAGTGAAATGCAATTCACTGAAGGAGGAAATCGCACAAGAAAAAAGTATGAGTTGCAAATGATGTCTGGTTTTAAATTCTATAAATATATCCAGCTGACAGGTATTGATGGTTGCAATCACATTTCTTGTGCAACATCAGACCGGATCTGGGTCAGTAACGTATTGAGAAATCTCATCTTGACAAACACAACAGGTGTCATTTTACATCGCGTGGAAGATTTATGTAGTGATTCATATGGAGTACACACTGTGAACAGTGAAGGTGAATTGATTTATATAGATATGAAGTATAGAATAAAAAACCTGTCAAAGGATATGAAAAAAACAACCACAATTATAGAGAGAACAGACTCAACATGGAAACCACGGTGTGTGTACTGTTCACCGTCCACTGGGGATCTACTGATCGGGATGTATAGAGAAAAACCAGGGACAAGCAAGGTAACCCGATACAACCAGAGCGGACAACTGACACAAACTATGCAACTCGATGACACAGTATTAATAATGTGTAGACAACCTAACTATATAACAGAGAACACAAATGGGGATGTCGTTGTGTCTGACTATGTCGATTTTATGCCTGTTGGTGTTGTGGTAGTGAAAGAACGTGAAGGAAATCATCGTTTCTACTACACAGGACCTAAACCAACTTTTTGGCCAATGGGGATATGTACTGACGCACTGTCACACATCCTGGTGTGTGACGATGCAACCCGTACAGTGCATATGTTAAATAAGGACGGTCATTTACTGACACAGCTACTGACAGAATTATACATTGACCCATACAGCCTGAGTTACAATGTTAGCACTCACTGCCTCTTGGTTGGAGGAGAAAACAATGAGCTGTTTTTCTGCAGGTATATAGACAGAGAGGATGCTCTAAAAGGTATGTCTTATTGATAATCATCTATATTGCTATTAGTAAATACAACTTAGTCCAATAGTCAGTCAAAAAATAAATTGATATGTAAAACGTGTCTTAACAATTAACTGCATATATTGCATCTTCTAGTCTGTGGATTTATTGACTAGATAATTTAGAAGCATCCTATTCTTTTATAACGTAATTAAATGTCAATGCACTTTTTATTCTCACTATTTTAATTTTATTTCTTGACACATACGCGCTCAGTTGGCCATGCAATTTCATTTTATTGTATTTATTTCATCAGAGAAATTTAAAAATAATAATTTCAAAATCTTCTATTTTAGTAAAATATCTATGCTTGTATCCTTGATTTGATATTCACTGATTAACATGTAATTTTCGTTTTGTTATAGATGAACACATACCACTTCGTCCTGGTGGGGATAGCTTGTCCTGCGTAGAATATCTTTTTTTTGATCTCTACTTCAATAGAAACAAAGCTGTCTGCTAAATATGGCATATATTGAATGAATGTCAATTTAAGAATGTATATTTAAGAAATAAACAGCAATTTTAAACGTTCCCCGGGATATGAAGTTTGGTTGGTCACGTGATCAAATCCTGTGGAACCCGAAGAGGCTGACAAACTGTCAGCCATACAAAATTGAATCGAAGCGTGACCTAGACATTTAAAAACATAGTTCCGAATGTTTTGAGTAAAGTTTTATTGTTTACATTGAAAATTCACAAATTAAAGAAATTAAAGAAAAAATCAAAATCATTGAATAAGGCCATTGCAAGTTTTTTCTTTGTTTAGCGTCCACCCAAAACTCAAAAAACCTATCTTTCTATCAGGAAAAAACACAACTTTAAAGGTTCAACAAAATAAAATCTGTTATTTATTTTGAAGTATTTCCTTCATTTTGTAACAAAAAACAAAATTAATATACCTACAATATGATTTCTATTTTGAAAGTTGTTATATTTGATTTCTGATCCGGATTTAAAAATGCGATCCTGAGCCCGACATATGAAAAAGCGATTTACATGTAATTTTATGAACAACAATTGTGGGTTTTTTTTTAATTTTTACATCTCAAAACCAATCCGTCCGCGGACGCTAAACATAGAAAAAACTTGGAATGGCCTAACAAGGAAAAACTCAATTGTAAAAGTTTAATATCCGCATCACTTTGTTGGTGAAAATGTAAACGTCACAAAGCGGAGGAAGACTTGTCAGGTGGAGAAGCAGTCGTTAAGCGCGCATCCTAAAAGTTGGAATTTAGATTGAACGTATAGTTTGGAAAGATGATCTGAAGAAAATTTCAGCTGTCATTCTTCTTGAGGGGGTGATATTAGACTGTGTGTGAATATCAATTTGTGTAGAGGAAGACGAGGTTGCGTTGTCAGCAACGGTAAACGAAGCGTGTAGAGGAGTTTCGGGCGAAACAGGCATAGAGACGAAAGGTAGGGAAATATTGTACGACGCATCCGATTTGTTTGTGTTTTCATAATATGGGTTGCTTATTGTCGCCAAAACAGAGCTTGCTTTTCTGTTCTGGTCAACTGACATTTTCTATTGTATGTTTCCAGGGACGCTTCGCATCTGTGTCCGGACATAAACATGATGTGCTTAGCTTGGAATCCTGCATCATTCATGGAAGAAACAGTGGGGAGTATAAGTGATTTGGCATTTCACAGATTTACATATATCTCGCATGACTCCTCTGAATGATTGCTTTTGGAGAGGCTTGTCAGAATACCACGTGTCGCAAGAAGATGGAGAAACACAAGCATTGAAAAAGTGTGTCGCATGTTGATCAGTTTTGGACAAAAGAAGCCGAAGCACAAGTAGGACACTCTGGAAAAGCATAAATTCTCTTATCAGAAGGAGCTTCATCACTGCTGAGGCCTCCTTGAAAATTCTTCTGCTGCGTTTCATGTCGAAGAACAACGTATTCTTTATCATCTTCATCAAATATAAAATTGAACGAATCTTAACGGAGTTGGTGATGAAATTTCAAGCCCCGAGATACAAGATGAATAGAGAGATTGAACCACATACACTGCCGTAACACTAGGTAGAGAATCGAACAGCTTGAAGTATGAGTAATTTTTTTCCCAAATCATCTGTAGTAATAACCGATTTGTGTTCGGTTGCACGCGATGCTCCTGTTTTGGTCATCACTTTCATCATTCCATCAAGAGTATGGTTAGCAGATTTAAACTCTTTATCCCTAACAATATCTATGGTTCGACCCAGGTCCTGCAGGTGACGATTTAATGCTTACGCAAGTTTTTTAATGTGTTCTTGTGATAATGTTCCGCTTGAACATGTAAATGTTTCTCCTTTCGTGAAGAAGATTCCTTCGGTTTGGCCTCACTGTAGAACTTACGCAAAAAATTGCAAGAACGTCAGAAGGTACGGTTTCAACTCCAAGGGCTCATTGTAAACATCTGTATACCACTATGAAATTAAAGATATCCTTCAAACATCCACTGCTTTCTGTTTTGATTTATTTGTGCATAAAAGAGATGTTGCCCCATCCTCACCACCTGACCCATGCCAAAAGTCCCACATTTTAATAGTTATATTGCTTACCTTGAAATAGTTAAATGCCCCATTTTGAATTTTTCTTAGTTGAACATGATAGCCTTGAATCTTGAAATTCCTGTAAATTATTTTCTGTGAAAGAACGGAATCTTCTTGGTTCAGCAGCCTGAGAAGGGGTCTCTGGCTTTGGGAGGCAAGTTAAAGCTGGCTTTTCTAGCTCTTTACACATCTAAGATATTACAGACTTATCAAAAATAGCCTCCAAGTTGGAAAGATCAAGATTTTTCTATAATTTTGTTGTCAAACAGCAATAATAACTCATCTGTTATGTCTTCTCCACCTACTTCAAATTCTCCATATTCTGCCATTTTCATGTACATGTACAGTGAAAAAGTAAACGGGCAACTTAATTGAATAACATCACACAGTTTAATGTTTTTATTGAAGAAATTTTTTTAAATGCAAAAACAATTGTAAAATACTGCAAGAGAACAGTATAAATTACATTGCAATAATTTTTATTAATGTGACCTATTTTATATTTGTTTACATGAAAAGTAGTACTTTACATGAAGATATTAATGCGCCATGTAATTCGGCCACTGGTGACCTATTGACCCTTCAAAAGTTCAAACAGAATTGAACGCTTTCGCTATTCTATAGGTTCATATAAGGAAACATTTGTAAATATAAATATGATAATTTATTGATAATAAAAACACTTACCACAGAGTATGCGTCATAAGTTTCATATTTGGATATTTTACAAGAAACGGACATTGATGATAGCCAAACAACAAAACTTTATGATAAACGTGATGGCTTCAATTTTTCTATAGTCCCTAACTTCCCTTACTTATATAGCAATTTTGCCTTCATCACATGCACATGGAAATTGTGTCTCTTAGTTAATTCGATACGCAAGGGCATGATCTTTGTATGAACAGTTTCTAAGGCGAGGCAAGCTAGTGACAAACAAGTTGATAAAACTAGACTATCATTAGTCTCGTTTGAAGTCATCTTTTCGTAAGTTCTATGGTCGATACAACGTCCTTGTCAGCAAATACAATGTTCCACTGGGTCGCATGCTGACTGACGTTTATCATACTATTTGTTAGACCATAATTAATCACCTAATTGTCGAGAGACTTTTCCGTTTTTACCTGATTAGACAAAGAGCACACGGCGGATGTGATCGATCTGAAGAAGATGCTCACTCCTCCATGGCACATGATCGTACCTCAACTTTTTTTTAGAGGTCCGTGTTTGCTCTGCTCCTGTTTTGTAATTTCCCTTTGGACTTTTGAATTTGAACACTGTTTTTTATCAGCACATGTCATTTTAAAGAAGATTTAAGTTATAAGAAAATATATGGTTGCATCTCAATTTAATTTTGAAAGTTTGTACTATGATATAATAAAATATCAAAAAAGTATAATACAAATGTACCCAGTGGATTATGTTTTCAAGGGTTTAATTTTCAAAAAAAAAACTCTATTAGAGGCAACCTAATATTAAATATTTTGTGATATAGTTAAATACCTTCGTGCGTGTATGATTTTACAGTTTTCGTTTTACACACATACACTTACATGTACTGTTTACTATTTCATTATTACTACTTTATTTTTATTTAGATGGGACATATATTTCTTAAGGTGGCTCTATACACCACTTTTTGATGATGCAGTACGCAAAAAAGTAAATCTGGAAGAATGCAATTCCGGTACTGGCTGATTTAAACTGAGGCGAATTATATGGGGACCGCTCTTTTGAAAATTTGTTAAATGAATAGATTTAATTTAATTGGAAAATTCATTACTTAACAAGTAATGTGGTATGTGACACCTTCACGTTGTGTCATATTATTTATCGAAATAAACAATACAATTAAGTATAGGTCTTAAAATAGTATAGTTTCTTTACCATCACCGACATCTTACAGCGTAGCGCAGTGGGGTAGTGGGCTCACTTCAAATCTGGAGGTCATGCGTTCGAATCCCGTTGAGGACAATAAAAAATTTAACTTTCCAAAATTTTATAAAAAGTATTTTTTGGTTGAATACTGTGAAAGAATATTCTAAACCGGTGAAAGTATATATGATTTCTTTTGTTTGAGGGACAAATTAGACAGCAATCAATTTCTAATTGGTATAATAATGAATTAATTATCCGGATATATAAGGTTTTCATTCGAATACCTCTTTCTGTCATCTGGTTCTTAAGAACCGGTTTATTAGCAAGGCTATATAAAGCATTGCTCAGGTGTTAAATACCAGTTTAGGACGACACGTACAGCGGAAAGTTTAAAATTTCAGAATTGTTTTATTAAAATAAATATATCATGTGATCCAACTTTATGCCATAATTATGTGTGTACATTTAATATGCCAAATATTAAATAGCTGCAACGTGTCGTTGCTAATTCCACACAATGTCTTCTTATTAGGGCCCCGCAAGGATTTGCGGGTGCCCTATAGTAATCACTCTGTCCGTCCATCTGTCACTCTTCCGTCCACAAATTTCCTGTTTTTTTCTAATAACTTTTTTGATGGTTGTCCAATCAAGTTCAAATTTGGTATGGTAGTTCAGTAGGCAGAAATACATATTTTGATGCTAAGTTTGGTTCTTTATGTCTTCTGGTTTGGAGCTGGAGTGGTGGGGTAGATTCCTAACTATGCATAAGAATGAATGGGCAAAGAGAGATAACTGCTGAGAATAAACGGGCAAAGAGAGATAACTGCTGAGAATGTTACCATTGTATACATGGAAGGCTGTGCAATATTTGTCCTTTGGGATTAATTAACCTTCCACAGGAAGAAAATCCTAAGCTTTATCTTTATCTGTCACATTGAGATTCATTACTGCACTGCCTGTGTCTGCATATGAACTTTGTTTTGAAGTTAAGGTCAATTTTGAATGATGTGTAGTATTGTGTACATTCTTTCAAATATGGATTTAAAATATAATATTCATATTTTATTTTTGTTAAAATACCGTACACAATGATTTATGATAATTTTATTGAATTCTAAAATCAAGATATATATTAAAATGTCCTTTTTCAGTATTTTATTTTTTAATTATTTATTTATTTTTTTCTGCCTTAATGCTGTTAATTTTAACAGGTAATCAGATAATAACCCCATTCTGTCATTTCTGAAAGAAAAAAAATCTTATTGTAAATTTAGAAGAAAAGGATGAGAAAGCAGAACAATTAATCCCCTGGGATTAATTATCTTGCCTGCTGCAGAAAATTTAGAGGCTTATCTCTATCTGTCATATCGAGATTAATGAACATCTTTGTCTGCACTGATGTTTGTTTTGAAGCAAATTAAACTCTCATTCCATGAGCTGCACCCTAATATTTTTACCCCTCAGTTTAAAGGATGGTATTTGATAAAGAATATATTTCATTCTAGTCCAAATACTTATTATTCTTTTTTTTCTTTTTAATGGATGTTATGGTGTTGTTGTTGTTTTAGTTGCTATGTTTATATTAAAGGAAACTTTAGAATAGTACCTGAAAATGTTCCTTCTGTAAGCCCTGATTAAATTCAATAAATGGATGAGAGCAGGATAATTAATCCCCTGAGATTAATTATCTTGCCTGTTTCAGAAAATCTTAGGTCTGTCTTTATCTGTTATATGTATTACCGTACACATGTGTCTGCAAGTGATGTTTGTTTGAAGTTGAGGCAAAGCCTAGGTATCATTGCAGTGGTATCAATTCTTTGTTTTTTTTTTAACAAAATTTATTTCATCCCATGTTAACCCCCTTTATCCCGTGGATATGACTCATTGGATATTTTTTGATATCCCACAGTTGTGACTTTACAATGGGATTTGCCTAGGCATAATGAAGTAAAATAATGTGGAGTTTTATAAACAGTGTAAACATTGATTGCGGTGTATAAAACATGGGATAAATAGAATCTCATGATTTGTAGTATAATATGATTTTTATCCAACTTGTGTGATTTATCCCCTCACTAAGGCTCAAGAAAAAAAACACTTTAATTGTTGGATGAAAATCATATCCAACTACAAATCACAAGATCCTATATATTCCAGTTCTTTACATCTTCTGCCGGGCATTTATTTTTCATCATAGTTAATATAAAGAGGATTGAATTCAAAGTTTTTTTCACTTCTCTATATTAATTGTCATAGCGGGGCCCTTCCTGACTGGTCAGTTTTCTAGTTTACTATAGTATCATAGTATTCAGCTTTCATTTGGAAAGTAATGAATGGATTTAAATAAGAATTCAATTATAATCTTTTAATCCATATTAATATCGACAGATGTTTCTTACCACCTTAAGAGGATGGGAGGGTGGCTTTAAATTTCTCTCAGGTTGGGATACATACTTAGTAACTCCTATTAGTTAATTTTTCCCTTTATTTATTTGACTTTGTTTTGCATTAAAGCGAATATATTTACTTATATAGGCCTATAATGAAATATGTATGTATTTATTATTCCAACATGGTATTTAGGAAATTTTCTTCAACTCAGAAATGAAAATTCTCCAAGGTGTTTGGGCCTTGGGACTTAGGAAGGATTACTCTTTCCAGAGGAAATTTCACACCAAATAAAATTTAAAATATTTTTTACGTTTATTTGCAATTATTTTCATTCAATTTTTGTTGGGCACATTTATCAAAATACATTTTTTTTATAACATCAAGCAGCTTTTTCAGATGATTTGTCAACAGATTAAGAAAATATGAAAAATTATGTTTTGGGGAAATATTTAAAAAATTGCAATAATAACATTTTTGAATGTTAAGAAGTGTTATATTTTTTTAAGGTGTCCGAAGGAAATATCCATCATCTGACGAAAAAATTCTTTGATTTGTTAATAGTTAAGTTTTTAAAAATTATTTTACAAAAACACGAAAAAACATTAAAAAATTCTTTAAAAATACCTATAGTATCCCTATCATCATTTTATTTGATAAGTATATGTTTTGTTGTCTTCTATTGAAAATTGGAATAAACTGTGGGTGTATAGAGCCACCTTAAGAAGTGTTATATTTTTTTAAGGTGTCCGAAGGAAATATCCATCATCTGACCAAAAAAAAATCTTTGATTTTGTTAATAGTTAAGTTTTTAAATTTTTTTTTACAAAAACACGAAAAAACATTAAAAAATTCTGCAAAAATACCTTAAGTATCTATATCATCATTTTAATATTTGATAAGTATATGTTTTGTTGTCTTCTATTGAAAATTGGAATAAACTGTGGGTGTATAGAGCCACCTTTAAATATAAATTTCAGAATAATTTTGCAAAGCGAAAATTAGATAAATGTAAACATACGTTAACCTTATCAAATATGTAATAAAAAGTTAAACAAGCTTACTTGATTATTAAATAAAAAAGAAAAAAATGATAGAAATGGTTGTTTAAACAATAAAGAAAAAATGTCTTCATCTGCTTTTTATGTCTTATAATACCTTAATTTATTGAAAACAAAAATAATTCACTTACCTGTTTGTTTATGCGTTTGCATACACTCGGCGTACGATTTAATTTTACCTCTGCACAGGTAAATAAGTTTTATTTTTTTTTATGTTGATTATAAAATAAGTCAATAATTCGTTAATAAAACAATCATTACTTTTAACTTTGCTTTATCTTACTCTAACTTATTCCTTAATTTGAATGGTAAGGGAAAGGATACGATAGGATACATCCTAATTGCAGGATAGGATGCAGGATACAGGATACGAATAGATTGTTTTGTCAACTTTCACGATAGCAGCACTTTATGTGAATTTCAACAAAATATTTGAAAAGTATATCAATTCTTTAACTCAAAGTATATGCATATATCTAAAATAAACAATAAACCTTAATTAATATTGATAATAACATATTTTTTTTAATTAAATTTTTTAAGTATAACGATATAATCACAAAAATCATGATCATGGTACATCATATTAATGTACGTTCAACAAAATTCACTAGATCTGTTGTTTGGACTTTGTGAACATGTATGCATTAATAATACAAATAAGCGTGAAACATGCATGCATATGACACACAATTAAAAATATACGAAATAAACACGGTTTTTTTTACCCATTAATATACTCTTTTCAGGTATAGATATTTGATTAATCATTTATGTCGTATCTACTTCTTGCCATACTAGAATAAAAGTGTTTTACATGTAGCACACTTCTTTTTACTGGTAGTACGTGATTATCTTCACTTTACCTGTTATGTTTTCGGCTACACAGATATTGTCTTTAGAGTCCACACAAATACCCAATAGACTCTGTAAATGGAAATAAGTATCAATAAAACGGAGAAACTTTCTGTCCTGATCAAGGATGTGGATACGATTCGTGTCCCAGTCTGCTGCCAGGTTTCTACTCTGGCTGTCTGTTGTGATGCCACGTGGATTAAAAGATTTCTTGGTAGTAGATGGAGGGCCTGTGTAGATAAACCGGTGTTAGATAAACCGGAGTTTCCCGGTCTGACTTACAACAACAATTGCACCGGCCCAACTGTCCGAAACACAGACATCTAGGCTTCTGTTCTCACAAATGTAGTTTATGAAACGACCAGATGTAAAAAGAGGTTTTCCGTTGTCATTCAATTGAATAGATTGCTTTTCTTTGAAGCCTGAGTAGCGTACGACTTTAACTTGATTATAATCATCACTGTTCATGACAGTCAAGAGGTCACCAGAGGATGTGCTACAGACACGGTAAGGTTTCCATCCCTAAACTCTGATCACTGTCTGTATCTCTGTATTTTTCACTATGTTCGCTGTTCTATCATCTCTGTCAGTATAAATTAAATCAACATTAATTGTCACTGCTATGTCCTATGGAACTCTCCTTGACTTGGTTTGGACTGACTTTACTAACTCCCCCCGGCAGTTGTAGAGTCTCATGATATTGTCATTACTACACGTCCATATCTCGTCATCACTCAAACAGGACACACTGTTTAATTCTCAACATTTGGTGTTTATCTCTGTGATTATCCGTGGTACATCATTGAACGGTTTGTCCAGGGGAGAGGACTCAGCACCGGGAGAATCCATTTTGTTTCCATGTTCTTCTATTTTGATAGAAAAGTCCAACAGAGAACCAAACAGTTGATAAAGCTGTTTTCTGTAAATTTTAAGAGGGGTAAATCTTGGAAAGGAAATTGTGACTGTGGGAGGTAATCTTTTCAATTCAGTATTTCTTGACTTGTAGGCAGAAAACAGGCTGACATCATTAGAGTTCAGTAGCTTTTTAAGACCAGCAATGCTCGCTGTGATTTCTGAAATAATGTGGGTTTTTTTATTTTCGTGTTTTGATAAGACTGCCAGGTTTTTTTGAGTCCATTTCATCCAGATCATCTTTGAATTTCTGTATCATGATGTCAATTTCTCTGTGAAAGGTTCTTCCATGTTTGTTGATGGCGGATATTTAACTAAAGCCATATCAGGTTTATATTCACAAAAGGTCAAGACCAACAATCTACCTAATGTGCAATAAAAGATCAAAAACTTATACTTTAAAGGCAACGATTTACCCAGCTGCAACTCTATTGCTTCACATGCCTTAGAGTTCATGTGTAAGAGCCATAATTCCAATACCCAAGGTTCTTATAAAGCAGATACTCACAATTACCAATACGTTACGTATATGTGCTTATTTTATTGTGCCGCATACATTCTTATGAGACGATGGTTCATTTCTCAAATTAAATCTGAATGTACCATTTCAGTCATAATGTTTATGTTATAAATTAAAAACCCGCTTGCACCAGGATAGAGTAATGGAGATTATTGTATGATTCTTGGCGGCATTATCCTGTGAATATATTGCTTTTTGGTGAGAAAAATAAAAATCCAGCACACAAAATTTTCGTCGAAACAGTTATTAAGACAATCCAAAAAAATGTACGAAACAAGGAATTTTACAACGACAGTACAAATACAACCGAGTCTTTCATACCAAACAGAAATAAAGCACACTACATTGGCAATCCCCAATCCTAAAACGGTTTTTGCAATCGCGAGTTTTCAAAAACAAAAGAAATCTTTTAGGAAAATCGGGAAATATCGGATCACTGGTGGACGAGAAGACATCTCAAACCACAGCAAAGCCTTCAACAAGCGCGTGGCAAAGGCGAGCCAACAGGGTGTTTAGAAACGCGGCTCTCGGCATTACGGTTCCATCCACTTTGATGATGGGATTGCAGATTGTCCTGATGGCTCTACCTAATGGAGACACTAAATCCATAGATATTGCGGTGGTAACGCTGCTTAGCGCTTTCTCTCTCGGTCCGCCATATTGTACCCGTTTCTGTTTATTTTCAGCATAAAAGGTTGCAAGTGTTGTAAGCCGCGCAACCCTTGACGTTTTAGGAAAAAGGTTTCCCCCGATGTGTCTATCTGGGTTCAAGCTTACTAAGCTTACTGTGATTTCTTCAATTTTTGTTAAATATTAATTTTCGAAGATTTCATTGATGATTTGAATTGATTAAAGAAAATAACTGTTTATTGAAGGGCAACTAATTACATTGATTTAAAAGAATCCTTGGCTAAGAAATTGTGTTTCCATAAAACTATGAATTTTACTTGATCCGCGAGAATTAATGAAATAACGGTATAATTTTTTTCTTTTATTTAAAATAAACCTGTAAGTATATTAAATTAATATATTCATATGAAGATATTGAAACAATTACATTAATAATTTTAGTAGATTTATTAAATACACAAATGCATAAATAATTTTAGTAAATTTATGAAGTTCTATGGAGCATAAAAATAATATAAAACACTTCTTATGAAGGGCAATACTTACTTCATAAATAGTTTATTTTCTTTATATATTAGTATACGTTGTTATTATTAGGTAAAACCATCAGAATGTATAATTTGGCACTCAATTTAAGAATTCTACTTTTTAAAACTATTATATTTACATCAAAGTATGATTCCCTCCATTTCTTACGGGAATTGATTGTAAATTTATAGCTCTGTAGGACAGGACTGAAATCTCTAGCCCCTTTTATTGATTGGTCAAAACCTTCAGTAACCTAAAAAAAAAAATCACGGACTGCACGAAATAATCATGCTGATGTCAGACTCAAATTTATTTAGAACACGATTTGGCTCTTTCCATTATCTATTGTACTTATGTACATTAACTATAATTAAGTTAAATTTGTCTTACTTTTTACTATTAATCTATCAATTTGTTAAAAGAAAGATGTAAATAAAAACAATAAATTGCTTTCTGTCATGATTCATGCAAGTTATGAAAGTAGCAATCATTGCAGAAAAAAATGACAAAACCCGCTAACGCTAAATGCAATGTCGCCACTTTCATATCCAGCATGAATCACCAAAGAAAGTATTCATCGTATAATAATGCCGTTTCCAATTTATTGATGACACTAAATATCAGAACAATGTACAGACCAAAATCTGAACAATGGCTGTTGTACAATAGCAAGCGATACAGTTTTCTCAGAATCGGATGTGGATAACCGCGTAAAAAGTTTCTATTGCGATTATTTCTGGATTTATTACAGGACTTGCGGCAATCCATGACATTTTTCTGATCTTTAATACTATGGCCCTTCTATGTTTTCTAACAGCTAATAACGGTTATTTTTAGTATACCTGTCAAGTAGAATTGTCGTGTCACAAATTATATCGAATGAATTTTATATATTTCAATTACCTTTTTTTTATTAAAACAAACAATTTGAAAAGCAATTTTTTTTATTATTTATTTACTAGTAATAAAAAGTTAAAAATTCTGGTTGTTTTACGTACAAATAAAATTTATAAGCCCATAAGTAAAGAATGTCTAAATCTTGTGCACGCAGCCATTGCACTGAGCACGCCTTGAACGCGAGGCAAAAACATAGGACTCATGAGTTTGTCAATTGCCAAGTAGAACTCTGTGGAAACGCAGTTATACGGCACGAGAGCTCCGTTAAAACGCTTCAATCTCCATCAGGACGCCGTGACATCTAAACTTGTAAAAAATTCAAATAAAATTGTATAAATTTTTTTTGAATTTTTTATCCGATCATACGGCGATTCCAGAATTAAATATTACACCATTATTATTACTCAGTGGGATCACAACTTGGTGCATGTGACAGGCCCTTTAATCATATACTACAATATCGCTCAAGTTATATGGATTTTTTGTACTAATGTGCATGGACGCAGTTTAATTTTTTTTCTCCTTTTTTGCCTATTATCATTTTTCCGCAGAATATTTCGGACGAGAGGTCGTTTTTCATTATTTTGGACTGACATGATATTAATACTTGTACAGGTTTGTTACTGACTACGGAAATACCGGTATATCGGGTAGATCAATCTCATAGACGTCGCCTCGTCGTCTATGAGATTGATCAACCCGATATATTTCCGAAGTCAGTCAGAAACAAATTTTTTTGTTTTCCCCGAGAACTATGAAGAAATAAACAGATGTTCTACGTAAATTCAAGTAAAAGTGATCTTAAACCTCGTCCAGTACTATATACAGTCAAACTTTTCAAAATTTAAGATCTCATTCTCGTCTTTCAAATATTTGTTGAGAACGCCAGCAAAACAAAATTAATACGTAGTAAATGTAGCACTTTTTTCCCTTTAAATCTTTGCCACCTGCTTTTTAATAGAAGTACGAAAGGTGTAGTTCAGTCTATAAATTATTGATTATCTGACCACTTTAAAAAATAAATTAGCAATAACAGTAAGAAATTTGTACTCCAACATCAAAGTAGGTAGAGAAATTTATCTTTAAATTTGTCATTACACATCAAGATCAATACTAAAAGGAACTAATTCCTGGACACAACTTCCTATCATGTGTTTAATTATAGGAATGACTTCTTTCTGTACCAAACAACTTTCGCTGCAAACAAAAATCCCACTAAAACCAACCACAAATCATTTTATATCATTTCTTTAATTCACCTGAAACAACATAAGTTACTCAAACGGTTTCAGCACTACATTTTCACATGAAAAGATTCACCATTGTTCAATTTGAGATATATATAAATGATGTTGCACAACTCGGTCACTAATGCAATGCCAGTGATATTGATTAACTGTGTCCTAGAGCACGTGTCCCCCCCGCTACAGGGCGGCGGCTCCGGAGATAATTTCTATCAATTCCCTGGTGATGACCGCCTGTCGGGTCCTGTTGAAGGTCAAGGTCAGTTTGTCGATCATTTCTCCTGCAAACAAAAAATTAGAGTTTTTAACAAATGAATCGACATTGATTCTGTGGTCTTTTACAAAAAAAAAGAGAAACAACCAACATATATATAAACCATTCATCAAAAGCAACTGAACACAAGTTTTTTGTGGATTTTGTTGTTGAACGAATCTTTATGTGAAAACATACACTGTACTCTATTGACAAGACCAACGTCGGACGTCCATTAATAAAAGTGTCTTGGCAATTTAACTAAATTCACAAACATTAATGCCCCTGATCATTAATGAACCACTGTATTTCTCAAATTACACAAACTTATAACCAAGTGATATTTACTCAAACATGAGAGGTCACAAATTTTTTAAAGTAAAAATATTTTCATCATCCTCTATTGAATTTCATAGAGACAAAGAAAACATGTAAGTTTTCTCGTCAGAATGGAATAGAAAGTTAAACAATTAAACTGTAAGGATCTCTTCCTCTTGTATCAAAAAATAAAGGAAACACATTAAAGATGACATGAATTCATAAAAGAACTTGATCGCCATATCAGTTTTTAGTTTGTAGAATTGATCTCAAGTTTCAATGCTTTTCATGTATATACATGTATCTCTCAAGTTAAAATGAGATCAAGATCAAAAGTGAGCTCAACCGACTATTATGGCCTATAAGTGTTGACTGTGATCACGTACCTGCGTTTTTGCTGGCGCTGTCCATGGCCGTCATCCTAGAGCTCTGCTCGCTGCACTGGGCCTCCTTCAGTCCGTAATACACCATGGTAGCCAGGGTGAACTCGTTGTAAGCCTGCAGGACCTCGTCGTCGATGCTGTCGTACAGGTTGTAGTTCTCGGCCCCAGTCATGTTGTTTTTGGTCGGCAGTGGTACTTTCAAGGTTCTAAATGCTACTACACTCCTGGTAAGGTAAAAGAATAACATTACACATTTTACTGAGAGGAAGCATTTTTTCACACCCTTATCAAATAAGCATTCTAAATGTTTTTACCTCTCTTTACTTTTGTTAGCATTTATTCCCTGTAGCGAGTAAAGAAGGTGTCTATCTCTTTGCATCTTCATCAGTTAAGAATACTTAATGTTTTAACCAAGGTTTTCTATGAAATTTTATTATTCTATCTGCGGCTTTTGAGTTTGGAAATTTTTTTTGGAATTTTGGTCAAATCTCAAAAAATCAATATCATTGCACACCTGAGTATATTTTAATACATATACTAGTATTTGAGAAAAAAATATCCCTTTAACAAAAGATTACCATATGACAAAAACAAGTACGGTCCGACTGATTATTGAATTATTTAAAAGGAGAAATGCATTTCAGCAGTCAGCTTATTACAAATTCTCCTGGTTATTGAGTTCTCCATGTCAATTATTGAATAAGTACATGTACTCTTAAAGTGGATATTTACGAGAAGGAGAAATTTACACTAGTTAAACGGTAAGCTTAAAAAATTAAACTTTACATTGGTAAATCACAAATCACACATCCTCATTATACCCATGCATATTGTTTGACTATAAAAACGCATACTTTATATCAACAGTGTCAATAACCACTTTTACAGTATAACATATCAAATGTTTGATATGTTATCCCTTTATTACAGAATTTAACTTTGTTCCATTTGAGAATAGTTGACTTTTCACTAACATCCCTTATTCAGTGATCATAATACATGTTGACATTAGTTCTGGTGTACTTACTTAAAGGAATTGTAATACATGGTGACTTTAGTGTAATCCTGCAGTCCTAGATCTATAGCCGACAGTGCAATCTTGGAGGCATCCTGAAAGACTGGAGGGGCTTTTCCAATATCATTGAAATGTCCTAGCACTTTTTTACCATAGACTCTAAAAACAATAAAAAGAAGTTCTGTACATTACCCAACTGCATTCAACCATAAATCAATGACACCTGAACATGCTACATGTCATTTGTCAGAAAACCCTTGAGCTAAAAAAAAAAAAACCCAAAATATGACCATGCTTGTATAAAAATATAATTTCTTAATTTCTTTTAGATGCAATTCATGTATTTCATGAGGTTTGTTAATGTTTAGTGAATTATACTGGATATTTAAGAGTCCATTATATAAATAGTGCCTGTTTGGGAGGGTAACTGTTGAAATTGACACCCCGAGAAAGCCATTGTCAACCGACGCGAAGTGGAGGTTGACAATGGTTTTCGAGGGGTGTCAATTTCAACAGTTACCCTCCCAAACAGGCATTATTTATTTTATTATACTGAATGTCTTAATTTTAGAGAAAATTTTACTGCTTTTATATAAAAATGACATGAATTCTACGGTGAATCGTACGCGCATAATTTACGTGCATGTAACAATTCGTTGTGTTACCCGTTGCTAACGCTGAGGGTGATAGAACGGATTATCAACTGCGTCTAAGCCAATCAGATTTCAGTATTTAACATGAAAGTATAATAAAACATATTGTCATTCTAGCCTGATATAAACATAGAAATTTAGCTGGTTCGCTCTTTGTTGTGTTTATCAAATGATGAAAAACTTAGACTAGAGACATTTCAGTTTGTAGGAAAACAATTCTCATTATACACAACTCCCTCCCATTTGATCAAACTTATTGAGAACAAGCATTCTGAGAGTATTGCATAAGCAATACACGTCCCCTACCGGTTTGTGGAAATTGTGAAAACAATGCACTGTTATGCAGAATATCGAACCCGAACATTAAAAAATTGGAATATAAAAAATTAATTTTCTCGAAAATATGTCAACCAGACGCTACAAAAGTGTAAACTTGATCTGTAGTTTGACATTTTGAAGCAGTTCAGCAAAATTCATATTATTCTTCACACATAAAGAAAAAAAGTGTGAAAAACTGAAGTGGGACAGACAGACGGACTGACAGACGGACAGACAGCCCGACGGATGGACGGACAGGCGGACGGATGGACAGACAGACTGACAGACACAGAGGAAAGCTATAGTCCCCTCCAGTGAAAACCTGTAGGGGACTAATAATATAAAATCTGAATGATCTAAAATCGAATAGACAAAAAAACTATAAATAGCTTCCAAAACGGCTGCCTCATTTCAATGAACTCTACTTCCCTAAAATTACTACAGCTGTATCAAGAATATATAATCTACTAGGTATCAATGATGGACTTTGTTTGAGTACCATTCCTGCTGTTTGAGGCATAGAATTCAATGAAAACACTGCCCCCTTCTCTAACAAGATCACAAATACATAAATTCACAAAAAAGTGTACCATACAATGCTCCTCAAACCCAGCCCCTTCCCTATCAATGTTCTTACTTTTGCAGCATAGCCTTGGCTTTGTCTCCGACCAGCACCAGCTTGGCGTCATCTTTCTCGGCCAAGCGGGCCTTGATGGCCTTGACCACGCTGGAGTGAATCGATCCACAGAGACCCCTGTCAGAGGTCAACGCTATGATCATCTCTGTCTCATCATCATCTTTCATGCTCAAGTTCTTGGTCAGAGCTGCAAGAAAAAACATTTTACAATTGTAGAACTGTCATATAGTATTTATAACAAAACCAGATACATGAAACAACATGTTCAACACTTCAATTACTAACCCCCCCCCAACCTTATTTCTCCTTTTTCTATTTCATCATAGCACCATATACCCCCCTACCCTAAACCAATTTTACTATTTCAACAAATAACAGAAAAAACCCTGGGAATATTAATCTATCAAAAAAATTTAAATCACTTCCTAAATACATATTTAAGAAGGTAAATGTTATGTGCAATTCTTGAAAAAAATGGCAAGGCATTTTTTTCTTGTTAATGCAAAAAAAAATCTTCATAAATTGTTAGAATTGACATAAATATTTCTACATCAATTGAAATAAATCAAAGTATTTTTGGTATAATTGTTTAAAGACATGGTCTAAACAGCTTTCAATTAATTATTCACTAACCAGTTGCCTGTTCTCCGTATGGTTTGGCGGGCTTCAGTTCTCTCTCAGCCTTGGCATATTTGGCTGCTGACACCATCTTCATGGATTTGGTGATCTTCTGAATATTTGTGACCGACTTTAAGCGGACACGAACTGTAAGAACAAGAAATAATCATGAAAACACCCTTATAATTTCCAATATTTCAAAAATTAAGTGTAAATGTTACTTCATTAGTGCTCAAATGTTTGAAGTTTATTTTGGTATTATAAATCTCTACAGAATGGTGAGAAACTAGAACTCACCAGTTCAACAAGTTTTTGATTGAGTGCAAAAAAATTACATTTATTCCAATATGTCAGGAACTGACAATAGTTCTACATTATTTTATGCCAAATTTTCCCTGTTATTAAAGCTAGGCCTATAAAAAAAATTGTGTGTTTAGGGTAACACTGATGAAAAAATTAGGTAGGTATGGATTCTTTTTTATTTTATCACATTTTTTTCTCCATGAATCCTAAGAATGTTTGTTTGTGTCATATTTAAAAATGGGTTTTTAATAGAAATAATATAAAAATCACAATCGGATAAAAACAGACATCTGAAAATGGTAGGATCGGGGCATGTTTGTAGATTAGGTCGAGCTACCCAAAACACACAACTTCTTTTTTTTAGGCCCTACTGATCTGCAGCTTGATGTATGTTAAGGGATAAACATTGTTCAATGTTTAAAAAGAAATTGATGCAACTCCACTCAACTATACTTTGTCTCGAGTTTTTGCTTCCACCACTTTTTGCTTGATATTTTAATAATAGTAAATACCTTTGTGCTCAAACTACGTTCATCCACTAATATGAAAAATGTCCGGATTATCTGTTTTGAATTGCCCCCTCTGCCGCTTCAGATTTCAATACACATCCCATAATTGAAAGTCTACGGAGATTTTGCATTGCATCAGCCATTAATAAGCCCGGATGATAACGTTAAAAAATTGTGCGATGTATTCCGAATGGAGAAAAGATGTAAACATTTCCCATTATAAATCTCCGTAAGAAAATTGTTTTCGTTCCTGTGAAATTTGATGAGTGAAAAGGGATAATTGTTCAATGAAGATATCTTGGATATATATTACCTTTCATCGAATTCAATTGTATTTCTTTCACAGGTATGTGTATTTTTATTAAAAATCATCAAAAATTGATGGAAGCAATAACTTGGGACAGACTATAATAACTGCCCAGTTTGGGCAAGTAATTTCTGTCACCTTCACCTATCATCAAAATGAATCAAAACAAAGTACTTACTTTCTTTCAGAGTTGCCATTCCACGCACTTGCGTGCTGAAAAGGTAAGAAAGAAAAAAATTTAGATAGGGTGATTTCACCATGCATCGGACAACTTTGGATTTTTCCCTTTGTTCACGCATCAATCATCGTCCAAATATAAATAAAACTTGTTTTAAAAGTTACAGGTTTTCCTCCTGCTTAATTATTGGAGAAAAAATTGTGAAATTGTTAAAAATGTAGAAAATAAAGCAAATTAATGAAGTGTTGAACTATTTAACCATGGATCGGACAATATTTACCAAGCATCGGACAGCAATAGCAGTACAGTAGAGATTAAAGATAACAACATTTTCTGGTTTTAATGCAAAAATACAAAGGTTCGGAAAAATTAATTTATTGAAATGCTAATCAGATTTCTTTTAATGTAAATCCTCAAATCTACTTATAGGAATTTAGACTATACTCTGTCCCAAGATATTTTGGATTCAAATTTGGCTTAATTGCTTGATATTTATAAATACCTCAGGATTCAAACGATGTTCATTCAAATATATGAAAAATATCCAAGATTTCTCAAGTCAAAACGCCCCTGTTAGCTTATCAGGTTTCAATACAATGCAAAAAAATGTGATGTCTACGGAGATTTTGTATTGCAGCAAGCCCGGATGATAACGTTGAAATATTGCGCGATGTATTCCGAGTGTATTCCGAATGGAGAAAAGATGTAAACATTCCCCATTATAAAATCCGTAAGGAATCTGTTTTCGTTCCTGTGAATTTTTCCGAGTGAAAGATGATAATGTGTCAATGAAATTATCTTGGAAAATATCCCTTTCAACTATTTCAATTGCACTTCTTTCACAGGTAAGTGTACTTTTATTAAAAATCGCCCAAATGTGCTGCATAAATATCTTGGGACAGACTATAGTGCTTCTGTTTAGAGGAATATTAATCATAAGGTGTTCTTTATTGTGCCAGCTCCTACAGGAACTTTGGACTAAAAAGGCGGTATCCGTAAAACTCGATTTTTAAGTGGTCCGAGGAAAATGTTTGTATCAATTATTTTTTAAATTTTTATTTTACTTCACATTTAAAGTATATCACAAAGAATGGGCACATAATCTCCATATTATTAGAAGAAATCATGCAGTGAAAACTGTCCGATGCATGGTTAATTTGTGTCCGATCCATGGTGAAATGAACATATGGTGCAAAAATGACCTTGACATTAATTGTTCAAATTTCTTGGACTTATTTTAATCAAATTTTGTTTCAAAACTTACTTCTTTCTAATTATTTTAGGCAGAGAGTGCATTTTCACTATTTCACAATCAAACTCACAACATTCAAATAATGCTTTACTGTAAAACCTTCGTAACTAAATTTTCAATAATGGCGTATATGATGTCATTTTACGATGTCTATATTGCTATTTCTTTGACAATGCGACTATCCAATTCTTTATAATGATAAAGTTCATTTGTTCTAATTCAGGAATATACGAAACAACACATGAGCGCATGCACATTTATTTGTATATTTATAAACAAAGTTGTCCGATCCAAGGTATGTGTCCGATGCATGGTTAAATCACCCTACAGATTTATGAAATTAATCAATGATATATGCATGGTATTTTTTTAAAAAATATATTCACTACTCTGTAAAATGAGAATCTAATTAAAACTTAGCTGTTATATTCGCTCGCTTACCTTCTTGTAAATGAGAAAAATCTTAATATGTATTGAAATGTTATGAATATTATATATGTTCTCAAAAGTAATGTTAAAACTTTACTTGTGTTCGAGAAGTGGGAAACCATTACATGACAACAATGGACAAGGGTGTAAGAATGGTATATGTATTACAGAAATAATTTTCATGATCTAATCTAAATCAAAACTTTATTATCCTTGACCATATTATAGGTATTACTAACGTAACTGGTAAAGAACTATTAACAGAATCGATTGGACATTTCGTCAACAATTTACACATGACAACTGAGGAAATTCGAGCTGGAAGTTAACTACTCAAAGTTGTTTTTAATTGCGAGCAATTCTTTAAAATGCCACCTTGTCATTTAAAGATTATGCTTCAAACGTGTGATCCTGAGTAGGAAATTGACAACATTATGTTTATTATAAATTTTACGAACACCGGTATAAACTTGGTTTGTTAGAGGTCACAAGTTAACAGCGAGTTTACCACTGAAGAACACTTGGAACTAAACAACAAAAATGCACAGTCGATGCATAAAGGTAATTTGTCTTTATTATTACAATGATTTGTTTTAATAACTTACCATTGTGGAACAAAAACCTGTGCCGTCCGACAGAACATGATTGTATCGACGGCAGATCTCCCAGAACGAGGCGGAAGGTGAAGGTGATTACTAAACAAGGGAAGCAACTCCAATCTGATTATTACTACATGTAGATCCAGAAATATTAAACTATTTAATTTGAAAATAAAGCGAAAATAAATCATGTAAAGGCTAGGTTTAATTTTAAAATGCTTCAGTTTTGTACAATACCACATTTACGAAAAAACGAAATGCAATACTGCATGCGTGGATCAGAATTTTTTTTCTGAGGCATATACCGGTATTGGTATTTTTTATGATTTCCATATGTACATTCTAATAAATTCTAATTTTTTAGGGGGGTGAGGCGTTCCAGTTAAGCCCCCCCCCCCCCCCGATGCGCGCATGTACTGCGATCATTATCAATTATTCAAAATGACATTTTTAATACTGTAGGGTCGGTTTTACATTGTTTAACAGCATGGTTAAATGGAATTTCAAATCAATTTCATTATGTGTTATATTTGTAAAGTTCTGGGCTTTTTCGATACAATTTGTAAAGATTTGTAAAGAATTTAGATTTTTGTCATTTCAATTAAAAATAATTATCAGACCATCGATCTGTTCTGGGGAAAAATTGAAAAAAAAACACCAATAAATATTTTAAATCTATGGTGACATACAGTACAGCTCACGAGTATCCCGACAAAAACACCGACCACCGTGTTTGAAAGTCCACGCTGAGCGTGGAAGTGTCGGTACCTTTGATCTATTGTTCTCTGTTACGGCCACGGAACGAGAAAAAACACGGTGCAACGCGATGCAACACGGACAATAACACGGTGTAACACGCGGTATTTACCTGTGAAAAAAGGAGGATTTAGGAATAAAACTTATAAAGAATAAAATATTTATTGATGTACGTAAGAGAATTAAAGAAAAAGACCCCCCAAAAAATAGAAATAAATAAATAAAATTTTTAGGCAGTAATTTTCAGACGTATGCGATTGTTACGGTTGACTTTTGTTGATATTAAGAACAAAAAAAATCGATATCGCCCACATATCAATAAAATCAATTAAACACTAACATTTTCATTTCCTTTTTAAAATTCAAATACACGGTTCCATAAGTTTTTGTTTAGTCCGTTTTTAAACGTAGAAGTAATCGTAGTCACTGTAGTTTGGCAGTTTCAATAGTGCATAGAATCATAACTGTGATCTTCTCTCACTTATACTCTATTAAACGATAACAAATATAACGGGTTGTTGAAAACAACTGTACTTTCTCTAAATATATAATTATACAGCTTTATATTCAATATATTTTCAAATTTTCTTTATTCTTTTAGACATATGTGATGTAGTTTTCCATGTAGTACCGCACAGTACATATTCATAGCGCTTAGAGTCCGTGGATCGGTACTTGATAATTTTTTTATTTCATCTTTATAAGCAACTTGAGTTTTGAAATTATTTGTGTTCCAAGAAACTACTCAGTATTGCAATAATAACTGTTTGAATGTTTAATGATCGTCATATAAGAGAGAGAGAGAGAGAGAGAGAGAGAGAGAGAGAGAGAGAGGTACCGTTATGAGTTTAATTTTAAGTACATTTTACTTGTAATTCAGTGTAATAAGTTAGATTTATAGTTTCCATTATATTGAACCCTTTTCCCTAAAATTGCGATAGAATCTATGCAGAGTCCACGTGCTATCCCTGTCAATCAAATCAGCCCGCGAGATAGACCACGTGCTCCTTCCATGATAAGGAAAAACTGTCGTTCTATTATTGTTTTTTAAGTCCGCAATATAGAAAAATGTTTAGCAATGAAGTATTTAGTGTTTGAAATGTTTAGTTTCTTCCTTCTTATACTGCATGTATGAGGGTTGTAATATTGCGTTGTAAAATATCTCTCTCTCTCTCTCTCTCTCTCTCTCTCTCTCTCTCTCTCTCTCTCTCTCTCTCAGAGTGTACTTTTGTGCAATCATTTTGAATTATAAAAGTTCAATTTTTATGAATTTAATTCATATATTTTAGATCCATAATTTTAATAACGATTTTAACACAATAACTATAAAAGTTTGTAAAGTACACGATGTAATAAGATTTTTCGTTAAAATTTCGACGCTATTTCACATCACACATATTGGTTATAAAGTAAATAAAGTGGTGTTTGTTTTAAATGCTTGCAAAAAGTTACCGGTATTATCTCATTCATCTTTTTAATCAATCAAGTTTTTTCGTACATACATGTATGTGTACCCGGTAAAAAAATTCTTATCGCAAGTTAATACTTTGTGAAATTCCCGCATTTATAGAGTTGCTGAATTGTTCTCCGGATCCACGCGCCGATAGTCTTACGTGTAGTTGTTTGACGTGTACATATCTACAGACAATTTGTTTGTTTGTTAGAGATTAGAAAAAATCATGGAACTAACAAAGTAGAAGTAAGATATATTCAGACCATACACACGACGGGTTGTGATGAGTTACCAAACAGGTGTCCGTGGAATGGTGTGAATAACGGCATCTCGAGTACACCTGTTCAGACTACAAATATACACACAGTTAGTTGTAAATTACAATGACACCTAACAAGACAGACAATAACACCTGTTGTGTATAGAACCCAAGATGAAAGACAATGTTGTGTATCTGATCAGCTTCCGCACAGGTGTATCGCACGAGTGATTTCTCATTTGAAATCACGAGGCCATTACCAGCTATACGGAAATAAAGTTGAAAGTTATTTCATGAAATGCGGGTATATTTTTAGTATACCTGTACAATGCTTGAATATAATTTAACAAGAATTTGTACATGTATTTAACTATAAAGTATAATATAAAAGTGATTTTTGTTTATTTATTGCTACATAAATAGCTGAAGTCCAAATTATTCGAGTCACCGGTAATGTGGGGTTGTTATTTACTACAGCACATCAACGTGTTTTAAAAAAAAAACATGATCTGAAGTGTTTTCATTTTTTATTTTCAATTAATTTAAAGTAAGACTGTTAATTAATTAATAAATCAGAAAGTGTTTTCAGATAACAGAAAATAAGACGTTTAAGCTCCCGATATTTTAATCGGATCGTCAGTTACAACATCACGTGTGTTTAGAAAAAATCCACGATTAAATTGATTTGAATTTTGATTATATTTTAACTGATTATTAAATGTATTTGGTGAATTTATTTCAATTTATTTAAGAACAAAAGAATTAATAAAGGTACCCATTTACGTACAGTTTTCGGATCACAAAAAATTAACTTCACGTTGACAGCCCCGACAATTTTCTGGGTCCGTTCAACTTTAGTCGACATTCTTCTTTTTTTTTAAATATGAAAAGGATCTATATGTTTCAAACCTTGCTCAGCCATAATTTATTTATTTCTAAACATACGCTATTTCTATCAACGTCTCAGGTAACGATATTCACGGAGTAACACAGTGGCCACGGAGTTACACAGGCGGCCACGGTGCGACACGGTGCTTTTTCTTGAATTTTCAAAGACACATACACGGTGTCACACCGTGTACACGGTGCGACACAAACCGTTTTCCACCGTGTTTTTTACACGGTGGGTGTCGGGATACCCGTGAGCTGTACTGTATTTCTGCCCCCTACTTGCAAGATAAATTATGTCGACATGCAAGATAAAAATGTTGACATGCAAGTAGAGTAAATTACACGTTGCCGTCGATAAAATCCTCTTAATAAAACGAAATGTCGTTTCGATCAGATTCAGCCATGCATTTTGTAATGATGTGTCATCCCGCCAATGCAACTTCAAACAACGCACCATTTGGCCGCTATAAAATACGCCGTCGTCCCAATGCGCCTGTATAAAGTATCAAACTATCTTTGTTTGTTTTTTGGTGTGTGTATCTAACCTAACAGGTAAGATGTTTACCTTTGAAAATTAAAATCCCGTTAGTATATTCGGAAAATAACATTTCTATCTTACAGGACATTGAGATAATCCTGTTGGATTTTTCAAGATTTCTTTTTTTTTTTGCCTGTTGGAAACCAGTATTTACTAAAGTTTAATTCAGACAGAATTTTATTAGAGGGAATTTATTTTTTGACCGAATATAAAAATTCTATATGGTTTTAGTCAAGTTTTATCGAAAGTTCATTTCGAAAATTGTTTTATTCCAGTAAGATTTGTTATTAATCATTTTGTGATGATTTTCAAGGATTTGTCTATTTTTTTTAAAGGTTACTAAAGTAAGTGTCTTAATGATTTCCATACAGGCCTCGTATAACATACCTTTTAATTGTCAGTCATTTACGTAAAAAGAAACATGACACGGCATCTTGAAAATAATGCATATCTCAAAATGCATGCAATGATATCAGATATTTTGTGGTACATGTAATGAAAGTGTACTTGTCGGGAAAAAGGCAGTGTGAGAACACTAAATTTCATCGGCAGTAAAATTTAGTTACTGTAAGATTGTTTTAAAAGAAAAGAATCAATAGTTATAAACGAATAAGAGATTCATATTTGGTAAAGTGAAATAATAAAATGAAAATTTGCAACTGTCTAAGTCAAATAAGAAAATTTGTTTGCATATAAATTCATTTGTTTAATTGCTAAGAATTGGAATCAAGACACTTTACATTTGATCGATTGCCTGCAGCAAAAACTTAAAATTTAGTTTTTACTTGTATAACATGTTAATCATTTAGATCGCGGCAGTTGTGTACCAATATCAGTGGGCGCCGTCTTATATATAATTAACAGTGTATTGGTTAAATACAGTTCAAAATAAGGTGAATCTCAATAAGTTGTGTACCAATATCAGTGGGCGCCGTCTTATAATTAACAGTGTATTGGTTAAATACAGTTCAAAATAAGGTGAATCTCAATTAAAGATTTAAAACCCACACCAAAAAGAAAACTGACTATAAGTTATTATATTATCACAATTAACACATAGTGTCACTTAATTACTAAGTTGCACAACAAAACACACTTTTATCAGCAATGTTGATTCATTCTAATGTCAAAATGTCTGATTTCATAAGGTTCTGATGATAAAGGTCATAATATGCCAATGCAAATATGTAGCGCCAATGCAACTTCAAATGATATGCCGTCGTATTAATGCACCGGTGCAGAATATGTAACTCCATGTACATGTATACTGTTGGGATTGTTTCTGTGTATCTCACCAAACAAGTGAGATGTTTACATTTAAAAAAAAATCTCATTGGAGAAGTAAATTTCTAGTCCTATAATATATATAAAAAAATCATGTTGGATTTTCTTTTTTTAAATTCTTGCAGGAATTTTCCTGTGGGAGAACAGTACTTACTACAGAAATTTAATTCAAACAGTGCAATTTTCTAAAAGGAATATAACAATTCAGTATGGCTTTTAGTTTAATTTTATCGTAAATTGAATTCCTTTTGAAAAAAAAAAATTCCAGTAAAATTCTTTTTTATTAATAATGCAGGATTTTTCATTTTTCTAATTTATTTTAAAGGACTATGTGCGGTTTTATGCATTTGTTGCCCCCCAAATCATAGTTTTAGAAAGAGCTTTATAAATAAGGTGAAAGATAGGTAAAATCATATTGGAAATAAAGGTGTAAAAGGTTATCACACAGTGACGTCATAATGTAGAAATGACGTCATGAAGATTGCATTATTTTGATAAATTGATGTGTTGTAGCAAAATATGGTTGTTTTCCGATCGTTTTTTTGACTGGGAAATATCGAGCGCAGGCTTGTTCAAGTACCATTTTTTAGAATAATGTGTATAACTACCTGAAGAAAAACATATGTTAAAATCGCACTAGAGCAGACCTGCGCTCTACATTTCCGAATGCAAAATATAGAGCAAAAATGAGAATATTTTCATTTGTTTGCAAATTTGCAGGAAATAGGTCATTTAGATGACGTCATAGATAAACAGCGAATGGGCAATGATAACGTAAATCAAGATTAAAGTGATAGTCATTCTCTATACAATGATTTGTGAAGATTTGATTTTTATACGATATTATTTAGAAATTGGTTGAAATCGGGGGCAGATATTTGTCCATACCGAACATATAGTCCTTTGATTTAAAGGTATATATTTCACTTATTAGGTGACATACTCTAAGATCGAAAGATGTTTCATCGGCAATGGTTTATCCATCTCCGCTAGCCAAGGGTTTCCGATACTACTCATAAAGAAGCGTAGTGTCTCGGAAACCCTTGGCTAGCGAAGATGTGGTTTATCACATGATGTATAGGGTTTTTATTGAAATCTGAACGGCAGTCGTCTGCAAAAATGTCAACTTGGCACTTGCATAAAAACGATGCAGTCTCATGCAACCCGTATAAAAGTCAATTTAAAAAAATAAGAATAACAAAAATAAATCGTTTTTGTTGGAGACCTAAGGGGAATTATCAAAACCTTTGTTTTTGAGTAACTGTAGTTTCTCACCTGCCAGCTAGATGTGAGATGTTGTCTTTAAGAGAAAAAAATAAAATCTCAAAGGAAATGAGTACAGAGATGAAAAAAAAAAACATAAATGTCACAGCCGCTATTTGATGTTGACGCAAATGGTTGTTGTTGATAAAATGAACAACTCAACTGTTTGGCAATCTGATTAAAATCAGATCCTTTGATCCGCTCACTTAGAGCGATCTAAGTGAGCGGATCAAAGGATCTGATTTTAATCAGATTGGCTGTTTGGGTTCTTGTAATTTATATTTTTCAATATATAGAATTGATGGTGATCTGTTACAATTATTAAAGAATTGAATATAATAAAATACACACTCACACAACTAAGATTCACGCATTTAATATATTTTAAGATGTTTGAATATTATTAATTTATGTTTTAAATAATTAATTATTTCAACAGATAACTTAGGCAACTGCGATAAAAAACTTACCGAAATGACAGATATTTTTATATTACTATTATGAAATAGATAATATAATATGTAGAAAGAGATAAACTCTTCCTTTCTCTCGGCTGTCTGGGGGTGAAAGGTGTTAGATTTAGGATTTGGCGCCAAGCATGCACTCTTAAATGTAAAGTTGTAAAACCACTCATTCACTATTTCTTAAGTATCAATCCAATCATCAAATCAATTCCAGTGATCTGTAATTCACTATGTTTTATAGACGATGATGAAAATAATACAGGCACCTAGCATAGTTTTTGAACGTGGGGGGGGGGGGGGGGGCGCAGAATCATCCAAAAAATCTTGACAAGCAAAATAAAATTAAAAAAACAAGGGGGGGGGGGGATTCAACTTTTCCAAAATCTTCAAAATCCTAATCCAGGGGGGGGGGGGGATTCCTTATTTTCATATCAATTTTTTTAAATACCCCCAAAAAGTGGGGGGAGGGGGCAACTCCATGCATATGATAATTCAATTTTTTATATGTAAATTAAAAAAAAAATTGATGCTGTGAGAAAAAGTGGGGGGGGGCCGCCCCCCCCCCCCCCCCGATGCTACGTGCCTGTAATATATGAATATTAGTCCTTTATATATCAATTTATTATTCACCGGAGGGGACTATAGCTTTCCTCTGCGTCCGTCAGTCCGTCCGTCCTTCCGTCCGTCGGTCCGTCCGTCTGTCCGTCCGTCCGTCAGTCCGTCTGTCTGTCCCACTTCAGTTTTCCACACTTTTTTTCTTTATGCATTTGAGGAATAATATGAAACTTGCTGAACAGCTTCAAAATGTCAAACTACAGATCAAATTTACACTTTTGTAGCGTCTGATTGACATATTTTCGAGAAAAGTAATTTTTTATATTCCATTTTTTTAATGTTCGGGTTCGTTATCGGGTTCGGTGTGTACCTGAATAAACGAGGTCAGTATGTAGTCGGTAATAATATCGTGCGTTACTTGTACCATTCCTTTTCCTGTACCATTCCTTTTATCATTTCTAACAAACAAATAAATTCTATAAAATAGTGTCAAGCATTGTGTTGTAAATTTAATCGGCAGGGATTTTTGTAGTATTATTACAATTGGGTTCGTTGTCGGGTTGGGCTGTTTAACTGTTTCGTTTGATTCGGGGTACTGAAGACGGTAAGAAATGATATTGTGCATAACAGTGAACTGTTTTCACAAATTTTTACCAGCGAATACAGAATAGACTTGGCGAAATTACAGGAGATGAAATAAAGAGTATTATTTTACCTATTTCCTATTTAATTTCTATATCAACTATATAGCTTTAATTTCCTCTGTTCTTTTATCTCTGATTAAAGCATGACATCTCGTTTACAATAGCTCTGAAATAGTTGTGTGCTTGGAACCTTTCATAGAATAATACAAACCGGTAGGGGACGTGTATTGCTTAATATGCAATACTCTCAGAATGCTTGTTAAAATAGATATTGAATCAATGAATACTTCACCCTGTGACATAGATATATCATGCGCGGATCTAGAGGGGGGGGGGGGTCGGGGGGTCCCCCTGGAAAATGAAAATTTATTAAATTTACATAGTAAAATTATCGCGAAAATATGCCTCGGACCCCCCCTGGCAAACACAATTATCCTTCGGACCCCCCCTGGAAAAATTTTCTGGATCCGCGCATGTATATATTTATGCATTGCCTCACAGCACTAACAAAGATAATTTGACGAGTTTCTTTACAGTCATGTCCCTTCTTCAGGACGTACCGAAAAAATAGCAGGAAATGAAAATCCAAAGCCAAATAAACCCCAAAAACTAGGACTACAACCAAAATACCAAAATGACTAGCCTGTAAAAAAAAAATACCTTGCAACTATTTTAAAGAGTAAGGCTGGATAGTCTGCAAATTAACAATCAAATCTACCTTATAGATTACAGACATGATGTTTTTGTTATTAACCATTATTAAGTAAACAAATGTTTCTAATATTTCAGAATATTTTACTTAATTATTTATAGAGCTCTTGGTCTACCAATGGTCCCTACCATACATCTCTCTTAAGGGGTTGATTTTTACCAATATTTTGACGATAATTTGTTTATCAGTCAAACTGTTACTTTCATTCTTGGTTTGAAAGTTAATTGAATAAATACAAAATCGATATAATTCTACTTTCACCAAATAAAGTATGTTTAACCTGATATATAAAAAACAATGCTATTTACATATTAGGGTTGTTACAAAATTACTATTGTTTAAAAAAAAACAGAATGCAAGACTAAAAACTCTAATTACTGCAAATTTATGTGCCTTAGACCTCTGTAAAGCAAAACTCAAAATGTTTCAAATATGTGCATTAACTATTGTTTGAAAAAAATCCCGAATGATATTCTTAGTACATGTAACAACGAGTTTCAATAGGTGGCAAAGTGTGTGACGTTCTAAATGTCTGCCCGTTACGTCCTTTTAGAACCTTTCACGTACATTGTTAATGAATTTTTGAAAAAAATATTTTTAAAACAACAATCCTCTTTTAAAAAAAACAACTAAAAGCGTCCACATTCATTTTTTTTATTTATATTTAATTTTTGGTCATAAATGTATCTTAAAAAAAAAGCCAGTGATTACAAGATTCCAAACCTAGTTTGTATTTCTTTATTGCCAAAAGTCTCTCAATCCTTATTATGTCTTTCAGCATTTTGTCACTTTTTTTCCCCGGAGTTGTTTTCGCAAAAATTATTAGTTTCAGCTGCGCCTTTTCAAACACCGATGTTGCCATTTCCACAAATAATCACAACAAGTTTTTGCAAAACGTGCAATAAAATCTTTTAATCTCTGTTATTACTAAGAAATATAGTGTGAATAAAAAAGAACAACTTACACACGAAATAGATTTTTTTTATATCAATATTACTTTTCCACACAGTGTTTATATCTTCATGATTTCTATACAGTTTTGCCTTTTTTTTTTTTTACATAATGCTGCCAGTCGATGTTATAGAATGCTCGTTTTACACCAATTTTTTCTTATAGTTTTTGATATCAAACAATTAAGTGCAAACAACTTCACCATGTTGTTATACCATTTTTTCTCCCGTGTCCTCTAATTTATTGTCTACGCACCTTTGGACATCCCTCATCAAAAGATTTGCGAATGAGTTTGAAAATGCATTTCGATTTGTTTAAGATGGTATGGGACTCCTCCATCATGTGACTGGTAAGAGCGTATAAACTACTAAACTATAAGTCATAAGTTCAAATCCCGTAAGGGCATTTATATTTTACATCTTTCTATAATTTTTAAAACATATTTTTCATTAAAAAATTGATAAAATTTGAAAATTCGAAACCTGTAAGAGCATTTTGATGATAATTATATTGATGAAAATTTATCCACGTTAACTACATGTAACCCCCTTAAGTATAATCCACTTTTGCTTATTACTTTTACTTAACACATTCACCATTTGCTGTTCCGTTTATTTAAACTTTGTACGAGTTATGTTAGCAAAGAAATGAAAGCTAAGAAACGCACTTATACGATCAGGCCCCAGGGCCATAAAACTTAGACAAGCTCACTTTTGATCCCAGTCTCACTTTTCCACTATATGTTCCTTTTGTAAAAGTGAGACTTAGATTACAGTTTTTAATTTAAACATATTTATTGAGTAATCAAATGGATTAGGCAACAGGCAACGCCTATATAAACCCTCGCAACATACAAAGTCAAGAAGTGGTGTTATAAAATAATCATAGAATATAGTCTCTAGTATAATTTATCAGTTTACAGAGTGATATATTATTGATATTTTTTGTATACAAGACAAAGGATAATTGGATAATAAATAATAAGCTTGACTTTTGTCATATGATTATAAATTGTAAGTTAATTTGTTGTTCAGCATATACATGAACACATTCATTCTTACATTTATAAACCCATCACCTCATTCATTCATACCGACAGACAGACATAGTATAAAGTTCTCATGATCCAGCCAATTTGAGAGAAACAGTAATTAAAAAAAGAACTAATAAGTAAAAAAAGTCAAAAACGCTTAGAAGCTATAATATAACTGTGAACGTAAGACACGATTTTACAATTTAAGTTGTATGAAAAGTCAGAACTACCATAAAGAATATAGTTAATATAAAAAGGTACACTAATGTCATTAAATTGATTAAAAAGTTTAACTCTTTGTTGAACGTATCTTGGGCACTCAAGAAAAAAATATATATTACCTTCAGATTCAGACCCTTAGTTTGTACATCGAATATCATAAATTAAAAAATCCATAAAATAAATGAGCATTTAAATTGCTAGCTTCATTCCCTAATTGACATAAAATGATATTTTCTTTCCTATTGCCAAAGCTGTAGTGTTTGCAAGCTTAGATCTTAAAGGGGCATGGTCACGATTTTTGTAAAAAATTATTTTTTCGATTTCAATATTTACAATGCTTCAGTAAGGCATTTTAAATCGGCAACCGAAATTTGAGTGTCATTTGTTGAGTTATAAGCGAGTTACAGAGCTTGAAATTCTTCGCTATGTAAACAAAGTGTTTGTTTACATTTGAACGTTGAAGTAAAAATTTCAGTTTTAAACCTAAAACGAATGTGTTAAACGTTAGAAACTGTTTATCTATGCTTAAAATAAATAAAAGATAGACAAATAAGCTAGAAAAATATTTTTTCACTGGTATATTGAACCGATGTAAACAAAAGAAGGGCACGAGTCTTGTTTACATGACAAAGAATTGTGAGTCCTGTTTCTTGCTTATAACTCTACGAATGACTCTCAAATTTTATTTGATCATTAGAAATGCATTTCTAAAGCATTGTAAATAATAAAAACATAAAAATAGAATTTGACCAAAATCGTGACCATGCCCCTTTAAGTAAGCTCGTCTAAGGTTTATGGTCCCCGGGGCTTGTATTTGATAATACATCAGACAATGAAAGAAAAGAAGCTCAGTGAGTCACAGCATCAACAAATGTACAACCACCGATATCATATTATATAAAAATCATAGTTTATGATCTATATCATCATGAAATACAAAATGCAAGGACAGACATGAAGTCTCATACAATGTGATATATTTGATATTCCTTTTTTTTCTAAAAAATGTTCATGATATGTTGCTATAAAATACCATGTGAAACAACATGAAATTATGATACGTGATACAGGAGGATTCATTTTGCAAAATATGATACAATGATATTACGTACAATAATATTTTACTTTTTTCTATAAAACAAAATTGTATCGTATGATATTGCACTGTATCATAAAATTCAACATGATATTGTACATGTATCATACGATACAATATGTTAATGTGTAAAAAAAAAATATAATAATATATATTTATATTATATATTTATAAGATATAATATAAATGCACTTTATATATAAAATAGTATTATATTATATTATATTATATTATTATATGATATGATATGATATGATTAGATTAGATTAGATTATTTATATATATATATATATATATATATATATATATATATATATATATATATATATATATATATATAATATTGTCATCAAAGGGCACCTGCTCAAAATATATACTCTGCTTTTTTCCAGAATCCAAAACCTGTGGCTCAAATTTAAGCATTCAAACCTGTTAACTGCTTCAGTATCATACTATGCACCATCTATGCAAAATAAGTTCAGATAGGACCAGTTGTAACTTAGATAATGTGGTCATCAAAGGACAAACCTTTACACTGTACCTGCTCAAAAACATCAACCTCTTCTAGCATGTCCGAATCAGTGTACATTGAGATATTCTTTTATTTTCTTGACAAGACTTAATGTCAGTTTTTCTGACAACATTTAGGTTGTTTAACAGTCACAATGAATACTAACGGAAATACAAAAGAATGGAACACGTTACACAGTGAGATGACAACATCCAGTGAAGCGTTCATGAAAGTTGGATTAAGATAATCCCCAGTCTGTAGCGCCAACATTGGAATGGAAGGAATCACAGTGGCAAAAATGGCGGTTCGAAGCATTTTTAATGTCCGGGGCTTCCATCTTTTTCCTTGCTTTATACTTTTTGTATTGGAATTCGGGTGTTTAGACATGATAGTTAAATTTGTTTTTGTTTGTTGAACAGTTTGTAAATTCGAAGAGTCAGACAAATTATCTTTCACACTTGTTGGTTTAACGTTAGTGAGAGTTTTATTGATATCTTTCATTTCTTGACTACAGTTGTTTAACATTGGTTTGGATTTGCTTTCCGAATTAAACGACTGGACGTTGATAACTACATGTCGTGAAAAGCTCCCTCCAGTGGAACTTGGAAGAATAAGTGTACGAATTTTCTTTATTACACATAAATATATTCCTAGCATGGCTAAGACTTGCAAAGAATATATTGTTCTAGAAAAACGAAGAACAAACCTTGCATTATTTCCAAACAAAGTATCTGGACCGCAAGAATACACATCTTTGTTAGCATGAATAAAAGAAACTGGTGCAAAAACAACAAACGATAATATGATACAAACCAACAAAATTACAAGCCTCCCTTTCAATGATGTTACTTTGCGAAATACATGAATGAGAGAAATAGAAAGGGCAAAGTATCTTTCAAGGCAGAGGCACAGTAGATGAACTTGAATGATTTCCCTACCTATGGTTAACAAAAGAAATATTGACACACAAAAGTACTCCACGCCGTCTTGTCTCCAAAAGAATATGACAATGAACAACACGCCAATAAATGCCTCAGTCAACGAGATAGTGATGTACACGAAAAACTGGTTATGTTTCCTTAAGTCCTTGTTTTTGATCATAACCACACAGTTGACTATATTAAGTGAAATAGCAAGAGTCATCACAGTTCCTAAAAATGAATACACAATCATCTTTCTTCCTTCAAAAGGATCGACAAATGATGCGTTAGACATTTCTTCTTCGTACTCCAACTGAATTGCGCGAGTTGATTTCTGTTATGTTGCGGTGATATTTATAATTCACTGGAGTACGTACGTTTGATTTTTTTTAACTGTAGCTGCAACGTCTGCGCTCTTAGGTTTGAAAATAATGAAAAGACACGCCCACATGTTCATTGTCTTGATTTTCCTTGAAGTTCTTGTGAACTAATTACATGGAGTATACGCACGTTTTTTGTCATTCGCTGTTATTGGCATCCATACACACATTAAGGGATTAAAAAATTGTTAAAATATTCAAATTTGTCTATATTTACTTCCCGAGACCGACTTTAGTTTCATTGCACATGTTATTGCGCATTCTATTAAAATAGAGACGAGTGTATTATATGAAATCGTTTCGACACCATTTAATTAATTGAACACAATAAACAAGGTACATATAGAACATCTAATTCTCAGGGAAATTTTATTTTTCAAACGAATCTCCGTTGCTCGGAAGTTGATATAGCCATTGTGCTTTTATGACGCTTTGTATGATAACGTTTAACAAATAATATAAAAGATCAAAGTACTGAAGTACTGAAAGGCGGGCTCTTTTGGTGTGTCTTTATGCATATTGTGTAGTAAAGACTGGAAATCTCGAAATCTCTCTCTCTCTCTCTCTCTCTCTCTCATGCTTTTAATGTCGGCAAAGCATCAGAGAGCGACCACATTTTGTAAGCGGCTATAAACAAAAAATATGTATGTTTATTAAAAGTTAAAATGTTTAACAGTTGCTGCCTTGAATTTTGCAACAAGCATTATATATTCAATCCCCGTTTCTTTATCGAGCAGCAAAGTAGTTCATGGAAATTCATGCGCATTGTATGTGTCCAAAATGCATAGTAATGTTTTAAAAACAAGTTATTAATAAGAAAACTAAAAAAGATAGACAATTCATTTGAAATTAAAAAAAAAAAAACAAAAAGCCAACACTTTTGACAAAACGTTGCTCTTTGTGTAACTATTTGGTATAGCGGAAGCTTTACCTTGACGCTGTTTGGTTTTTTGTTATTTGTGCTATTTATAGTAACATTGGCGATTTGCCTGCCTATAGCCAGGACTCTGCTTTCAGCAGAGCCCGGCTAAAAAAGTAAATTGTGTAAGCCTTTGAAATTTACACAAAGAATGATGGTATCCTCAGGGTTTTTTCTTATTTTTTTTATATATAAATATAAATATATATACCGTATATCAGGTTTTTTCCGCGTGTATCCAATTTCCGCTTTGTTTGCGACGATTTTTGAATCGCGGAAAATAAATCAGTGTAAATTTGATACAAAGTTTCGTTTTTGTAATAGAGTTCTCTCTTTTCTGATAAAGTGTATAGGTAGGTAAAAGTACGGTGAACTGTGTTGAATTAGTTTACTTAGAGGTACAAATTGCGGGATCGGAGGACAAGCGCCAGATAATAGATTTGTAAGCCTCGTTGTTTATCTAATAATCCATTGACAAGCTTACTAATTAAAACGGTCGCTTTCCTTGCGTAAACCGATGTCTAATTATACCTGAGCTACTGGTACATGTAACGATACATGATCTATTTATTTATGACTGTTTGCCTCTCCGAAAATAATTATCGATGATTATTTCACATTAAGGAAAACGTGTGAATGGATTCATTGTCCAAATTTTTCATTACAAAGAGCGACAATTTAGATACTTTCCCCCTCTTTCCTCACAGGTTTAAACAATCGTAAATTATATTTACAATGTGACTTTGAAATAGTGAAAATTGGATTCGCGTAAATTTAATATACCGTTCTAGGCTCTGATTCGCGGAAAAAACATGATGCGGAAAAAACCTGATATACGGTATATTAAATAATTATATTCATTGTTCATTTTTGGTGTACTGTATAGCACGTTAAAATCGCGGTCGGAAAAGTTCGCGATGTTTTCATTTTGCAGGTAATCGCGGTTCATTGAATTCGCGGAAAATAAAAAAATTGTAAAACATAAAATCCAAACTCGATTGAATTTTACAAAATACCGATTACCATTATATGAACATGGTACCTGTATAATAACTCAAAATAAAAAAAATTATCTGGGTTTCATTTTCAAAATGTACTTGTCGAAATACAATTATAGTGCTATCTAATGAAATGATTTTCGATAAAAACACCGGATTGGGCAATACCCGTTCATAATTTTTGTTAGGTTAAAATAAGAGTTTCTTTAAGTGCACTGCGCTTATATAATCATTTAATTGAGTCTCACACCTTTCCACGTGCTAGACACTCGTGAGTAGCTTGTATAAACACTCTTAGTCAACATATCACTTTGAATTTTACCAATAGTACTTGACAGACAGAATAAGTCACGCATTACCGCACGTGGCTTGGGTTTCTGTCAAGTGTCATGTTTCGTTACTGCAGTTCTTTTTAAAAGGGCATGGTCACGATTTTGGTCAAATTCTGTTTTTCTGTTTTTATTATTTACAATGCTTTAGAAATGCATGTCTAATGATCGAATGAAATTTGAGAGTCAGTTGTTAAGTTATAAGCAAGATAGTGAGCTAAGAATTCTTTGTCATGTAAACAAGGCTCGTGCCCTGTTTTTGTTTACATAGATTCAATATACATACCAGTAAAAAACCTTTTCAAGCTGATTTATCTATCTTTTTATTCAGTTTTAGCATAAATAAACAGTTTCTAACGTTAAACATATTCATTTTAGATCAACAATTGGAATTTTCACTTCAGCATTCAAAATGTAACCAAAAGCTTTGTTTACATAACAAAGAATTGTAAGCTCTGTAATTCGCCTAAAACTCATCAAATGACATAATAATAGAAGTTAAATCGTTTTTGATATGATCAAAAGGAAGTTAATCTTTTTTCTTTTATTTGCAATTTATAAGTTTTTCACATAGACATTCATACAAACACTCATACAATCTCAACAAGAATATACAATAAATAGCTTGAGGAATATAGTTGATACAACGTACAGAAAAGAAAGTATTGGAGTCTACTCTTGAAAAATATTTCTCCACAAACTCCATCTTTTGTCAAATATTTTCATTTCAGCATTTATATACGATATACTTTTTCAATTTCATATTTCACTTTTAAGTAACATAATAAACCAGATAAACATGGAAGTTTGTTTTGTTTAGAACAATAAAAAATGAATAGTTTTCCATATAAAATAAGGAAATTCACAACCATGTTTTTATCTAGAAGAGGACAATTTCCAAAAATGACATTTGATATATTAAAACCAACTCTTTCTGAAGTAGTATTATAAATGTAAATACTAAACTGATTCCACATAGCTAATGAATGGGAACAACTAATAAAAATATGCTCAATAGTTTCAGTAGAATTCCCACAGAATGTGCAATCATCGTTATCAGTAGCTTTAATCTTTTTCAGATAATTTTTAACTGGGAGAATTCTGTGTAAAATCCTATACTGGAACCATTGAGCAGCAGAATCTTTGGTCACATTAAAACATATTTTGAATACATCTTTGGTGGTTTTTTCTAAATAACCATTAAGTGACATTTCAGAGTTCTATCTGACAACAGAAGCTGGAGTTTTGTCTTTAGTGTTAATATTTTTATAAATAATATTGGTACATTTTTTATAAAAGAACAATGGCTCATAATACAATGGTATAATTGGACCAATATTATAACAATACATTTCTTTGGTGAAACTAAAAAGTCTTAAAAACTTTGCAATGGCACTTATAATGCTGTTATATTGCATTGTACATACATGACTAATGTTAAATTTGTTTTCAAACATCTCTTTTGGTAGAAGAGTTCCATTATCATCTAAGAAATCATTAACAGTTTTTACACCCTTTTCATACCAGTATTTTATAAACAAACTTTTCTTACCAACCGTTATCTTAGAATTGTACCATACAGGAGATGAAGTAACCTTGTAAGAATTTTGCAAGTTACCAATATATGATGCCAGTACATACAACCATTGACCATATTAAGTCCACCATTAAGATATTTTTGGGTAACAACCTCCCGTTTGATTTTATCACACTTGGCTTTCCATAGAAATCTTAAGAGTTCTTGGGTCAAAGATGACAAAAATTCTTTATTGGGGTTTGGTAAAGAGATAAAAAGATGATTGAGCTTCGGCAATATAAGTGTTTTAATTACGGTTACTCTTCCAATAGGAGTGAGAATTCGTCTATTCCATTGCTGAATCAATGCCAGTATCTTTGGTAATTGTTTATCATAATTTAAGTCAACAATTTTATTGAGATCAACTGAAAAATAAATACCTAATAAATTGAATTCTGTTGATCCCCAATCTAGTTTCCATCTAGTATGATGGAAGACTTGACTAGAAAATTTTCTTGAGCCAATCCAAATAATTTTTGTTTTCGAACTGTTAATTTTTAAACCAGATAATCTTGCAAAAAATTCTAAAGTATCAAGAGCTGCAAAAAGGGACTGTTCAGAACCATCAAGGGTTAGTGAAGTGTCATCGGCATACTGTGTTAGTTTATATTCCTTGTTATTAATAATTATACCTTTTATTTCTTTGTTTTGTTTAATCAAAATAGAAAGTATTTCTGCACAAAGTATAAATAGATAAGGGGCAACTGGGTCCCCTTGTCGACAACCGCGTTGTATACTAAATTGATCTGATAAGTAACCACTTTGCAGAATTGCAGATTTAAAATTGGTATTTAAAATTTTTACCCAGTCAATAATGTATTTACCAAATCCAAAAAATTCTAAAACTTTGTAAATGAATGACCATGAAATAGAATCAAAGGCTTTCTCAAAATCAATTAGCATAAGAAGGCCTGGGATGTTATTTAATTCTGTATAATCCATGAGGTCATAAATAAATCTAGTATTTTCACTTATAAACATGCCCTTGATTAAACCGCTTTGAGTATTGGAAATTAGCGTATCTAGGGTGGATTTAATCCTATAACTTATACAACCTGATACTAATTTATAAAAAAACATTTAGAAGTGTAATAGGTCTCCAGTTTTTCAAAAATTGCCTAGGTTTGTCACCCTTTGGTAAACAAGAAATTATACCAAGCCTCTGTGATATTGGTAATTGTTTTTGAATAAATATGTCATTGATAGCACTAATTATAAAATACTTTAAATCATTCCAAAAAAAATTTAAAAAATTCAGCCGTAAAACCGTCACTGCCTGGCAGGCTTGGGGTAATGCTAAATGTAATGGTAATGCATTGCAATGCATTACATATTTTCAAAGTAATGCTAGTAATGTGTAATGCCACAATTTTAGCATTACAAGTAATGCTAATGTAATGCATTACTTTCCAAAATCTAGTGTAATGCTGGCATTACATGGCATTTTCTTTGCATTACTATGCATATTTATGCATGTTCACTTTAAAAAAATGTGATGAATAAATGAATAGTTGAAATTGAATTTGATTAAATTTATTTTTAAAGAAGAAAGAAATAATTCTAATTAAAGGTCATATGAAACGATTTTTAACACTATGATTTTCTTTCATGAATATAAAGCTTGGTATAAACAAATGTTAAAATACATGATGTAAGATTTTTTTTACCTTTGCATTACTGAGAAATAACCGTGAAAACTGAGCACCTGAAAAAATTCTTGCCCGCTTATCGTTCTTGATTTTGTGGATTTATGACGTCACAAAGACCCACCGATGTAAACAATGCACTAAAACTAGTGTAATTTTACAGTAGTTTATCGATTAAATTTTAGTAATTTTTGCATATATGAACGTGTCTTTCTTTTCAAATGAGATCATTTGATTTCGTAGTAGCCTACAGATGACTTAGTTTTAATTGGTCGTTAATGAATAAATCTAATATCAGCTTCTCACAAAAGTAAAATCATGATGAAGATCCCGTACTGGAGTGGAAATTTAACGAAAGAAATGCTCCAACATTTACAGCTGATTAATGAATTATCCTTATCCTTTTGAAATAGAAACATCCTTTTCTTCTTCGGTACGTATAATGATTGAGCTACATTTAAAGGGAATTAAAGCATTTAAATTGATTTGATTTATTTTGTCACATAAAAAAGTATATAAGGCAGGCCAATGAAAATGTTTGAGACATTGTGTACATAGTTTGTATTTAAGAGCTGCTATAAAATGCCGCAAAATTATTCTTAAATTTTATTTCGAAATGATATAATTTCTGACTTATTGATATATACATGTAGCAAGATCTTTAGAAAATACTTTGTGTACACGTGTATTAACGTTTTATTAAATTAGATCGCGGAAATATGGCATTTAAGGATTTAGAAATGTATCGGTAAAATAAATCGGTTGTTTGATAAAAATGGTTGTGAACGAATGTGAAGATAATCAACAGATTTTATTAAGAACAAGCATCAATAATGATAAAAAAAACCCCGAAAGAAAACATTGCGGAAGAAAGTGAGATAAAAAGGATCTGTGAGTAAACACCGCACATACACGTTTTAAAATCAAAACACCACACATTCAAGTACACGTTTCAAAAACAAAACATTTGAAGAAATTTTTCTTAGACTAAAAATAATTAAATGGAAACATATTTGTGAATTTGAAAGTGAAACAAACAATATAATCGTGAAGCGAATGAGGCACAATGAGTTTAGAAAAAAAATCTTAATGAATTGCATGAACGTGCAAATGGGAAAAAACGATCAGACTTATTTTTGAATTTGTCAATTTCATTAAAAAGATCAAAATAAAACATATAAATATGCTTATATTAAAATTATATTATACTTGCATGTGGATCTATGAAGAAAATCATTTATTCTCCCTGCAGTCTCGAAACTGAATATCATTATGTACACGCTATTACAGGTAAATAAAAACGCACACGATTTCATTTCTTGACAGAAAAAATACTGACGTGGTTGATTATTGTATAATTATACAAGTTTTTATATAAAATAGTATTTTTTTTCTTTTAAAATGCTGCAAAATGACATGGATATTTGTATTCACAACATAGCTTTATAAGGCGATTGGGTCTTACTGACGTCATAAGCAAGGGAGGTAAGCCGCGTAAGTCAATGTTCCTTTTCCCGATTAAGTAATTTTGATCGACTGTGGCGCTCACATTTTGCATAAAATATCCAAAAAACAATGTCAGTCTTATTAAATAGGCACTTATGAACTCATTCCCGTATATAACTCAATATGGTCAGGATATCGTTTCATATGACCTTTAAGAAAAAAATGTTTTAATTGTACATGTTTTATTGAAAAAGGTTTTTTAAAATTCATTTTTGAATTGTTTTTATTACTAAAGATAACAGCACAATTTCATAACATTTTTAAGAGTGTTGTTTTTTGAATTGTTTTTATTACTAAAGATAACAGCACAATTTCATAACATTTTTAAGAGTGTTGTTATTAAGAGTTTTTAATCATTTAAACAATTTACTCCAATTAGTTTGCACTTCAATAAGAAATGTGTCAACAACACACTATGCCCCCAGGATAATCTAAGTATCAAAACAATCTATTGTTATAAGAAGTGCTAAACACCCCAATCCCCTTCCCTTCGCTATGTCACAATAGAATAGGAGACAGACATGCACCTTTAAAAGCAAAATGAATGCACTGTCCATCCATGATGAAAATCAATATCACTTCCAATATTATAACCCATTTGAAAATAATCTTACTTATTTTCTCTCTCTCTCTCCTCTCTCTCTCTCTCTCTCTCTCTCTCTCTCTCTCTCTCTCTCTCTCTTGTATATTAATTACACTGTACACTAGTTTGGACTGATAGAAAATACAAGATTTATGTATTTAAACTATTATTGCACTTAATTTATCCTAAGATAAAGATCGTCAAACAGTATTTCCAGTCAAAGCTTTGACTGCTCCTGCAAAACATTAATTTAGTATAGCCCGGAAGATGGATGCATTTAAAAGATGAACACTCTGAAACTTCGATCATAAAGTGCAACAGCAATCTTTTGTCTTAAAGTGTCCTCCGAAAAAGAAATACGATTAAAATATATTAAGAAATATAACTGGGAAAAATCATAAGTTTATAAATTAATAAAATTAAGTGTCCAAAATCATAAAGATTTGTTTCATCTGGGGATATATCTATATTTAGCTTTTAAAAACCGCAACATTATTTCATAAATTGTTTTTTGTTACGCAAATGTTATCCTGTGTCTTTATTTCATATCTGATATTGAATCATGCCAAATGTCTATAAATATCATTTTACTTATATAATATGTTGTTCATATTGCCACAATATGATTATATATTGAGCAAAAAAGAATGACTCTTGTTTATTCATTGAATTTGAACCTGATACTGAGCATGAAGCTGTAGATATGTTAAAGAGTGTTGTATATTTGAAACATTTGCAAGAACACTTTATTAGCTTTACTTTAAAAAAAAAAGTAATGGTAATGGTAATGCATTACTTTACTCATGTAATGGTAATGTTATGCATTACTTCAAAAAATCAAGTAATAGTAATGGTAATTTAATGCCCAAATTCATGAAGTAATGGTAATGTAATGCATTACTTTACAATGTAATTCGCCTCAAGCCTGCTGCCTGGTGACTTATTGGTTTTCATATCTTTAAGAACTTGGAGAACTTCTTTTTCTGTAATATGTTCATCAAGTTTCTTTGAGACCTTATCATCTAAACATGGTACACTGGGAGAAGAGATCACACTATGAATGTCGATATCATTTAGTTCATGATCAAAATTTTTATATAAATTTTCATAGAATATCATAACATTATTCATAATTTCTGACTGATCATATATGATCTCTCCTCTTGTGTTAACTACCTTTTTAATTGTTTTGTTGAGAAAGTTTCTAGATTCAAGGTGACAAAAGTATTTTGTAGGTTTTTCCCCAAGCTCTACCCATTTTGTTCTAGATCGAACAAAGTGGCCATGTAGTTTTTCTTTTCGTAACTTTTCAAGTGATGTTTTTTTATCTTCTAAAAAGGTATGATCAACAATCTCACTATTATGTTCAATATCATTAATTTCTTTAATAAGAGCACATTCTAAATTATTGCGCTCTTTTTTTTTGAAAGAGGAGTATGATATGGTAATTCCACGAATTTCCATAAGTAATATTTCCAAAAAAAGAGAGTCATTAAGTTTACATTCGGTCTCCGTGGAACTATTTCCATACTGTGTTTTTACCATCTGTATTTGATTCTTGACCTTATCAACGTACGTTTTGTCATAAAGTAGATTATTATTGAATTTCCATAAACTTCGTCCTCTTTCAAATGTATTTAATCTAAATTCAACAACAACAGCAGAATGGTCAGACCGATAACCAGATTTGATATACATATCTTCAACTACATTAGTAAAATTCTCTGACATCAGGATATAATCTAGTCTCCCTTGTTTAAGGGGATTTTTCTTTTTCCATGTAAACACCCTCTTATCTGGGTTAAGAACTCTATAGTAATCCACAAGTTTTAAGTCACTCATCATTTCTAAAACTTTTTCTTTTGCCTTAGGGTTGTTTATATGGCTATAATTCTGAGTGTCCATAGCTTGATTAAGTGTTAAATTAAAATCTCCACAAAGTATAAAGTAGTCATTATCAAATTCTAAAAAACATTCTCGAACATTGTCATAAAACTCTGGACAGTCAGAATTAGGACCATAAACATTTACTAAAGTTATTCTGATATCATCAATACTTAAGTCTAAAGCTAAAAAATTACCGTCATTACTTTTTTTTCTTTATGAAGCTTTAACTCAAAACTATTATTAAAAAAAATGGCAACTCCTCTTGAGTTAAAAGTATATGAACTAAATACACATTTATACCCCCATTGTATTTCTACAGTAGCCTCTATCTCACATGTAAAATGAGTATCTTGTAAACATAAAATGGAATAACCTTTTGACTTATAGAAATTAAGAACATCTTGCCTTTTTGACGGTGTAGCTAATCCTTGACAGTTTACAGTAGCTACTTTAATTGTATCAACCATTATAAATAAATATGAGACGACACATAACATAGACTTTCATGCTTTTCTTTCATACAGCCAAAAGGAAAAAAATACAATTTGAAAACACAAGTTTTAAAAAAGAAGAACGATTTATATGGCGGAAATGTCAAACGTGGACTATGTTTATTCTTGTGTCTTACCGTAAACACACGGAACACATTGTCAGGCAGGCAAGTATCTCAACACCGAAAGTTAAATCAGAGGAAAGTAAAGTATAAACCGAGACAAATAGTGAAACGGAGGGAATTTTTCCGGAAACAGCTCATCACTTAATTTTTCCCAATTTCTCGTCGATGTCGTCACATATATCAAAACGAATTCTTTTCTCCTTGTATTTCCCATATACTGCCCCGTTGAAGTAACAAGCGCTCTCAATTCCTTCGAATTTAAGAAAGTTGGTGATAAGCTCCGCGTTGGACTTCGTAACATCATCTGCTAATCTGGAACCACCTCCCTTTGATTTCACAGTAGCCCGCATTCTCATAATTCTGGATTTCACCGACGTATTCAAAACTTTCACTATGATCGGTCTTATCTTTCCTTTTGCTCCTGGAATTCTGTGAGCGGCGATCATTTCATAGTCGGCGAGCTCGATCTTTGCTGTTTTCTTTCGGAAGGATTTCATCAGTTCCCAGGTGTTTTCCCTAACCTCCTCAGGAACTCCCATGATTTTAAAGTTGGTTTTCCTGGAAAACTGTTCATTATGGTTGCTGCGACGGAGCGCTTCTATCGCGGCAAGCTGTGAATCACTCACGGTTTTGGACATTTCACGGAGGCTTTTCCTACAATCATTGTATTTTTCGGACAGGGTTTCGACGCGTCCCTCCAAAACCTCAACGTCGTTTTTTAATTTATCCACCTTCAGCATAATCTTTTTTTCGAGACTCTTACATTTTTGCTCTATCTCTGCGCTTATGACTTTGTTATTTTCAATCAAAAGTTTTTGTAAAATGTCGGTCACCAGTTTTTCCAAATTTTCTTCTTTAACGGTTTTTTTAAAATCTTGTTTGACCTCAGATAGGTCAGTCTTAATACTGGTTAATAGTTTGCATACCTCCGTCATGGAGTACCCAGTTTCATCAGACGATGCTGCATTTTCGGAAGTTTGAGCTTTTGTAGAATTTCTTGAGTTTCTTCCTGAATTTGTAGACATTTTTACAAAATAACCATCTAATGTTATATTTTTCCTGTTTTTTGATTTCGAGCTCATGAACAAGACATTCAGAAACACACAGTCCGTGAATATCGCTCACTAGCGTGCTTACCTGTGTACAGGTATAGGTGAGACAATGATCGGATATACAACAACGAAGGAAAGTCAAAAGCAAAAGTCTATCCGAAAAAAACCCAGCTGTTACAGTATTTCCAGTTCAAAAGCTAACAAAAACTAGCGAAATACAAGTAAATAAATCATAAATTGTTGAGAACAAACCAAATCGCCCGCTCCGTGTCACACGCACGTCAACCCTACTCCGGCGCCATTTTTAAATCCCCTGGAAGTTAATCTTTTTAATATTAAGAATATGACGAAAGTACGATTTTTTGCAAATTGAGCAATTAAAAGAAATAAAAGTTTATTTTTTCCCTTTTTTAAAATCAAAAGTATTAATAATTTAGTTTAAAAGAAAACTTTTTTGGCTTGAAAACAAGAAGACACAACAATTGTGTAAAAAAAAAATAGTAAAAAGCATGGAATTATTGGTAAGTGTTTGCCTAAGAAATGAATCTAAATAAACCAAAATCAAAACAAATATATGTGCAAGAAAAAGTATATCATTCTGCAATGTCCATTCTTACATATATGCGTAGATATATAATTGTTGTTTCATCTTTCAAGTCCACCATAATCCGTGGGGATGTTTCATTTGCTGAATGAAATATCTTTTATTATTCCTCCGGTTTGGAAATAACCGTCTGTGGCATATCGTGGTGACCAACCATTGTAAGCATTATGGTAAACTGGGGAACTTATGGTGGTCTTCTTGGGTGATGAATTCTTCGTCGTCGATTCGATCTCTTACGTTTTTCATACTAATTGTTAGACCATAATTAATCACCTAATTGTCTACGGACTTTTATGGGTTTTTTCCCCGATTACGACAAAGATAACAGGGCGGGTGTGACCGGTCAGCAGAGAATGCTCACTCCTCAGCTTATTGGCACCTGATCCTACCTCTATCTTATTAGAGTTCCGTGTTGCTCTGTTTTAAATTTGTATTTCGTTTTATTGATTTTTGAGATGGTTGACGGTTTGTTATTGTCATTTTTTCATTTAGTAAATTCAACAATGTAAAATTACAGACGAAATAAAACTCAATGTTGTTCGAAGAAAAAAAAAAAAACAACGACTTATATCAAAACTTCAACTAACTCAGTAAGTGAAACCAATATTTAACAACATGACCTATTGCAATTTTTTATATATTATTCATATTTGTACACATTTGTACCAGAAAATATTTAATGAACTTTTTTTAATGAATTATGTAACCATGTATACCAATATTCTTATTTAATAACATATTTGATATTTAGATATCACACAAAACAGCAATTAAAGGCGAACATTTCGCTCTCTCTCTGTCTCTCTCTGTCTCTTTCTCTCTCTCTTTATATATATATATATATATATATATATATATATATATATATATATATATATATATATATATATATATATATATATATATATAAATTGCACATTTCGTTTATACAAAAGAAGATAATCAAAATAGCATTGACAACATTTATTTTAAACATACTAGTAATAATAGTGGACAATGCATATCAAGTTACAAATTTAGGTACTATGTGTCATATAATCAGGTAACAAATTACTAAATATTAAGAGATTAAGTAAACATTACTGTATATTAAGAAATAAAGTGTAACTTGACTTCTATTTGAAAAATTCATCAAATATTGTACATTTTATAATTCTAATGTTAATTTGGTGACACATAGAGTTGACTTCAGTTAATATATTGGTCTTTCTTTATTCCTTAAATGTCTGCGTTGCCATTGGGTGATGACTTTTTTATTCGCGACTCCTATTAAGTAAAAAAAATAAATAAATATAACATTGTTTACTAGACAAGTGCATCTTTTTTCCTACTGTGAAATGTTGACATACACTGTCTATGGAGTTAGTACATTTAATATTCATTGTCGAAATGGCTTTTACATGAATTACGTGAAAAAGCCCAGGTATGAGGTATTTATCTAGCAAGTATTTTAAATATCTGATGCTGCATGGTTTAAATCGTGTCAATGAGTACAATTCTTTCCATTATATAATGACCTTGACTCTGCAGGTACACATGCAGTACGTCCATATGTTGTACAGTCTTATAGATATGATCTAAAATCTAAATGAACTTAATTATTAGAATTTATCTTTTTTGTAGGTTCGTATTTACTTTTTTCCTTATTTGTTCCCTATGTATCTACCGATCTATATGTACATGTACCTTCTAATCATATTCCTTACTATATTATCATGTGATAGCAATATATTCTACTAGCTCCTTTTCTCTAAATTTATTTGTTATATCTGTATATAAGAGTTATCTCTCCCCCTAATTTATATTCCCCAACCTCCTCCTTGTTGGTATCTTTATGTATTAACGTTACCTCTGTCATATGTGATTGATCCATTTCCATTGAAAGAATGTTGTCTGGATGGATCCGGAATTGCTGGTCTGGGAGTTTCAATCCATGTGTCTCGTAGGCCAAACACATCTGGGTTTTTTTCAATTTACGTATTTAATTGTTATTGATAGTACAGTCATATTGTGTAAATCATATATTTTATACCTTTGCTAGAGTTATATCAGGATGCAATCACTTGGACCCTTGGTCTAGATTATATCTTTATTCAAAGAAGCAGCAAATTTCAATTATTCGACAGAAAACTGATTAACACAATATGACTGTACTATCAATCTGCTTGATGATATATTATCTATTTAAACAAACAATTTTTTGCGCTGATATTAAAAAAAATATGAGTGAATATAAATTTCTGAAACGAAAACTTTTTTTTTTGTAAAGCACAATCTGTGCTTTACAAATCTGGAACTAAATCCATGATCAGCTTCTTTTTAAATGGCTTTTATACATATCCCTACTTGGGTAGCAAAAGCTCTTGCATTAAGTTTTGCAATATCATTAACACTTCAGCTTCAAGTTTTGCGATTAAATTTGAATTATTAACTGGTAAATGTTCTTACTTGGTTCGCGCACTGATCGTGATCCATCAACCCTATGTCAGTTCCTAGTCCCGGACACAGCACGCTGCGGATCTTTCTACTGCCATAGTTCCGCTTATTGTGTTCACGTACTAAAAGAGTAACCATTGGATGTAACAATTTACCGGTACTACAATGATGAACAAATACATGTAATAATGACGAATATTGTGTTATTACATGAACAGAAATGTAAGACACATAGATACTGGTTTGATAAAGGTTTCCTTCCCTAAAAACTTACAAACGCTACCAAATAAGCTCAAGAACTAATACACTACCTAAGGCTATCATTAATGCCCCACCTTTTTACAGAATATTAAAAAAAATTCTCTTTCATTCAACCATGGCTTTATGTACAAACACAACCACATGGAGCCGTTTATCTCAAAACTTAGTATGGAAAATTGTTAACTACATTTGTATATAATAATAAGCTAAAAGTCATCAATTATACATACAAGAAACTTACTTGAGGTATCAATTATTAGAAACTGTGTGTAACAAAAAATACAAAATGTTTTAAATGTAAATGCTTATCAATACAAATATATATATATATATATATAGAGAGAGAGAGAGAGAGAGAGAGAGAGAGAGAGAGAGAGAGGGATTATAACTAAAGCAAACTAGCGTGGCGCAGCGTCATTCCCAATTTATTTGCGCCATGTCCTTTTTCAAACGTTATTTCCTTTTTTATTACTTAATTATTAGTTATGCTTTTTTTAATAAGCAGATTTAATTCAAAATCACCATTACCATAACCTCTGCTTTGAATTCAAATTATACCAAAACTTGCTGGACTGTTTGTCTATGTGTGTGTGCGTGCGTGTGTGTTTGTGTACCTGCTAGTATCACAGCTCTAAATGCCAGGTAGGCATTGACAGTGTTCTCCACACCTTGGGGTATCCTCATGGTGGGGGCAGCTATCAGGTAATTGATAGGAAGCCCCTCATTGAATCCCTGTAGGTCTTCTGATGATGTTTGTGTATGCCAGCTATAGGCAGCAATAATCACAGCTTGACCCTGTAATCCAAATATCCACTGGACATCTAAATTCCAATTTCAGATTTCTACCAAATTAATCATTACAAAAAATCCTTCATTATATACTATCTGAATTTTATTTAAAAAAAAAAAAACAATAGGCCAAAGGGCCACATCGCTCACCTCAGCAAAAATAGCCAAAATAAAACCAGTTTTATGGAGTCATACACAAAAGCAGGGTCATATAGTAAAAACGATATCGATTTAAAAAAAAAAAATGATTTTGATATTTTACTTGCAAAGAAATCGTCAAAATCGCGATCTGACTAAAGCACAGACATATATACAGTGTATATATATATATATATATATATATATATATATATATATATATATATATATATATATATATATCTTGACATATGCCTGCCCATAGTGATCAATATTTTACTTACGGTTTTGCCTTGTCTAGCATTCGCCCCAACAATGTTGTGGTAAAAAAGATATGATATGATATATTGAAAGTCTTAATCCTCTAACTGACAAAAAGAGCGAAATGCGCGAAAATACAACGGAAGTGAATAGTTCCCTTATACATTATACACGGCATATCTGTTTCAGACCACAATTGATCTTGATTTTGGCTGTTGCTTAAGTCATCTTTTTTATGCAGAATCTTCTCTTACATTTAACTATTTCTACTAAAAAGCGTCGGAAACAGGTGGTATATATACCCCCTCTGACTTGTTCGAGCCTTCCTACGATGAAACGCGTGATCGGATAAACATCACCGGTCATCATAAATTGAACAAACTTGAATCTACACCATCTGAAAATGATTCCACACAAGTTTCAGCTTTTTTGGTAGATCTCTTCCTGATTAGATTTTAAAAGATTTTCTCTAATATAAAAAATCCTAACATGTAAAACAAACAGCTCACGTAAATCTACACCACCTGAGGACGGATGCTTCAACACATGTTTTAGCTTTGGGCTAAATAGTTTTTTGGAAGACGATTTTTGAATATTACTCTGAATATTAATTATCTCTGTTTGAAATAGGGTGCGGCCTTTTTTCTTTTTTTTCGAATTTTTTAAAATTCGAATCACCTTATCACAATATTGCTTTGTGACAAATTTGGTTGAAAGTCGTCCATTGGTTCTAGAGAAAACGTCGAAAATGTAAAAGAGTTAAGATGGATTGACAGACGGACGCCAGTAAAAAAATTGATCCAAAAATCCCACTTGAACTGTAAAAAACAAATCAAAAACGAAACAAACAACTCACCACCAAAATTTCTCCACGATATTTTTTTCGAATAACGTGTTGTAACCGTTCTTGCCTATTCAATTAAATGAAATATCAAATCCAACAAATCCACCAAATGGAAAATCTTCATGTTCATGATTAAAAAAAGTTATTTTAACCGATTAAGCCTATGGGCCATTTCATTAACCTAATAAATGTTTTTTTGTTTAATCAGGGGCAATTATGTTTTCATGTTGTACAATATATTTTCATTATCTAAGAAAGCTTAATTCATAAAATATATATCTAATATAGCTATGATTTTTTAAACTGGGTTTTCATTTTTTAAAGCTGCGTGGTCCGATTTATATCAAATTTTATGCACACTTTTAAACTATGGCTATGTTAAGTATATGTATAATGATAGACATTGCAGTAGTTTTCCCAGTCAATTAAGCCAAATTCCAATGAAGAAAAATACGTACACAATTTGCTAACAAAACAAACGACATAAAAGGGTACCGCGTTATTTCGCCTCATGTTAAAATTCACCCCTGACGACGAGTCGGGTATGGTTGTATTACGACTTTGACATCGCTTTAAATAAAGGTCGAAATGATCAGGCAAATTACAAATAAACATGAGTACGTTTTGTTCGCTTATATTCCTGAAGTTTGCTTTCTTTACAATCGATGCATAGCATGCGGGCTGAATAATCCCAATTGTTCGGGGGACGAAACCAAACGGTTTCCTTTTCTAAACATTCCCGTGATGCATCTTGGTTTGTTTTTTCGTTTGTCCAAAGAGAAATAATTTTATTTTCTTTGAATATTTCCAACTTTGAAAGGAAACTGATTAATTTGGTGTAAATAGGAGAAAGTCCATAACTTTTTAAGATAAATGGTTTGTTTAGAAAAAAAATTGATACTGTAATAACAAAAAAATCGGACCAAGCAGCTTTAAAAATCTTCATTGAGCTGTAACTTACATTTGCCCGCCAAAGTATTTTGAATACGCCATGTTTATTCCCTCATCCATAAAACCAAAGCTGTTAACAGGACATACCTTAATTATGTTTAAAACGGAAAACAAAAGTAGATATGTATAAATACAAAAGATTTTCATATAAAAACATTGAACTAAATATAAAATTATGTTTTAAATAATTGATATTATGATTTTCTGCATTTCAACTTTAATAGAGAAAAACTTTTCAAGAATTTTTCAAAAATGCATCAATCTCATCAATTTGAATAATTTCCAAGGAAAAAAAACCTTACTATAGCATCAGCAGCTGGTGCACTTTCAAATAAATCACCATTTGATATCTGTGAATGGTATGATCATAACTTTATTACTTCTTCAACACTGAAATACATGTTCTGCACATGGATTAAAAACTGATCCCTGTATTATGATCGTTTAGTTGATAAGTTATCTGTAACATGTGTCATATACATATATGTATGTTGTCATATTTCTTTCAATTCACTTACTTGAACATTTTTGTATGATTCTGGAAACCTAGATTTCCAGGCTTGAAACATTCCATGTGATATATCCCTTAGTTTGTATACAACCGCATCTTCTAATTCATCTAGATCAGATTCATCTTCGTCAGACTCTTTTATTTCCGGAGCACGTGCACCTGCGCGTGAACGACTCTGTCCCATTCTCTCAACACAATCACAGGTCGTGCTACACAAGCTTCGCTTACACCTCGGTCAATGCCCGATGAACAAGATTCGTGTACGAACTGAAACGATAAGGTTAAAGTGTATGTTAAATCGCTATTTTTAGTTTACTTCATTTATATATAAATATGATTTAAAATCTTTCAAACTTTTATTCATTTTTGTTCCAAAGTTACTTCGAGATCTATTGAAGTTTTGCTGAGGTAGAAATTAAAACTTGATCACATGATCAAGTTTGACCGATCTTTTAAAGTTAAGAAAAATCATTATCTGCACGCTCCCAATTCATCGTTGATTTAAAACAAATCATTTGTAACGTCTTCTGCTCTATTGTCTTTAACTCTGCCCATAAAGTCTTCGCCAGTAAATATCCTCCTTTTAAGCCGATCGTACAGATGAAACGAGTCAATCATTCCACGGCTGCATCATGCTTGTTTTGATCATGTGACACGCTTTTTCCAGCGTTGACAGGGGCTCGTTTCACAAAAGGGTTTGACACCCAGACTTCGCGCTATACAATATAAATTCGGTTCCATGGTTCAAATATTTACGGTTCATATAAGAATGCATGCATCTTTTCGCCCGACTTAAGTTAAGTCAAAAGTTTACGTCCACGCATAGGTAGGCGTAAGTTTGGGCGTTATTATTAACAAGTAAGCTAATGTTTTAATTTCATTTCACTCAAACAAATATAAATCAAATCAATTTACCAAAGAAAACGCAACGCATTCTTATAAGATAGGAGGCGAAGCGCTCAGATTTTAATCACATTACATAAATTCTCTCAATCTGTTCTCATCAAATCAATTCACAGTGAATCCCCCGATTAACTCCATCGATCTTTACAATCATCAAACTACAAAGGACAAATTATAAACCTCAACAATTAATACGAATAACATATCAAATTAATCCCAGTGTCGGTGGGAAGAACTCTAAAACGTGAACTAAGTTAGGAACCTTCGAACGCCTCATTTACCCAATATATTCCCCTAAATAATATCTCCACTCATGCGTACTATAGTTACTACATAAAATAGCCAATCATTGTAATAACCAACCATCCGTCCACGGGTTTCAAAAAAAAAGGTAGAGTTAAGTTTTAAAAAGGAAAACTTTTTATATACCCAGCTTTTTTAAAACACTTAATTTTTCTGACAATGTTTCATTTTGTTATCTACTGTTTCTTTACATGTCATGTTTTGCATAACATTCTGTCATTTATCTAACCAATGCAGGAGCTGCTACTGTAGCGCCTCTTTGCCTTAAACTGTTTAATCCAAATATGTTCTTCTCTACACGAATATCCTCCAAGGCAGAAGAACAATTTCTCCTGTTTTAGTTTTTGAAGGAGGTTTGCTGGTATCCCTTTAAATTAAAGAAACATTGTCAACCTTTTTCATGCATTTTATTTGTCTAAAAATATACTCGTCTAAAGAACTTATTAGATCTATTCCAGCCTAATTTGAATATCTTTTAAAAAAAAATACACGGACATGTGTTGATACCTTCTCTGAAATACAAACAATTTGTTTAATTAATTATTGAGACTTGTTGATCTTGAAATGAAATTTCAGATCGTTTGATGTTAACAATTTCTGAAAATCTAAGAAAACCACGATACCCTAAAAGAACAAGTTGCGATAATTCTCTGTACGAGCTATTTTCATTGCCATACTTTTCTGCAAGAAGAAATAAATGAAAATGTGAAATAGGTTTTCTTTTGTGTGACTGGCTTCCCTTCCTGTTGCATTCTCTCAGCACCCCTTCCTTGTGCCTGTGTAACTATGGAAAAAAAGCATGAGTTTGGATAAGCTGCTAAATTATAAGCCTATAAAATACATGTAGCACCCCCAGCTTCCTCTTTTTTGCTTGACGAACTAAATTCCTGACAAAATGTGACATAAATCCACAGAAGTCGTCATATTTGTTGAATGATTTCCTTCTCCCATTCCCTGCCTTTTCTTTCTAACAGTACTCCGAAAATAGAGCAGATAGTCTGTCAAGCTCGAGATTATTGTAAGCTTTAGCTTACATCGTCCTTTAACCATCGTCCCTTTAGGAATATATCTGTAAAGTGTATAATTTAAACCATTGATAATTATGAATACATACATACATACATACATACATACATACATACATACATACATACATACATACATACATACATACATACATACACGAAGTATGTACAATGTAAATACACTTTATTTATTTGTGACGCCCCTCAAGCTTATCACGTCTGTAATATGTCTCTAGCATATTATCCGTTTCCTCAGCTCTTAGCAATTTCGCTTCTCCACGTTTTGACACTTGTACGACGGACCTTTCCACCCTTCAAAACTGGCCTGCATGTAGATTCAAGAATTTCCATTAATCTTGAGATCCCAATGACTTTATGTCCGTTCTTATATCTAGTGACAATTTTGTTGATCTTTTACCCATCCTGCCTTCAGTTGTAATTTTTCAACAAATAAACTTTGGCAGACGTAATACATGACATCACGCTATATTGATATACACGAATATTTTTTGCACGACACTGTACGTGACAGAACACCGTCTGATGTAATTCACGCGTTATTACGTCTTTTATTGAAATAAGATATAGACAAGGCATTTGAACATTTATGTTGTCATTAAATATAATTATACATTATTCTTTTCCATAACGAACCATAATAAAATGGGTATGTGTTGTTCTTTATATATGCACTGGGTAAGACTAATACTTAAATTGCTTCTTGAATTTGTACGTTCTGTTTATGAATTTATGAATAGAAGAAAAAACTAAATAAAATATAATTTTCTTATTATAATCTGTCTTTGATCGACATTTTGCTTAATTACAAGATATTCATAAATACCTCAGGGTTCAAACGATTAGATAAAGCTAGCATCATCACATTGTTACTTATTTCTCAGCCAAGAAACATCAGCATTTTAAGATAATAAAAAAATGATATCCTTATCATGCACCGTCTTTTAAGATATTTCTTTATCATTCATTGCTTAATTATTCAATTTTAAAATCATTTTCTTTGGAAATCAAAATATTAGCCCCTACTGTATTTTAACTTTAACCTCTTTTTTTATAGACCATGTCTATGAATAAATTTGAATTCGTGGTGGCTCAGTTTTCGGGGTATTCGTGGGTAGCCCTCACCCACGAATTTAAAACCACAACGAAAACAATTTTAGACAGAGTTATCTTTGTGAAGAAATTGCGATAGCGCCTTTCTATAATTTTTTTTCCAGCAGCATTTTTATCCGGGAAATCAATGAATACAGATCCATATCTTTATAAAATGAAGACTGAATTTTGATTTTTACTGCATGTATACTTTCACTGAGATAACAGGAACCCTATAAAATGGCTGCCTATAGGGCTTCGTATTGAGGACTTTTATCATCGATATTTATAGCATTGCAGAGGCGGATCCAGCAATTTGGAAAAGGGGGGGGTTCCAGTTGATGAAAACCAAAATGTGCAAAACTCATCATTTGTCAATAAACAAGGACTTTTTTAACGTTTTCCGTGCGTATACAACTGTATTTTATAAACATTTATCTCATCACTATCTATTTCACATCTATTTCAACAGCAGAGTTGCAATGCATTATTGAGCGTTTTGCCGTTTTGGTTTAGGTAAGGAAGATTTGCATACTATCTAGCCACAAGAAACCCAAGTCTCCAGCAATGAGAAAGTGCGTCTATGCTTCACTGAAAAGAAACACTAAGAAGCAAAAAATAACTCAGACTAATTACGACAAACTATTTTAAAAATGGATATTTTGGTAATTTTTTATGTCTTTGATGTTTTTAAATTCTGAACTATTTATCGATTTTGAGTTCTATCGATTGCCTCTTTAATAAAGGTCTAAATGATAGGATATGACAAAAAATGGGGATAATTTATGTGCTGAATAGATGGTACGTGTGTAATACAATGGTAAAAGCGATTGTCGTCCCAGGGAACTTGATGTGACCTCTGTAATGGCCGGGTGCGCTACATCATTCGGCACGAGTACAGATGCGATCATATTTAGAAAAGTTTTGAAAAGTTGGGCATTTTCATAATAGTTTACATATAAACCCTTTATACGGTATTTTTGTAACAGAATTTCCGAATTTTGGAAACAAAACAAAAAAGGCTTTCTTTTGTGTTTCATGTGGGTATGAAGGTAGCTAGCACTCCAGAAAAATAGCATAACCCGCGTAAGCGGGTCATGTAATTTTCTTTGTATTTTTCCTTTGAAACGAAGTAAAACTCATCTATTATAAATACTTAAGTTAATTAACTAAACAATAAATTTGAAAGCGGCTTTTTAAAGTAAATCGAATACGTATACTCATACTTGAACGTCGTTTTACTCGATGGCTTGTCAGTTCAAAACTGTATGAACTATAATGATTTTTTTAAAAGAAATAGAGTAGAAACTAGAGACGAGCTCGTTGCAAGCAACGATTAGGTCTTCCGTCGTAGCTGCGTCATACTTGTGACGTAATATAAAAATTGATACCTGACCATGGTGCAATATTAGATGTATAAACACTGTGTAAAAGAAACAAAGTACATGTATATAAGCAAATACAGATCTTTAAAAGTTGTCTGAAGTTTGATTCGCCGCATGTTGTTTTTTTGCATGTGCATTTTATTTTGAGAAACTTATCGAATCATCATAATTGACTCAATATACACAGAATATGGACGACGATTATAATCACACAGTGGGTATGCCCGGTATGAACGTAAAAAGACCAAACATTTTACTCGCATTTTTTATCAAAAGCAAGGGCCAATGAATCTTTTAGAATGTATGCGGAGATCCTGGAAATTTTACAGGGGGTTCTGAAGAATAATTTTGTTTTTTGAGGGGGGGGGGGGGCATGCGCAGATAAGAAAAATTTTCCTGGGGGGGGGGTTGAGTGTCTGACGGTTATTTGAGTTTGCCTGGGGATGTCCGAGGCATATTTTTGTAATTTTATATTGTACATGTAATGGAAAGAAATTTTGCGGGGGTTGGGGTGGGGTCTGGAACCCTCACCCTACTCTTCTTGATTCGCGCATGGGGAAGGCCGATGCCGGTAATTTGACGGTAATTTTAACCATTTTTATTTAATTAATCATTTTCAAAATTATCGGAATTCCAATATTACCTTTAAACGCAGTTAAAACTTGAAATACGAACCATTTAGTCTTGGTGAGTATTCGGCCAACATGCGTCCGCGTACGAAAGAAATGGCAATATTCAAGAAATTTGGATGGACGATCTGGGTCCTAGGTCGTCCATCCGATTCTTTTTCAGACTAAGAGCTACAGAACTGCACTTAGAGAATATCAAACTGATTATGTTTATTTATTTTGTCTCAAAGAATCAGTTTTTTAAATAAAGTTTTATCTTAAAAAAAAAAGAAATCGGGCACAATTTTCAATGTTAGCATTTTACAATTTAAAGGTCTAATCAAATTTTGAATGAAGTTTCAAGATACTACTCTTCGTTGTTTTATACGAAATATTGCGTGGAAAAAAGATTTACATCGCATATATATTATAGAACTAATTTCTTCTCTTTTTTATTTACATCAAAATAAATCGAAGAAAAAATCTAAATATTTTTTTTCCCTTTATATGTGTTAATGAAAACGTTGATCAGCAAGGGCCGGTTCTATGTCGTGCAAGCACCTACTTAATAGATTGTTACACGGATCTACCACGATGACAAATATCGAAAAGGCAATATTGTGGGTGAAGGATGAAAGTGTAGTTTGTTTTTTAGGTTTATTTTTGATAATTTTTTTATCTGGATCAATTTGGTCTGTTGGTTTGTTTTGTTTATTGAAAAGGGGAATAAAGAAAATGAGTAATTTCCGATATGAAGTCAAGCATATATTTTCATATTATCATTGACTTAAAACATGTTGGAAAAAAGAAATATTGCATCAAGCAGTTAGTTATTATGCGCAGATTATGCATTCCTCTATGGTTTTCACAATTGCATGTATCAGTTACTACACGTATTTGCGTACGGAGAAATAAATCTCCAAAGAGATGATATAGTTATCAGTTAAGTTCCAGATTGTCTTCTGCACATGCAAGCACGTGTGTAATCCTGATTTAAAAATAGGTATAATGTCCGGGGAGGGGGGGGGGGGGGGGTCATCGCAACAAAACTGTGTATAAGCGTACTAGAGTGTACATTGTTAATTAATAATTGATGTTGAATTGTTATTAACAAACAAAATCATAAATTTATAATAACAAACACTAAAATGCCAGGGAGTTCTGCTGGACGCGATTTCATTTGCCTTCAATTAATAGGGTGTAGGGATGCCCGCCTACTTAATACATATGCTCACGCGTCAACAGATTAAAAATGACTGTATTTTGGATTTATAAATCGCTCTAAAACATTCGATCTGATATATCGTTGTTAACAATTCAAAACTTTGAACGATTAAATTTGTTTTTATACCTAGTACCCCGACCCTCACGGAAAAATCCATTCAGATCAATGGAAATTTTATTTACAAGACTCCGCGCCAGAATCAGGATGTCTCATTCATTAATTTTTTCGTAGTTATAGTGGACGAGTCCAAAATAGGAATTTTGAGACACATCATACAATGTGAACATATGCCATGAATGCAGTTTACTTTGCGTCTATTTTCTTATTTTGAGAGTCCTTTTTATCATGTTTATCATGGCTTGAAAATGACGGAAGGCTCTTGAATGTTGTTATCTTTATGCAGGCACGTAGCATCCTTTTTGAAAGTGTGGGGGGGGGGGACAGACTCATCCAAAAAATCTTGACAAGCAAAAAAAAAAAAACAACTCCCAATTTCAATCCTAATTTCCTTATTTTTATATAAATTTTTTACATCCTTGATAATTCAATTTTTTATAAGCAAATTTTAAAAAAATTAGTTGCTGTGAGAAAAAGTGGGGGGGGGGGGGGACCCACAAGCTTGAATTAATAATTGCCTGAGGATGCATCTTTAATGTGTCAACATTTATATTCATAATTGATGAAAACGTTATATGGGATGTAATAAGCACAATGAGCAAGAGTGTTAAATTAAAAGGGCATTTCACATTGCACGTGTGTAATCCTGATTTAAAAATAGATTGCCATATTTGAAAGGTCAAAAAAAAAGAGGGAGGTGTCATCGCAAGATGATACACATTGTCTAAGTAGTACAATGTAAGTAATAGTTGGTGTTGGATTATCATCATTAACAAAGAATCATCAGTTTGGATTAATTAAAACAAATATAAATTCATATAATTGGAATATTTACTGGAGGGGCTACGTACAAGTAATTCGCCGAAGTGGGGTACGTGTGACCCGATTTTCGATCAATTGGGCGATTTCATTCATCTGGAAAAGGGTTTCACTCGCGTGTACAAATGTAAATGTACATCTAACAATTGCTAGTCAATTAAGTGTGTATGTTAATTCGATAGATTTCTTCTAAAACATTCAATCCAAAGTATAATATATGTAGTTATTAGTTGACACCCTCCCAGTGGATCTATGCCGATGGATCTATCTGAGATCTCAGCTGTTGCGTGAATGGTAAAGAAAGACTTCGCGCCATAATACGTCTCATTCATAATTTTGGCTCGCCGATTAGTGGGCGAGTCCAAGTTAGGCCAGAGCACATGATGTGTAGATGGTCTTACCCACTCTATTTTCTTAACTGGTCATAGATATCATGGATCTTTCACTTTTGTCGGAGCATGTAATAAATGGAACCAAAAAATAAAGTAATTCTAATTGAATTAAATTGAAGTTAAAATGTAAATACCCCCTCCCACCTACGGATTAGGATTTTCAAAATTCCCCATTTTTTAAATTCCTTGTCAAGATTTTTTTTTGATGAAGCTGCCCAACTTAAACCCCCCCCCCCCCCCCACACACACACACTTTCAAATAACGATGCTACATGTACATGTTTGAATATCCTTTCCTATATGGTTAGAAATAACAAAATGTCTTTGATTTTGCATCTAATATATAACAAATTCAATTTTCAATTTGGCTGTTTGAGATTATTCGATACATGTACATTCCTAAAATGATTTAAAATAATGAAATGATTTAATTTCCAGTGATATACAGGTACATGCACTCGATCGAAGAAAAAGATTGAAATTGCTTCTAAACTCTGCACGTTCAGTTTAATAATTTATGATCCGCAGCGAAAATTAAATTCCATTTCTTATAAGATAGTCTAATTGATACATGCATGCTTCCATTGAATAAATTTGGGTAGTCAGGCAAGCTTTTTGGAAAGCTATTGCTATGAAAAATTTCGGATGGTACTCAATTTTTCCAGAAGGAGAGCTACATATATGCAGCTAAGGTAACTAATAATGCTTCCGATGAAATACTTTGTTTAGTAATGCAAGGTTTTAAGAGAGCAATACTTATTTGTTTAAAAAATAACACCCTAATACTTCGCATTTCATTCACTGTTTGTAGAACAAGCAGAACCAGTATCAGTTCGATCCCTATCGTATGTACATTGTTCGAATTTAATAGCTGTCACGGTGTGAAATTCAATCTTTCGGACTTTATTTAATTATTGTGTAAATTATGTTTTTCGGACTTTGTGTCAATTGTTACAAAAACTTTTCATCTATTTCGACAACTGTTTTATAAACGTTATAAATTCCGCGCAGCATTAATCCCACCTGAGGCACAATCAGTGATGCACAACTAATCTTTTAATTGACTTCTGTTTATGTTTATTGACACTTAAGCTTCTTTCATCTTATTAATCCTTTTATGTACATGCTGCTAAAATGTCGCTAGTCACTCAATAACTGTTTGATAATTGATTTACTTACATCTGTACTTCTTATGTTAATCCTTCATTGTGTTGTTCCATTGTTCATTATATATTATTCTGAATTGTAAATTATAGTCAGTTGGAATCAGACCTTCGGTGCTGATGCATACCAAACTCATGTAAAAGTATATTTCATGTCAAGTCTATATAAAAGTCTGAAAACTAAAAAGCGTGTTGGCTTGTTGGAGGTTTCATGAGGCTGGGTCCAACAACAAGAGAATAAGCTCACGGTTGGCCCAGTGTTAGTCCTGTACGGGAGAAAGCGCCCCGTAATATTTGGTGGATAAACCTAAGGGTAACGACACCCGGGACTGCTACATATATTTTGTAGTAGTCAGATCCTGGACCTCTACAACAGTTTAGCGAGTTTCCCAAGATTCAGAGTCTACAGATGAAGAAGACGATTTAAACTAGATACAACATGGAATATTCTTTCCGACCGCAGTGGAGACAGAAGAAGTTCAGCTTCCCCTCATGTCAGCATCCAGTGTGCGGAAGGTGCGGAAACGTGCATCCCAACGTTTTATGTTTCGCGTTCAACCAGAAGTGTTACCGATGTCACAGAATTGGACATTATTCCAGAATGTGTTTTACACAGATGAAGAAACCCACAAAATGTGTTGAAAAGGAAGCAGGTTTGGGTCGTAAAAAGACGCGAGACATGAAACGACTGTGCAAATATCTTGAAAACAAACGTACTTTGAGAGAATTGCCGTTTAATTCAATTCGTAACAATCAATTTCATTCTTTGTTTGATACCTCAAGTATTCTACGAACTGAGCTACACAACATTAAGATTCAGCTACGCAAGTCCGATCTACTTACGAAGAGTATGGCTGAAAATCTACAACGTGCTAAGTCTGAGAACGCAAGACTTCAAAGTGAAAATACGGATTTTAGAACAAAGCTCCAAGAAAACTCGAAACGTTCTGACATTGATATTTATGTAAAGAAAATACAAAAATTAGAAGCAGAGGCGCACGGTGATAAAGTACTCATGGATTTAATGCAGAGGAAACTAAAAGATATCGGGAGTGAACATTCTCAATATGTAATGAAAATTCAGACAGAGGCTGACGACACAATCAAACAGCTGAGGGAACAAAACAACGCCCTGCTGCAGACCATTTATGTGTTGGAATGTGATAACGAACATCTAGAGGCCGTGTTGCACGATAAACAACTTGACCGCCGATTTCAACCACACAGGCAGCAAAGAAGACAACAACGCGGTTACCGTCGATGATAAAAATTCAAAACACGAGGACGTGTTTTACGTGGACGCGAAGCATGTGTCACGGTGTGAAATTCAATCTTTCGGACTTTATTTAATTATTGTGTAAATTATGTTTTTCGGACTTTGTGTCAATTGTTACAAAAACTTTTCATCTATTTCGACAACTGTTTTATAAACGTTATAAATTCCGCGCAGCATTAATCCCACCTGAGGCACAATCAGTGATGCACAACTAATCTTTTAATTGACTTCTGTTTATGTTTATTGACACTTAAGCTTCTTTCATCTTATTAATCCTTTTATGTACATGCTGCTAAAATGTCGCTAGTCACTCAATAACTGTTTGATAATTGATTTACTTACATCTGTACTTCTTATGTTAATCCTTCATTGTGTTGTTCCATTGTTCATTATATATTATTCTGAATTGTAAATTATAGTCAGTTGGAATCAGACCTTCGGTGCTGATGCATACCAAACTCATGTAAAAGTATATTTCATGTCAAGTCTATATAAAAGTCTGAAAACTAAAAAGCGTGTTGGCTTGTTGGAGGTTTCATGAGGCTGGGTCCAACAACAAGAGAATAAGCTCACGGTTGGCCCAGTGTTAGTCCTGTACGGGAGAAAGCGCCCCGTAATATAGCCCTTGCATTGGATTGCTTTGCATGTACAAAATATCTTTTAAAAATTCAACACTGAAAGTGTTTATCTATATGGCTATTAATCTATATGTACATGTACACATAGCGTACACATGTGATTCAAAATACCCCAAACGGAAAAATTAACTTATTGAGTCTACATTTTATAGAATTTGCAAAAAATACATTGCGGGTCTGAATGTTTGTTAATGTGTCAATCTATCAATATACAGTTTGTTAATTATTTTCGATTGCTAAGGCTACATCGTTTTTGATGAACATTGAACAACATTTTTTCCATGCCATTATTTCCACGGAAGATAGCGAGTACAATTATAAAGCACAATTTATTTAATTATCTCTTTAATATTGAGTACTAGTATGTAATAAATTATTTATAAATTGCTGCCGAAGGTTGTTTGGTATTTTCGTTTGTAGATGCATTGCAAGTAAAAAACGTGAAACGCGGGGCAAGTCATAATTAATACATGTATCCCTAATAACCGTTACTTAAAAATAGCGGCTTTGGATTCAAATATTATCGTATACGAATATTAAGTTCACTTTTTAAAATCATCTCCACGATGATAATATTATATCCATCGGAAATCAGTATTTTGTTTTGCTTTAAAAGAAATGTTCTATCGGGAGCAATCCCGCGTTCGTTTAAATTGCCAGCGTACATTTGTCATGTCAGTAATACACATTGTGCTTTATATGACGGCCGTGTATACGTACTGTAGAAAAGTTGAGTTTAATTACCATGCATTCGAACCATTTAATTAACACATCTCCCAGTACTGAAACAATTCAAAATGTCTCTGTTACAGTAACACAGTGGGGCGTTAAACATGTGTACGTCCAGCTCTACAAGCATATGCACTGTCGTCAAGGCGACGGCCTGAATACAGCTAGCGACTCTTCTATCGATCGGTTACCTGAGTCTCGTAATGCATCTAAATATAGAAAGGGGCACAGTTATGAAACAAACAACAAAAATAAGGTCAAAGACGTTCATCTTTATGAAATGAATATGTACATATGAATAAAAACATTTGGGAATTTTATGTAGAATTATTTTTGCGCGCTGCATGTATCAGTTAGTGCATTACAAAAAGCCCTTTCATAACCTCCTAAACGTGCGCACCCCCACAAAAATGGACCGAACTGACAACAATTGTTTCTGCAAATACTGGCTATAAATTACGAAAACATTAAATTGAATACCACGGAAGGATTCAAAATTAATTTCTTTACAACGTTGCTTCAATAATGCATTAGAAATTTTTATTCCTTTACAAGTTATTGACAATAAACTTTTGACGCATCTAACTCCTTAATTATAGGGGCCAGCCCCTTTTTCAGTATACCGAATGAAAGGTCTTGGTAAGACCAAGATCTTTTAAAATACATGTTATAACAAATTTTTATCAGGTAGGAAACTAACACGGAATATACGCGAATTTTTTTGAATTTTTTTCTTGCCTTTGTTTCAACATCTATACCTCCCCTTTTATTTGCATTTAAATAATAAATAAAATATATCTCGCACAAATTCAATGTATTAGCTTCCAAACCAGCCCATCTTTGAGACTCTGCCAGCCATCGTTATAGCTAAACCCCCCTGGACAAAAGAAGTCGTTAAATTTTACTAAAAGGGGAATAACTCAAAACCGAATGGGGATTTTCCTCAACTAAAATATGCAACGACAACATCACGCGGCATGTTATCAGTCCTGAAAATTTCAAAACAATCGGTGAACAAACGAGCGAGATATTAAGGATCAAAGTTGGCGTCTAGAAGAAAAAAAAAAATAATAAGAAATTTGAAATTTTTTCAGAATAATAGTAAGGTCTTCCGTTGGAAACGGAAGACCTTAAATACAGTGTAGATGTTATTATAAATCTGTGTTTTTAGCGATACTGCTTAATATTATGTATTTTTTCTTTAATTTTCCACATGTTTACTCAGTGTAGTAAACACCGGATGCTGAAGGGGAGTACAATGTACTTTATTTCGATAAAAAATCGATAGGGTTTTTTCACATAAGAACAAAATTATGGGACGCAGTACGAAATTCTTTAAATAAGCAATTTTAAAAACATTTATTTGAGATAGTTACAGTATTTCTATTATAAATGGGAAAATTGTCTTTAAATAGGCACTAAACGTATTCAAAAAAATTCATATGTCCCAGAGAAAGGGGGGGGGTTCCGACCCCCGGAACCCCCCCTCTGGATCCGCCAATGCATTGGTCTTATATCATCGTTATTTATAGAAACGGGAAATGAAAATATTCAGCATGAGCAGAAAACAAGACTACTGGTTAAAAGAGTACAAATGGAAAATTATAGCATGGAATAAAAAAGGATGAAAAATACCAAGAAAAAAACAAACATATTAAATGAGTTTCGTTGGTTTGACAACAAAAAAGCAAATAGATGTATAAAAAACTTTGTATTATTTTTTATATGAAACAAGATGAATGCAAAAAAGCTATCAATGAAAAAGCCAATTTGACGATAAAGTTCACACGCTGTTAGTCTTATACGAAGATAATACAGGTGAATGGATGAATAACGCCATTGATAGAGCTCATTTAAAGAGTAAAGTTTTCAGACAGAAATGATTTTGTAACCAATATTTTAACGAAAATAATATTTAAGGGCAATTCAAAGACCGTCTTTTGAAGGTGAACGAGAGGATTTTTCTATCATCGATATTTATAGTACTGCAGTCCGTATATAGGTGTAACAAGGGTCCTATAGATGCCAGAAATATAAACAAAGAGCATGCATAGAAAAAAAAAAGTTAAGTGGTCTCATATCATCGTTATTTATAGAAACGAGAGCTGATAATACAAAACAGTAAGCAAACGCAGAAAAAAATGATTAATGGCTTAATCATATATATATATACAACGTTCCTTTTAGTATGGATTGTTTACATGTAACTGCTCACAGTACAAATGGAAAATTATAACATCGATACCATTAAAATTGTGGCCGTGGAATAATTTCTTTTAAAGAAGTAACTCGAAACGGGTACGATTTTGTCAAAAGCTGGTGAACTAAACAATTTTTATTGAAACTTGACTTACCGGTATGCCCGAATGATCCCTTGGTATGCAACAAGATGGATGCAAAACAAGCAGAGTCATCGATCAATGAAAAAAACTCTAATTTCATGATATTGTTCACACGCTGTTAGTTCCAAACAAAGAAAGGAAAGCTGAATGGATAAAATGCGCCAATAAAAGATCGCATTTTTGGAGAAGAGTTCAACCGGGAGAAATCATTATGATTTCATGATTTCGATATTTAGATGAGAAAAAATTTTTAAAGGGCAACAAGAAGACCGCGTCTTGAGGATGACGTATGGCGGACTTTCATCATCGATAATTAGAGCATATGAATCCGCATTGAGGTGTAACAGAAGCCATATAATAAATAGCAAGCATGTATACAAAATAGTAAGCATGTGCAGAAAAAAGAGATTATTGGCTAAATCAAAGTATACAAAAACGATCAATTCATTATGGATCGTCAGAGAGTAAAGTGCAAAATAAAAACTATATCGCCTGGAGTGCATTTAAAAGCAGCGGCCATTGAATGAGAATCGTGTGTATAAATGATTTTTAAGAAGTGACCCGAAACGGCTACAATTTTTGCCGACAGCTGATAGCGTGGACCCTGAAATGGCCTTGGTAATATTGTTCACATGAATTTTTTTTTTTTTAAATAGCATGAATGGAACTAGTCATCCTAATAGACAAATATTTTTTTTTCTGAAATGGAGAAGATCTCATACCTTAATGGTTAAGAGGTATATGGAATGGAAACTGATAAGTTTATATAAATCAATTTTCAGAAGATGATTTGTTTAATATAAATAATTTTTGTTTTGTTTTGTGCTATTTATCCTGCTTTTAAGGCTATTTGAACATTTCATTTAACTAGTTTTGGAAAATTTACATGTACGGTACTGATTGACCAGGCAAACATGTCATTATATGCACTCCTTGCTTGTTACCACTGAGGATAGAACAACCGTTGGACGTGTTACTGATGCTGTAGCTTATCGGGGCAAGCCCAGAAAAGTCATCAGAACTGTAGCTGATTATGATCAAGATATCTAGTTTAAAAGTATCTGTCATAATTCATGAACAAAAACTAATAAGCCTCCAAATAATCATGCTGATGTCAGAATCAAATACCCATAGAAGACGAAATGCAATTTCCTAAGTTTAACGTTCTGCTTTGCATGTGCATTAATAATAACTCAATTAATGTTACTTGCTTTTTACAATCATTTTATTAATTTCAATTGTTAAAAATGATGTAAATATAAACAATACAATCATACCCCTGCGAGATGATCATGAACAATTCATGATTTTCCCTTGAATGATTCATGAATTATACTCATGAAATGTTCATGAACAGTTCATGAAGATCCCATGAACTTATTATTGGACATTTTAAAGTCATGAATTTTTGTTCATGAAAAAATGTTGATGAATATTCATGAATATAATTTTTCATGAATAATTCATGAACAGTTATATTCATGAAGCTTCATCATTTGATGAATGTCCAATAATAAGTTCATCGGATCTTCATGAACTGTTCATGAATAAGTTTAATGAATCTTCATGAACTGTTCATGAATATCATTATGAATTTTATTCATGAATAATTCATAAATAAAATTCATGAACTATTCATGAAAATTCTTACCTTCTACATTTTGTATATAAAAAGGTAAAATCTCCTAAAAATCAATTATAAAATACTTTATTATAATGAATTGAAGAATAATGAGACAATATCTTAAGTATCACATAATTCTTATGTACTGACTATCACTTTAAATAATCAGCAAGTTTAATAAAGTTGTTTTAAAAAACAACAGGCAATGATATCAATACTAACTCATTAGCTTTAAAGGAATGTTACAATATTAGAATTGACATACCAATATGCAATGATTTGAAATATAAGCGACATTAGAATATGATTACTAGTTGATAACTATCAATATGTTCTTTATGAAATCTTCCTTTGTTGCATCTTCCTTGCCTCTGCTCATGTTGATTTCACTTGTATTCCATATATTGCAATGTGCATTTACTGCATGGTAGGTAAAATGCCCCATCCTTTAAATGATTATTTTCTACAAACCCAGAGTGTCTTGGTGACAATACTTCTTGGTGGCAATTCTTCAGGCTTCAAATATAGCCCCTTCGGTGGCAGAAGAGTTGTACCTCTGTACTGTACAAAGATAATATGACAAATAGCAGTATAATTATGACATGTCGTTTTAAACATTTGGAACATCAACTAATCATTGAATCATTTCATTTAATTCTTATTTCAAATATTTTTATCAAATGATAATGCTGAAATTGCACTAGAGCTTAAGAATGAGAGTGCCTACCCTAGAAAAAGTGATATCGCAGAAAAATAAAACAACTCAAGATGAAACAAGATGAAAAATTCAGGAGAAAACATAAATAGGCATTATGCCTGCTGTTCAATCCATTTCAATGTATCTATATACTCGAATAAAATACTTCTTTAATTTATTACGATGAAACTATAACTGTTTTCAAATTTGTAAATGATACTGGCCATTCTATTAGAAATGTTCAATTACTTGCAATAGCATTTACTCTTTACTTACTGAAATTTATGTTCAATGATCACTATCTTTAGGGCAGTCCAATATTCTGGTTTCACTGCATAATTCTAGAGTAAAAATAAATTGTATCAACTCAAATGACATCAGCATATAACTTTACCTTGTAATTGCACCGATTTAGGTATATCAAATGTGTAATTTATTATCAATTATGTAGTTAAAACTTATAAGTTAGTCAAAAAAGAATTTCACTACAAATTAAAAACCGCCATTTTGAAATGTTTGAAAAATGAACAAAACTTAATCTTACGTTTTGACTCCCTCATAAAAGTTATTTCAATATACATGTATACATACTAAATTACCTTTAATACCATTACTTTGAACTACATCTGCTGCATTATCTTCTTGCATGTTCCATGCTTAATTAATCCATCGCTCATGTTGAAGATCCGTCTGCTTTCATTCAAAACGCGTAATCACTGGGCGGAAGTGACGTAATAGAATCAAAACAACTCGCTGACTGTGTATTCTGAGACTCTTTCATTTAGTTAAATAATTTTTTTAACATATGTTAATAATAATCAAAAAATATCTTTAAATGAAACTAATTATAAAATGCTTAAGTTTTCATTATTATATTTTCAGAGATTAAAGAAACGTACGATTTAATATCGTTCGGTTTACACAAGTTGTGTCTGTTAAACTTCAACCCCCTTCGTTTTTGAACCCTCCAGGTTTTGGAACTTAAAAAATAATTTACACTCAATTAAATATTCTTTCATACTTTATTTCTATAATTTGCGTTAATGTTTTAAAGTAATATTTTCATTATTGCTTATCATTAAGTTAATTGACAAATTGAAGTTAAGTGTGTTTTTGTAACGAAGGCGAATCGACATGACACCTCATAAACAATGGCGGACTCCTCGAAACTCGGAGTGTACATGTAGTAACGGTAGTTGTCTGAGTTTTAACAGCTAATCATAAATGAATTTTTGGAAGTTCTCAACGGAATATTTACGTAACGGATTTGTAACTTCTTAGAATGAATCGCTTTCAAATGTGTGCAACAGTAATGCCTTTTACAAAGAAACCGCAAAGGTTCTAAACTCGACGGGGTCCAAATTTCAACCGAATGTGCTCGGAACATTTTCTCTGTCGTTCTCCCAGGAACAGACGCACTTCGTCTTGTGTGTATTTATGCTTCTATGATAGACTGACAACCTACCACGTCTTTAATAAACTTGATATACAATGTACTTCAAACAAGTTGGACTTCAACGTATACTAAATCTTTTTTCCAAAGAAATATGCAAAGTTTTAAATTATTTCACTTTCTCAGTTTAGTTTACAAGATTTTTAACAACATAAAACAGCCATAATGTATCATCTGCAAAGACTGATTATTCACTAATAAATTATGTCATTTTTAAAAAAATATATAAATTGAACAATGAAGAAATTAAGCGTCAAATTTAGGATCTAGTACTGACCATTTGATCATGATGTCTGAGACCTTTGCTGTTGTCAATGAATTTACATGTTTCTTAGAATTGAATAAATAAAGTATAACTATAATATATCACATCTTTCTTTTTTCAAAATTAAAGATGCCACATTTATATAAGTGTTTGCATGAATACTCATGAATGTTCATGAAGCCTGTGTTTTAATATTAATATTTTAAGATGTATAATTTTTTTTAAAAAGATAGTGTTCTGAATACTAGAGTAAACTGTGTTATTTATAAAAGTATTTGAAATTAATTATATATTTCGTAAATTAGAACTTCATTAAAATTCATGAATGTTCAATACCTAGAACTATTGAATACCAGGTATTTCCTGTATTCTTGTATATTCATAATCTGTTCATGAATTACATTTTAAGAATATATTCATGAATAGAATTCATGAACCACCTTTATGAACCAGTTATGAACCAGTCATGAATACATCATGAAACTTCATGAACGGTTCATTAAAGTTCTTAAAATCATGAATTTCATCTCGCAGGGGTATGGCCATTTAAAAAATCACCATATGCTGCTTACTTGGCTTAATATGTATTCTTTTCTTCTATGTCGGTATGCATGCGTGAGGAAGGGTGGCAGCTTTGAATTTTAACGAGGCCGAGTACAGAACGAGTACGCACGCTTTCGCGCAGCGTTTCATTTGTATTGTGACGTCATATTTTTGCTTTGTTGACGCCATGGCGTAATAGTTTCAACTGCAGATATTCAGCAAAATTTGTTGAAAATAGCTCGATTGATGTGTAAAATTAATATTATATTGTGGAATAAACATAAATGTCTCGAAGTATAAGCTATATTTGGGCTCGGTTCGAAAACGTGAAGAGGGTTCAGCAAGCCTAGCCCTCTGTCACGTTTTCTTTACCCGCCTAAATATAGCTTAATTTCTATATTTCAAAACAGTAACCATGTATTTTATATTAATGACCCTTAATATGCGATGTTATATATTTATTTATTACTTGAATGTGTCTGAATGTTTTAATAATACTATAAAGATCACCATTTCCGTCTTTGTCAAATAAAAAAATAGCCATTATCTGGCAAACTGGGAAATTGGGCATACAAAAAACAACTTTGATAAGACCCCTGGATCAAACCAGGAGGTAAAAGGTTTTTTTTTATTTGACCATTTGATGTCTTTAAGCAATAACTTTAATATGTAGAACCGAAAAAGAAATCCCTAGGGCAGAAGTTTAAAAAACATGTAAAAAACGTGCAAAATTGATACATTTCAGGCAAAATCCCATAGGGTCCCATGTTAAAGATTAACAAACTTTGAGATGACCCCTTGAACAAACATTGTGGTAAATGTCTTATTTTTTTCCCCTTAAAATAATAATTATATCAGTAGAAATTCATGTAAAAAATTTCATTAAAAAATCTAGGGGAGAAAATATTAGACCCGGCCTCGTTAAGAGAGAGAATTTTTCTACGTTTTTCTCAATTTATACCAATAATACTGTTCGGAATTTGTTATGTGTTCATGGATAGGTGTAAGGATGTGTTTCCTTGGTGTAATAGTGTAAAATGGCACACACACGTAATAGGAAAAGGAAAAACAAGTCATCGAATGTTAGCGGGGAAAGGACACAAAAGGTTCATGTGAGTAATTCTCAACTATCAACGGTTCCAAGTTTACACGGTATGGAAACACAAACAACAAACAGCAATAGTAGCAATAGCATCTGTCATAATAGTTCTAGTTCCCAAAATGCACAGCATTCCACACCGGTGACCCCCGTAAACAATTGCCAAGGAAACCTGTTCACCCCCTATGGACCCCAGGGACCAGAAAGTCAATTCGCTGGTTATATTTCCCCCATACCAAACCAACAATATAGTCAACCACAACAACATCCCCAACCGCAACACACTGATATCATGGAAGCTCTGAGAGTCATGTCAAGGAACATAGAGCAAGTTTCTACAAAGCTAAATAAACTGGACCTTATTGAACACAGACTAAGTGAACTGGAAAGGAATGTCGGAAACGTAAACACAGAATTGAAAGACATGAAGGCCAAGGTCAACGGAGTCGAAGAAAGTGTGGTATTTATCAACAAGCAGTATGATCAAACAAAAGGAGTATTGGCTGTTAAAAAATCTGTCTGTGAAATAACAAATGTTAACGAAAACATCCTCAAAGAGCTGAGCCTTGTGAAATCGGAGTTCGAGAATTTAAACGAACGCCACTTAGACCTTCAAACACGTTCGATGAGAGATAATCTTAGCTTTGAAGGAATCGTCGAAACGCAAGAGGAAAACACAGAGGAGGCTAGGTCTTAAGAGAATTCTTAAAATCAGAAATGGACATAACGGAAGAGCCACAATTCCAACGAGTGCATAGAATGGGGAAAAGAGTGAATTGACGTCACCGGCCAATTATAGCGAAATTCGTCCTATTCAAAGAGAGAGAAAAGGTCAGAAAAGCTGCTCCATCCAAACTTGTTGGAAAACCATTTGGAATTAATGAACAGTTCCCAAAGGAAATCAACGACCGCAAAAAACTGTTATACCCTCATTATAAACAAGCAAAAAGGTCTCGGAAAAAAGGCTGTGATGATTGCAGACAAACTTTTCGTGAATGGGACAGAAATACCCGTTTCCTCGATCCACAACCCAGCGTCAACACAGCGCACTGACCCGGATACCGCATACGGACCACGCCAATCCGCAACGCGTAGCGCAAATCGACATGAAACCCGTTTTGCGACCACGCGCCGTTAGGGATACCAAAGAGAGCAACCGAGCGGGAATGTAAACAACGAAAACGAAACCACCGAATGTAACTCTCTCACATCTTCAGACAATTCTTATGCGAGGATTGTTTCTATCAATGTTTGCGGTCTAGCTTCTAAGCTCCGAAATCCTGAGTTTGTTGATGTTATTAGCAAATATGACATAATCTGCCTCACAGAGACAAAACATATAAAGCTGACAATATTGATATCCCAAATTTCAGTGTAATCAGCAAACATAGATCAAATCTGTCATTTTGGAAGTCTGGTGGTATTGTAGTCTAAATTAGAGATTCTTTATCCAAATTTTGTAGCATTATTAACAACGCAAGTGACAATATATTATGGATTAGAATAGAAGGTAAACATTTAGTATTAAGAAACATATGTTGATGGGAACTGTTTATATACCGCCATCAAACTCCAGATTTTCATCAGTTGAAATTTTTGACGATATTGAGAATGAGATTTTTAACTTATCCAAAGAAAATGATTGTATATGTTTATTAGGTGACTTTAATAGTAGAGTATCCACATTGAGAGATTTTATTGATGTTGATGATTCTCTATCACATTTTTGTAACAGTCCTGAGAATAACAGTAATTTTGATTGGGCTGTTGATCAAATAGACCTAGAAGCAATTGAAAAATATGGTTTTTCCATAGAAAGGAAATCTAAAGATAACATTGTTAACTGCTATGGAAAAAACTTATTGATATTTGTAAACATTGTAACATTATAATACTTAATGATAGATCCATGGGTGACCAAAATGGTGAGTTTACATGTGAACAATAAAGTGTCGTCGATTATTGTATTTCAAACACTGAGTTTTTAAGATATGTACACAATGTGAGAATAATACCTTTCTCTTCATTTTTATCTGATGTTCATAGCCCTATAGAGATAGTATTGGCACTTGAAAGACAGCACATCACTGAATCCATATATCAACAAAAGCCAACACAAGAAATTGCTAAACAATGGAATCCCGAAAAAGTTGAAATATATCATAACTCAGTAGAAGATAAAGGATATTGAAAATCATTAGAAAATGAACTAAGTAACACTATGCTTGAAAATATATCACTAGAATTTATTGATAATATTGTTGAAAAGATTAGTGATGTACTGGTCGAAAGTGCCAAAAATGTATTCGGTAGAAAGCCAGTTCTTACAAATACAAGTGAAACATTCAATGTCAAATATAAGAAACCATGGTTTACTCGGGACTGTAAGAATGCTCGACAGAATTATAGAAAAGCGAAAAGGTTGTACAAAAAATTTGGTGGAGATATTTTTAAAAATGACTTGTATGAAAAAGAAAAATTGTATAAAAAAAGGTTGAAAAATGCAAATGTAACGCATAGAGTAGAAATGAAAACAAACCTTTTAGTTTAAGAACAAATAATCCTAGAGAATACGGAAAATTTTGAATACAAACACAGATAAAAAAAGGTGTAATGCAAATTTATGTGACCTTTTTACTTTTTATAAGGACTGTTGTAACAAGAACTATAATGAACAAGAAGAGTCAAATAACAATGTATTTTCTCTTGATGAACTTAATATGTTATCTGATATTAATCTTTATAATGACATTAACGAACCAATAACTTGTGAAGAAATATTTAAGTGTATCAATATGTTGAAAAATAATAAAGCTTGTGGTGATGATAGAATTTTTAATGAATATATCAAAAGTACCCAAGATTGTATGTTGAATTTATATACTGTATTGTTTAACAAAATATTTGATTCTGGTGTTATACCCACACAGTGGGTTAGTGGTAACATTATACCTGTTTATAAGAATAAAGGGGATAGTACAGAACCCCAAAATTATAGACCAATTACACTTCTGAGCTGTCTTGGAAAATTATTCACTGCTATCATTAATGAAAGGTTAAACAAATATGCTGATAATGTTCAACTCATTTTAGAGAACCAAGCAGGTTTTCGTAGAGGTCATGGTACAATAGATCGTATTTTTTCATTGTATTCTCTTATCAAACTCTTCAATTTGCATAAGATGAAATTATATTGTGCGTTTATAGATTCTGAGAAAGCGTTTGACTCTGTTTGGCACATTGGTTTATGGAACATGGTATTATCAAACAATATTGATGGAAAATGATTTAAAATTATTACTAATATGTACAAAGGTATTAAGTCAAAAGTTCTGGTTAATGGATTAAGTTCTGAATTTTTTGAATGTACAGTTGGAGTAAGACAAGGGGAAAATTTATTGCCTTTTTTTCACTATATTTGAATGATCTTGAGGAGTATCTTTATACAAACAATGTCAGAGGTTTGTCACGCTTGTCTGATAACATTAAGAAAGATCTTAATATTTATTTAAACCTTTTTGTCTTATTGTATGCAGATGATACCATCTTATTGTCAGAAAATCCAGAAGATTTTCAACACTTACTCAATGTATTTTCTAGATATTGTAAAGAGTGGCGTCTTAAGGTTAACAGTAAAAAAACTAAAGTTGTAATATTTGGTAGAGGTAATCAAACCAACTGTTTTACTTTTGAAGGTTCCCAATTAGAAATTGTTAACAACTCTTAATACCTGGGTGTTACTTTTTGTAAAAGCAACTCTTTTAATCTTAATGTTAAAGAACTGTTTGATAAAGCTACTAAAGCAATGTATGGTGTTATTGGGAAGTGCAGAACCCATAATCTAACAATTGATTGTAAAGTAGACATGTTCGATAAAATTATCAAACCAATATTATTATATGGATGCGAAGTTTGGGGTTTTCATAACACTAATCTCCTTGAAAAATTACATTTAAAATTTTGTAAACATATATTGAACTTGAGAACCTCAACTCCAAACTTTATGGTATATGGGGAACTTGGAAGATACCCCTTAACAATTAATGTTAAAGTTAGAATGATTTCCTTCTGGGGTAAAATAGTCAATTTCCAGAACTCAAAATTATCAGCAAAACTTTTTAATGTATTGAAGAATTTTAATTACCCATGGTGCGAAGCCATTAAGAAAACTTTAAATCAATGTGGATTGACATATATATGGTATCAAAACACAATAAACATACCCTGGTTAAAATCTAAAGTATACAATATTTTATTAGACCAATTTAAGAAATCATGGTATAGTGAGGTGCATAATTCTCCAAAAGGTTTAAATTATAGGATTTTTAAAAAGTCACTGGAATTTGAAAAGTATTTATTGACTTTGCCAACACAATTATGTAAGAAATATTGTAACTTTAGAACTGGTAATGCTAAATTACCTATTGAGATAGGTAGATGGTTTAATATTCCTAGAGGAAACAGAATTTGTAAACTATGTACCTGCAATGAAATTGGGGGTGAATTTCACTACCTTTTCAAATGTACTGATTTATATATATATCCAATTCAAGGGTTAGATGTTTACCAAACTATTTCATAACAAATCCAAATGTTGTAAAATTTGAAAAACTGTTTAATGTCACAAACATAAACCAACTTACCAATATTTGTAAACTATTAGATACTATATTTGAGAGAGTTAGCTCTCTTGGTTAAATTATATCTGTTATCCCTTCATCATGACTGTACCATTGATTTTCATCTATTATATTTATTGTAGTTTGTACATACTGTACATATGTATTTTCTCTACACTGTAAATTCAGTTATGAGAATAAAGTTCATTGCCATTGTCATTGTCGCATTCTTCATATCAAGCATAAATCAACAAAGAAAGTATTGTTCTGTTTTAATAAGTATTTCTTTTCATACTCCTGTTGTAAAACAGCCTAATGCGAATGTTAAAGTATCTGCAAGAAATGAGATCAAAACATACGCGTTGCGCGTAATAAGAAAGCATTATAATTAGTTTTTTTTAAAGTTGCACAAAAGTTAAAAAAAAGATGAAATTTTCTGAAAAACGCATGTAATGTTTAGGTTCATAAAATTTTCCTTTTAAATATTTTGCTTTTTATTTGTTTAAATAAAATCTAGTTTGACAATCTAAGTTTTTTAAAAACCTTTTTAGATTGTATGTAGAAATAAAACTTTTTCAAACTTAAGCTACTTATTACTGTAAAATCATTTTAATTCGTAGAGGTCAATGTAGGGGTCAATGTTCGTGGGTAGCCAAACTTTTCCTAGTTCGTTGAGACGTTATTTCATTGGTAGTGTAATCGAGATAATTTTAATGAATACTAAACAAATAATTATTTATACGTTCGTGGACAAGAGTTGCCCACGAAAGCCACGAATATTGGTCTCCCACAATCAATGATGATTCCACAGTATTCGACTAGGATTCGACCTTAGTTTAAAATTAAAGAATTAGAAAAGTTTATCATATAAATTAGGTGTGGCAATTTCAAACTTAGTATATTTAATTGGTAAGGCTGTGACGAGTCAGGGTTCATTTGATTCCGTTCGGTTTCGAGTCAAAATGCTACGAATAGGTTTTTTCGATTTGATTCCATTAAACGTTTAACACCCTTTAAGTTGACAGTTCTTTTATATATATATATATATATATATATATATATATATATATATATATATATATATATATATATGTGTGTGTGTGTGTGTGTGTGTGTGTGTGTGTGTGTGTGTGTGTGTCATAGAGTAAAGCGGATACGATGCCCCTGTGGTCCAAGCTCTTGTTAAAAATTGTTCTATAGGGAAAATCTAAGATTTGTTCATTTAAATATTTATTACCGAGAGAAATAAACAGGAACGCAAACAAATTTCTAGTGGAGATTTATAATGAAAAATGTGTTCATCTTTTCTCAATTCGGAAATATTCGCGACTCCTCGCACAATTTTTTTAACGTTATTATAAGCTTACTGTTTTGTTTGTTGCAATGCAAAATCACCAAAGTTTTCTTTTTTTATTTTTGGTTGTGATATTTTAAAGCTGAAGCGTTTGAAGGGCGTTCCAAAACAGATAACCTGGACTTTGTTCATTCTAGTGGATAAAGCACAAAGGGTATTAATGCCTATCGAAATATTAATAAAAAGGTAGAGGAAGCTGAAACCTTAGACTTTGATCTTCATCATTGTAATTCATATAAATATATTACAATTCAAAATTTTATTTTTATTACTTTATCACATCCACTATCAAATTTCTTCAGTACATGTATATTACATCAGAGTTTACATCGTGAGAATAAAGACGTTGTCTTTTATGAATAGCGGAGCAAACTTTTGTCATATCTTTTTTTTAAATTTAAAATTCGAATAATGAATTCGAACGCGGGCAGACTAGTAAAGTTAGGAGTCCCGAGAGTTTTCGGATGGCGAAAGTATGTAGTTATCTTTTCTTGGGCGAAGAGATTGAATGTCTGCAGCAGACAGCGGTTTTAATGGGATAAATTGCTTTTTACAGATTTTTTAGAAACATTTCAATGTGAACGTGTTTTTGGACAATATTTGTAACATTGTGTGGCAGGATTTGCGTAACTTTTGTCAAGTAAGTTGTTTTTTGACATTGTTTACAGATCGTGTCCTATACTTTCGATTCCTCCTTGTGTATTATTTATATATATGTCATAGAGTGTAGAGCTGATACTATGCCCCTGTGTTATAATATTCAAAGAATGATTCCCTATTACTTATATTTATATAATTCTTAACCATCTTACGATTAAATATTAAAATATAAATAAGCAAAACCGCTGGCACCTCAATTTGGCGTCATTTGAAGTTATTGGTTATATAGTACAAAATCGATACGTAGTGTTATCACAAGCAAAGACATTGGAAAATGTAAATATTGTGATTTGAATGTTTTTATTCAGTTTATTCAGTAACCTTTTAATTTTGATTTAATCATCGCATAATCTGTTCCAAAAAATGAAGCAGTCGTCCAGGTAGCTTTCATTGATTTTTTAAAGTAGTTTGCGAATGCAACTTTTTAGTAATATTATTAGAAACTTTTACTAAAATCCCTGTCAATAAAAAGGCGTTTTTTGAAATTTTGCAATCTTTACCTGTTTGATGTCAATTGTACATGCATGTGAATACACATTATATATAAAGTAAATCTATAGTGTGTGATTTTATATTTGCTTTATTTAACGAGTTGAAATGGTGTATATATTCGCGAGGCCTGTCGTCTGCCGAGCAAGCATAACCATTTCTACGAGTTGGATAAAGCGAATATATTTACATCTATCACGTATTATTCCCTCTATTTCTTATGGAAACTTGTAGGTAATTCATAGCTCTATAGAAACAGCCAAACAGAAAATCTACATGCCCCGTTTATCGATTGGTCGAAATCTACAGCGGCTGAAACTGACAAAAAATGACAGGACAGATATCGAATGCCTTGTTTATCGATTGGTCCAAACCGACAGCGACCTAGGAAAAATCACGGACTGAACGAAATAATCATGACGATGCCAGACTCAAAGTCTCACAGGAGGATCCAATTTTTTTTAGCATTGTTGTTTAATACCACACTACTTGTATGAGTTCAATAAATTTCCTAGATATTCGATCAGGAATCAGGACGGGGACAGTGACACAGCTTTGGGCTCGATGACCAAACGTTCATATTTTGAGAACAGATTTCTATTATACAAATAAAGAGCTCCAAATAATAAATGAACTCCATCCTGTCCAAGGTCAAGGTCATACATCTACATACCTTATACCAACAAAAAAAATACAAAGACAAATCTAAAAAAAAGTCACCTGACTTTCCATAATAATAACAAAAGTCATTCTGCCCAAATATATATAAAAAAAAAACAAATGAAAAGAAATCGAACGCAACAAAAATATGACCGCAGGGAAAATTAAAAAAGTAATACCACTGTAGTGTATTGATAGGTAATGATACAAACATAGCTATCGACATTTTAATTTGATAACGTAAAGCACATAAATAACAGTTGCATATTGGTTCCAGTGTTGAACTCTCACTTTCTTGGTTTCCTTCGTTTAGATGCATTCATTCTGAAGAGCCATATTCTATGTGAATTTATTCGGTATTATCAAACATATTTGTTAGGAAATATTTAAAAGTGGCAATACGCTTCGTAAAAGTACTATACAGCATGGTTAATTGGATTTTCAATGTGTGACGCAAGTGATGTATATCTGTTGATGTCCTTATACATTCGTAATAACAAATCATTGTTCAGTCTTTGAACAAGTAGTGGGAACAAAGCAATGACTGGAATATTTAGGCCGGACATTTAAATATTCAAATAGACTGGATAAGAATTATTGGTAAATGAGGATTGTCTATATCCACGTAAAGTAAGGTCTTTGATTTAAGTTAAGCACTTTGGGTGTAAATGATACGTGTATATAAAAAATCACTGATATGCATTATTTTCAGCGTTATTAATGATGTTAAATAATACATGTCTATCGATTGCGCGTGTGTGTGTGTTTGTGTGTGTGTGGAGAAGGGATTACAGGTCACCAACACGTGAAGATAACAGGTGCATATTCAGCTTTAGAATTTTTTTTAAAAAATTGGATATTGTGTATATTCAATATTTATACTCTCTCTCTCTCTTATAGGCTAAATGCTGTGTAACTCAGTTTGTAAAATACTTGAGGTATCAAGCAAAGAAATAAATTATTGTTACAATGTTAAAGGGTAATTCTCACAAAACACGTTTGTTTTCAAGATATCTGCACAGTCGTTTCATATTTCGAGTCATTTTACCACTAGAAACAGCCTCTTTTTTAATACTTTATTTCACACCGTGACAATAACCTGTGCATATTTAAAATGGTTAGTATTTTGTTAACTTTAATCTTTTACTTGATTCTATGTTAACTGAAGGTGCCGTGATATTTTTAGTAGTCTTCCTCAATATGTAACGATCACAGGTCCCAATCCAATCCTCTAGTACTAGAACCCGTCTGCAACCAGTGTAATCGTTTTGTCAATGCCGAGTCAAACAATGTCAGTCTAGAGTCACGATGAAAACATTGTTCTGAATTATTATGGCTTAAATAATTGTTTCCCTTTTTTCTCATCAACAATTAGTATTTACTTATTTGAAGACCAGCCATCTTTTATACTAAAATAATAAAAACAATCATAACAAAGTTGTATGATATGCTGTCACTGGCAGTCCAAACGTTGGCTCCATTTTTTTAGTATCATTGGGAATACCACACTACTTGTATGAGTTTCAATCGGTTTATTATATATATATATATATATATATATATATATATATATATATATATATATATATATATATATATATATATATATATATATATATATATATATATATATATATAGTATGAGTTTCAATCGGATTATTATATATCACCTCAGATACAAATCATGCAAGACAAATCCAAAATCACCACATGACTTTCCATTCTTATGAGACAAGAAAGTCCGCCCAATTATATTCAAAAGGAAAAAGGAAAGAAACCAAACAAAACCCAAAATATAACCACAAGGAGAGTTTGAAAAATTAACAACCATAATGTACTGGAATAAGTAATGATACAAATATTCATTAACATTTTATTTTGATAAAGTAAAGCACATAAATAATAGTTGCATATTGGTTAGAGTAACTAACTCTTCTCTCTTCACAAATTCGTTGTCCTCCCTTCAGATGCACTCGTTCTGAAGAGCGATATTATACGTGAATTTATTCGGTTGTGTATTCAAATATATTTGTTGAGAAAATTAAAATATTTAAAAGTATCAACCAGGTAGTTATACAAATGGTTAAAGCTGACATGAATTCTTAAATATGCATTATTTCCCTTTTATCTCTGACTACCGCCATATCACCGTATTCACGTATTTCATTCACCAAAACACGTTACCTTAGAGAGGAAGATTTGCAGAAACGCGTTTTGAACAAAAAATAATAACTAAAGACACCTACTGCACTGGTAAGGAATATCCAATAAAAAACGAAACAGGATAGATTTAAATCCAGTAGCCCATATTTCAAAAACCCTTGTTCATTGTAGAAAGTTTTGCTGTGGCGTACTGTTATACCTTCGCGCATGCGCAATCCATTAACTATTGTAAGTCGTGCAGTGCCAGCATGAACTTAAGAAAACGGAGTATTTTTTAAAAGACTGATATAAACTATATAACGTTAATACTTTCTTGGATTTGCTATCACTGATTTACTTTTTTGGATGTAATGAGTCTACGATATGATATGAAAATTATACACTCTGATTAACGACATACGTGTTAGATGTGCACGCGTATATGTATATTTGAAAGATATTACGGATTTCTTGTAAATATTTTAAAGAATATACCATAATTTATTTCATTTTGATTATGGTTTCCTTTATTTCTTTACAAACATTATGGTTTCCTTTACAAACATATCACCGTAATTTAGCGGTTTAGAAAGTCCGTGCTAGTTGAGAAGCGATTGAAACTAATATGGCGAACAAATACTTTTAAGAATTCATGTCAGCTTTAATGTACTTGTGCTTACATGCTTAGCTGGATTCCGAGTGTGTGACGCAAGTGATATATATATATCTGCTGATGTCCTAACACATTCGTTATAACAAAGTAATGTTCAGTCTTTGAACAATAAGTGGGAACCAAAAATGGTTGGGGTATTCAGGCCGGTGATTTAAATATTAAAATAGACGAGGATTTGTTGGTAAATGAGGATTGTTTCTATTCCAGGTAGGATAAGGTCTTAGACTTTAGCACTTTGTTTTTTTAAATGATGTAAATGCTACATGTATGTAAAAAAATCAATGATGAGCATTATTCTCAGTGTTATTATTGATGTTAAAATGTATATGTATATCGATTGTGTATGTTTGTGTGTGTGTGTTTGTGTGTGGATTGGGGATTACAGGTCACCAACAGGTGATAATTACATGTGCATGTACAGCTATACATGTAGATATAAAATTAAAAAAAATGTTTAGAAATTGTCTATTCAATATTTACACTGTCTCTTTTAGACTAAATGCTGTTTAACTTAGTTCGTAAAATACTTGAGACATCAAAAAAAAAATGAAATTGATTGTAACAACTCACGCAAAATACGTTTGTTTTCAAGATATTTGCACAGCCGTTTCATATCTCGAGTCTTGTTATCCCTAGAATCAGCCCCTTTTCAATACTTTATTTCACACCGTGACAATAGCGTGCACATTTTTTAAATGGACTGTACATGTGTAATTATAGATAGGGGTTGAAATCCTCCCTTTGATTTTTCAAGACCTAAGGAACCTAAACAGACTACTTTTTTAACTATAACCCTTCACTTGATTCTGTGTTCACTAAAGGTGATCTGATATTAGTACCAGTTTTTCTCGACATGCAACGATCACAACTCCCAATCCAATCTAGTACTTTGTTAATACCAGACCAACAGAATATCTCTTTTGCCAGTTTTGTCAATGCCGATTGAAACAGTGTCAGTGTGGAGTCCCAAATGAATCCATTGATGTTATGGCTTAAATAATTGTTTCCTTTTGTCTTATTATTAATAATTACCTAAAAGAAGACCAAGTCATCTCCCATACTAAAATAATTTTTAAAAAATTGGCAGTCCGATCGTTGGCTCCAATTCATTTTGGTATTGTTGTTTAATACCACACTACTTATTTGAGTTTCAATCGATTTGTTCAGTAAATATCATAGCCTCTTAGAATCATGATTAGAAGAGCGACAGGGACACAGTTTTGAGGCTGAATGACCACACCTTCCTGTTATGTAGGGCCGATTTCAATCATACAGATCAGGCAGGTAGCATAAAGGGGGGGGGGGGGGCTGCCCCTCCCCCAACTTTTTTGCGCAGCGAAGAATTTTCTTAAATTTACATACCAAAAAATTGAATTAAGATGGAGTTGGTCCCCAAAGTTTATGGGACCATGTAAACATTTGAATTGAAACTAAGGATAACAAAATATGTACAAAACACAAAAGAAAAGAAACCAAACACAACCCAAATATAACTACGGGTAAAGTTTCAACAGTAAAAACACTAAACTGTACTGTATTAATATTAATAAGTAATGATACAAGCATATCTACTGACATTTTTAATGTAATTTATGTACTAAAAGCACATAAATAACAGTTGCATATTGGGCCAAAAAAAAATCCTGTTTCCTGTCACCTGACCAAAAAATTAGGGTAGGTAGGTAGGAAAAAAATTATTTTTAAAAAATATTTTATTTTTAAAACTTGGAGTATGTGTGTAATAATTAGAAAAAGTATATTCACAATGTACGGCATGTTAATGATGACTTAAAATGTCCAAAGATCTTTGTATTATTTCTGCATGTATTGTATAGAAAACAACATGCAAAGAAAAAAATAATTTTTTTTTTAAATTAAAAAAAATAAAAACTAATATTATTTGCAAAATTTAATCAACATATCTATGAATGTATTTATCCTTTTCTGGATAAATATTTCTGTATTGTATTAGCTTAGTGCCAATATTTATTAAATCACTCTCAGTACTTCCGTGTTCTTGGGGTATTCGTCCAACCCTTTGACCCACTTACTACCGTACGTTATGTAAAGGATCTGTTTAATTCTCAAGATGATATATAAAGCAGTTTTATGAAAATTTTAACATTTTTTGCAGTTATTAACTAATAACAGGTTATTAAATAACTGTAATATCAGGATTAAAGTTATAAACATCGTTTTTGTAATTTCCAACGCACAGTATGTTGTTGCATTACCCGTATTTATAACCCCAGAAGATAAGATAGTCGCAAGTTAATAACCACCAGGTAAATTTATGCAGAAAATGTCTGTAGATTAGTTTTCTGTCATTCTTTTGCCAGTGGGATTAATTTACACGAGTGTGATCTCAGAAGACTGGGCACCTTCACTTCTTGTTATGAGGAAATTCTGGCGAAGTTACCGATCACCACCATGATCTCAAAAAACCTTTTAGGGTCGTAGGGTAAAAGATAGGGTCGGTCGGGCGACAGGAAATGGGAATAATTTTGTTTGTCCTTGGTTTTACTATCTCTTCACTATCTCGTTCTCCTTCCATTTGATTCATTCATTCTGAAGAGCGATATTCTCTGTGAATTTATTCGGTGGTGTATTCAAATATTTGTGAAATATTTAAAGGTAACAACCAGGTAGCAACACGTGTCGTTAATGTACTATGCAACATGGTTATTTGGATTCCCAATGTATGATGCAAGTGATTTATATCTGTTGATGTTTGTATTACATGTACAATTAGCGCAAACAAAAGAATGAGGTACAATAAAGTTTAAATATAGATTATTCAGGCCGGCCATTTAAATATTTTAAAGGATCGGATAAGAATTGTTTGTAAATAAGGATTGTCTATACAGGTTAGGTAGGGTAATTTATTGAAGGATAAATATCATATTATAATATGTGTTTAGCACTTTGAATTTAAAACAGATGTAAATGGCATATAGAATATGTAAACAGATAGCCATGCTATGACCTTGAATTACTATTACATATTGGTCACTATGATACTTATGTATACCTAGATACTGCGCGATGAATTGTGGTAATGATAACTAACAGAATGAACTCTGTGACTCTTGTAGCAATGCGTAGTATTCCTAAATGATGTTATGAAACCTGGTGCATAATACGGGCATAATAATATCCAAATTGAGAGTTTATAAATAAGTGTCATATTTGTCGATTCTGTGTCTGCATCGACAGCTCTGGTACTCTATATTGAGTCATGTATTGTATATTCTATATAACCTTTGAAACCTTTTAAACCATTAACTCTTGTATACTTTTATATATGATATTCAATATTGCACGCAAGTGATGCGTCATAATAAGGCGGGAAGCCTGCATCCAAATACTCTAAGTCCTAAATGAGGTTAATTAATTCTGGCACAGTAAAATCCAAACTGAAAATATATTAACAAGTAATCAACAAATTATGATATTTGGCATCTTGTGTCCGCAATGAAACCCTGATATTGCAAGTTAGACCTGTAATGCTATTTAGCCTTTGTAACCTTTAAGCCATGTATGAATGAATGTATTATGCCTAACTGATAAATCATACACAGGTGGGGGACTCAGAGATTCGGAATCGGAGACTCAAATCTTGCATCTGTACTCTTTGATAGGCAGTTTTGTTGCTTTATTTAGAAATAAAAAATAACTCTGGAATTTGAACACTAAAATATACATGTATATGGGAGGGGGGGGGGGTAAAGGTACAGTGCCTGACACGTTCTACTTGAACAGTGAGCGCACTCTGAGCCAATGGTGAGCTCGCGCTGAACGGAATTTGGTGAACGATGAGCGAACGCAGAGCGCATATATTGCGCAAATTGAACGGTAGGCTTCTCCAACCTGGGGTATGTAACATACTTGTTACACTTGATATCCTGCTATGCACTGCGCTGTGCTGCCTCAATATGGTTAGTATGTGTAGCCAAGTGAGGGTCCCATACACTGGCAGCATACTCAAGCAGTAAGCGTACCACAGCCTTGTATGCTGGTGACCGAAGCTGCTAATCTTGGTTGGAATATTTCTACGTATGAAGCCAAGGGTGTTGTTTGCTTTGTTTGTTATCCGGTTGATGTGCGTACTCTAATTAATGACATCCGATATAGCAACACCTCGATACCGAGCTGATGAGGTATTTTCTTACACCAGTCTGTGTAGTATATGTTTAGTACCGATGGGGTTTTTGGATCTTGTTAAATGGATAATCTGGCATTTACTTGGATTGAATTTCATATCTCACAGGGTCTCCCAGTACTCAATCTTTTCTAGGTCCTCTTGGAGCATTGACTGACGTCCCTTGTCATCTAAAGTAAAATAGATGACAGTGTCATCAGCGAAGAGTCTGACTTGTGATTTCACACGTTCTTGTAAGTCATTTCTATATGCAAAGGAAAAGAATGATAGCAAGGATTGAGCCTTGAGGGACCCAAAATGTAACAGGGATGGATGTAGAGAACTCGCCGTCTACCAATACCCTCTGGGAACGATTACTGAAGAATCCCTTGATCCATGCTAGGTTTCGGCCTCGAACACCAAACTGATGTAGTTTAAAGAATTATTTATCGTGTGAGACTTTATCAAAGGCTTTGCTGAAGTCCAGCAGAATTAGGTCGGTTTGTTTGTGGATGCTCCGAGCAAGTTCATTAACAGCTTGGTTTCACAACTGCGTCGCTCCCTAAATCCATCTTGGAGATCATATAAGATGTTACATGTATGTGTAAAGTGCCTACTAAGTTGGATGCCATGATAGGCTCCAGAGTTTTGCACAGTATACAGCTAAGTGATATTTGTCTGCAGTTGGCTGGTTTTGATCTGCCCCCTTCTTAAATAATAGACTTACATATATCACATACCTAGTAGAGTATCAGCCCTGATCAACGTGTTTTTGACTACGTCAGACAGCAACCAAAAACTAGTGCTGTATCGCCCTCGGGGTTGAAATTTCTCTGTCTCCGTCCGTCGTCAAGGGGGTGTATTGCCCTCAAATTCAAAATCGTTAATTCCCAAATATATCTGCTTTAAATTAAGACTAGTTTGTAATGTAACGATAGAAAAACAAATAGATAATACAGAGCATCACCTAACACATCTGAATATTTTTATTTATTGCTAAGAATTGAAAAATATTAATTCAAACATAGTGCCAAAGAGTGATATTTATTTAAGTAAAGGGAGGTAACCTACACAACGGTTGTGTATTTAGAACAATAGCACACTTTATCTAATATCAATCAACATTTAAGGTCAAGATCTAGTAAATGATTCCCGAGTGTCTTTTTGGTGCTAAAACCATTATGACGTCATAATTGGATTAATGAATCTTTTCCCGTATTTTGCGGCTTTAGAGGAATTATGTAGGGAATAAAACAATATTTTGACATTCAATATTTAATCACTGGAAAAGTAATCCCGGTACCTATATTCAATTTGACATCATTTTAAAGAGGAGGTCAAGAGCTTGTTAAATGCCGTTTTTGGAGAGACTGTAGGCATTCTAGATATATTTCATTAATCAAAAAGGGACAAAACTCCGAGATATGTTACTTTCATCCTTCATATTTCATAGAAGATGGTTGTTTAAAACATGATTTTTCATCGTGTTTATCAAAAATTTAAGCCCCGGTACACCCTATAAAACAAAGACATTGTTAAGAAGCATCATTAAAAGAATTTATATCTTGAATTTCATGAACCTGTAGGCACCTTTCATTTACTAGATCTTGACCTTAAATTATTAAGGATATAGAGAAGGATAAAACGAGTCTTAATCTTAGAAAACCAGAGTTTAGATTGTAAAAATTAACTGGTTTAAATAATGGACGCGCTTATGAACGTTTTCAAACAGCTTGGTATAACAGTATGGATTTTTATCAATGGAATCTGACAGGAAACTTACGAAATCCCAGTGAAAGAATTTGATTCTTTGCGAAGTTGCGTAGGATGGACATTTCTCTCTCGATAATTTTGAATTCTAGAAAATAGTGCTTCAGACGACAAACTCCCTTCTACTGTATTTCAAACGACAATGGTTTGTCAACAAAGTCCGACAACTCTTACACTTCTCTACACATATACAAAAAATTAAAACGAACGAGTTTTGTAAACCAGAAAAAAAACCAATAGCTTCTTCAGGATAAATTATATTCCTTATTTGAATTTGAAGTCTTTGATTTTAGATATATGATATAAACAATATTACACTGTTGTTTTGATATCGGCCCTGGTATCAGCCCAAGCGGTTAACGTTGGTATCGGCCTAAGCCCTCATGGTATCAGCCTTCGGATGGTATCGGCCCGCGCCCTTCGGGCTTGGGCCGAACCCAACCGCTTGGGCTGATAGCAGGGCCTAGATCAAAACAATCCTGTGATATTCTATATTTGCTATACACCACTCTCTGGGTAGTATACCTGTGTCATATGAGAGCTGAAAGAGGATTTGAATTATTGGGCTTACCTCATAGTGCAGATTCTTCTATTAGATGGAAGAGATTTGGTCAGGGCAAGCTGCTTCGTCTGTATTCAGATTTTTTGAACAATTTCTCTATACCCTCTGTGCACACCTGTATATCGGACATAAGACTTCTTGATGGAGGGGATTCATCAGTAATGGATGAACTTGCATACTAAGCTGGGGGGAGGGATACTGTTATGATCACTCACCTTCATGTCACATAGTTGGGAGAGGGATAGAGGAGATTTAGGGCTAAACACCGACTGAAAATGTTAGCCTTCTCTACTGGTGTTGATTTCAGGGTTCCGCCTTCCTTGTGCGGTTACACACGACACGAGTCCCTCTTAGCTTGTTTTAAGAAGGTGAAGAGTTTTTGGGGGGCATAGGTTTGTTTGGGGCCTACTTCCAAGTAAGAGACTCGGATACCAAGGATGTTGTTTACATACCTATCATATGAGAGTCTGATTTGCTGCTGTACAAGGCGGCCCTGTACAAGGGGTTTGATATTTCATAATGCTGTTTATCCTCTGGTGTCTTTGTTCTTCTCTGTCTATAAAAGAGTTTATCACGTTTTCTAATTAAACGTTTCATGTAAATATCAAGCCAGGGTAGCTTGTTTTTTTCCCTGGTTCTTACGAATGGTGCAAAGGTTGATACACCCTCAAAGATTTTTTGTTTGAACTCAATCCATAAATTATCAGTGTTTGAGTATAAAGGTTCATTCAAAATGAACATGATCTTTATACCGAGTAATATGGTGTCTAAAACCATCCCAGTCTGCCTTTCAGAAAATAAGCGATTACCTTTTAGTTTCATTAGATATATGTATTATAACAAAAAAAAAAACAGATATAGAACTTTTATTTATTGTTTCAACAAAAATTTACATCATTTTTTTCCCTAATCATATAATAATTAAATGATTTAAACGGTAATCAGCTGATTCTGTCGGCGAAATATGTAAACACGAATCGGGAAATTATAATTATAGTCTGTTCCAAGATATTAATGCAGCACATTTGGACGGTTTTTAATAGAAATAAACATACATGTGAAAGAAGTGCAATTGAAATAGATGAAAGGGGAAATTTTCAAGATATCTTCATTGACACATTATCATTTTTCACGTAAAAAAAATCACAGAAACGAAAACAAAATTCTTACTGAGATTTAAAATGGAGAATGTTTACTTCTTTCTCCATTCGGAAGTCACTCGGAATACCTTATTTCAACATTATTATCCAGGCTTGCTGCCATACGAAATTCCCGTTGACATCATATTCCGTAGCCGTGTATTGAAACCTGATAAGCTAAAGCCTCTTAAATAATAATAGTAATAATAAAAAATTAGATATGAATCGTTAATTGTTGCCGAAATAATCGCATATGGAAAAAGTATTCGTACGAATTTCGCACGATCTAAGCGAGCGTTGTGCGATGTAAACGCATTGAATCTTGCGACATATCTTGCGTCTGTATGCGACTGTTGTATAATGAAAGCAACTGTTGAAAGATAATACGATAGGAACGCGCGAAAGGCTAGGTAATCGTACGATTGAACGTGCACCAATATGATTGGACGTGCGATTATGCGTTCCATGTTACGAATGATCGTGCGAGTCAGATGGGGTATATACACCGCCCATATTCAGTAGACATAGTTGAAAGCGAGAAAAGACGCCGCCCAAGAAGATACAGGTATGCAGCAGCATGTATTATTATACCTCAATATGATTATTCTATTATATATGATTGGACTAGAAAATCTTGACAGGGCGATGTCATAGGAATGAAAAGGCCGATATGAGCATACGATGTAGACAAATATGATTAAATTAAAAATAAATAATTATTATAATTTTCTCTTTATATCTCAGAACCAACTTAACTATCTATGATTTATGAAAGAAAAGTGAGACAGTTACATGGGAAATCAAACAATCACGACGTTAATGTTGCGACTGTTGAAAAGTCAAACAATATTGGAAATCAACGTATTTTGTGTAATCATATGTTGCTTGGTACAATAAAACGTTTATTGCATTAATGTTCAGGGAATATGAAGCTATTTATTCCCCAGAAAAAACAAATTTCTCTCCGGCGAAGCCCTCAGAAAATATGATTTTTCTGAAGGGAATAAAACTTCATACGTGTATTTCCATCACCATCATGCAATAAATGTATATTGTAAATTTTGTTGTGAAACAGAGATACTAATACAGGGTATATATACTAGTAGAAAAACATTGCATATTGAGGCTGATAAGTCGTGCAATGATAGTAAAACGTTGCAAGACTACATGAGACACGTTGAGCAACAGTCTCACGGTCGCAAAACAGACGCACAAACACCAGCAATTTATCTTACGATCTTTATAAATCGTGTATCAGTCTTGCGAGTACACAAAACATTGTAAAACGTTCATACTAATGTTCGTGCGTTGCACTGCGATAATTTGGATCGCGTTCGGTCGCGTCTGAATAGTCTCAAAAATTTCGATCGCAAAGTGGTGTAAAGTGGTCGTGCGCCAATTGTGAAAGGGGCTTTAAATAGTGGACATGCACAATATGTCGCTCAACATTGTTGCTCAACATGTCTCGTGTTGTCTTGCAAAGTTTTACTATCATTGCACGATTTATCAGTAATATGCCATGCTTTGCCACTAGTATATATACCCTGTATAAGCATCTCTGTTTCAGATCACAATTCAACAATGTACGTTTATTGCATAATAGTAAGGGGAATATGAATATATCTCTCCAAGAAAAATCATATTTCCCCAGGGCATCGTTGATTTCTAAAAAATGTTTGATTTCCTCTGTAACTCTCATTTTTCTTTCATAATTTCGAATCATAGATAGTTAAGTTGGTTTTGTGATATAAAGAGAATCATAATGATTATTTTTTTTTTATTTAATCATACTTGTCTACATCATGTGCTCATATCGGCTTTTTCATTCCTATGAAATCGCCCTGTCACGTGACTTTCTAGACCAATCAAATATAATAGAAATCATATTGAGGTATAAATATAAATGCTGCTGCATCTTTGTTTCTTCTTGGGCGGCATGTTCTCTCGCTTTAAACGATGTCTACTGAAGAGCGTCGGAAATGGGCGGTATATATACCACCTCTGACTCGCAGGAGCATTCGTACCATGGAACGCATGATCGAACGTTCAATCGCATTGGCGCACGTTCAATCGTCCGATCACCTGGTCTCTTCGTGCGATCCTATCGCATTCTCTTTCAACAGTCGCTTTCATTGTAGAACAGTCGCATATTGACGCAAGATATATCGCAAGATTTAATGCGTTTATATCGCATTGCGCTCGCTTAGATCGTGCGAATTTCGTATGAATAGTTTTTTTCAAATGCGATTATTTCGGCAACAGTTTACGATTCATATCTAATTTCATCGGTCGCACGAATATTCAGTTGCTTCTGCCTGTGCGCAAATTGTGAAAGGGGCTTAACGGGGGCATTTCAACTGAGAAATCTTAGAAATTTTTCATACTTTTGACTGAACATCATTTGAACTCTGAGGTATTTATAAACATCGAGTTATTAAGTAAAGTGTGAATCGAGGATATGTTGGGACAGAGTTTACTTTGTCGATCACTTTAGAAACATCACATTTATTGATAGATCGTTTGGTTTTGTCGTTAATCTATAAATTTAAACGCATTTATAGTTAGCTTACATTTCCTAAGCTGATCTGTTCAGTTTATTGTCGAACATGTATACGTTTGTGATCGGACATCGGTGGCATTATGTGAGCATGACCGGTCTGAAGCTGACCGCAGCTCGTCCCCCATCCTCAACCTCGGCCACGTCGGCGGAGTATCCGCCATTGCTGAGTTGCGGTTTGTAATGCGACTTTCAATGGATGCTCCCCAATGGTGAGACACATCCTTGTGTCTCATTGACCTGTATACTATGAAAGGGCGGACTGCATGGTGCGATTCTGAAGGTAATTTGCCAGATTTCTATCCCTGCCCCAGGAGGGCAGGGATGATGAGCGGGCCATCGACGATCTCAGGGCCTTGGTACAGAGGGTTTCCGCCCTGTTCCCTGGGAGTTCGGGGGAAAATGGTGCCAGGCTGCAAACGCTTTAGCAGCACAGTTGGATCTGGTGCCATTGACCCCGATGGACCTGGAGCGGCTTGGTCAGGGGTTGATAGAACACCTTGAAATGTTGGCGGGGAAGTGCCAAAGACTACGACATCTATGGCCCAGCACCAGTTGGCCACGCCTGCACACTTCTCGGCCTAGGGTAAGAGGGTCTCAGGCCCGAACCCCCTCAGTGGGCCATATATCCTTGTAGCTCTCGGGCAACGGGGAATCTGGCAAAATAGTTGGGGAGAACTGTGAATCCCATAATGCAAAGGTCTCGGGGCCTATGCTAAGGGTTCTTGGGTTGACTATGACCCAAGGTATTTTTCGATCATTGCTGCCCATTGGCATCTCACCGGATGTCAGTGCTCAAAGATTTGTCAGCTCTTAGTGTGGCGATTAAGCAGCTACCATTAGGTATAGATGTCCCAGTTAGGGTTGTAGGGTGTTGTGCTATCTACGTAGATTGCCCAACCCCATCCCACACAGATCCTCTTCAGCCGGTTTGGGTGACCGCCGTAGGCGTGCACCAACCAAGGTCTCGGGGTTTCTAATGACAATGTTCAAGTGTTAATAAAAACGTCTGGATAATGGGTGGTGGAGGTTGGCCTCGACTTCTGTCGAGGCAACTGGGGACACGAGAGGTGGGTTATGGGAGCCGATGCTGGATTGCCAATAACTACTGACTCACCATCGGACTCCAGTTTGGGTGCCACTCTACCTACATTCGTTCACCGGGGGGTCCTTCTCAGGTGGACGAGTGGGTAGCCACAGGACGGGTAGTCTTATTTGGGGTAAGCGGGTTGCTCAGTTATTTTCTCACACAGGACCAGATCCAGGGGATCAGACGCATACCCGCTGTCAGACTCCTATTGGAGACGAGCAGCCCCCACTTGCGAGTAGGGACTCAGGAGATGACTCCGGGGCAGATCGGACTCACCAACCGCCGTGTGGCGGAAATCCACCAAATTGACGTCAGACAGTTGGCGGTCCAGGTGAGGATTAACTTTGCAATGCTGTTTGGCCATCAACTACTGATGGCACCCTTGTCCAGGGGGAACTTATCACCCATTGATCATGGACTTGGTTGGACGCACAGCACCAGCGATGCACTGATGGATCGATCTCTAGGGAGATGACTTTTATATGAATTATGTGAATAGTCCTGTTTACCGTTCTGTTAAATGTGCATGTTGTGTAATGTTCATTTTGTAACTTTGGTGTTTGCTTTGGTCGGAATTGGGACATTCCTCTACAAAATTGGGGGGGGGGGGGGGATTTAGTGTGTCTGGGGTTGTATTTCCATTGTTTTTTAGTCGGGCTCGGCGTCCCGGTTTCGCGGGCTTTTGTTTATCTCTCTCTTTTCTGGAAAACGTCGCAACATGAAATCACCACTAATCACAAGATTGTAAGTTGTAGAATAAATAGATAAATAGATTGTTTTAAAGAAGTGATTTGTTGTTTATTCATTTAATCACTTCATATGGTTAAGGTCCTGTTTATAGTAGCTTTCATGAAATCAAAGAAAACATTGTACATCTTACATTTACATCCTTCTTTTCACAAAAAATATGAATAGATTGCCAAATTTGAAAAGGGTGTAGATCAAACAATTTCAATTCTTTCCTTCAAATGATAATTTTGATAAAGAACCCGTTCAAATTTTCATTTGAAAAAACTATATTCAGCATTATTCTTCTTTCCCATCTCCAAACCTGCGTATATTTGACGGAAAATTTTACATTGTAGTCCTGCACAAGTGTGGCGTCTGGTTATTACTATTTGGTTGGACAGTGGTTCAATGTAAAGGAATCTTGTACCGTTTAGGATGCTCGTCATTCTATTGGTTTCTGGATGCCGATTTTTTTCGTATAAAATTTTGCTAGTGGGTTTGACGCTAAGTTTGTCTAGCATTTCATGAACGGCAGAGTCTGCTTCTGACAATGGGAGGCCACAAATCCGTATTTTAAGTGTTTTTAATAAGTGGACTTTGCGCCTGTTGAGTAAGGATTTGAATCGTAGAATTGAAACGAGACGGCATTGATCTCAATGCCACGTATTAAAAGGTTGATTCTACTTTCAACATTTTTTTTTAATTTACGCGCAAAACATTTCTATCTAATATAAGTGAAGTGTTTCTTATGACTGGTTTTCAAATCGCTGGTTCTTATGTATAGCGGTTTACTTTATAGTGTCCAACTGCGACAGATGAACTCGTATTCTCTGACTGGGTATTTGCCATGCTTCAAGCTACAGGTAGACACGGGTAATGTTAGTTGACATGTGAGTAATAATCACTAATATTATAATAATAACTTTATAATTAATTATTTTCATAATACTAATATTATTATAAATTAATAATAACAATACTAACTTAGGTACAAAAAATCAGTTTGCACTTACGCAGGTTTCACAATACACAATGCACATTTTATATACACTGAAAAAACCTCCAGGAAAAGTCCATCACAAAGCCAAGACGCCTAATTCCAGGGGAAAAAGTAAAAAAAAATCACGGAGCAAAAATCGACACGTCCGACCTGCTCAAAGACACGTGACGTAAGCAAAATGTTTATCGAGGAAATCTTGGGACAGAGTATAGTAGTAGTTAATACAGTGCTGATATCGTGAAAGTTGACAAAACAATTCTATCCTCTCCTTTATTCTGTATCTGCATCCTATCCCGCAAACCAGCTCTATCATAGTGTCCTTTCTGACATACATTATTTTTTAAATATATGTCAGAAAGGACACTAGCCTCCCCTTTTCCATACCATCTATATTTAGGAATAAGAGTTAAATAAATCAAAATTTTATTAACAATTTATCGAATAATGTAATAATTGAAAAGTGAAATTAATACATAAAACCGAAAATCTTTCGAACGAGGTAACTTATTTACCTGTACATCGGTAATATTAAAAAGTACGCGGAATGTACTCAATTACGTAAACACACAGGAAAGCAATATAAGTTTTGTTCTCATGTATATATGTAAAATTATTATTAATCTAATTTATTTCCTCATAATCTAATATGCATGGGGCTCGATATTATCGGTAATCGGCTCATTCGGTCGCTGATAAATGTAAACACGATTCGGGAAAACATTACTTTAGAGATGAATTAAATATCGTATTTGTTGGTTTTTTTTTCATGATTCTAATTTATGGATAACATATAAATTCTTGCGCATTTATAGTTAATTTTTTTCCACAGCTCTTAATTTGATCAGTTCTGTATATTATAGGGCCCTATACCTAATTGTAATCGGAAATCGAAGGAATTAAATAAGACATGTTAAGTATACACAAACAATTTGTTAAGAGACCTGTCTCCTTATACGTCAAGTTGTGTGTTGTTTATACCGTGAAAGTCTTTAAGTAAATGAATAAAACATAATTTATGTAGTAATTTTACGCTGCATTGTGCTGCCTGTATGTTTACAGAACATTAGCTCTATACATTGTACTTACGTGTTTATTTTTGCATCATTTTTCCTAACCGCTTTGTAAACATATAACATTAATATTTTTTTATAATGTTTTACTTTGTATAACAATCAAAATTGTGTTGTAAATGTATTTAAGAAAAATAATTTTCGTTTCGCAAAACCACTCTGAAATTTAAACTTGAATCTGATTTGCTACAGGATGTCGGTTAGGATAGGATAGGAAAGGACGGGATAGGGTTTGACTTCAGTATTTCTATTATGTATCCTGTATCCTATCCTATCATATCCTTGTTAACTTTTAGGATAGCAGCACTGTAAAATTTAAACTGCTGGGTTTCGTTTAAAAAGTGAGATTGCTTGTGTAGCTGTGTGCCAAGAATTGATTAGACATTCACTGTCATACTGGGACGCCACCTGCAACGATCCATTTTTTGGCAAGTCCTATGAAGCACATGTTCTTCTGTTTGTTGTTATTATCTGCGCATACAGTCGCAGGGGACAACGAAACAAATCAGCATAATTCTTTAAAAACGCAATATTGACAGAAAAAATCCTTCAACTGTCTTTTATTGGGAGATACCTTAAATTTTTGTCGTATTTGACGATAATTACTGAACAATGACGAAAAGATATGTGTCAGTGTAAACACATTTTATTTTCTTTAGTTTATCGTTTTCTCAAAGACACAAAAAGATTAAGTTGATGTTTGTACATGTATACCAATGTGAATGTTATATATAACTGCCATATATATGATATGTTGACCTTGTATGTTGTGTTTACAATATTTGTACTGTATTATATACTTGTAATTTGAGAGGGCGGTCTAAGTAATGGAACTGATGCCCAATCCCAGTTGTAATTTTGTACAATAAAAATCAATAGATATAAGCAGCAATAATTAGTACGGTTTCAAGTGAAGTCTTACAAAGATAATGACACCAATGATGACTTATTACAAAATTATCATAAAATAAACTTCTGTAAAGAAAAATCAAAATAAATTAAAGAATACTTCTTAATGAAACACATAGGAATTAATGATGAAATTAAATTGCATATTTTTACCACATCAGAGGATCCATTTACATGTTTGTCTCATAATTTCCCAACTATCCAACAATCGACCAAAACCTATATGAGTTATAGCGCCCCAAAAATGTTCGAGAAAAAAATAATAATACAAATAAAATAAAAAAAAAATTGCAAGAGGGTCTTTTGTTGAGAACGGAATACCCTAATTGAAGGAACAATATAATAATAAGAGGGTCTTTGGAATACATTGATGATTATAAAAAGAAACAGTAGAGTAACAACAAGACCCTAAAAACATAAGAAATGCAAAAGATATTTTACCTGAAAGGTAGAAATACCTTATTATATAATACTCGTTAGAGAGAAAGAGAGAGAGAGAGAATGAAAAGGAGATATCTTAAGCGGGAAATAGAGAGAGATCCTTTCTATTGAAAAAAAAGTCTAGAAGATCAATAAAAAAATTATTGGAGAAAAAGAAAAAGAGAGCTAAAAATAGTACATATCTGTTTAAAATAAAACGCCTAAGAGAGAGAGAAAGCGAGAAAAAGACAGAGAATTAAAGAGAGATATCTTAATCTGAAAAAAAGAAAAAAAACCCATTTTATTTGAAAAGAAAACTCTGAGAAATAGAGAAAGAGAAAGCTAGAAAAAGGACGTCTAAGAGAGAGAGATGGAGAGAAAGAGATATATTCAGCTGGGAAAAGGAGAGTGAGGGAGATCTGTTCTATTTGAAAAGAAAAATCTGAGAGACAGAGGAAGAGAGAAAAAAGAGAGAGCTAGTAATAGTACATATAGGGGGAAGCAAAAAACGTGTTTAGTTAAGATTTTCTAAGCAATCAGTTAGGGAGAAATATATTTTGAATGTATAATAGGATTTGAAGCAGGGAAAGTCTGACAAATAAAGTATAAAGGTCAAATGATTGTACATGTTGAGACAAAACTTGAGATGCAAACAAAAAAGTGCAATAGAAGGAGGGAGCAAAAGTACATTATCAGAGAAAGAAATATCGTATAAAACTCTGAGTTTGTATATATAAACAAGTTTTAAAGATACCACCGCTCATTTTACACAATTATCAGAAAATGACAATTTCCCTTTAACTTCAATGAATTTTCTTGCAAAGTTAAAAGTACTTTGCAAAAATTACGCTTTGAAAATCTAAAATTCTAAATTTATCACTTAATTTATAATTGTAGACGGTCCATACAGTTGATATTGCTAGCCAAGCCTTTCGATCAACATTGCATTCGCTATGATTGTAAAAATTTAAGCATAACCTTTAGTAAGAGGGTGAAAAATCCACGTATTTTGACAGATTTGGCAAGAAAGGGATGAAGAAAAGATGGACATAAAACATTACATATTTTGTAAGAGAAAAGTAAAAAATAATCTGCTTGCTTCATCCATACATTTTTTACTACAAAAATATTAGAGAAAGTGTACATGTTTAGGATTTTTTAATAGAGAAAGAGAGAGAGAAAGAGAGGGATACTCAATGTTAAACAGGAAGAGAGATAGAGAGAGAGACAAATAGACATACAAAGACGGGGAGAGAGAGAAAGTATGGTAGCGGGAAAATCAGAGAGAGAGAAAGAGAGAGAGACACACTGTTTAAATCAAGTTAAAGTTAAGTTAAAATTTCAATGAAATGTGATATTATATCAAGGAAAAGGTTTTCAAACAATAAGTAACATACATGTAATTGACTACAAAAACTCTGTTTTCCTTGAACTTGCAGGTTATGATTTAAAGACCTAGACCCTCCAGACCATGGACCAAGCAAGTACAACATATAAAGTACATCAGTGTTCTAAATGTCTGGGGGACACAGAGTACTATTGTCAATCGTGTCAATGTGATCTGTGTCAAAAGTGTAATGAAAACCATGTGAAAAACCTCAAAACAATAGATCATAAGGTTGTGTCGCATCATGAGAAATTCAACAACATCCCAGCACAAGAGATCTGTGTGAGACATCCTAGCCATGTTTATATAAAGTACTGTGAACCTTGTCAAGTTCCTGTGTGTGATTCTTGTTTTGGACACAAATCTCACAGATTCCCTGTTTCTCTCTTTCGACATAGTAAGCACAAGACTTTTAGCTTACGAGGAGCTTTTAAAACAAAACGACAACAACACAGAGGAACCATTCACACCATAAGAAGTGAGGCTCTCTTTTACAGACCTGTTCTCCTGCCAGGAATCACAGATGATATCAAAACTTGTCGCACAGAATTCTCCCGCTATCAATCAGAGATGTTAACAAAGGCCAAAAGAATGAAATATCTAATTAACATAGTGCTAAATGATCTAATGATCAATGTGTTATGTGACTTTGTTTTTAAACACAGATGTTTAGAACAGAAGATAAAACTGGTCAATCATATTGTCAGCCTACAAAGATATGTATGCATATATGAACAGAGGAGAGAAATCAGACCGCTACAATTCCTGACCTCCATAAAGACAGCCTTCCGCCAGATATATCTTACACTCCACACTAGCCAGCTCTCCATGACTGAGTCACTCAAAAAGGAGAGTGTGATAAAGTCACTGAGTGCAATCCAAATCACAGAGAGAGGAAACCGACGCGTAGGAAATCAGTGTCTGCTGAAAATGATGTCTGGTGCTGAGGTCCATCAATCTCTCACAGTGACAGGTGTTGGTCGTTGTCATCACATTTCCAATGTGACATCAGACCGGGTCTGGGTCAGTGATGATAGAAATAATCTCATCTTGACAAACACTGCGGGTGCCCTTATATATCGTGTAAAGGATTCATGTAGTGGTTTGTATGGAGGATTGCACACAGTGAACAATGAGAATGAACTGATTTATATTGATAGAAAATATAACATTAACAAACGATCTAAGGATATAAACACAAACAAAACATTATTAACGAAAAAAATATTCTCTAAATGGAGACCTTGGTGTGTGTACTGGTCCCCGTCCACTGGGGATATACTGGTCGGGGTATATAGAAAGATAACACAGTTTAGAAGGACAGGCAAGGTAACTCGGTACAACCAGAGCGGACAACTGACACAAACCATACACCACGACAACACAGGAATGGAACTGTATACACAACCTCGCTATATAACAGAAAACAACAATGGGGATCTTGTGGTGTCTGACTATAATGCTGTAGTGGTGACAGAGCGTGGAGGAAGACATCGTTTCTCTTACACAGGACATCCATCAGGATCAGGACTATGGCCACGTGGAATCTGTACTGACGCACTGTCACACATCCTGGTGTGTGATGGTATAACCAAAACAGTACAGATGTTCAATGAGGACGGTCAGTGCCAGTCAAATCTACTGTTATTATACTTTCATGTTAAATACTGAAATCTGATTGGTTCAGGCGCAGTATATTATTCGTTCTATCACTTTCACCAACATGTAACACAATAAATATTGTTACATGCGCATCAATCATGCGTAGAACTATGTGTCATTTCTAAAGAAGTTATGCATTTGAAATAATGCTACTAATTATTAAAAAAAAACCAGTAAAGTGTTCTTAAAAATTAAGACACCCCTAAAAACCATTTTCAATCTCCGCTTTGAGTAATTTAACAATGGTTTTCTCAGGGTGGTTGTCAATTTCAACTGTTACCCTTCTCCCAAATAGGCACTATTCATATAATAAGACCACCAGGGATATTCTATCCACGCAGTCTGAGTTATGATGTCAACACTCAGCGTCTCTGGATCGGATCAGGGTACAACAACAAGGTGGTTATATACAGGTATATCACCAGACAGGACGTTCTGACAGGCAAGTCTGAGTCTTAATCATTGAAAATTACATATAAGTATCATATATTTTGTTTTAGACATGCTAGAACCCACTTAACAAGTTGTCATCAGCAACTTATCGATTTTGTTCGATTAATTTATGTAAAAGTAATTACCTGTTGATATCTTGTTAGATAAAAAAAACACACTCAGGATTATGCTATTAAAATTAACTATTCAGTTCATCTGTGCATGATTTTAAAGAATCAATAGATTGAACACAGTCACATGCCTTTGTAATTACAATGTCATTGATGATCTGCATTAATGCGTGTAGAATATGTGTTTGTATACAAAAGCGGGCAACTATTCTAATAAAACTGATTACTTTTATTCATTAATAATATGCATATGTATAGCATTACATGTCGGATGTTTGTGTGTTTCACTGTAGACACTGCTGTTAAACTCCAAACCAACCAGCTCCCCATGACTGCGTCACTCAACAAGGAGGATGTGATGAAGTCGCTGAGTGCAATCCAAATCACAGAGAGAGAAAATCGACGCGTTGGAAACCAGTGTCTGCTGAAACTGACGTCTGTTGCAAAACTCCACCAATCTTTCACAGTGACAGGTGTTAATTGTTGTTTTCACATTTTCTGTATGACATCAGACCGAGTTTGGGTCAGTGATGGAGACAATCTCATCTTGACAAACACAACAGGTGTCCCTCTACATCGTGTGGAGGAATTACGTAATGTTTTATTCATCGAATTATTAAGTGATTTATATAGAGGATTACACACAGTGAACAATGAGAGTGAACTGATTTATATAGATAGGAAATATAATATCAACAAACTGTCAAAGGATATGAAAACAACCACTACATTTATAGATAGAACAGACTCTACATGGATACCACGGTGTGTGTACTGGTCCGCCTCCACTGATAATCTACTGGTCGGGTTGTATAGAGATGATTCAAAGATATGCATGGTCACTCGATACAACCAGAGCAGAAAACTGACAACTATACAACATGGCAACAATGGACCGAAACTGTATAGAAACCCCCGCTATATAACAGAGAACAACAATGGGGATCTTGTGGTGTCTGACTATAATGCTGTAGTGGTGACAGAGCGTGGAGGAAGACATCGTTTCTCTTACACAGGACATCCATCAAGATCAGGACTAAGGCCATATGGAATTTGTACTGATGCACTGTCACACATCCTGGTGTGTGATCATCTGACCAAAACAGTACAGATGATCGACAGAGACGGTCAGTTCCTGTCAAATCTACTGACAAAATCACAAGAGATGGGGGCACCTCGAGTACTTAGTTATAATTTCAACACTCACCGTCTCTGGGTCGGATCACAGGACAACAACAAGGTGTGTGTCTACAGTTATATAGACAGACATGACGCTCTGACAGGTAAGTATTTGCCTTAACAGACAGTGTTCCTTATTTGTTAATAAGAGAAATCGGGGGTTATTTTTGCATTTCTGTCAGTTTTTGAATATGGAGATTCATGTTATTAATTATTTAATGAATTAAGAACAAACTTCATTGTAATTAATATATTAGTTAAGTGTATAAAGTATTGTCTTAGAATTCATATAAAATACTGAATTCAACAATTTATTGAGTTAAAATCTACTTAAAAAAAACGTATAAAATGAATGAATTTGTCAGCATTGAATGATGAAAATATGTAACACTCAGAGTATTGTTGTAGATGAGGAAACACACTCTACTGATTGGGAGGTCGTGTCCAGCTCCAGTGATGGGATCGAAGCCATGCTAAGCTCAACACCAGCCGTAAAGTTGACATAGCTTGGATATTGACAGGTTGTAATGTTTCAGTACAAATTTAATCTGCTCCCAAAACTACACAAGTTGTTGGTCATTTTGTTCAACATCTGAGGCTGAAATTGTTCTGTGTATAATTCACATGGACTGTAATATTGACTGTCTCTTGTATATTTTACTCTTTATGGTGTTAAAAAACAAGGGTGTCTTTTGATGAATATAGACAAAAGTTCACTGTGTGTAACTACTTAACTGAAATGATAATATAATCAATTTGATAATTAAAATTCACCCAAGCCTATTTTTGCACCCAAGTAACTGACATTGACTTTTTTTAATATTGGTTTTTATGGAGCATTAAACAATGCAAAATTAGAAATATCTATTATATATATATATATATATATATATATATATATATATATATATATATATATATATATATATATATACAGTCAATGATTGTCTCCCTTACAGAAGAGCAAATTATTCCAGAAATATAGTTTTAGAGATGTTGCAGAATAAAATTGATATCAAGGAATGCTGTTTTTTACATTATTAAATAATATTTCAACACCAAGATTATTCGGCAATATTCACAGGAACTTTATTTCTTATTTACCAGCACATCTTCTTGGTAAAAAATAATTTATGTAGGGACTTCACTGAATTGCAACCATGTTTTCTTGTCAGAGGCGACGTTATAATTGAATGCGTGTTTTTATGAACGTTATGAATTTTTTTCAGGTCATTGGTTGCCGTGCGATTAAGTTAAACATTGGCTCAGTAAGGTATATGTTTTTGAATGATAGTAAAATTAATATTCTCTCTCTCTCTCTCTGTTAAATAAAAACATATTGGCTCAGTAAGGTATAATTCATATTTATAAAAATGATTATAAAACTTAATGTCTCTCTCTCTCTCTTATTATATATAATATTACCTTATGGTATACTATGATGTACTCAAATAGAGGATATCTATATTGTGTGATTTTATATTTGCTTTATCCAACGAGTTGAAATGGTGTATATATTCGCGAGGCTTGCCGAGCGAATATAACCATTTCAACGAGTTGGATAAAGCAAATATAAAATCACACAATTATAGATGTTCTATTTATCTCATACAATTTGATTTATATTATGAAGCTTTTGAGACAGTCCCTTATATGACCCGAATTGATTTTTCAAAGATCAAAGACGATGATGCAACGTTGTGTTATGCGGTTATTGTGACCTTGCGCAATACAATTTAGTACGTCATTTCTGATATAAATCTAAGTGTTTTGAAGTAAAGTTTCACTGAAATAAACCTTGAAATAATTATTAGCTCTAAATAATATTTCTTAGAGCTTATTTACTTGATTTAATAGAAATACTGAATAATCAAGTTTGTTGACATAAACAAAGTTTAGAATGCTCGTTAGTTTGAATTGACTCGAACGAGGAACGGTTGTTGATGTTTTATAAAACAAACACTAGGCCTAGCCTAATGATTCGAAATTGAAAAAAGTGAATAAGGATGCTTACTGGTGGTGGAATAAAAGTCTAATAAATATTATTTCAGTAAGTTATTGTATGTATATGAACACAACCTTCATCGCGTCGTCAATGAACTCCTTGATAGATAACGTAATTTGCAGTTTTATGAACTACACAAAGCAAATTGAAAGTTGGAAAGGGTCTAAACTTATGAATAAAATCTTGACAAACAAGAAAACAGGGTCTTTTGGTTACGGTTATGAAGGTCTTTCGCTAAACGTAAGAAATAATTAGAAGTTATCTCTGATTTGCTTGAAAATTTTCTCACAAAGATGTGCAGCTAACGTATTAAGACGAAAAGGGATTTGCTGGCCGGCATACACCGACATAACTGAAAGGTACGCCAATGCTATCGAGTTATTCAGATCTGATGTACACAACAAAAATGGCGGCCGCCATGAGAGCCACATGGTATTATCATCAACACTGAAATAGTGTAACAGTGAAGTAGCGCTGTGTAAAAATCATAATCAATTATTAACTCTTGTGATTTATAAATCATGACCACGACACGCACACACAGACGTCCAGCTAAATTTGAAGAATGCATCACAGGAGACGACTTGGACGAAGTCGTAACTTCAGACGAGGACTCTGTAACCGTTCATCGACAATGTGATGGTAAGATTACCAACATTACGTTCAAGATTGAAGCAGAAAATATTGACACTTGGAAACACGGAATCGTTACGTTCTTTGGTGAATCAAGAACAACATTGTTGAACAGTAACAGGGTTGTTAAAATCAATTATGACACCAAAAACTGGGTAAAATTCAATTTTTTTGACACAGGAAGTGTTAACATACAAGGAGCTTCATGCTTAATTTTCCATGACACTTACTTTTCAAAACTGGACATGTTTATAAAGGAAATTGTTAGAAAACAGACAGAACCACAGAATCTTGGCATGGTCAATAAACGAAACAACTCGGATAACGAAAGTGAAAAATCTGAAGCGATGAACAATTCAGAAACTGAATTAAAAATGGTTCCTGACCTAGAAACTGAACTTAAAACAGTTCATGAATTAACAAACAACACAGTAATTTCACAATCCAGTGAATCCACACCAATGAAAAAATCAGGAAATGCCCCAAAACGACAAATGACTCCGAAAGAAAAAATAAATCACCATAGTAAAACTATAGAAATGAAATTTAATGAAATCCATAACATCTTGTATGTCATAGACAACACATTGAAATCATTTGCTGAGAAGCTGTCTCAACTTAGTTCAATCAAAAGTCAATCAAAAATACCAGAGTTGTCTCAGTCACTCCTTACATATCTTCTTAACACTCACAAGAAAAAACTACATGAACATCTAGATGATATTGAATCCAAAGTCAAACATTGCAACTCCACAATTGATTCTTTACATGTAAAGACCAACGTACTAGATAACCAATTGAAAGAAATCATTGGATCTCAGAATCAACAGACTTCTTTGTTAGAAACTCTTCAGTCCCAGATCACAAACCTACAAGACCGTGTTGAATACATAGAGACTACGAATTCATCATGGCTTACACATATCGACAATCCAAAACATCTCAATGAACATCTACCTGTGGTCTCTCCAAAAGCGGGCAAAAGCCCAACACTTCCTAAACCACATTCATTACAATCATCGATTTGCAGTACAAATGCAAATAATCCGGTTGTAAACTCTTCACCAGCAGATGTTATGTTACCAAACCCTCTTGACAACAATTTGCAAAAAACAGAAGATAATGCAAACACAGTTACAGAATGTGATGTCCTTATCCTAAGTGATTCTATGCTTAAAAGAATACAACCAAAGCGATTTACACCAGAAGGGAAAACTATAATACGTTTTATAAGAGGAGGCGCAAAGTTGTGTTCAAACTTCGTTGAGAAGTACTATCATAAATTCAACCCAAAATCAGTGTTGATTCACGTTGGAACAAGAGACCTCCACAACAACAACGTAAAAAGTGAGGAAATCTCAGATCTTCTAAAGTTATGTACAACAGTTTGGACACACTCCAAAATATACTTATTACCAATCATATACCGAAAAGATATTAATGCTAGCAAAGTGGATCAGGCAAATGCTGCAATCTATGCAGCTTGTCGTCAATACTCAAAAGTCACTGTTGCAGACCCATTCCAACCAACAGAAGACATGTACCATGATGATGTCCACCTGAACTTTAGAAAAGGCCTACCAGCCATTGTAAAACATTTAAAATTCGCTCTCAACATTGCTCGTGACAATGGAAATGGTCGTCGTCAATCTACCCTGGGCTCGGCGGGAGCCACCACGCGGCACAGCGGATCTCGGCCTTTGAGTAACACCAAATATGAGAACCCTCCTTTGTTCCATTTCCATGGACACCCAGGCAATGCACCGTGGTTTTTTCCGCCTGCGGATCCGTGGAGGGCGCCCTGGGCCATTCCCCAGTTCCAACGTTAAAATTGAATAACTGTTCAACTGCTTGAAACATGTTCTGTGGCTCATTTAGTACTGAATAACTTTGGAATGTTATGATATTTTACTTGCTTTTTTTTTTTTTTTTTAATATTAGCTACTTTCTAAAGCCTAAAAAAACACTGTACCAATTTACAGGGAATATTATGATATTTTACTTGCTTTTGTTTTTAATATTAGCTACTTTCTAAAACCTAAAAAAAAAACACTGTACCAATTTACAAATAGACATATAATATGTTTTCTTTTTTTCTTTATTTCTTTTTTTTATATTATCAGATATTACTAGTCTGAATACTATATAATGTCAACATTATAAATAACGGTTAAATTACATAAAACATTCTACAACCCAATTACTCATTTAGCACTGAACAACTTTGTAATACAGTGTATTATGATAATATGTTACTTGTTCTTGATTTAGATGTAAGCTACTTTTGAAAACCTAAAAAAGCACTGTTCAAATTTACAAAATAGACATATATGTCCATTAAGATATATGTTTATTATCAGATAGCTAGTCTGATTACTGTATAATGTCAGCATTGTAAGGTATTGCTGAAGAATTTTCGTTATCCAGATTGTTGTACTACATATAATGTACTGAATTGTCCCATATAATTACGACATTTCATAACTTTGTTGATGACTTATTGAATACATCGTATATGATGCTTTAACTAATGTCTCTATCCACTATGAATTGTGGGTTTTCAGGAACAAGTAATTTTTTTTTTCTTTTTTATTCTATTTTAGTGTTAGCAAAGAATATTTGCTCAAAGATATGCATATACTTATTACAAAAAGTGTATTTTTCCAGTATCCCTTTTCATTTCAATTTAGTATGAAAAAATATTCAAAACACTCCAAACAGTGTAATGCAGATTTTCTGAAGTTGGGTATGTGGAATGTTGAAGGTCTATCAAATGAAAAAATCCAAGATCCTCATTTTCAAAAGCAATTGTCCCAATTTAACATAGCTAGTCTAGTCGAAACCTGGACAGGTGAAACAAACCAATTCAATGGATTTCCTAATCACCAATTAATTCATTCAAGTTTTAGGAAAAAACATAAAAAAGCTAGGCGTTATTCAGGCGGAATACATATCTATGCTAAAACAACAATTATAAATGGTATAAAACCAGTAAGTAATAATCATCCAGATATTTTATGGATCAAACTTGATAAAAGTTTTTTAGATTACAAAGGGATATTTATCTTGGAGTTGTTTATATTTCTCCTAAATACTCTAACGGCAATGTAAACGACATTGAAGACATATATTCAATTCTGCTAAGTGATATTGTGAAATATAGTAAGTATGGTGATGTAATCATACAAGGTGACTTCAATGCGTACGCCAATACCCAACCTGATTTTGTTATGTTTGATTTTGAACACACAAGTTCTGATGATGTTCTATATCAACCAGATAGAATTATGTCAAGAAATAATCTTGACCACAAACATATTAACAATAGTGGCAAATGCCTTTTGAACCTTTGTAAGGAATCTGGTTTACGAATTTTAAATGGTAGAACAACAGGTGACCTAACTGGTCAGCCAACTTGTATAACATATAACGGCTGTAGTCTTGTTGATTATTGTCTTGTATCTAAGGATATTCTGAATTCAGTAGGTTACTTTGAAGTTTTAGATTTTACATCCTTCTCAGACCATCGGCCTATATGTTGTGCAATATTTGTGCAGTTTTTGCTTAGAACCTTGCTCTGATAGATTAAATAATTTACAACCTATTCCCGGAAAATTTCTGTGGAACAATGATGCAATAGAATCATACACTAATGATATTCAAAGCAGTTTATTTCAAATTAAATTTTCTGAATTAATGAATAATGAATTTCTTGATAGTGAATCAATCTCAAAAGCCTTTAGCTCAATACTTGTTGAATGTGCAGGAATATCAACCAAATTTATTATGAAAACATCAAGAGGCAAACATAAAACAAGGAAAAAACCATGGTTCTCACAGTCATGCTCTGATCTTAGGAATACAGTTAAAAATTATGAGAAACTTGTAAACAAACACCCATTCAATGGTGAATACAGGAAAATGTTTTATACATATAAAGCAAAATACAGAAGACTATGTAAATTTGAGGAACAAAATTATAGAAACACAATTTGTAATGATATTTACAAAAATATTAACAATAATCCTAAATCATTTTGGGAATTATTGAACAAACTGGATAAATCTACCACAAGACAGGTTTCGTCTCATGAAGTTAATTCTGAAGAATTTTACCAATTTTTTACAAACCTCAATAAAGCTGACAACAATCTTAATGAGTTTCATAAAGATATATTAAAAAAATTTCATGCTATGAAAAATAAACTACACCATAGCAATTTCCTTGAACCAGAAATCACCATAAATGAAATTAAAACTGCCTTAAAATCTCTGAAAAATGGAAAAAGCTCATCTACAGATATGATAGCAAATGAGATGTTAAAACATGGAGGTTATTTAATGTTAAATTCTTTTGGAAAATTGTTTAATTTTATACTAATTCTGGTACATTTCCTCAAAGCTGGAATGAGAGTTATTTAGTTTTGTTATATAAATCTGGAAATAGGCTTGACCCTAGCAATTACAGAGGTATATCAATTACCTCAAATCTTGGAAAACTTTTCAACAGAATAATACATACTAGGTTACTTGAATTTGTAAATTCCATGTCACTTATAAGTGAAAATCAAATTGGCTTCAAAGAAAACTGTAGAACATCAGACCACTTGTTCTCTATAAAAACTATCATTGACCATTATAAAAGTAAAAAAGTATATGCTGCTTTCATTGACCTTAGAAAAGCATTTGACACTGTATGGAGAGAAGGTTTATTTTATAAGCTCCTTAACTCTAATATTTCTCAAAAATTATTTAATATTCTTTTTTCCATGTACAGCAACACAACCAGCAGGATAAAATTTTCTGATGGGTTAGGTAAAATATTTAACTCTGAATGTGGTGTCAAACAAGGGGATGTTCTTAGCCCTACACTTTTCAATATATTTATTGATGGTATTGTCAGTGACTTGAAACAAAATGTAAAATGTGAACCTGTACATGTAAATAATCTCAATGTAAACTGTCTGCTTTATGCTGATGATATTGTTATTTTATCAGAGAGCAAAAGTGGTTTACAAACTAGTTTAGATATTCTTTACAACTATTGTTCAAATTGGAAATTACAAGTCAATGTTGATAAATCTAAAATCATGGTTTTTAACTCAAATAGTAAACATCAAAGCATCAATTTCACTTTCAATGGAAATACTATGCAAGTTGTATCAAAATACTGTTATTTGGGTATTGTATTAAAAAGTAATGGGAAGTTTAATTTAGCAACATCTGTGCTTGTTGAAAAGGCCAGAAAAGCATATTTTAAAATGAAAAAATTATTGGTATTGATAATCCATGTAAGCTCTTAGAAAAACTTTTTGATTCTATTGTACTTCCTGTACTTCTTTATTGTTGTGAAATATGGGGAGTGGATCTCTCATTGAAAGATATTTCAGTTATCGAAAAATTTCATGTAAAATTTCTTAAAGATATGCTTGGATTACATTGCAAAGCATCTAATGCTGGTTGTTTGGCGGAATTAAACAGGTTACCACTTTGGTCTAAAATCTCATTCTCAAGCATTAAATATTGGAATCACTTGATAACATCTAATTCTTTGGCATTTAAATTATATCAGGGAACGATTAATTCCAATTCCTGGACTAAGAAAATTTATGGCATCCTAGACAATTTGGGATTCTCAAACATTAGTAATTATAAAAGCACAATCCAACACTTTTTACCAAACATAAAGCAAAGAATCATTGACCAATGTATCCAAGAGCAATCATCAAAAATTTTTAGTTCAGAAAAACTTTCATTTTTTCAAAAATTGTATATGAGAAAAAGAGGTCCTTATGTTGATATACTCAGGAAAAGATCTGAGAGATCCTCTATTAGTAGAATAAGATTAAGTGCCCATAAACTTGCAATAGAAAGTGGTAGATATAATGCCATAATTAGGAATGAAAGATATTGTAATGCTTGTAAAACTGGTGCAATTGAAGATGAAACTCATTTTCTTTTTCAATGTAAAGCCTATTCTCATCTAAGGAACAGCTATTTTAGTAATTTTTATAAGATAAGTAAAATAAATATTGCCAATAACTTGGACAAAGAAAGATACATTTTACATGTATGTTTAAATAGTGAAATACATACTATTTTAAATATTACTGTTAAATTCATTAATGACTGCTTTGAACACAGATGTCAATTAGTCTAAGGAAATGTTAAACTGATCTATATAGATCAGTAAAAATATATATACTGTACATGCAACTATTGTAAACATACAATGATGTTCTTATATATTCATTGGGCCTTTGCCAATTATTGTAATTGTGTTTGTGCCAATAAAATATTTGTATTTGTATTTGTATAACTTTGCAAAGAAGTGGGGGAGGGTGCTAAGCCCCCCCCCCCCCCCCCCCCCCGTTCCCCGGTTCCGACGCCTGTGCTACGCAGTTATGTGTTTTTCTTCATATCTGAATCTAAATTTTTGACAAAATCCATTTAATATCAATTTTTGTAGTAGATAAGATATAGTTATTTTGAGAGTACTAGCAAAGTAGGTCACTGAACAGGCACGTAGCATCGTTTTTGTAAGTGGGGGGCCAGACCACATCCAAAAAATCTTGACAAGCAAAAAAAAAAAGGGAAATTTAAAGTTTCCAAAAATCTTCAAAATCCTAAACCGGGGGGGGGGGGGGGGGGGGTTCAACTTTACTTCCAAAAAGATTCTTCCTTACCAAAAATTTGTTTCCTCCAAATTATGAAATTCCTAATCCTGGGGGGGGGGGGGGGGGTGTTATTCAATTTGACTACTCATTTCCTTATTTTCATATCAATTTTTTACTAACTTCCAAAAAAGTAGGGGGGCATCTCCATTATAATTCATTTTTTTATATGTAAATTTTAAAAAATTTGTTGATGCGAGCAAAAGTGGGGGGGGGGGGGGGCAGGCCCCACCCTCCCCCCCCACCCCCCCCTGATGCTACGTGCCTGCTGAAGCGTTGAAGCGAGGGGCTGTGTCAAAAGTAGTTCGGACCGGAAGTATTTGATAAAGCATCACCTGTTTGATATAGCAAAGGTTTATCACACGGGTAATTATACACCACACGTAAGAGATATTGTAATAAACATGTGTACACATTCTAATCAAGTTTATATACAAGAAAACTATATCAAGTATCAGCGAGAAACCACAGGGGCCAATCCCGTTTTAACATGAATTCCAATGTAAATATAAAGAAAGGGGTCGAACTCTGACCCGGATAAAAACTACCAGCTCGCTTCGAAAGCCCAATAAATCAATTAATTTTTAAAACACTCGCAATATGTATGTATTTTTCTGAAAAGTATTGTCTGAGGTACACTCACGCCGAATTTCAAGTTGATGGGTCTTAAAATAGCGGAGATATACGTCATTATTTTCTCGGAGTCGCCAGTTTATTTTTACTCGGACATTTATCGGTCAAGGGCTCACGATAGGATTTTGCATATAACAACAGCAGTATTGCAACAAGTCGAGAAACACTCGCACTAATCGTTTAAAATTTCACATCAAGCGCACGCTACTTACATCCTTAAAGTCTAATAAAATTCTTTAGATACTCCAAGCTTGGCTCCTGTGCGAGAAACAACATAATTCATTTAAGTAATTTTTCTCTGTATTATTTAAGCCCACATTATAAAGAAGGGAATTTTAGCATAAATCATATATCAATGGATTGCTCAATGTTTGGGAATTGTTGTCTGTCTTGGTTTTTTATTAGATACTTCTTTTGAGGTATTTGCACCCCAATCAACTAAGTTGCGAGGAGTATAATGATTTTGACCAGCCAGTCAGACCGTCCGTCAAGCCTACATGTCATTTTGTTTGAAAAAAATGCACACAAGAACAGAGCAATGCCTTTTTAATCACCAAGAAAAGCTGTCATACTGCGTAGGTACAGACTTATTTCGAAGATTTAAAAATCTGAAAAAATATGAAGGGGGTTCTTTGGTTTCCTCTCTACAACCATTTGGCCAGTTGCAGGTAGAAACAAGCCAGTTCAAGAAATGTTTACATTCTTATCTTCAAATGTACATGATGGTCGCACCTCCCCCTTAAACTGCTGCATGAGAAACGTTGTAGGTATGTAAGAAACACTGTGTAGATCTTATATTGAATATAGTAACAAACAGTTTGTGAGCGCAACTCCTCTCAAACTTATCCATGAAATTAAAAAAAAAATGCATATTACCAGAAATTATGTTTTCATTTTTTTTCTGGAAAGTTCGTTCTTTAAGACTTTATTTATGCTATATGTTAAAGGAATAGATTTGAATATTTGCAGGAAGTTTTAAGCTAATTACTTTTTAGGAGTTATTGTCTTTGCCAAATTATTTTCTGCATTTAATGCATACATTGCCATTCATGTGTATCTTTGTCAAGTTATAGAGGAGCATGGAATATCAGAGCTCGCCTGGAAACTTGATTATCGATAACTTTAACTCATAGTGAGACAGACAGACAACGGGGTAGATTTATAGCAATATGTAATTGATGGAGAGAGAGAGAAACAGAGAAAGAACTAAACTTAAAAATTGATACATTATTAGGACCATGGCGTTTTGAAGTTTTTTAATTTTGAAGCCTGTTTGGGTTGTTAAAGATACATATGAAATATAAACTCTTCAAAAAAAGAAACGCATAGCATTATTTTTTTCTTGTAAAAATAGTTTTTAAACACTGTGCAATTTAAATAATATTTTTCCGAAAATTGATAATAAAAGACTGTTTGTTTTGATTAAAGGTAATTTAAAGGGACTGTCCTCAATTTTGATCAAATTTGTACTCACTCGCTTTTCACAAAAAGCAAATTCAAACAAAAACGCATGCTTTTCATGCTTAACCGCGTCTCTGGACATTTAAAAATCAGAGGTGTTCAAAATCGGTTCTTTCTTTAGACAATAGACTCGCACATTATGCCACGCCTAAAAGAAGCCCAGCGCAACAATGCTATCGGTAGATTAGAAGCATGTGAATCTCAGACAGCTGTAACGAGGGTCTTTAATGTAAACCAGAGTACCATTTCCTATCTTTGGAATAGGTTTTGACAGCATGGGTGATAAATCAAGGTTCTTGTTGCACCGTGCAGAAGGTCGAGCAAGGGTCTATGAACGTTTTGCGGCTAATTGCGTCCAGGAAGTCGACAGATTTGGAGACGGAAGTGTCATGCTGTGGAAGAACAGATCTGATACACATACTTTGACGGCTCAGCCGTACTGTGACGAAATACTGCAACCACACATTGTTCCAATAATGCAGAACAATGGCAGAATTTTTCAACATGACAATGCCAGACCGCATACAGCAAGACTTACTACAACTTTCTTACAGACAAACAACATTATTCTTCTTCCTTGGCCCTCGAAATCACCAGATCTGAATCCAGTAGAGCATCTTTGGGATGAACTAGACAGACGGGTCAGACAGCAGCAACCTGAATCCCAGTCGCTGCAACAACTTGTGCAAGCGTTACAAGCAGAGTGGACCTACATTCCCCAGCAACTGATAAGGAATTTGACGTCATCAATAGGGAGACGATGCCAGGTCGTTATTGATGCGAACGGTGGGCATACAAGATATTGAATATTTTGTGACCTTGAACTTTTGATGTGCAGGAAACGCTTATTGAAAATGGCCATTCAAAACTTTTTTGCGATGTTGTATTAATTTATTTGATATGAAATATCTTATTACTCTGTTATATTGTTTGCCTTAGTATCTATCAAAATAACTTCATGCAGTTTTTTTTAAGAGCATAAGTGAAGTAAGATTATGGATTATACTAATAAATAACCTATCATATAACAATAATAAAATAATCAGAACGTGTACTTAATCTAACTCTTTTACTAACAGTTGACTGGTTTCCAATAGTTCGTGAACTGGTAGCCATTGGTGTCAACATAATGAAATTTGGTTGCTCCGTCAGACTCTTTCTAACAGTGATTGTCATTGGTTGGATAATTTATCGACCCTTGATGGGATGGGATATATAAGCTATGGACTTGTTTAATTATGGAATTCATCATTAGTGAATGATAGACATATATCTCCTGCTCATCAAACGCATTTGATATGGAATAGGAACAGTAAAGTGAAAAGCATCTACACGTACATCTGAAAATGAGGAAGACCTTTTCAATTGCCATTGGAACTTGGTACGCGCCAGATACTGTACAGTGTACATGTATATGTACATTACTTGAATTCGTTGATGTGAGATCATTAAGAGGACTGGTCACCGTTCGGAATCTATTCACCAAAACTGTGCGATAATCCCGAAATCTGTTAAAATCACGTGGACCACAATTGAACAAACTTGAGCCGATATATTATGAACCTATCATAATATTCCTTTAGAAAACATTTAAATAATGAAGAAGTGATAAATAATGAGCATTCGGTGTGAAAATAAGAAATTATATGAAAGTAACTATAATGACCAAAGAATTTATGTTCATAGTATAGATGAAAGTTTAATCATGAAAAGTGTATTTGATTCACGGTTGAATTACCGGTATTGTATTATTTTATCGTTTATAAAGGAAACATGCCCTTCTACACTTGTAAATAGTTTTGTCCTGTCTTGAATTTTCCTTAATACTCTATTGAATCAACGCAATTATTTTGAAAAAAAAAATGTTTTTAATTCACCCAGACATAAATTTGCCCTTTGACAACAAGGGCGAAAAAGGCAAAATATATTTAAGGGGGACAATCTTTTTCCTCTATACAGTGTATATCGCAGGTTATGAAATTTGTAGGTCAACTAATTGTCAATGATGTTTTGTGTTCATATATATTTTAAGTTAACCATGCTGAATTTATAATTCCAAAAACATATTGAAGTATTTGTAGTTTTTGCTCGATAATGGATCACTAAACGGTCGAAAACTTATTCTTATAGAACTAGATTGATCTCATAATAATTAAATGAAGGTTTTATATAGTTATAACTTCGTTTTACAAGTTTTACAAATAACTCTTTTTTCTGTTTCCACAAATGAAAGGAGGTGTTAGTTTTTCTGTATATTTTTCATAATGGCACGGTACATAAAATCAATAGCCGACCAATGATCTAAGCTTTTTTGTATATAATCATTTTTGCTACTGTATTTTTGATTCAATTGTTAAGAGTGTGTTTTTAGTCCCCTACCGGTTTCACCGGAGGGGACTATAGCTTTCCTCTGCGTCCGTCAGTCCGTCTGTCTGTCCGTCCGTCAGTCCGTCTGTCTGTCCCACTTCAGTTTTCCACACTTTTTTTCTTTATGCATTTGAGGAATAATATGAAACTTGCTGAACAGCTTCAAAATGTCAAACTACAGATCAAGTTTACACTTTTGTAGCGTCTGATTGACATATTTTCGAGAAAATTAATTTTTTATATTCCAGTTTTTTAATTTTCGGGTTCGTTATCGGGTTCGGTGTGTAACTGAATAAACGAGGTCAGTATGTAGTCAGTATACTGTGCGTTACTTGTACCATTCCTTTTCCTGTACCATTCCTTTTATCATTTCTTACAAACAAATGAATTCTATAAAATAGTGTCAAGCATTGTGTTGTGAATTTAATCGGCAGGGTTTTTTTGTATTATTATTACAATCGGGTTCGTTGTCGGGTTGGGCTGTTAAACTGTTTGGTTTGATTTGGGGTACAGAAGACGGTAAGAAATGATATTGTGCATAACAGTGCATTGTTTTCACAAATTTTTACCAGCGAATACAGAATAGACTTGGCGAAATTACAGGAAATGAAATAAAGAGTATTATTTTACCTATTTCCTACCTATTTCCTATTTAATTTCTATATCAACTATATAGTTTTAATTTCCTCTGTTCTTTTATCTCTGATTAAAGCATGACATCTCGTTTACAATAGCTCTGAAATAGTTGTGTGCTTGGAAGCTTTCATAGAATAATACAAACCGGTAGGGGACGTGTATTGCTTATGCAATACTCTCAGAATGCTTGTTTATGTTTTAATTACTCGAGATTTTCCTTCAAAAATAAAGAATGGCTTCTATTGATATTGGTTCTTTTGTCCTGAATCTAGACTTTGAATTTGATGCAGATTCATCTAATCTCTCTTTATACAGTAAATCTTGCCTTTAAGGTTCTTGGATATACAGAAATAGGGGTTTTAATAAAAATATAACATATTTCCCTTCCAATTATATTACTACTTTTTTTTTTGGTCATGACGATATAATATCAAAAATATGAAATGGTTAATGTTTTTTTCTGCCTAGGACAAAAATCCAGACAAACGACATGGGTATTCTGTTGGACCTTGTGTCATGTTGTACATTTTATATTTAGCGGGTGGCAGTAAATGGAAAAATTACAGCATGACAACTTGTAGATTTTGTATTAACTGCCACCGGTTATATTCAAATTTAACAAAATGACACTTTAAGCATCTTAAAAGAAGATATGGTTTTAGGATGAGGTCCTCAACCATTCTGAAATTACTAGAGGTCCAGGGCTTAGTTAAATGCTAGTCTGTGGACTGGTAGCCATTGGTGTCTACATGATGAAGTCACCATAGCCTCTCTCCAACAGTGACTGTCCACTGGGTTGGATCGTCTATCGAACCTTGATGGGAGTGGTCATATTTGCCATGGACTTTCTTTATTGTAGAATTTACGTCAAGTGGGTACATTGACATATATCTCTGTTGTGCATCAAGTACGGTTGATAAAGAATACAAACAGTGAAGTGAATAACATTTATTCAAACATCTGAAAATGAGGAAGACCTTTTCTATTGCCATTGGAACATGGTACGCACCACATACTTTACAGTTGTATATGTACATCACATGAATTTGTTGATATTAGATCATAAAGAGAACTGGCCACCGTTTGGAATCTACACCTATATTGAGTGATACTCCTGTTTGACGATTACGTTATCGGTTAAAACCACATGGACCACAATTGAACAAACTTAAGCCGATATATAATGAATCTATCATAAAAGTCCATTATAATATAGTGTAACGTGTGTCCAGCTGAGCAGTTGCTTTTATGTATGTGGACACGTACCCGGTTACACCCGGGATTCTGCAGAACACTTTATTTATGAATTGGCCTGTTGTTTTTCAGGCTAATAACAAACTGAATCAAGATATTTACGCTGATTACTTTAATAAATTTACTTAATCAAGATATTTACGACGATTGGTACTTAAATCAAATATTAATTTCACAGGGATTTACCTAAGCCCAAATCGACCAAAAGTGTCCCCTTGTTAAACTTAGTCCAATGTCCCCGACCACTAGCCATGGCTACCAAACTACCCCTTTACCAATGCCCCCAGACAATTTGCCTTACCAAGGGTTCTGGCTACTGACCTGAGGTCTCTAACCAGTTTATTTCCCCAGCTCCCTTTGACACTGGTGTACAGGCTTATTCGGCCTTTATTGCCAAGTGTCAAAGCTACGGTGGTTGGTCAACTGGCGCAACCTATACAATAAGGCTTCTTTAGCCCTACGTAGCCTTTAATCTAATATGGCCTATTCCACCCTATTATTAAATATTCATGCTGATGTCAGAATCAAATACCCATAGAAGACGAAATGCAATTTCTTAAGTTTAACGGTCTGATTTGCATGTGCATTGATAATAACTCAGTTTATTTTACTTACTTTTTTACAATCATTTCATTAATTTCAATTGTTAAAAATGATGTAAATATAAACAATACAATCATATGGCCATTTAAAAAATCACCATTTGATACTAACTTGCCTTATGTATTTTTCTTCAGATATGTCGCATTCTTTATATCAAGCATAAATCACCAAAGAAAGTATTGTACTGTTTTAATAATTATTTCTTTTCATACTCCTGTTGTAAAACAGCCTAGTGCGAATGTTAAAGCATCTGCAAGTAATGAGATCAAACATACGCGTTGCGCGTAATAAGAAATCATTATAATTAGTTTTTTTTAAAAGTTGCACAAAAGTTAAAAAAAAAAAGATGAAATTTTCTGACAAACGCATATAATGCTTAGGTTCATAAAGTTTTCCTTTTAAATTTTTTGCTTTTTATTTGTTTAAACAAAATCTAGTTTGACAATCTGAATTTTTTTTAAACCTTTTTAGATTGTATGTAGAAATAAGACTTTTTCAAACTTAAGCTGCTTATTACTGTGAAATCGTAGGGGTCAATGTTCGTGGGTAGCCAAACTTTTCCTAGTTCGTTGAGACGTAATTTCATTGGTAGTGTAATCGAGATAATTTTAATGAATACTAAACAAATAATTGTTTATACGTTCGTGGACAACAGTTATTCACGAAAGCAACGAATATTGATCCCCCACAATCAATGATGATTCCACAGTATTCGACTAGGATTCGACCGTTAGTTTAAAATTAAAAAATTAGAAAAATTTATTATATAAATAAGGTGTGACAATTTCAAACTTAGTATATTTAATTGGTAAGGCTGGGACGAGTCAGGGTTTATTCGATTCAGTTCGGTTTCGATTCAAAATGCTACGATTAAGTTTTTTCGTTTGATTCCCTTAAACGTATATCACTCTTTAAGTTGATATTTCTCATATATATATATATATATATATATATATATATATATATATATATATATATATATATATATATATATATAATGATCTTTAAACTTTTTAGATTCTTTTAATTAAGGACAACCACAAAAAAATGTTATGTATTCTTAATAAGTGATATATTTAGAGAATGAAAATTTTGCAAGAAATGGAAACACTTGTTGGCAAAACTTTATACAACAAATATTTGATGATATTGTTGGTTCACATGCTAATACAGTATCTAGAAAGATTCAACTTTGTTTGAGCCTAATTTTCTTTAAGCAACAAAATATTCTAGCAATGAAGACTAATAAATAATTTGTCATTGGTGACCTTTAAATTCTGTCCAAATAGGGAATGAAAATCAATAATATGACCAAAATTCCTAGGCAGCCCGACTTGCCTTCCGATTCAGAAGCAACTTGTCATCTTCTTGGCTTTATTCACATAGTACAATGTATAATTAATGGTACATGTAAAAAGTTTTCAGTCTGAATATTAAGATTGTAATCCGACAAATTAACCTAAATAAAGCATCAACGTTCGCATTTGTATCGGACAGAATAAAAGTTTTAAAACTGAAACTTTCAAGTTTATAAAATGAACATGTACATTTAAAACGTGTGGAACAAGTGCCAATTCAGTTAAAAGACAGTTCAAAATAGTTGGAGTCAATTTTCAAAAGGGTCAATTTTCAACGTGTCGAGGTGATCAGTGTTTAGAAAAATCCTTTTCAAGCTGTAAAAAATGACCCCGGGTATAAATTTCACGACTTTTTGTTTCAATTTTCAACGTTGAAAAATGACCCCAGGGTCAACATTAAAAGTTAAAAATTGATACCCGGATCAATTTTCAACCCGGGTCAGTATTCGTCGTTACCGGGGATCATCTTGACATTTTTGGTAGTGATATCTGTCCATTATATCTAAAGTGTCGCCTTTATCCGCGTTATTAGCAAAGTGTTTCATTAAAATTAGAAGACCTTATAGTTGATATCAGGTTTTTGGGGTAAAAGTCTGGTCTCTCAAATAACATATAGTGGTTTAAATTTTTTCTCCATACCTATAAAATTTAGTAATTTTAATGTGTTACATTATGAGAGATATTGAGATCAAAATTCATTGATAAGTAAGCAAAGCTGGATTCTTCCATTTGTTTGCAAGAAGTATGTAGTAAATATCTTGGACAAAATTACTAGGCCACCTTCCGTTTAATACTCGCACACAAGATATGTTGATCGTCTCGTGTTAGCTTCGTTATTTCATTAATGTAGGTATCACCAGCACTAAGATTCTTTAGACAAAGTTTTGCATTAGTTTAATAAGAGTATCCTCCATCAACGTGTTCGCACCATTCTGGCTGACATCCCAATTGGACAATGTTCATAGCGTGACTTTACCCTTTCCTTTTGCCCTGCGATCCAGAAATATAGATATCAGACTTAAATAGCGGTATTTTTAAGTCACTTGTGGAACTCTAATAACTGTAGTATGTTGCCAGTGTTCTTGCATCATCCTTAACAATTTTACATGTAAAAATTAAGACGATGAATTGTCACTTGGCCATATTTATTCAATTGGAATAGGTGCTCTCTTTTTTTAGAAATTTTCTAGAGTTTTGACCCGTGCGTGCAAGGGTCGAAATATTGCATTTGATATCGGACACATATTGATGACTTTATATAACCAAACTTATTGAATTGAAAATGACAGTCAAATTATTCATAACAGACCATTTTGAGACTGTAATTTCTTTCATCTAAAAACTTAATTCATGTTAATGAAGAATTCAACACTTTTTCACCAACATTTTAATCGCTTCAAATTTACACACCATGTTAACATTCGGAACTCTCGGAATTTTTCATATTAAATGCATTGAGTTATCTCTCGTATTTTCTTTGATTAACAAAAAAAATACCAATTTTCAATGAAAATTTTATTCAGGTTTTTGTATTATCGTTTCTGAGTTTACCCATGCAATTATGATTTTGTGGAAACATAAACTAAAGAGCCTCCCGTGATTTAGTGTGAATGTTATGAGCATGAGCAAGATTGTAAAATCCAAAAAATCCAGTTGGTTTCCGGATTTTTTAAAGGAATTGTTAATCAGAAAAGCTTGATTGAGAAAAAATAAAAACAAATCTTCAAGTACAAATAATGTTTAAAATGTATAAAACAAAAGACAGTACTCTTCCGATGTCTCAGTATTAAAGCCCAAAAATTCGAGACTATTATTTTATAGTAGTATAGATACTTTAATTACCTCTGCATTGTATTGTATATGTTTATAGCAATACACTTTGTGAAATACAAATAAAAGATTGACAATAAAAGGACTGCGTGCCTCTTTTGTTAAAGAATACAAGTTTAGCCCCTGAAGATACAGTGTTGATGATCTGAAATTCCTCTAAATCTTGATCTTCGATTTCATGAATCTCTATTTTTTCAGCATCAAATAATGTTAGTGGGGCTATCGGTCAAATGAATTTCGGAATAGGGTTAAGACTCCAAACTGAAGCTTAATTTGCAATTAAGCAACATTTCAATCTATCTATATAAGGGATATGGTACTAAGGTGACATTGTCATTCATGATTTTTGATTAATATTTTGCAGTCAGATATCTATATAATAATCAACTGCAGATCTGCTGACTATTCTTTGCATGTCCCGATAAGCTACTGCATCCTTAACATTAAAATTCCTAAACTCTATGGTAGTTTTATTGTTGGCAAGGTGTGTTGTGCATGTAACCATGTGTGCATGGTAATGCAGATCTGTACTGTATTTTCCAATTTTCAAAAACAAGATCAGCATTGTCTGTCCTGTTCAGCTTAGTAGTGTTAAGTTACAATCATATTTTTTTTTATAAGTTGATATCGGCCCATTAAAGTCTCCGATAATGTGTTTTCTCTGCCATTATAGCACCTTTGTTCATTGGTCGTTCAAGTTACAAGACTAGACGTGCTTCCTTCTCTATAGTTTGGAGGGAGCGTTAACACAAATCAAAAGTGTTTTTGTTTTAAATTTGATAAACTGGAGTATAAACCAGATCATCGTTGCTTGGAAGTGCTTTTGTCATAAAACATCAGCTTGGTTCGATCTTTTAAGAATATTCACTATCCATGCAAAGTATTTTCTTCAGAAATTTAGTTTTTAATTGGTATCATATTGATATTACCTTTACATTGAAATTCTTTTTTTATACATTACATTTATTAGACCAACTATTGAATGTGCGCAGTTGTATAGCATGAATACTCTACATTTGTGCCTAAAAAAATGAAAGTGACAACTTATTCGATCATTAATTAGAATTGAGCCTCTAAATTTAGATGAATTCACGATGCGCATGTCCGTGTTCGAGCGCATATTGGCACATATATACGTATAGTTAAAACAGTATAAGTACGATGTAAATTACTTATCCTTTATAAAGGAAGGACAATACAATGTGAACAAATTTAATCCCAAATGTGTTCGCTAAAACGTAGCAATACAATTTAGTTATGCTAATTTACGAAAGCAAACATTGGATGTCTCGGTTTTCTCCGCCATCATACAACTACCTAGACCAGTTAACCTGCTAGTTAAACTGCGGGTTCGTTTTTCTTAGACAACATGGGGTCGACTATAAGCTAAGTCAACTATGGCGACAGTAGTTTGTGACTAAACTCCCCCTATGTGCCGCTTAAATTTCTACTGGTCTTCCATAGAAAATAAATTAGTGAAAAAAATCACTTTAAAATATATTATTTATAACAAACATTTATGTTGCTAAAAAAAGAAAAGAAACTTCACTTAAGATAATGACTAAAAATAACATTGATTGTTAGAAATGGCTATTTTTTTTAATAGATATTTGATTCAAAAGGGGTTGCAACTGTTTTTGATCTGATTTTTTTATGCTTCAAATTTACTTATTACGACAAAAAAATATTAGTTCTATCTTTTAAATTTGCATATTAACATTGCAAAACTCTTTACAAACGGTACGAATGCCTTTGAGAAGATAACAGCTGCACATTGATGTTTATAGATAGTGTTAAAAATGCGAACAATGATGAGACGTAACAAGATCTTGTTTATATGAATATGAGATGTAGTTTGACCTGCAGCCACTTCTTTACAAGATATTAAAACAATACCAAAAACACTTTTAAAATGGTTGACGTTACAATGTATAATTAACCATTATTTTATACAATTCTTTCCAAATACATAAATTTTATCGATCGAAAAACAATTACATTGTAAGCAAATTTAAATCTATTTTGCCGCTTTTTTTATAAACAATTTCAGAAATTAAAAAAAAAATGAAACTAGAATCATTATTTCACCTAATGTACATGTTATTTATACAAACTTGCAAAGGTAGTGAACGTCTAAGAATTCTGCTTTACTTAACTTAAACATAACTGCAAAATCTTTCATTTCAGGGTCAACAAAAAGAACGAAAATTGTCACAAATATAACCAAGTCGGAGATGTCGCACATACCACACGCCTCTTCATCGTTCACATTTGTAACTAATTAATTTTGTGTTTCCTTGTTATCAATGTAACATTACATTAGTCACGTAAAAGTTTCTTTATTTGACACTCTAATGAGCTTCAGTTCTAGTTCATTTGAGAATGCAGTATCGGGTGTTTGGAAATTTGTGGAGAAGGGTCTTTGTATTTTCCGCACATCTGACTGAAAACACTGATTCTCCGATATAAATGTATATCCGACTATATCGACAAGAATTTACACATGAATTTATTTGTAAAATTAAAACATTATACATACTAAAGCTAAACACCGCTCGTAAATAGGTACCGTTACACAAGTAGCTGGTATATCAGCAGGTCGGGTACACTACCTTATATGGATTGCATTATTTAACATGTGACAATATTAACATCAAACAGATTCTCCAATCAAGTGAATGAGTCGCAAAGCATGACGGTCTATGAAGTGTTTACGATTCAACAAACGCACGTGGTTTTTCTCTGTTTTATACACAATATTTTATTGCTTGTCGGAAAATTTGTACATCTTGATTATTACTTTAGAAGGTAAAAAAGGAAAGATTACGCACCATTAACTTTGTTTCAGGCTCAAATTGGAAAATACTGCAGTTATAGTTGATCAATTGTTGCTTCAAAAACCGATCAGTATCAAAAGACTGGCAAACATACGCATACAAGTACAAACAGATTTCGATAAGAAAAAGTGGTATTGCATAATTGTTTATTGTTGAGTTTATCATCGTGCACCAGAAATAAATACAAGTAGTTGTAAATTTTTGATATATGTAAATAGCAACGGTAATAGAAATGCACAAATATACAGATGCAGAAGCGCAAGCTATGTAGCATATAGTATTTCGTCCGTTAAGCATTCTGATGAGTGTCCATGAATGTTGTCCCAAATCTGGGGTATCACGTGAAAAACGGTACTCACTGCTTCTAATTCAATTGGATGGACCTCTCCTTTGAACATTGGCTATGGGGTATTTAAATAGGTTGATAGAAGGCCTAATTTGCAATATATTTAAAATGTGAGCATAGAAACGAAAGATCAGACATAATTGTCCATATTTATTTCATATATTATGAAAAATCATTCTTAGATAGTTTCCAAAGGACAATTCAAAATGGTATATTTTCTCAATACTCTTTGTATACACTGAAACATGTAGTAGCCCGCGTTGCCTTGCAATTCATTCACCTGATTGGTTTGTCGATAAAAGTAAACAGATGGCTAATTTAGTATGCAAATTTATGCCGGTCACAAAATCTAGTGGTCTCGGCCTGATAAACCCTTCGATTCCGTTACACCCGATTGCACACCTGATACTCGTGATCGATGTGTAGTATTCCTTTCGTGGTCTTTTGATTTTATGCATTTAATTCTTTTTTATGTGCATATTCTGTTTGTAAATTATATTTTTACCAGTTTATTTGATGCTAGTCTTCTTCTGACTTGAAAAAAGTGCGTAAAACTTGATAATTTTATCGCGACCGAGAAACACGTCGAGGCAAGATGTACGTCCACACAGGTGAGACCTCTACAGCAAAAAACTTTAAACTGTTAAGGTGGCTCTATACACCACTTTTTGATGACGCAGTACGCAAAAAAGTAAATCTGGAAACATGCATTTCCGGTACTGGCTGATTTAAACTGAGGTGAATTGTATGGGAACCGCTATTTTGAAAAATATGTTAAATGGATAGATTTAATTTGATAATTGGAAAATTCATTACTTACAAGTAATGTGGTACTGCAGTATGTAACACCTTCACGTTGTGTGGTATTATTTATTGAAATAAACAATAAAATCAAGTATAAATTTTTTAAGAGTTTCTTTAGCATCATCGATATGTTACACAGTAACGCAGTGGGTTAGTGGGTTCACTACAAACCAGTAGGCCATGAGTTCGATTCCCGTTGAGAACAATAACTTTTTAAACTTTCCAAAAATTTCTAAAACGCATTTTTTGGTTGAATACCGTGAAAATTCTAAACAGGTGAAAATATTTCAATTATAATATACTTTAATGCACATTAATATCGACACCTCACGGGGATGAGAGGGTTGCTTTGAATTTCTCTCAGGTTGGGATACATAAATCCTATTAGCCTAGTCAATGTTCCCCTTTATTTATTTGACTTAGTTTTGCATTAAAGCGAATATATTCACTTATACAGGGCAAAGTCTATAATGAAATATGTATGTATTTATCATTCCAACATTACATTTAGGAAATTTTTTTCAACTGATCAGAAATGAAAACTCCCCAAGGTGTTTGGGCCTTGGGACTTAGGAACGATAACCCTTACATGAGGAACTTTCATACCAAATAAAATTTAAAATATTTTTTGTGTTTATTTGCAATGGTTTTCATTCAATTTTTTATGTCACATATATTAAAATACATTTTCTTATAACATCAAGCAACTTTTTCAGATGATTTTTCAACAGAGTAAGAAAATATGAAAAATTATGTTTTGGGGAAATACTAAAAAAGATTGCAATAATAACATTTTTGAATGTTAAGAAGCGATATATTTTTTTTATGTGTCCGAAGGAAATATCCATCATATGACAAAATAATTTCTCTCAATTTGTTGATAGCTGTCTTTTAAAAAAATATTTTACAAAAACACGAAAAAACAAAAAAATTCTTTAAAAATACCTATATTATCCCTAACGTCATTTAATATTTGAAAAGTATATGTTTTGTGGTCTTCTATTGAAAATTGGAATAAACTGTGGGTGTATAGAGCCACCTTAAAAGGTATGCAGCTTATATAGGGGTTGTAGGGATAACGATGGTGAGAGAGAAATATGGCGGACGATGCCTATTTACGAGCGGTGTTCAGCTTTAAGGTGATTTACACATATATTTACAATGGCAGAAACAAGAACATTTTATATTCATTTGTTTTGGGAAAAACTCTAAAATATAAGCAAATTAAATGTCAATCATTGGACATGTTGGTGTTTCTGCTTTTTTTACAACATATACGAGCATTTTTCTTAACAGTCACAATAAATATCAAAGGAAAGATAATAGCATGAAGGACGTTACATAAAGATATAAATACATCTAACGCAGTGTTCATAAATCTTGGATTAATATAATCGGCAATTTGAAGTCCAAGCATAGGAAGCGAAGGAAAGACAGTCGTAAAAATGGCGGATCGAAGCATGCTCAATGTACGCGGTTTCCACTGACCATCTTGTCTGTCACATTGCTTTTCATGATGTGGATGGCTTGATTGCTTTTGTAATTTACCTTTTGTTACCTGTACAGTTTTTGAGGTAGATTTGTCAGAACTCACTGTAACATGGGTTTTTGAAGTTCCTTTTGTTTCTTGACAAGAACCGTTGAGCACCGTCTCCAGCCTGTTTTTTGGTTTAACGGTTACTGAATGACTTACATTAGCAGAATGATGAGGAGCTGTGAGGGAGCTGACTTTCTTTGTTACATACAAGTACATACCAAACATTGATACGACCTGCACTGAAAACACAGCTCTATAATACCGAAGAACAGATCTAGAGTTTCTTCCGAATAATGTTGCTGGTCCGCACGCATAGGAATATTTATCAGCATAGAGGAAAACAGGCGGTGTAACGATGAGTATGGATACTGTCAGACAAAATATAAATGTAGTAAGTCTCCCTGTAGTATTTACCATTTTACGGAACAACTTGTTAAACGACATGTTGAGAGCAAAACATCTTTCAATACATAAACAAAGAAGATGAAGTTGAATTTTTTCCCTACCTAGACTACACAGAAGAAAGATAATCATACAAAAGTACTCCACGTCACCCCGTCTCCAAAAAAGCTTGACGATATACAACGCGTCAATGAAAACCTCAGTCAACGAAATAGTTGCATACACAAAACACTGCTTATGTTTCCTTAAATCCTTATTTTTCATCATAATCACACAGCTGACAATATTGAGAAAAATTGCCGCAGACAATATAGTTCCCAAAACGGGATAAACAGTGCCAAAATTAAAAGGATCCACATAGGTTTTATTTGACATTTTCGAACAAAGACTTTTCTTTCTTGTGTTTGTATATGTGAATAGTCAGGTTTACATATGTATATATGTAATTCAGTGTTTCCTAACCGAGGATTTTGATTGGATTATATCAATGTTGAATCAAAACCAGGTACATGTAATAAGGACACGCCTACTTAGGGAATTTTTTTTATCCCTTCACTTACTACGACTCATTAATGGTCAAGCTGAAGAAAGAATAATGAATAAAACTAGGCCATGGCTTGCATTTACAAATACATGTAAGGTGAACTTTCTATTTTTAAAATGCAGCAAATAGGAAAAGAAGCATTTTCATTTTTTTTTTCATTCTTCATTTTAAAATAATAAGACTGAAACATGATTTCAGATATGACATATATTATCTTCATTCAAATATAATCAAGAATTGTTAACTTGTTGAATAAAACAAAACGGGACTGGCAAAATCCTCTTTATTTCACCATACAGAAAAATTGGGATTATTGCGTTAATTTGCTGCAATATGTTAAAAAGAAAAATCCGTGCGAGGCACAGATCTTCAATCATCATTATTTTCTCCATTTTCATTAATATATCTTTATTAAAATACAAACGCCTACGTGATTTTATTCCAGTGTTTCCTAAGTGATAATTATCTTTGATCATTAAAATTGCAATCATCGGGGGTTTTCTTTCAAAATGACAAAGATACGTTTAAAACGATCGTGGTAAATGAGATAAGGATGTATGTTTTCATGGAAACAAGTGAAGTTAGAATCAGCCTGGTTGCAAATACAGTATGTTTGTACTAAATGGTGTCACAAAGGGAGTGTATATCACTACTACATGTAATTAACAGATTCTTTTGTCAATATGGCTATAATGATAATAAGGACGTTTTTAGCACTGCCTATTACTTGTCATTTCTGAGGTAATGAGCTTCAAGTCTTTGGAACCTAATAATGCAAATGTCTGGTGTGATTGCTATCAATTCTTTGTAGAGACTAAAATATTACTTCAGGGTCATGGCATACTACATCTCATATTTTCATGAAACTTTCTCAGATGAATGCTAATTATAAGGTACAGGTATGACATTGCCCACCGCCAAAATAATAATCTATTACATTGGTAGCCATGGAAACAAATGTCATTTTTTAGGGCCCAGATACACGGTTTTTAAGGTGGAAAATCATGTAAACTTAAGTCAAAGGACATTTTTTTATTATAAATTTTCAAGATATTTCACACATAATATACAATGTACAAATATAGCATGATGTTCATGAGGCAAGAGAAAAAATCAAAATCAAAATGTGTTTGTTTATTTTAAAGCAGTTGGCTCAAAGATGGCCGACATTTCTAATTTTTGATACTTTAATTCTTACCCTAAAAGTCTCTCAAAAATTACAGGCGAAGTCAAAATAAAACTAATCATTGCAATTTTTTACAACATCATACGTACATAACTTTTTATTGATAAAAAAAAAATTATTTCGTTTTTATTTATTTTACTTCCAGAATTTGGTAATTTGACCCCCCCCCCCCTTCCTAAAAAATTGAAATATTTCTAACAATTGTTAATAATGAAACTCCTTTAAAACACATTTTCTCTTTAATTGAATTGTAAAGTCATTAAAAATTTCAAAATTTAAAGCATATCACTGACAGCACTTTCACATACAATGGCCATGATGTATTTCTGTAATCGCTGTGGGGAAGAAAATGTATATTCTCAGAACTGTACTCATCAGGGATTGACATTCTTGAAGAGTATACACTAGGACTCCTTACATCTCTAACACCATGCACCAGTCCGGGAAGAGGAGAGGGGGTGTTAGTCGTATTGCATTTCATTAATTACAAGGGCACCGCTAAGTGGAGCATCCCATCGCGATATGAGTTATTGTGTGTAGGGATGCATTATTTAGCAATATATAGTTATGTTAATGAGAAGACCACATTCTACTAACCCTCCATTACTGCAAAAACTACATTTTCTTTACCTGTACTAGATCTAAATCCAAAAAATATCAAGTTGTTGATTTGAACTGCTTATTTTCACTTTGGTTTCAAAGAAGTGAAGCGGAAGATTGATAACTCTTACTCAGAAATTTCGATTGATAACTCGTATCCAAAATTGATTATGACCTTTGATTTAATGAAATAATAATTTGTAATAGTAGTAATGGTTTGGAAAGGCACATGCATTTTTTATTTGTTATTTTACAGAAGTGTGCAATCTATGATAAATATTTTTAGTTCTGGACGAATTTTGTCATAATGTATGCCCTCCCCTCCTTTACGATGGTGTAATTTTATCTAAGTTTTTGCATAAAAATTTGACCAATTAACGTGACATTGCATTTGTTTTAATCTTTTACAATGAGGCATATTTGTGCAAAGGTTGAGGAAATTCTATTGGAAGGTTTTTTATTAATTTACTAGAAAATTGAAATGGAGTGCACACACACACACATACATACACACACATACATACATACACGCACGGTAGCGATGCTATATCCCCTTCGCAACAAGTTGCGCGAGGGGATGATAATGACGAGTAACACGTCGAGGCAAGATGTACGTCCACACAGGTGAAACCTCTACAGCAAAAAACTTTAAACTGTTAAAAGGTCTGCAGCTTATATAGGGGTTATAGGGATAACGGTGGTGAGAGAGAAATATGGCGGACAATGCCTATTTACGAGCGGTGTTCAGCTTTAAGGTGATTTACACATATATTTTCAATGCCAGAAACAAGAACATTTTATATTCATTTGTTTTCGGAAAAACTCGAAAATATAAGCAAATTAAATGTCAATCATTGGACATGTTGGTGTTTCTGCTTTTTTTACAACATATACGAGCATTTTTCTTAACAGTCACAATAAATATCAAAGGAAAGATAATAGCATGAAGGACGTTACAAATGGAGATGAATACATCTAATGCGGTGCTCATAAATCTTGGATTAATATAATCTGCAATTTGAAGTCCAAGCATAGGAAGCGAAGGAAAGACAGTAGTGAAAATGGCGGATCGAAGCATTCTCAATGTACGTGGTTTCCACTGACCATCTTGTCTGTCATTTTGCTTTTGATGATGTGGATGGCTTGATTGCTTTTGTAATTTACCCTTTATTTCCTGTAGAGGTTTTGAGGTAGATATGCTAGAACTCAATGTAACTCGGGTTTTTGAAGTTCCTTTTGTTTCCGTCTCCAGCTTGTTTTTGGGTTTAACGGTTACTGAATGACTTACATTAGCAGAATGAGGAACTGTGAGGGAGCTGACTTTCTTTGTTATATACAAGTACATACCAAACATTGATACGACCTGCACTGATAAAACAGTTCTATAATACCGAAGAACAGATCTAGAGTTTCTTCCGAATAATGTTGCTGGTCCGCACGCATAGGAATATTTATCAGCATAGAGGAAAACAGGCGGTGTAACGATGAGTACGGATAATGTCAGACAAAAAATAAATGTAGTAAGTCTCCCTCTTGTATTTACCATTTTACGGAACAAATTGTTAAACGACATGTTGAGGGCAAAACATCTTTCAATACATAAACAAAGAAGATGAAGTTGAATTTGTTCTCTACCTAGACTATACAGAAGAAAGATAATCATACAAAAGTACTCCACGTCACCCCGTCTCCAAAAAAGCTTGACGATATACAACGCCTCAATGAAAACCTCAGTCAACGAAATAGTTGCATACACAAAACACTGCTTATGTTTCCTTAAATCCTTATTTTTCATCATAATCACACAGCTGACAATATTGAGAAAAATTGCCACAGACAATATAGTTCCCAAAACGGGATAAACTGTGCCAAAATTAAAAGGATCCACATAGGTTTTATTTGACATTTTCGAACAGAAACTTTTCTTTCTTGTGTTTGTATATGTGAATAGTCAGGTTTACATATGTATATATGTAATTCAGTGTTTCCTAACCGAGGATTTTGATTGGATTATATCAATGTTGAATCACAACCAAGGTATTAAGGACACGCCTACTTAGGGAATTTTTTTTTATCCCTTCACTTACTACGACTCATTAATGGTCAAGCTGAAGAAAGAATAATGAATAAAACTAGGCCATGGCTTGCATTTACAAATACATGTAAGGTGAACTTTCTATTTCTAAAATGCAGCAGATAGGAAAAGAGGCATTTTCATTTTTTTTTTTCATTCTTCATTTTAAAATAAAAAGACCGAAACATGATTTCAGATATGTCACATATATTATCTTCATTCAACTATAATCAAGAATTGTTAACTTGTTGAATAAAACAAAACGGGACTGGCAAAATCCTCTTTATTTTACCAATAGGCATACAGAAAAATTGGGATTATTGCGTTAATTTGCTGCAATATGTTAAAAAGAAAAATCCGTGCGAAGGCAGCACAGGTCTCTAATCATCATTATTTTCTCCATTTTCATTAATATAAAGTAAAATACATCTATATTAAAATACAAACGCCTACGTGAATTTATTCCAGTGTTTCTTAAGTGATAATTATCTTTGACTATTAAAATTGCAATCATCGGGGGACTTCTTTCAAAATGACAAAGATATGTTTAAAACGATCGTGGTAAATAAGATAAGGATGTATGATTTCATGGAAACAAGTATTTAATCAGCCTGGTTGAAAATACAGTTTGTTTGTACCAAGTGGTGTCACAAAAGGAGTGTATATCACTACTACATGTAATTAACAGATTCTTTTGTCAATATGGCTATAATGATAATAAGGACGTTTTTAGCACTACCTATTACTTGTCATTTCTGAGGCAATGAGCTTCAAGTCTTTGGAACCTGATAATGCAAATGCCTGGTGTGATTGCTATCAATTCTCTGTAGAGACCAAAATATTACTTTAGGGTCATGGCATACTACATCTCATATTTTCATAAAACTTTCTCAGGTGAATGGTAATCATAAGGCACAGGTATGACACTGCCCACCACCAAAATAATGTCTATTACATTGGTAGCCATGGAAACCAATGTCATTCTTTTAGGGCCCAGAAACAGGGTTTTTAAGGTGGAAAATCATGTAAACTTAAGTCAAAGGACATTTTTTTTATTATAAATTTTCAAGATTATTCACACATAATATACATTGTACAAATATAGCATAATGTTCATGAGGCAAGAGAAAAAATCAAAATCAAAATGTGTTTGTTTATTTTAAAGCAGTTGGCTCAAAGATGGCCAACACTTCTAATTTTTGATACTTCAATTCTTACCCTAAAAGTCTCTCAAAAATTACAGGCGAAGGCAAAATAAAACTAATCATTGCAATTTTTTACAACATCATACGTACATAACTTTTTATTGATAAAAAAAAAAATTATTTCGTTTTTATTTATTTTACTTCCAGAATTTGGTAATTTGACCCCCCCCCCTTTCCTAAAAAATTGAAATATTTCTAACAATAGTTAATCATGAAACTCCTTTAAAACACATTTTTCTCTTTAATTGAATTGGAAAGTCATTAACAATTTCAAAATTTAAAGCATATCACTGACAGCACTCTCACAAAGAATGGCCATGATGTATTTCTGTAATCGCTGTGGGGAAGAAAATGTATATTCTCAGAACTGTACTCATCAGGGATTGACATTCTTGAAGAGTATACACTAGGACTCCTTACATCTCTAACACCATGCACCAGTCCGGGAAGAGGAGAGGGGGTGTTAGTCGTATTGCATTTCATTAATAACAAGGGCACCGCTAAGCGGAGCATCCCCTCGCGACATGAGTTATTGTGTGTAGGGATGCATTATTTAGCAATATATAGTTATGTTAATGAGAAGACCACATTCTACTAACCCTCCATTACTGCAAAAACTACATTTTCTTTACCTGTACTAGATCTAAATCCAAAAAATATCAAGTTGTTGATTTGAACTGCTTATTTTCTCTTTGGTTTCAAAGAAGTGAAGCGGAAGATTGATAACTCGTACACAAAATTGATTATGACATTGATTTAATGAAAAATAATTTGTAATAGTATTAATGGTTTGGAAAGGCACATGCATTTTTTATTTATTATTTTACAGAAGTGTGCAACCTATGATAAATATTTTTAGTTCTGAACGAATTTTGTAATAATGTATGCCCCCCCCCCCCCCTCCTTTACGATGGTGTAATTTTATCTAAGTTTTTGCATAAAAATTTGACCAATTAATGTGACATTGCATTTGTTTTAATCTTTTACAATGAGGCATATTTGTGCAAAGGTTGAGGAAATTCTATTGGAAGGTTTTTTTTATTAATTTACTAGAAAATTGAAATGGAGTGCACACACACACACATACACACACACACACACACACATACATACATACATACATACATACATACATACATACATACATACATACATACATACATACATACATACATACATACATACACATACGAACACACACACGCACGGTAGCGATGCTATATCCCCTTCGCAACAAGTTGCGCGAGGGGATGATATTGACGAGTAACACGTCGAGGCAAGATGTACGTCCACACAGGTTAGACCTCTACAGCAAAAAACTTTAAATTGTTAAAAGGTCTGCAGCTTATATAGGGTTATAGGGATAACGGTGGTGAGAGAGAAATATGGCGGACAATGCCTATTTACGAGCGGTGTTCAGCTTTAAGGTGATTTACACATATATTTTCAATGCCAGAAACAAGAACATTTTATTTTCATTTGTTTTCGGAAAAACTCGAAAATATAAGCAAATTAAATGTCAATCATTGGACATGTTGGTGTTTCTGTTTTCTTTACAACATATTCGAGCATTTTTCTTAACAGTGACAATAAATATCAAAGGAAAGATAATAGCATGAAGGACGTTACAAATGGAGATGAATACATCTAATGCAGTGCTCATAAATCTTGGATTAATATAATCTGCAATTTGAAGTCCAAGCATAGGAAGCGAAGGAAAGACAGTAGTGAAAATGGCGGATCGAAGCATGCTCAATGTACGTGGTTTCCACTGACCATCTTGTCTGTCATTTTGCTTTAGATGATGTGGATGGCTTGATTGCTTTTGTAATTTACTTTTTGTTTCCGGTAGAGGTTTTGAGGTAGATTTGCTAGAACTCAATGTAACTCGGCACAGGATGAATGACCATCTTAAAGTCCTCCTTAAAGATAGCTTAAAGGTGTTTAAAGGTAGCTTAAAGACGATCTTTAAGCCACCTTTAAGCTATATGTGTTGCTTAAAGGTGGCTTAAAGAAAGCGTAAAGATGGCTTAAAGGCAACTTAAAGACTATCTTGAAGCCACCTTTAAGCCACCTTTAAGGACAACTTATAGGTCCTTAATGTCCAAACTTCTTTAAGCCACCTTTAAGCTACCTTTAAGCCACCTTTAAGCCATTAAAAAAATTTTAATTCAATATTGTGCTTAATTTCCAACAAAATGTATTAACTTTATGAAAGAAAAGGTATTAAAACGGTTTTGTTCTAGAAAGAAAAATGAAGAAAAAAACCCACAAAAAAAAACGGTCACGGCGAGAATTGAACCATCGACCCTTAGTTTACTAGCATCACCATACATCCTCAGCGCCATGGCAACTTACATAAATATGAGCGTTTTTATATCCTATATATCAGTGGATATTGAATCACTGTATTGAATGTGTTTACTTGAAAAGATTTTGACAAACCATTCAGTTTGTAACAATCAATTATATCTAATTTATAAATTACATGCATGCATGTATTTAGAATGAAATACGGAACTTGGTCTTCAGTGAACAAAAATATATTATACCTAAATGGAAACCGTTAGGTTCACTATAGTAGGCTTTCTTAGTTAAATAAATTTAAACCGAGGAGATATACGTTCATCTAATTTATAGCTATAAAAATGTAAGAAAGAAAATGAAATCATTTCTTTTATTAAATGCATTGATACTATTAGGGTATTTGTTCAATTTCCCGGTTTTCATGATCGCGGCGCCGTTCCAATAGGTTTTAATATTTACATGTAATTGTATGCACATGATTTTTAACCTATCAATTCTATAACAAACAAAATAACCAATTACCGGTGACGTATTTACTGCATGTGCAATGGCGTCGGAAGCAAATTGAAAGTGGGGGGAGGCTAGACTAATCCTCAGAAATATTGAGGAAAAAAGTAATTCTCAAAATCATGGAAATCCTAATCCGTGGGGGGGGGGGGGGGGGGGGGGGGGGACCTGGTATGCTTCTGAATCAAACTTCTCAACTTCTCAATCTTTCAAGGTAAATTTAGGAACAATAATCTTTCCGGCGAGAAAAAGTGGGGGGCTGAACCCTCTATCATGCTATGTTTCTAATGGTTAGGTATAACTTTGCAAAAAAAGTGGGGGGGCTAAGCCCCCCCCCCCCCTAGCCTCCCCGGTTCCGACGCCTATGATGTGGCAATTGCAAATGACTTGTACATACAATTGTATGATGTGCCAGGCCGGGTATATTTGACATATTTACCCTTATACATATATTTAAATAATCAACCCCTATTTATGATCACCGGTACATTAATTAATTAGCCTCAAGATTTAACTCTTACATACATGTATCGTTATTTTGTAGACGTAACATTTTTGAAACCCAGAGCTAGGAAATAATACTTTGAAAATGAATTACAAATGTAAATTAACTTTTATTCACTAGACTTATCGTATACTCGTACATACTAAGATTCAACGCCTTTAGAAACCCTGACGTGCACCTGGGCACAAGACACACCTGTTGTGTATATCTTGTATATTTTGTGTTAGTTCCAGGGGTTTTCTTAAGTTAGACAAACAATAGACTTTAATTAGATATACACAAACATGCACCTGGGCACACGACACAACTGTTGTGTATATCTTGTATATTCTGTGTTAGTTCCAGGGGTTTTCTTAAGTTGGACAAACAATAGACTCTAATTAGATACACACAAACGAACAAAACTATGTCTAGACAAACAAAGCAGTAATATCCTGCCCGATATAACAAAGGCAGTTGAGAGTCTTTTCATCTTTAACATGTATCTAGCAGATCTAGAGTTAGAAATAATGAAAATTGAAAAAGATGTACAAACCTTAAACCGATTATCAAATTAAATCATGCATTTTTGGTTCATTATCTTTATTTTGTTTAATAACCGGATGAACTGAGAGAGAGAGAGAGAGAGAGAGAGAGAGAGAGAGAGAGAGAGAGAGAGATTTTTCACCGATTAGTTTATAATAGGAAACAAACATACTTTAATTAGTTTTATGCACATATTAAGATACAGAGACTGCGCTCATCCCTACAATAATTTTGAAACCCCCAAAAAATTATTAAGAATTTTATAACGGCAATCTGTGTCCATCGGAGCGGTGCTGATGATAGCGAACTGTGTTTAATGGAGCGACGATTAAAACCGCCTGGAACACCCCCCCCCCCCCCCTTCCTTGGAAATTATATTATCACTCGAATGACCCCCTCCCATCCCTATAAAAGAGCTTTTGCATTTAATATATGTTTTTATTGTTCACCTTGATGAATATTGACTTAAAGGCCACTTAAAGACAGTGTAAAGGCAGTGTAAAGAGAGCGTAAATGCCACTTAAAGATGCTTAAAGGTGGCTTAAAGGTAGCTTAAAGAAGTTTGGACATTAAGGACCTAAAAGCACTTGCTTAAAGGTGACTTAAAGGCGGCTTAAAGGTTATATAGCCTTTAAGCTCCTTTAAGTCACCTTTAAGCCACCTTTAAGGACTTGCTTAAAGATGGTTTTTCGCCCTGTGTTTGCTTTTGATGATGTGGATGGCTCGATTGCTTTTGTAATTTACCTTTTGTTTCCTGTAGAGGTTTTGAAGAAGATTTGCTAGAACTCAATGTAACTAGGGTTTTTGAAGTTCCCTTTGTTTCCGTCTCCAGCTTGTTTTTTGGTTTAACGGTTACTGAATGACTTACATTAGCAGAATGAGGAGCTGTGAGGGAGCTGACTTTCTTTGTTACATACAAGTACATACCAAACATTGATACGACCTGCACTGATAAAACAGTTCTATAATACCGAAGAACAGATCTAGAGTTTCTTCCGAATAATGTTGCTGGTCCGCACGCATAGGAATATTTATCAGCATAGAGGAAAACAGGCGGTGTAACGATGAGTACGGATAATGTCAGACAAAATATAAATGAAGTAAGTCTCCCTCTAGTATTTACCATTTTACGGAACAGTTTGTTAAAGGACATGTTGAGGGCAAAACATCTTTCAATACATAAACAAAGAAGATGAAGTTGAATTTTTTCCCTACCTAGACTATACAGAAGAAAGATAATCATACAAAAGTACTCCACGTCACCGCGTCTCCAAAAAAGCTTGACGATATACAACGCGTCAATGAAAACCTCAGTCAACGAAATAGTTGTATACACAAAACACTGCTTATGTTTCCTTAAATCCTTATTTTTCATCATAATCACACAGCTGACAATATTGAGAAAAATTGCCACAGACAATATAGTTCCCAAAATGGGATAAACAGTGCCAAAATTAAAAGGATCCACATAGGTTTTATTTGACATTTTCGAACAAAGACTTTTCTTTCTTGTGTTTGTATATGTGAATAGTCAGGTTTACATATGTATATGTGTAATTCAGTGTTTCCTAACCGAGGATTTTGATTGGATTATATCAATGTTGAATCACAACCCAGGTATTAAGGACACGCCTACTTAGGGAATTTTTTTGATAACTTCACTTACTGCGAATCATAAATGGTCAAGCTGAAGAAAGAATAATGAATAAAACTAGGCCATGGCTTGCATTTACAAATACATGTAAGGTGAACTTTCTATTTCTAAAATGCAGCAGATAGGAAAAGAGGCATTTTCATTTTTTTTTTCATTCTTCATTTTAAAATAAAAAGACTGAAACATGATTTCAGATACTGACATATATTATCTTCATTCAAATATAATCAAGAATTGTTAACTTGTTGAATAAAACAAAACGGGACTGGCAAAATCCTTATTATTTCACCATACAGAAAAATTGGGATTATTGCGTTAATTTGCTGCAATATGTTAAAAAGAAAAATCCATGCGAGGGACAGGTTTTCAATCATCATTATTTTCTCCATTTTCATTAATATAAAGTAAAATACATCTATATTAAAATACAAACGCCTACGTGAGTTTATTCCAGTGTTTCCTAAGTGATAATTATCTTTGACTATTAAAATTGCAATCATCGGGGGATTTCTTTCAAAATGACAAAGATATGTTTAAAACGATCATGGTAAATAAGATAAGGATGTATGTTTTCATGGAAATAATTATTTAATCAGCCTGGTTGCAAACATCAGATTTTTTACTTATGGAATACAGTATGTTTCTACCGAATGGTGTCACAAAGGGAGGTGTTTATCACTACTACATGTAATTAACATATTTGTTTGTCAATATGGCTATAATGATAATAAGGACGTTTTAGCACTGCCTATTACTTGTCATTTCTGAGGTAATGAGCTTGAGGTCTTTGGAACCTGATAATGCAAATGTCTGGTGTGTTTGCTTACTATGTCTTTACATCAATTCTCTGGAGAGACCAAAATATTACTTTAGGGTGATGGCATACTACATCTCATATTTTCATGAAACTTTCTCAGATGAATGGTAATCATAAGGTACAGGTATGACACTGCCCACCACCAAAATAATGTCTATTACATTGGTAGCCATGGAAACCAATGTCATTCTTTTAGGGCCCAGATACACGGTTTTAAGGCTGAAAATCATGTAAACTTAAGTCAAAGGACATTTTTTTTTTATTATAATTTTTCAAGATTATTCACACATAATATAAATTGTACAAATATAGCATGATGTTCATGAGGCAAGAGAAAAAATTAAAATCAAAATGTGTTTGTTTATTTTAAAGCAGTTGGCTCAAAGATGGCCAACATTTCTAATTTTTGATACTTTAATTCTTACCCTAAAAGTCTCTCAAAAATTACAGGCGAAGTCAAAATAAAACTAATCATTGCAATTTTTTACAACATCATACGTACATAACTTTTTATTAATAAAAAAAAATTATTTCGTCCCCCCCCCCTTCCTAAAAAGTTGAAATATTTCTAACAATAGTTAATCATGAAACTCCTTTAAAACACATTTTTCTCTTTAATTGAATTGGAAAGGTATTACAAAATTCAAAATTTAAAGCATATCACTGACAGCACTTTCACATAGAATGGCCATGATGGATTTCTGTAATCGCTGTGGGGAAGAAAAAGTATATTTTCAGAATTGTACTCATCAGGGGTTCACATTCTTAAAGAAAATATACACTAGGACTCCTTACATCTCTAGCACCATGCACCAGTCCGGGGAGAGGAGAGGGGTGTTAGTCGTATTGCATTTCTATAGACTGTTGCAGGCAAGAATCTCGTCAGCTTCACTGTTTGAGTGCTGAAATCGTAAGTCAGACTATCGAATCAAGAATAGGAATTATCTGTCCGTTTCATTTAACCAGAGTTGTTTTATTTGTACAGGTTTAAAAAAAAGGTTTAGATGCAGTCAAGATCCGTAATTAAGGGGGGTGTGCGGCCATCTTGTACATTTGAGGATAAGAATGAACACATTTATTGAACTGGCTTGTTTCTGCCCGAAAATGGCCAAAAAATGTTGCCAAAAAATATAAAAGCAATAAATATGAAGTCCTACACGTCATTTTGTTTGAAAAATATGCATACAAGAACAGAACAATACTTTTTTTATCAGTCAGAACAGCTGTCGAACTGCGCAGATACAGACCTATTTTGATGTTATAAATACTGGAAAAAAATATGAAGGAGGTTCATTGTTGTCCTCTCTACAACCATTTAAGATCAATTCTATGTAAGAATCAAAATTCATAGTCATGGATTTTCTTCATATTTGACAATTTGATAGACTTGGGTGAGTAAAAAAGCCTAACATTTTGTTTGTTGCTATGTGGTCCAGTTGCCATGGTAACCATAGGTAAAGATGTAAAAATGGCATTTTCATGCTTATTTGAGAACATATTGTGAGTAATGTGCAGAACATGGGGTTTCAAGAGTAGAATTTATTATTTAAAAAGTTGCCATTTTTCAAAAGAAAGAAAATTCATGGGGAACGCATATTTTTAGAGCGTTTGCATGGTTACTAAACAGAAATTTTAAAATCTGTTTTCTTCATTTAATTTGAATAAAAAATGCAAATCTTGGATTATTTGGTAAACACTATTGTGATTGTGCAAGTAAGAATTTAAATATGAAAATTGAGAACAGTTACTATGGTAACAAGCTTAAAAATAAGGAAAATTATTAATTTTTTAGGCATCATTGAATGGATATTATTCACTTATAACGAATAAATATATAAAATCAAATGGTGAGAAAAAATAATGTAGGTCCTTAACTTTAATGACACTTGAAAAGATGTAAAATTTTCTAAAAAAAAAAAAATAACTGCCGCTGCTATGGACTTTTCAAAAAGTAAGAGTTCCTGTGTGATTTTTTATACAACTTAATTTTCGATAGCAACAACACTTCTCTGTTGCATAACAAAGATTTTTGTGGTACATAATGAAAATTTTGATATATTTTCACGTTCCAACTAATATAATTGCAAAAATATATAGCATAGACTTTAATCTGGATGTAAAAATTTAACAGTTTCCCATTTCGGCTTATAAAAAACCCGCAAACAACTGATTTCAAAAATTTCTAACGGTTTCCATGGTAACTTTTTAAAAATATTGGTTTCTCCATCAATTTCCTGATATAATGAAATAATTGAAAATAAGACAAAGGCTGTTTTATGTCTTTGATAGTTTACACTAGTGGGCAAAACCTTCTAATATGGCTTCAAAGTAGGTAAGTTTTGCTATTTTTCCATCTTAAGCCTCGGTTACCATGACAACGGTTACCCCCAGCAACCAACTTTTAGTGGTTTTTTGCGTTTTTCACCTGGGTGTGTCCATGTGTGAAAATAAGGAAAATTGGTGACTATGTGTGGCCAGACCCTTTTATATATCTTTGATTCTTACATAGAATTAATCTTAATTTGTTGAGAAAAAGTTTGAACTTTGCTCATTAAAGTGATAACTTTGCCTCAAAATAAGGTGCCCTATTTTTATCAGTCGCGCGGATCGGCATGGGATCTATTTTTAGAACAAGAATACTCCATTCTATACTTAAAACTCCTATGTCTATAGAGACACATTGACCTTATATTTTTATAGAAAAAATAAATGTCAATTCAAAACAATTCGTTTTGAATTTGATATAGTCAGAATACATCGCCAACTTAAACGATTGGCGTTTGTCAAACAGTTACAGTAATGATAAATGATGAATAATAATAAAAGATATACGATAGAAAGGGGGAATCTTGATAGAGAGAACAATGATTATATTTTGTAATTTTTATTATAATTATTTAAAAAAATTAAAAAAAAGTTAGAACGTTTCAGTGCAATAAGAAAAAAAAAGACGTTCAGTGAAGGACATCAGTTTTAATCGTTACTTTCAAATCCTTTAATTATTTATATTTTAGAATATTACTGCTTTGATTCTGTACCGCAAGAGTTAAATCTTTGCTATATTTAATAGATTAATTAATTCATTATAGCTAACATCTATAAAAAAAAATACAATTTCATGTGACGCATTTAGTTTTGTTATCGTGCACACAAATCTTTAAAGTGTACTAAATTAATTATACTCTGTTCCAAGATATCCTCACGTTTTGCTTAATAACTCGATATTTATAAATATCCCCGGGTTCATACGATGTACATTCAAAAGAATAAAAAATGTTTCAAGATTTCTGAACTTAAATGCCTTGTTAGATTATCAGCTAAAAATGTGATGTCTAGGGGGATTTTGTATTGCAGCAAGCTCGGATGATAACGTTAAAACATTGCGCGAGGTATTCCAAGTGACTTCCGAATGAAGAACAGTAAATATTTCCCATTATAAATCTCCGTAATAAATCTGTTTTCGTTCCTGTGATTTTTTTTCGAGTAAAAAATTGATACGTGATTGATATGAAATTGATAAGTGTGACAATGAAGATATCTTTCATTGATATCAATTTCGCTTTTTTCACAGGTATGTACATGTATATTTTTATTAAAAATCTTCCAAATTTCCTGTTTAAATACCTTTATCAGAATTTAATAATATATAAAATGAAGATGAAACCCCCCGTATTCAAACTAAAGCTAATGAATAATCAATAAATCAGTTCACAGCCCGTGATGGATCAGACTGGAAAATGTTTTCTAAATAAATAAAACAGATTTCTATCGCCTAACGGTACAAAGGTTTACGAATTTTTTTAAAAATATACAATAATGGCATTGCACGCCCTTAATTAAACCCCTCCATGAAACTAAAAAAAGTTGAAATAGAGACAGTCTCCGTATTCATTAGGGTATATTATTTTTGACTTCGCAAACCTACATATATTTATGAACTACCTATGAAATGTTGGTTTTCGTTATGAATTAAACAACATTGCTGTTACACTTTAGAGCGAGTTCACCATGCACTAGATACATACTTTGGATCGAAAAACTTAAACCTGCTTAGTTCCGACTCCGAATTTATATCAAATTTTGTGAACACTTATAAACGATACTTATGTTATGTATGTGCATAATGAAAGATATTCAAGTAGTTTTTCCCAGCCAATTAAACTATACTTTAATTAAAAAAATATGGTGTACAAAAGTTGTTAACAAAAAAAAAACGATATAAAGAGATACCGCGCTATATCGCCGTAAATCAAAATATTGCCCCGATGATTGTATTACGACTTAGACATCATTATATACATGTATAAAGGTTGTTATGTTTTGGCAAATCAAAAGTAAACCTGTGTACATTTTATTCACTAATATTTCTAAAGTTTTGTTTTCAGTCGATGCATAACATGCGAGTTGAATAAACCAAATTATTCGGGAGAAGAAAACAAACGATTTCCTTTTCTAAACATTTACATGATTCAGATAGATTTTTTTGTGTACTCATAAAGAAATTATTTTATTTAAATTACTTTGAATATTTTGTTGCGGGCTGGCCGACAGGCTTCAAAACACCTCCAGAATTGATAAACAAAAACACCAAAAGTAACGTTTTCACAATTTATATAACACGAAGTATAGAGAACAAATTCATGGGCTGATACTCATCAGGACACTGGTAGATAGAGCAGACACCAACTTCACAAGTCACTCCATTCCTATTCGCTATCCGAGACCTGCGTACACAGAACATACACATTAACACATACACATAAAGTTCCATACAAGTACTGACCCACATGACCCACCGTACATAACAGTGAGACAACGTGGTACACGTGGCGGCGCTGCATTACATTTACTTGCATTTCACGATACATAATAATATGGCTGAAATTGGCCAAGCGGTTTTAGAGACGAAGTTCAAAATGTAAAAAGTTAACAGACGGACGGACAGACAGACGACGGACGAAATGTGATCAGAATAGCTCACTTGAGCTTTCAGCTCAGGTGAGCTAAAAAAAACATCCAGTTAGTAAAAATCTGTCAACAAATTTGCTATTGGTGATCTGAAATGCTTAGTCGACAAGTATTACGTAATAGCAAGTGCTAAGTCTGGTGTCATCTGCTAAATTTATCGGTCGTGCATGCGAAATGTTAAATAGATAAATTTTATTTCTTGCAGCACTTTATTATTTTGACACTTGCAATGAACATTAAAGGGAAAATCACGGCGTGGGCAGTGTTGGGTATAGAAAGCACTGTAGACCAGCCTTTATGCTCAGCAGATCTGCATTGCATGGTGTAGAGGGGTATAACTGTTGCTAAAATGGTGGCCTGCGTTAATTTGAAAGCTGAAATCTAGTCCCTTTACCTTCCGTTCGAGTTTTGTGGCTTAATTTTGTAAGCTAATGCCGAACTTTGTTCTTATGTTTCGACATTACGGTTATCTAAGTCGTTAACTTTGTGATTAGCTGATATAGGCATCTCTATGCAATCTCTACTTGCATTGTTCTTTACAGGACTTGCCGATAGAATGAGATGTCTGATTTTCCTCGATAAGTAGAAAGATATCAAGCAAGCAAATTAATAATAGTTAATGCAAAAAACAGTTCTGCAATGTATTGGGAGGAGTTTTCCATTTCCCCAATACATTTAGGATTTGAAGCACGCAAAAATGCCAGAGAAGTACTTCAGAATATCCTAAGCAAAAGTCGAACTTTCAGATATTACAGTTTTAACTGTTAAATTCCCGTTTTTGGAAGTATTCCGTTCATCTTCAGTCCTTCTTTAAATAAGCAATTTCTTTCCAGACTTAATTGTGTTATCGTAAAAAAGCTCAGTTAGTGTGCGTTCTTTCACAGAGACCGATTTATAAGAACCAACAATGTTGTTATAATTAGGTATTTAAACTTTGTAAACGTCAGCCTTAAAAACACATAACTTGGAAACTATTGTCTTGAAATAATTGTAAAATACTACGTTGTTCAAATCAAGCTCTGTCACAGCAGTTTAACCCTATATATTCAGATTATTACTTAGATTTTAAAAGGATTATCATCATTACATGCATCACTTGGTTACGATCTTTGAAGATTGTTTACTTTTTTGCATTTGATAATAGAAAAGTGTACACCGGTTGTAAGGTGTAGACAAATCGAGCGCGCCCTATATTCCAAAAGTGATTTAAGATAGTGGGACCATCAAAATGAAAATTACAATTTAACAACATTTTTGTGTAAATTGCTTGAAGTAAAAATGTGCATAATTTTGAGGATGGGGCAAATTAACGTATTATTTACATATAGTCCCAGCAAAAACTAAACAAAAAATGACGTGACTTAAATTAAATATATATATAAAATATTTTAATGTTATTTTTGGCGTTTTTGATACATCCTAAATTTTAATAAATATTTTTTATTTAATAGTGATTTATCGAATTTGTGTCTAATTTGATTCTTGTAATTGATCTCATTATTTAGTACACTACAGTTACTCTGATTATTGTTTTGAGCCAAAACTTGAAAAGAATGATGATTTTCAAGCATTCGTTACTGTGCAAAAATGTGGTAGAAAGTTCAATCTCAAAACGACAAGGCATTGGTGACAAAGGTTTGGTTTTATTAATGAATTTCTATCTGACATCTGATTACCACCAGAAGAAGGAATAATGCTGTTTTCTTGACGATAAACATCTTAATTAACTTTCAGAAGACAGTTATTTGAGAAGAACCTTCCTGTAAATAAATTAAATATTAAGTACGAAGGAATCGCAAGATCATTCATTTGAAAACATCTTACCAGCTATTTTATGCTGACCAATCAACTTTTTGTGTGTATAGTTTCGACATTGATCTGCTTCATTATATTTTCTACAACAAAACAAACAACATTTGACAAAGTTAAAGATAATTTTGAAATAAAATCAAAGAATTATCAAACAAATCAACAATAGGATCAGCGTGTCAAAATTCAAAGGACCGGCTAATAAAAATGCAGTATGTGTAAATGACAATGCACATCAACATTGTTCAAGTCGTGTTGGTTTCGATCAAGTAACGTTGAATCAGATGTCAAACACATTCAACGATTGAAAAAATATAAATAACATTGTATAAAAATTTGTATCTTGATACAATGAACTTTAGGAGTAGCTCGAGAGATTGTAGTCTCATAAAATCTCGGTCAAAATTAATAATACCGACAATGTTAGGAAAATATATATATATTTTAATTTTCGCCAAAAAGTTGACAAATGGGTGAGCATTTGAGGAAAAACTTGTTAAATGGGCAGATATTATATGGAATTTCAATATCAACAATTGTATCTTATAGTATAGTATTCAGGTACCCGTTCCATTTTTGGACCTAACTTTCTTATCTTCAGTATACATCATGCATATTCTATATTAATGATATTAATCTAAAGCGTAGAGTAGAAAATGATTTACCATGAGAATTTTTTAAAAATGGTTTTACCTAAAATAAATGTTTTGGTGGAAAGATGTATCTAATCTTAGGGTTAAAAACTAATTAAAACAATTTTTGTATCGGATACAATTTTTAAGAATAATTGTGGTTTTTTATAATATTATATTAAATGCACTTAACGAGTGTGACTTTTCAAGAACATAAAAGGTCATTTATAAGTACACGTTCCACTCTTACATACTGATATTTAAGTATGAAAATTATGTCTAAGTGTACTGAGTGTTAAGCCCATTTATATTTTTTATTGATCATGTTTCAAAACAATTGCATACGACTTTGTTGATTTTTCTAAGATTCGTTTTCTTTATTCACTTTTGCCTACTTTTGAGCTGCAACATATATTTTTTTTATGTTATTATTATTTAATTCTGGTTTGAACGCGGTATTTGATTTGATTATTTTAATAGAAAAATTAGTTAAATTTATATAACCTGGCTAACACGCCAATAGACATATCAAATTGCAACAACGTCAAACACGTACTAAAATGCTTGACGTTACTTTTGAACAGATTAAACTGTAAAGTAAATGACAGAAAATTAATTATCAGCAATCAACTCAATATCTACCAAAGCTTCAGTGTATACTCGTATACCTTGATTGGAGCAGTTTACGCGTAAACTGTCCCAACAAAGGTTATACTTCTATAACTTGGTAGACATTAAGTTAATTTTCTTATAAATAAACATAGGTAATCATAGATTACTAAGCTCACCGAGACGGAGCATCACCCTTATGAGACATCACCTTCTTCAGACCACCTTTATCATTTTATATGAAAATCATACTTTATGATCTTGGATATTCATGGATTCTGTTTTGACAAAATATCGTATATCATCTGATAATTTTTTTTATGATAATCATATGTTCATATGTTAATCAATACAATGATATAAAATTAAATATTGCATCATGTCATATTTCTCATATAATATATATCATATAATAAATAAAATACCGTAATAAACAATAATGAGATTTGATATTGTAACGTATGATATGACATTGTATTGTGTTATACCTTATTGTATTTGATCACATGATACAATATCATAAAATATAATACAATATAGTATCATATTACAATATCATATTACATAATACATCATAACACTGAAACATGATATTATATTGTATAATATAGAATGATATTGTATTGAATGACACTGAAACATATTTGATACATTATATGATATTATATCATATAATACAATATAATTTGATTCCAACATTGTATCTTATCAAATGATACAATATTATGTGATATGGTAAAATATTATAAAATACATTATTATATTATACATATTGCAACATATGACACAATAAAATATATTACAATATCATATAATACAATTTCATGTGATATGATAATATATCATATAAACCAATATCATATCATACAATATCGTATGATACAATATAATATAATATTACAATATCATATAATACAATTTCATGTGATATAATTCTATATTACTGAAACCAATATCATATTATACAATATTGTATGATACAATATTATAGAATATACAATATTGTATCATAGGATACAATATAATATTTTGCAATATCTTATGTAATTGTATCATGTGATAAAATAATAAATTAAAAATACAATATAATATTATACAATATTGTATCATAATACACAATACTATACATAACAATATCATGATACATAATCATATCAGAAAATATCAAAAAAATTGATACAATATCATATCATATCGTATAACTTTTTATAATATAACATATGATATCATATTGTATCATATCAAACAATATTGTTTCATATCATACAATACTTTATCATAGGAATCATGTTATATCATTTATCAACAAACACATCTATCTATCGAGCTGGTTTGAGTGAGGTAGGAGATTTCTTTAGCATCCTTGATAATGGAGATCAGGCTCTGCTTCTGAAGCAACCTCTGCATTTAATTTATAATAAAGTTAAATCAACTATGCAAGCTATCATCTATAAAACATGTGACCTGTTCCAAAAAACTAAACCTCATCCAGCATCCGAAACCTGTGGCTCAGATTCAGCATTCAAGCCCATCAGGTGCATTTGTATCATAAGACGCATCATCCATGCAATTTTGGTGAAGTTTGGACCAGTAATAACTAAGATATCATCATCAGAGGGCACTAGCAATTAAAACCTTAACTTCCTCCAGCATCCGCAACCTATGGCTCAGATTCAGCATCCATGCCTGTCAGGTGCATCTGTATCATAAGACACACCATCCATTCAAGTTTGGTGAAGTTAGGACCAGTAATAACTAAGATTTATTTTTTAGCATCCTTGATAATGGAGATCAAGCTCTGCATCTGAAGCTACCTCTGCGATTCATTCATATTACAGTTAAATCAACTATGCAAGTTTGAAATAGTACTATCATCTATGAAACATGTGACCTGTTCCTAAAAACTTAACTTTATCCAGCATCCGAAACCAGACTATGCATTCAAGCCTGTCAAGTGCATCAGTATCATAAGACACACCATCCATGAAAGTCTGGTGAAGTAAGGACAAGTAATAACTAAGTTATCATCATCAGAGGGCATCTGTTTCAAAAACTTTATCTAACCAGCTCTTAAAACCTTAACCTCCTCCAGCATCCGAAACCTATTGCTCAGATTCAGCATTCAAGCTTGTCAGGTGCATCAGTATCATAAGACGCACCATCCATACAAGTTTGGTGAAGTTAGGACCAGTAGTAACTAAGATATAATCATCAGAGGGCACCTGCAACAAAAACTTAACCAGCTCTAAAAACCTTAACCTCTTCCAGCATCCGAAACCTATTGCTCAGATTCAGCATTCAAGCTTGTCAGGTGCATCAGTATCATAAGACGCACCATCCATACAAGTTTGGTGAAGTTAGAACCAGTAGTAACTAAGATTAATCATCAGAGGGCACCTGCAACAAAAACTTTAACCAGCTCTAAAAACCTTAACCTCTTCCAGCATCCGAAACCTATTGCTCAGATTCAGCATTCAAGCTTGTCAGGTGCATCAGTATCATAAGACGCATCATCCATACAAGTTTGGTGAAATTAGGACCAGTAGTAACTTAGATATTGCTATCAATGGGTACCCGCAACAAAAACTTTAACCTGCTCCAAAAACCTTAACCTCCTCCAGCATCCGAAACCTATTGCTCAGATTCAGCATTCAAGCTTGTCAGGTGCATCAGTATCATAAGACGCACCATCCATACAAGTTTGGTGAAGTTAGGACCAGTAGTAACTAAGATATAATCATCAGAGGGCACCTGCAACAAAAACTTAACCAGCTCTAAAAACCTTAACCTCTTCCAGCATCCGAAACCTATTGTTCAGATTCAGCATTCAAGCTTGTCAGGTGCATCAGTATCATAAGACGCACCATCCATACAAGTTTGGTGAAGTTAGGACCAGTAGTAACTAAGATATAATCATCAGAGGGCACCTGCAACAAAAACTTAACCAGCTCTAAAAACCTTAACCTCTTCCAGCATCCGAAACCTATTGCTCAGATTCAGCATTCAAGCTTGTCAGGTGCATCAGTATCATAAGACGCACCATCCATACAAGTTTGGTGAAGTTAGGACCAGTAGTAACTAAGATTAATCATCAGAGGGCACCTGCAACAAAAACTTTAACCAGCTCTAAAAACCTTAACCTCTTCCAGCATCCGAAACCTATTGCTCAGATTCAGCATTCAAGCTTGTCAGGTGCATCAGTATCATAAGACGCATCATCCATACAAGTTTGGTGAAGTTAGGACCAGTAGTAACTTAGATATTGCTATCAATGGGTACCCGCAACAAAAACTTTAACCTGCTCCAAAAACCTTAACCTCCTCCAGCATCCGAAACCTATAGCTCAGATTCAGCACTCAAGCCTGTCTGGTGAAATACAGACCAGCAGTAACTAAGATACTGCTATCAAAGGGCACCTGCAACAAAAACTTTAACCTGCTCCAACAACCTTAACCTCCTCCAGCATCTGAAATTTAGGACCCAGATTCAGCATCCAAGTCTTTCAAGTCCATAGGTAGGTCCAGATGCATCATCCATGCAAGTTTGGTGAAGATAGGACAAGTAATAGCTTAGATACAGGACCTGCAACAAAAACTTTAACCAGGTCCGGACGCCGACGCCGACGCCACCGCCGACGCCGAGGGTATAGCATAAGCTCTCCTTGACTTCGTCTCGGTGAGCTAAAAACGTAATAAAATGATTACCTAGAAAATGAATGTATGTAAGATAACAACATAAACATGTTATCCCGTTTACATAGAAATCCTATATGCCAAGTTTGAAATCGGGCCAGTGGTTCTAGAGAAGAAGTCAAAAATGTTGACGTTTACATGCCAATGGCCATAGCTCAAACAGACGATCTTAAAACTCAGGTAAATATGTTTTCAATTTTTTAAAGTTTTGTAGATTTAAGACCTGCAACAATTCCATCAAAACTATCTTCCATTCAGAACTATAAAAAGAAACATTTCCTTTTATTTGTTTTTGTATGAGTTCAGGCTGAAAATTAATCAGTTTAAAAGGAAAAGTTTATTTAATATTCTTGCAAACTGTTTTTCTTAACAAAATTGTCGGTAAAAAAGTTATATCGATCATGAAATGACTGGCAATGATCGATATTTATTGCCTCTCAAATCATAAAAATGTTCCAAGGTTTTAATAAAAAGATAAAAATAATTGATCATTGAAACCAGATAAGTTTATAGCGTTTTTTTTTCTTCAGGATCCTGATCTACGGAGATAGAAAAGAGAGAAAAAAAAGGAATCGTGTTTATTTAAAGAGACATTGTTAGGATTTTGATCAAGTTTTATTTTCCTATTTTTAACATTAACAGTGCAAAAGTAAGGCATTTCTACTTATCAACCAAAATCTGGGTACTTGAGTGTTGTACAAAGTTTTTCTTTACACTGGTTCCATATACCGGGAAATGTGTACTTATTTAAGCTGTATTTTTATCTGCATATTCGTTTTTATCATAATAAAGAGGTCTTAGTATTGGTCATATTTATTTTAGATATAAACCTGAAATTTTTTTTTGTCTTTATTCAAAGTGTTAAACAAAAATATGACCCGAGCTGAGTTTACGTAACAAACAATTGTGAGTTCTGTATATGTCATGTCGCAATAACGAACAGTGTACAAACTCACAAGTCCAAAGGGAAAATACAAATCAGGAGCAGGACAAACACGAACCTCTAAAAAAAGAAATAATAGTTTAAAAAAAACAACATCGTAATCACTCGAGTCCGCCAATTCAGTTCTATCAGAACTTTAAAAATATGAAAGAAATTCAATCCGCAGTTCACGAGTTAAAATCAGCCCAAAAAACACAGATCCGATTCATGCCCATTCTATAAGAACAACCTAAATGCCACCTGACTGTCATTGCGATTAAAAGTTCAGTCCCGTGGTATTTACTAAGTATCCGATTCGGGTACAAGAAAGCATTCGACCACCGTTCATGACAGGTTCTTGTTGGTTTGCAAATATATCAATAAAACCATGTTGTAAGCATATACTGGGGCGCGAATCTCAAATTGTCAAGATGGCTTGTACAAGAGTTGAAGACATTACGAACAACTTAGGTACGACTTAACCATATATACTCCCCCGTTTGAGGTACGAATTGTTTTGTTCGATTTACGCGTGTAACACGTTCTGAATGAGCTGTGTGATGATGCTTTTTTGAGTCCTAATGTCAGACCTGCTGATTATCTAAGTTAACACGGCACCATTACAAAGACAATTCAACTGAAATGAAATTTTTTCTACGATTTGCTTCCTATTTTAGGAAGTTTATACCAGACTTTACGATTGTGGCATATTCACTTATACAGGCTGGGACCAATCGCCCAAATGGGATAGAATATCCCAAACGGGTTATTATGACCCAAACGAGCTATATATAGATATCCCGCACGGCTATATCACGCGGTTTTGTTCCTGCATATTTCCGCAATATGCCGAGTACATTGGTAAGGAAACTGAGTCATTAAGTTTATATTGAATATACCTCAGAAAGTTGTTTTCTAAAACATGAGTCAGTCCTTTTGCACGGTGACCTTAACTGTTTTGTTTTAAACTTACCTTTATTTTCTTAAATCAACAAAAGTTGATGTAACTTTCTTCGAAACTAGCTCCTGGAAGACATATTGAAACAACAAGTTCTCGCAAGATCAAATTATCCAATCAGAAAAGGGCTATGATCTTTGATTTGGTTGAAATTTGGTTATTTGAGGTTATTGTATGGAGCACGAGAAGGACTAAAATAATTTAATTAATTGTCGGGAAAATGAAATGCGCCAATAACTTTATATTTCGCTGTATATAATAAGTTGCTCAAATAAAATATTATATATGATTTTTTTTATCACTTATTTAACAACTGTTAATATATAAAATTTGCATTGAAATTTTCTTACAGAGAAAACATGGCAGAAGCTGAAAAATTTCAAATTTAACCCTTGGGAAGAACAGGAATCGGGTTCCATTATAAGTTGGTTCAAGCAGTGTTAGTCAGTCGTTTTTTAAAAGAAAAAACACTCTTCTAGAGAAAGTAAGAATATGTTTAATTGTCTTGAATTAAATCAAATTAAATAAAGTCTTTATTTACATATCACATGTTTTTAAAAAATATCACACAATTATTTTAATAATTTTGGGTTTTTCTTTTTGTTTTATTAACATTTGATTCATCTTTTGACTTTTCATCTGCGAGGATAAACATTGCAGGACATTTTTCCTATCACTCAGACTGTGGTCCAAAAGAAAATTCATGAATTCTTCTCGGTGTTGCATTGAATTTACGTGAAAATCCTTCAAGGCACTATCCAAGGGTTTTCCTTTAAAAGATGTGCGACTCTTGTCCTTGAACGGATCACTTATGTAGCCGGATGCGCGAATGAATTGTCTGAAACAATTGATTTCAAAATCAATATTGTACATTTATGAGTATTCGGCATCCAGCTCACAAATACATAGAGCAGCACTCAACTTTCCTCTGACCTTTAAAAAAATATGAATAGTTTTGTTTAGAAAATGTTTAACAATAAAAAAATACCGATGGTACAATTATTTCATTAAAAAAAACAAAGAAATGACATAGGAAAAGCTAATGGAAATAGGCTTTGGCCCCCCCCCCCCCCTCCCGAAAATCCCCCCCCCCCCCTTTTTCAAACACAGAATCCTAAATAATTCTGGTTCAACACGCATTTTTGTAATTGGAATTTTGAAAAAGTGAATTGACCAATTGGACCAAAAACATGCCAACGTATGCCCTTTTTGTCAATTTTCTCCTGTCATGATCTTTTGGCGATCGATTCTTTTGATGAAATATAAGCAAATGAAAATAGCCAATGTTGTTTCTAGAAAAATTGCAAACGTTTGCAAAAATATCCCCTTTGACAATTTATTCTACGCCAAAAACTAATCGGCAATCGATTCGATGGAAAGTAAAAGGAGCCTGTCAAATCGACTTATAAAATAACAGTAAAGAATACTCACGTGTGGTAAACGGACATTCTGCATCGGTAGTTTCGCCGTGTACACTCTGCAAAAAAGTATTGCACAACCCTTTTCAAAAACAAAATAAAAAGAAATGAATAGAAGAATATGCTTACATCTTCATTTTTAATCATATATATATTTTAAATTACTATATGTTTACTTCTTCTTAAATATCTTGGATTGTACTCGCGCACAGTGCCATTCAGGAATTTATACCGTCTGCTGGAAACGTTCCATGCATAAAGAGCGTCGTTTCTTTTACACTCGAACAATCTGCAATGTTTATAATTTAAAAATTATAATTCAAAATATATGATTTAAAGTAAAAGTACTTGTAAGGACATTTCTATTTTTTAAATATGATCATGGACACCTACCTAAACAGGCAATTGAAGTGTATCCATACCGCCGCGTCCCGTTCTAAGTTCATAAGCTCGGCCTATTCCTAAAAAAACTAGTGGATTTCAATCCATTAACGGAACAAAATGTGCATATCCAAATTCTTTGAAAATGGATCAAACCTCTTGTCCAAAATAAGCGGCGCCCTTTTTAGAGCCATTGCGCCGCTGGGCCTATAATATCCTGGATGTCCCGCCATCTCCTGTAAATAACGTGATTTCTTGACGCCATTATTTACAGTGTCGAACATGTGATAATTTATTGTATACATAGTTTATATTTAGCAACATAAAAGTTTCAAACATGGTGAAACTTCAATTTTTTTAAAACTAATTATAAGACTTAATAATTGTTGGTAGCTTATTGAATGTATATGTACATTTCCAATTTAATTTGCTTCATATTTCAATATTATATATCACGTACGATTTCGACACGGAATAAACCGAACTCTCTCCCTCTCTCGTTTAGGCAGACAACAATCACAGGATGAACCTTATTCTCTTTTGAGAAAAGGACAAGCATAGCCTACATCCACTTCTCTTCGCAAGCCCTCATAATTTGATTCTGGAAAACGTGTAAATGTCGGAACCAAAGACGGTTTACGCTTCGACCGCTGTTTCGACTCCAGTTTCCCTCAATTTTCGTACCAAACCTATTATTTCTACATTTGAAACAATAATGCATCCACATATCACATACAAATCAACACTAACCCGCTGTCAAATCATTTTCTCAACCGGGTTTAAATTATGTGATCGCTCGCTATATGAGGTTTAAAAAGTAGAAAATTTAGAGTCGGAAAATATTGTTCTGATTGAAGACATTAGATAAAAGGTGTTTTTATTTTAATTTAAAGAGGTATAAAGAATGGTTTTGCATTCTAAGACAAGTAGACAAAATTCATACGATTAAATAAATAATTATGTCACATAAAACAATAAAAACCCTTCATTTTAATCTTTCTTGTATGCTATATTAATCAAAATTCGTTTTAATGTTTAAAAACAGTTGTAGAGCAAAATTTGTCACCATCAGAGATGCTTAAAAAGGGAAAAAATATCACTTTGTATTTTTGTGACTCAGTATTGGTTTGTACATTGTAAGATTAAGTTGATCAAGTAACGTTTTTGACATTATTATCTTTATTAGGTTTCCAATTTTATCCGAAACACAAACATTTAATCTGCGCTGACCTAGATAAACAATGTGATACACAAAATTTAAACCCGGGATGTAGAATTTGAGAAAATGATTTGACAACGGGTTAGTGATGATTTTTTTGTGATATATGGATGCATTTATGTTTAAAATGTAGAAATAATAGGTCTCTTACGAAAATTCAGTGAAACTGGAGTCGAAATATGGCTCCAAGTGTAAACCGTCTTTGGTTCCGACATTTACACGTTTTCCAGAATCAAAATATGAGGGCTTGCGAAGAGAAGTGGATGTAGGCTATGCCTGTCCACTTCTCAAAAGAGAATAGATGAACCTCTGCCATTCAGTCAACTGAAAGGTACCGGAAATGTGGCTGAATGGCATAGCTATTCAGTCACCTTTCCAGACCATTCAGTTGACTGAATGGCAGAGCTTCATCCTGTGAATGTTCTTTAGACTTGTTTGTCCTATTGTTCATATCCAAACTAACTAAAGCTTACTACGACCAAGGGCCTCCCTCTCTCTTTCAGTCGCAGGATTAAGCTTAATAATAAATATTGCCGCAATATATACTGTCTCTTGTTATCTGCACGGCTGTGCAGATTAGTTTGAGTCATTTCAAATGTCGCCTATTTCACTTTCAGAATGTTCCCCCTAAAGAACCTAAACCCTATTTTCAGACGTTTTTCCTCCATACTTCCCGATCGATGGTAAATTAGCACTGTACTGCATTATAACGTTTTAATCAAATTCAATTATTTTAGGAAAAAAGTTGGAGAAGACGTGTGACTTTTTAACTTTTGGACCATATGATCAGTAGGAAAAATCGACGGATGTCCGATGCATGGTGAAATAACCTTAATGCGCTTTTCTCAGTGGCTGCTACTTTGTTGAGCTCAACTCAACCTGCAACTTCTGATTATTGGTTTATCATTACATGTATCTTTAGGTTCAATGATTTTAACAGATAAAACTTTGTGCATATATAGTCCTATTAGCACACACGATTGTTCAAATGGTTGAACTAAGCCCACAGTTCTCTTAACTGCGCTCTGTTCTTCACAGGAAAACACAGTTTTACTAGGTAGATCTTATATGATTGGACAATGCAGGACCATTAGTAAGAGTCATTAAGACTGGGAATTGTTCAATCTAGTCCTATAATCTATACACGGTGGAATTCCAGCGTGATAGTACATCGATTATCCGTATGTGTCCAGTTAGAATCCGAGTAGTTTCTCTTTCTCATGGACCAAGTCTGTGCTGTTACTTGATTGGTGAAAAAATGTTTTAATTCTTCTTCCTTTTCCCTAAAACTTTTTTATTTCAATTAATTTTATCCGCTTACACATATTTATGATAACTATTCATTAGTTTTTTTTTTTTTTACTTTAAATCCTATGGATAAAAAGGAAAGGATATATAAAATGGTTTATTTTGATGAAATTTTTAAATTTCTTTCTTCTTTGCTCGATACTACATCATTCCTGTATTTTGAGAGCTTAATACATGTACTTCTTACTGAATGTTGACTTTCACATAGAAGTACTGATTGGCATTATTAAAGCATTTATTATGTATACATGCATTATGTTGTTGCCTTTTAAAATTATAAGTACAATTCATAACAAGAGAAAAATGTGTTTGGTTTTTTATTCTCATATTCAGTGTAATTGTTCGTAATAACAATAAATAACACAATATCCATTAGTAACAACAGTGGCATTGCTCCATTTGAAAACACAGAGATTTTCAAAATGTCCTGCTTTGGTAGTGAAAAACATTATGTAACACGGAAAATGAAATAACACCATCTTCTAACTGTATGATATATCTTGAAAAACAAAGAAAGCAATTGTTAATTTTAACCCTTGTGTCAAATAAAATTAAAGGCCCTATTAAGTAAACTATTCTAAGAATTGTGTGGTTAATATAAAATTTTATGCCCATAAATGAGGAATAAAAGTTTGCTAAAATTAAAATCAATAGCGTACAATTTAAGTGTTCAGTAAATAATATGATTCATGTCATAGTCAAAGTATGGTTACTGTCATTGCATTTTTTCCAATTCTTGTCCTCTATAATGTCAATCCTCCCACATGACCCTTACATTTTCATCTTTTGCCTGAATTAATAATAAACGTTTGAATTCATAGCATTCAAAGTTATTTATGTTTGTTATACTTTCATGTTAAATACTGAAATCTGATTGGTTAAGACACAGTTAATAATATTTACTATTACCCTCAGCGTTAGCAACGCACTTGGCAACGGGTAATATTAAAAAATGTTACATGCGCGAAAATTATGCGCGTACGGTTCGCTGTAGAATTCACGTTATTCCTATGTAAAAGCAGTAAACTTTTCTTAAAATTTTAAAAAAAGACATTCAGTATAACAAAATAAATAGTGCCTGTTTGGGAGGATAACAGTTGAAATTGACACCCCTCGAAAACCATTGTCAACCTCCGCTTCGCGTCGGTTGACAATGGTTTTCTAAAGGTGGTCATCATTACAAATTTATAATTTTTCTACTCCAGTATGAAACCTTATTGATTATATGCATATATGAGACTCCTCGACAGGTTTGTGTATGGGTTATATGCTACTCAGGTGACCGTTAGGGCCAATTGGCCTCTTGTTGGTATATGCATGTGTTTATTTTCAATTTACGTGCTTCATGCGCAGGATATCATCTTATTTTTAAATAAACTAACAGTATGTTGCATACTTACGAACAAATACTTCTTCAGTCTGTTGTTTTTACCCACTGGTTAAAGTTTGTATTATACCCCATGTAATGCACGTAGTACTGGTCTTCATTTACCTTCAACATCTTTGCCTTGTACCTTAAACAAAATAAAAACACAAAGTTACAATCACATAATGTATTGTATGTTTCTTGTCTATACCGAGTGTTTCAGCTTGAGGCTTAATGATTATAAAAAAAATTTAATCCATTCAATGTCCATTAGTTGTTTGGTGTAGTTACTAAATAAATGTAATAATATGGTTGTCACATAAAACGTAAGTGAATGAAATATCTAAACGAAAATATGTTTATAGTCCCCTCTCTCTCTCTCTATCTCCATATATCTATCTCTCTTAAATTGAATTAAAACATATACTTATATAAGAATTAAAATGTATATTTAGTGGTATAGTGGTGTGTAGAGAAATTTGAGTGGGAGAAAAAAAAACTTGTTACCATCTATGTTTCCTTAAAAATATTGATACATAAGATATACTATTTTCACTTGGTACATATTCAGTGAATTAATCATGTATATTTTAACACAATGAAAATTTCTTAAATACCATACCATTCATCATCTGCACCGTCCTTTGCCAAAACACAGTCTTGAACATGAAGTTTCTCGTAAAAATACACAATAAAATTTGTATTACTTATTGTCATTTATAATTGACTACACATTTTCAGATTCACTAACAACTTGAGAGCATATATCTCGATATATGTCTGTGACCGGTCAGCAGAGAATGCTCACTCCTCCTAAGCACCTGATCCTACCTCTATCTTTTTTTAGGTCAGTGTTGCTCGCTTTGAATTTGTATTTCGTTTTATGGAATTTTGAGATGGTTGACGGTTTATTGTTGTCATTTTTTCATCTAAGGAATAAGAAATCATTCTTTGAGTATTATGAGGTGGTAATTTCGGTCAGGGCGTTGTCGAATCCAATAAAGCCAAGATAGCTTTATGATAGATTTGACCAAGCTCCAATTGAAATTGTCACCTCATAATATTCCCAGAATTATTCCTCATTACGTATATTTATGACGTACCAATTTTGGTAAGTAAGGGTAACAAGAACTTACATGTGGCTCGGAAGCAATACAATTTGCTTCATTACTAGATATCTAGCTCGAAAATATGAATTTATGCTTTATGCATGATCTTATCAAGTGTGATGATTTGTACAGTCAATGGCTACGATTTCTCTCATATAGTGCTTTGGCATGATCTATTAAATGATTGATTAAACTTTGATTTATTTAGATACAGGTATACGTTATTAAATGAATATGCAGCTTTATTGAAACAATATATCCGGAAGTGAGCCAGTATTAACTAGTAATACGTCCGCTCATTCACACACACACACATACACACACACACACACACACACATATATAAAGCAAAAATGTCTAACCGAAGCATTGTTAACATAAAAATAGGAAAATTTTGATCAAAATTGTGACCATGCCCCTTTGAAAGACAAAGTTTTCTTCTTAGGTAAACCCGATTTACTTGGGTTTCTCAAACCAAGGGAAGCAAAAACTCAAATTGAGCCTTAATTTATAAGTAAATACACTTCTAAGATTTATCCCTAAAGTTCTTACATGGCACAGCTCCATATCGTTTTAGCTAGTCAGTCTTTTTGGTTCTTTTTAAGGGTGCGTTTAAAATACGAAATGGCATTATTATATGTCTGTACAAAATTATTTACGTTAATAAAAAAATTCAGTTTTCTATATGCAGAATGTATGTCGTATTTAGCTAATGAGTTCTCACGACAATAGCAAAATCCACCACCCACATATTACTGGTGAGCACAGCATTTATTATCCCCTCGCGCAACTTGTTGCAATTAAGGGGATATAGCATCGCTACCGTGCGTGTGTGTGTTCGTATGTGTATGTATGTTTGTGTGTGTGCACTCCATCTCAATTTTCTAGTAAATTGAAAAAAAACTTCCAATGGAATTTCCTTAACCTTTGCACAAGTATGCCTCATTGTAAAAGATTAAAACAAATGCAATGTCATATTAATTGGTCAATTTTTAATGCAAAAACTTAGATAAAATTACACCATTGTAAAGGAGGGAGGGGGGCATACATTATGACATAATTCGTTCAAAACTAACAAGAATAGAATTCCTGGGTCCCCCGCCGGTCAAACTGTCTAGTATCGAGTCCATCGACCAAGGCTGATTTTGGAACTTGACCAAGGTATTAGTGGTATAAACATTTAGTATAAATTTAATGAAAATCCGTCAAAATTTGTGGGCATGAGAGCGCTTACAAGGTCAATTTTTGGATAAAACAGAGTCATTATTGCGGTCAAAGTCCCATAACTCCAACAAAAAGTATCGACCAATGCTGATTTTCGAACTTGACCAAGGTAATAGTGGTATAAACATTTGGTATAAATCTAATGAATATCCGTCAAAATTTGTAGGCATGAGAGCGCTTACAAGGTCAATTTTTGGATAAAACAGAGTCATTATTGCGGTCAAAGTCTCATAACTCCAACAAAAAGTATCGACCAATGCTGATTTTCGAACTTGACCAAGGTAATAGTAGTATATACATTTGGTATAAATTTAATGAAAATCCGTCAAAATTTGTAGGCATGAGAGCGCTTACAAGGTCAATTTTTGGATAAAACAGAGTCATTATTGCGGTCAAAGTCCCATAACTCCAACAAAAAGTATTGACCAATGCTGATTTTCGAACTTGACCAAGGTAATAGAGGTATAAACATTTGGTATAAATCTAATGAAAATCCATCAAAATTTGTAGGCATGAGAGCGCTTACAAGGTCAATTTTTGGATAAAACAGAGTCATTATTGCGGTCAAAGTCTCATAACTCCAACAAAAAGTATTGACCAATGCTGATTTTCGAACTTGACCAAGGTAATAGTGGTATATACATTTGGTATAAATTTAATGAAAATCTGTCAAAATTTGTAGGCATGAGAGCGCTTACAAAAAAGTGTGACGGACGGACACACGGACGCACGGACGGACGCCCGGCATTTCTATGTCCCCGCACCGCGTTGCGGCGGGGGACAAAAATATTTATCATAGATTGCACACTTCTGTAAAATAATAAATAAAGAATGCATGTGCCTTTCAAAACCAGTAATACTATTACAAATTATTATTTCATTAAATCAATGTCATAACCAACTTTTTTATACGAGTTATGAATCGAACTTTCTAAGTAAGAGTTATCAATCTTCCGCTTCACTTCTTTGAAACCAAAGTGAAAGTAAGCAGTTCAAATCAACAACTTGCTATTTTTTGGATTTAGATCTAGTACAGGTAAAGAAAATGTATTTTTTGCAGTAATGTAGGGATAGTAGAATGTGGTCTTATCATTAAAATAACTATATATTCCTAAATAGTACATCCCTACACACAATAACTCATGTCGCGAGGGGATGCTCTGCTTAGCGGTGCCCTTGTTTAGCATTAATTTTGAATTGTTTAAAGTGCTCGAGAGATCCTTAGTTCGACTTTTTGGTAGTCTTGCGATACCATCAAGATCAACGATGCGGACCGTTATCCGACTGGCGAGAATTGTTTTCCTTTGAGCTGTACAGAGCCAAGTCACTTGCAGTAAGGTATCGAAGTGCAGCATCTTTATATCTGCTTCGTTTTTCAAATGAACCTTTTTTAATTATTTGAAATAATCCGTCTTTGTTTCTTTGCAGACAAGAAAAGACAACATTCTTTTTAAGTTTGGTACAATTTTCTGGAATTCTTAATATCAGTCGCAAACTCTTATCATATGATAATTTCAACAACAAAAATTTCTAAATTAAAGGATGGTTCTTGAACCAGTTCTTTATATGTATTTGATGCGATATTGATGTCTTGTTATTTTAACTCTATATTCATGAATAAATAGGCTTCAAGGAGCTCATCTATTTCTACTATCTATATCTTTCAAGGCATCAGTGATGACCTTTCCATCGTCTGATGTTACGAACTGTTAGAAACCATCTCTAAGGATATTTATAAAAGTCCACTAAGGGTTATATGGAATGTTATGATAATTAATTTATTTAGATCCTCGAGATCTTTGTTTCAACATGCCCACACCTGGATGGTGCCCTAGCCAAGATGTTTCCGGAATGTCTCCTCCTCTACATGTCCAAGTCTGCATAAAAAGTCTGCATAAAAAGAGGAGGCAGAAAGACAGCTTCCAGATGACTACTTTTTTATTTAGATATGACAATTTAAAATGACATTTTAACAATAAATATCAATATTAATTACAATGAAATTTATCAACATTTATATTTATTACAAAAATCACTGAAAAGTAAATATTAGTTGAATCCTCTGAATCTATTAACGTTAAATGAGAATGCGCGATATTAAAGGTTATCTAGGGTGAAAACAAAGTCTTCAAATTGTTTTTATTTCTTTTTATGATATACTTAAAAAGTAAAAATAATAAATATTTACAGCGTTTAAAAGTATTTGAATTTAAAACCTGCAGTTATCCAATTAAAACCTCTGCTTTACAAGAAACATTTCCTTTTGTTTTTATGGTGGTCTTGTCAGCTTAGCCCCTTGCGAGAGTCTGGATTTAAGAGATTATGTTGGGTAAAAATGAAGTTTTAAAATGTTGACTTTTGTGATATTCCTTTTATTAAACATAACAAAAATAACATTTTTTACAGTTTTAAAAGTTTTGTAGATTTAAAATCTGCAGTAATCCTATCCAAATCCTATGCATTGCAGAAATTTAACTTACTACGACTGGCTGAAAAGTTAAATGGAACAATGTAAATGAAGTTTTAAAAAGTATAACTATTGAAGCTTGCATTATAGTAAAAGTGAAAGAGTTGTCAAAAACTATTTGTATTCAAGAAAAGCTTAACTACCATGGGCTTTCTATAAACGTTAGTACACCATTAAACACAATTTTTTTCTCATACTAACCTGTTAAAATCAGTCTAATGTAATGAAATATCATGACATTCCAAAAAGTTGATAACTAAGTCTAGCAAGTTTTACATTCATTTTTTTAGTGTGCGTGTATATATATATATATATATATATATATATATATATATATATATATATATATATATGTATATATATATATATATATATATATATATATATATATATATATATATATACACGCACACTAAAAATATATATATATATATATATTCAATTTATCACATAACAAGCGAGGCAACTTCTCTGCAGAGACCCTCAGATAAATCATCACCTGGGGTGCAAGGGGCGCCCTGGATCAGATAAGTTATAGTTTTATACAGTCTTATATTAACATTCAATATGGATTTGCTAGTAAATGCATGTAAGTTTTGCATTCATTTGCCAGGAGGTGTATGAATTAACTCTATAATGACTTTTTTTTGGGGGAGAGGGGGGGTGCCTGATGCACCCTCTGTATAATCCACTGTTCAACACGATATTATAGAAAACATGTGTTAAAAACTGGAGAGTCAGAATCCATTACGATACGCTGCTAGAATTAAGCAGATCACAGTAACACCTACACAAAAAAATGTCTGATAATATATGCACACGAAAAAATCTCATCAAATGAAGGAAAATCGTTATTCATGTCTATCACTTGAGTGGAGTCCATATTCCCAGGTAAACAAGAGAAAAAAATTGTGTTCCTTCATTTTGTTTGTAAAATTATGTCGTGAGGAAAACTTGTCTTCAAATGAACTAAAATTATATTTCTGAACATATTGATTTAATAACATGTAACATGTCTCAATTTACTTTTCGGAGTAAGTGTTATGTAACATTACATATATTATTTACCTTCTGTCAGGGTTGCTAAAATCTATGTCTTTTATGTTTTGTCATCTATTGCTCTTGTAAGTAATTGATCTGTTAGGTAAATTGTGTAGGTGAAAAAGTTAATGAACAAGAATTTTATTAGATTGCTCAAAGCTAGCTAGCCTTTGTGTTCGGATTAAGTATAGTCCAAGTTTCTCTCACCTCTAATGTGTTATCAAATTATTATGTAATCAATTAGCCATCATCATGCGCGCTTCGCATGAACACGTTCGTTGGTGACTTTTACACCCCTAAACAAAAGATTAATTTAAAGAAAGAATTTCATTGGTCAATTTTCACAAAATTACATTTTCGGCAGACTGGGTACGCGTCCCCATGTCGGTCATTTTCCACATGGAATAAAGCCGCTCGGACGTAAAACCTTATTAATCTTCATTTTTCATCTTTATTCAGGTAAATATGACTATTTACTTTATTTTATATTGGAATTATTATTGGTATATAATACTACGCAATTTTATATCATCATGTTGAATAGAAAGCTATTTACATTAGTACATGAAATTTATAATAATTTTCCAATACATGAAGAATGTTAGGCTTAATTATTGAGTTGTAAATTGCTTTTAAATATTCTTTGTAAGTTCCTAATATAACATTAGATTGGTCGAAATATACACTTTTATTGTTTTAACTATGTACATATGTTATTTAGGTCTTATGAATTAATTTTTAAAATTGCACATATGATGTAGCGTAGAGGTTACGCAGGCAACAATTTGTGTACATAGATTTTTAGCAGAAATAAGAATCGGGCTCGACGTTTTTAAAATATATTTTCCTTGTTTACAACGACTGTCACTCTACAGACTGTTAATGTCAATTGACTTACATACGTGATGTTAACATTGTATTAAACGCAAGTAAGCTATTGATTGATCGTTTTTGTTAATCGGAAATGTTACTTTTAGAAATTGTCGATCGTACGCGATTTGTGTGATAACTCATGTGCGCCAAATTACGATTCTGTGAGTAGATCACGCCCGATCTAAATTAGGTGTTTGCGTTAGGTTAATATGCGATGTATGTGTTTCTTTTTATATTTTCAATGTCTCTTTTATAATTTTGAATTATAAATAATAATTGAAAGCATAAACCTTAAGTCATGCCATTTCTTTTCATTTTTTGGTTTGGTATTGAATATTATTTTGAAGCTATTTGAATTTATGAATTTTTCACATTGAATAAATTACTGTTAGGGACATTGTTTGTGAGGGCCTTGAGCCACATCTAGTTTATTAAGGTTTTCCGCTCTCAGCGGAAAACCTTACTATTATTCTGAAAAATTTTCAAATTTCTTATTATTTTTTTTTCTTCTAGACGCCAACTTTGATCCTTAATATCTCGCTTGTTTGCTCACCGATTGTTTTGAAATTTTCAGGACTGATAACATGCCGCGTGATGTTGTCGTTGCATATTTAAGTTGAGGAAAATCCCTATCCGGTTTTGAGTTATTCCCCTTTTAGTAAAATCTAGCGACTTCTTTTGTCCAGGGGGTTTAGCTTTAACGATGACTGGCAGAGTCTCAAAGATGGGCTGGTTTGGAAGCTAATACATTGAATTTGTGCGAGATATATTTTATTTATTATTTAAATGCAAATAAAAGGGGTGGTATAGATGTTGAAACAAAGGTAAGAAAAAAAATCAAAAAAATTCGCGTATTTTCCGTGTTAGTTTTCTACCTGATAAAAATTTGTTATAACATGTATTTTAAAAGTTCTTGGTCTTACCCAGACCTTTCATTCGGTATACCGAAAAAGGGGCTGGCCCTTATTATTAGGGAGTTAGAGACGTCCAAAGTTTCTTGTCAATAACTTAAAAAGGAATAAATATTTCTAATGCATTATTGAAGCAAAGTTGTAAAGAAATTAATTTTGAATCCTTTTATAGTATTCAGTTTAATGTTTTCGTAATTTATAGTCAGAATTTGCAGAAACAATTGTTGTCAGTTCGGTCCATTTTGTGGGGGTGCGCACGTTTATGAGGTTATGAAAGGGCTTCTTGTAATGCACTAACTGATACATGTAGCGCGCAAAAATAATTCCACATAAAATTCCCAAATGTTTTTATGCATATGTACATTTTCATTTCATATAGATAAACCTCTTTGACCTTATTTTTGTTGTTTGTTTCATAACTGTGCCCCTGTCTATATTTAGATGCATTACGAGACTCAGGTAACCGATCGATAGGAGAGTCGCTAGCTGTATTCAGGCTGTCGCCTAGACGACAGTGCATGTGCTTGTAGAGCTGGACGTACACGATTAACGCCCCACTGTGTTACTGTAACAGAGACATTTTGAATTGTTTCAGTACTGGGAGATGTGTTAATAAAATGGTTCCAATGCATGGTAATTAAACTCAAGTTTCTACAATACGTATACACGGCCGTCATATAAAGCACAATGTCTATTACTGACATGGCAATTTAAACGAACGCGGGATTGCTCCCGATAGAACAATTCTTTTAAAGCAAAAAAAAATTACTGATTTGAGATGGATATAATATAATTATCATCGTGGAGATGATTTTAAAAAGTGAACTTAATATTCGTATACGATAATATTTGATTCCAAAGCCGCTAGTTTTAAGTTACGGTTATTCGGGATATTAATTATGACTTGCCCCGCGTTTCAGGTTTTTTACTTGCAAAACATCTACAAACGAAAATACCAAACAACCTTCAGCAGCAACTTATAAATTATTTATTCCATACACAATTCTAAAGAGGTAATTAAATAAATTTTATAAATGCTTTATACTTGTATTCCCTATCTTCCATAGAAAAAAGTGGCATGGAAAAAATGTTGTTCAATGTTCATCAAATACGCTGTAGCCTTAGCAATCGAAAATAATTAACAAACTGTATATTGATAGATTGACATATCAACAAACATTCAGACCCGCATTGTGTTTTCTTACAAGTTCTATAAAACGTAGACTCAATGACTGAATTTACCGTTTTCCGTTTGGGTTATTTTGAATCACGTGTGTACGTTGTGTGTAGCCATATAGATGAACACTTTAAGTGTTTAAATTTTAAAAGAAATTGTGTACATGCAGAGCATTGCAATGCTAGGACAATAAAATTCCAACAATGTATATGGTGAGGCCGGTCAGACTGATACTGGTTCTGCTTGTTCTACAAATAGCGAATGTAAGACGAAGTATTTGGGTGTTATATTTTAATCAAATATAAGTATTGCTTTCTTAAAAGCTTGCATTACTCAACAAAGTATTTTATTGGGATCATTCTTAGTTACCTTAGCTGCATATATGTACCGCTCTGTCTGTATCCCGGAAAAATTGACTACCATCCTAAATTTTTCATACAAGGTCTACAGACTTGCAGCTAACATTACCTTTAAAAATACATTTTAGAATTTGCCGCTGTTTATAAATTCATTAAAAAGACGCGCAGAATCAAATGGTTATATGGCGTTTGATATGGGATTTATGACGTCTATTTATATTGTTTTCATTAAAATTATTTCATAATTTCAAGCTTGTGGGTGGAATGAAATCAGTTTCACATGTTATATGACATAAAGATGTCCCCTCCCCACTTTTTCTCGAAGCAACTATCTTTATAAAATTTACATTAAAAAATTGAATTATCATGGAGTTGCCCCCCCCCCCCCCCCCCCCCATTTTGGTAGCATGTAAAAAAAAAATGGTATGAAAATCATGAAATTATGAGTGAAATTTTGAAAATTTTGGAAAAATCATTTTTTTTTCTTTTTTTGCTTGTCAAGATTTGTTGGATGAGTTTGCCCCCCCCCCCCCAATTTCAAAAACGATGCTACGTGCTTGGAAATTACTCATTTTTTTATTCCCCTCTTTAATAATCGAAACAAACTAACAAAAATGACCGATCCAGATAAATATAATTACATGTATCAAAAATAAACTTTAAAAACAAACTACACATTCATCCTTCACCCACAATATTGCCTTTTCGATATTTGTCATCGTTGTACCTTTTCGATATTTGTCATCGTTGTAGACCCGTGTAACAATCTGTGAAGTAGGTGCTTGCACGAAAAAGAACCCTTTGCTGATCTACATTTTCATTAACGCATACAAAGAAAAAATATATATTTTGATTTATTTTTGAATTTCTTTTGATGTAAAAAAAAAATTAGAAGAAATTGGTTCCCAGTCTCTCTTTATGCCTGTTTGTTAGCGGTTAATACAAGTTCATTTTGAATATCCTTTTGTAATTTAAAAAATGCGATGTAAATTTTTTTCATGCAATATTTCGGATAAAACAATGAAGAGTTGTGTCTTGAAATTTTATTAGACCATAAAATTGTAAAATGCTAACATTGAAAATTGTGCCCGATTTCTTTCTTTTTTTTGAGGTGAAACTTTATTGATTTAAAAAATGATTCTTTGAGACAAACAAATTGACATAATCAATAAGAATTTGAAAATCCCTAACTGCAGGTCTGTAGCTTTTAGTCAGAAAAATAATCGGATGGACGACCTAGGACACAGATCGTCCATCCGAATTTCTTGAAAATTGCCATTATTTTCGTACGCGGACGCAATACTGACCGAGACTAAATGGTTCGTATCTTAAGTTTTAAGTTTTAACTGCTTTGAAAGGTAATATTGGTTTTCTGATAATTATGAACATGAATAATTAAATAAAAATGGTTAAAATTACAGTAAAATTACCGGCATCGGTCTTCTCCGTGCGCGGATCTAGAAGGGGAAGGGTTCCAGACCCGACCCCCCCCCCCCCCCCCAGCGAAATTTCTTTCAATTATGTATACATTATAAACTTACCAAAAATGCCTCGGACATCCCTTGGCAAACTCAAATAACCGTCTGACTTTTCAACCCCCACCCCGGAAAAATTGTCTGATCCGCGCATGTTCCCCCTCCTCGAAATACAAAATTATTCTTCAAAACCCCAGGATCTCCGCATATATACCAATAGATTCATTGGCGCTTGCGTTCGATAAAAATTCGTGTAAAACGTTTGCCAGTGGTCTTTTTACCATCGTACCGGGCATAACCACAGTCCCACTCTGTGAATAAAATGCGGCGAATCAAACTAGAGACAACGTGTTAAGATCTGTATTTGCTTATAAACATGTAGTATCATCGTGCAAAATGCACTGTTCAATTATAATTTTTTTTTTACTTTACTTGTAAAATTCAACATCTGTTTCGTAATTTTTTCTCACAGTTTATTTCTTACATAGTTACTTTTTTTATTTAGTGATTGACACTTTTCAGACTTTATATGTGATTTCAAAGAGACAGAGTGTCATGTCTCAAGGACTGTTAATCTCTTAAAACAACATTGTGCAATTATCAGATTTTCATTTCTTGGACATCAAAGACTCATTGAGTTTATTTAATTATTTAATATCTGTGAACCTTTCACTCAGCTTACTTATATCATTACCTGTTAATTGCAATTTATACTCATTGTTAAGATTCTTATAAATAGTTATGTACAATTGTCAATGCGCAGTCTGGAATACGGCGGCCAGCCCCGGCCACGTCCGACTCTCCCAGAGTCTTAAGTCCGGAGGCCACTTCTGGCCATATCCGACTTGTTTGTAACATGTCTGTCTGTTAAATTGTTATAATGTTGCCATCGTTGAGTCTCGTCCAATAATGTGGAATCCAGCATCAATTGCCTGTTTATTTCTCTGGAACTGTATACTGGTGGACCTTCGGGAATACGGCAAACCTACCCTTCGTTTTAGCTTACGGCCCACAGCGCGCCCCAACCTTTTACCTTATACACTTTACGCCAACATGCCCTCACCCGGTTCGTACTGCACACGACCGATGCAGATCCAGACGAATTCTCTATCACCGTAAAATCTACGCGGTCACAGAAATATAATACTTTGTTTCTCAGTGTTTACACATCTAATATTGTACGATGGTCAGCTATCAATTTTTTGTAATACGTCACAAGTATGACGCAGCTACGACGGAAAACCTAATCGTTGCTTGCAACGAGCTCGTCTCTAGTTTTTATTTTATGTTTTATAATACACTTGTCCCTATTGAATAAAGCCGCACGGACGTAAAACCTTATTAGTCTTCATTTTTCATCTTTATTCAGGACTTCTCCTTATCATTTGATAAGAAGCGCCATTGGCCAAAAAGAAGGGAATATCACTTAATTAGTCATGGACTCATTGACAATAAAAAAATTGTTAATAAGTAAAAGACAATTATTTGATATCATTGAAATATTACACGTCGTCATGTTTTGCAAGTATAAGAAATTATTTTTGGGAACCTAATCCTAGTAACAAATACCGCATGTCTAGTAATGTTCAGGGAAGCCCGTCTTTATCAAGAAAAAAGTGGTTTAAAGTTTAAAAATGATGTACATAATGTAAATTTGTTTATACCTTGTACAATACTAAGTAAAATACAATTTTTCAAGAGGTAATGTGTATTTGAGTATTGTTTTTTTTTTTTTTTTTTTTTTTTTTTTTTTTTTTTTATCTTTTTTTCTCCTTTAAATTGTTCACGGCCTTTAACTCTATTTGCAATTTTTTTGCATTGATTGTTTAGTAAATATTTTGAAGAAGTATAGGTCTATAATTTTAATTGGTCTATTTCATCCTTTTTATGAATTAAATAGATAATGGCATTCCTTTGTGCAAATGACAGTGTGCCTTTCTCAAACCTTTTTATTTGAGAGGCACAGTATGTATATAAGGAATAAGGAATCATTCTTTGAGTATTATGAGGTGATACATGTGTCATTTTGGTCGGGGTGTGATCAAATCCAGTAAAGCCCGAAGGGCATTATGATAGATTTGATTACGCCCCGACCGAAATTATTAGCTCATAATTATCAAAAGAATGATTCCTTATTACTTATATTTATATAATTTTAAACCATCGTGCTATTAAACATAAAGAAGCAAACCCCGCTGGCGCCTCAATTTGGCGACATTTGAAGTTATAGGTTATACAGTACAAAATTGATACGTAATGTTATCACAGGCAAAGACACTGGAAAATGTAAATATTTTTATTTCTTCCCAAATATATTTTTGTAATTGTACTGGTGAACTATCTTGTCCCGGGGATTAACTGCCCCTTTTTTTAATTCTTATTAAGACAAATTTCTTATTTCTCGATTGTTAACGTTTGACAAATAATATTAGACGGATTGGTATCGATATCAATATCTGGAATATGTTTGCTAGCATATAGCTTATTATAAAATGTATATAAGCGTTTCTTATCTTTATACATAAAAGGAGAGTATCTTTAATATTTACTACAATGCTATTATTTTACATGCAATTTATCTTTAATGGTTACTACAAGGCTATCAATTTATATTCATGTACAATTATGAGCAAATGAAATGGGGGGGGGGGGGGGAGGAACACTACATAATGCGTTGCGCTAAAAGTATTGTATTCTATTTTGAAGAACCAATGAATATTTCAAAATCTACAAATTTTAGGTTCATAAAAGTTTTTACATTTCTCAAATTTACATTAAAAATATCAATGGAAAACACATTTTAACTAAAGTCATATTAAGAGGCAGTCTACGATAGAACCATGCAAATGGCTATCAATGGAAGTATTTCGAAATTTCATGAGACTTGGCACAGATACTCATGATAAACTAACTTGATTATAATGAGAAGGATTTTTATTACATTACATCAGTAACCATGTAAACGGATGGCACTTGGGTTTCCCCCTTGTTCTATTTATAGAACTTTAGAAAAATTGGACAGCATATAATTCTTTTTAGTTTACTGGAAATATTAAACACTGCAATTGAATGAAACTCATTTCTTCACATTGTGAAAACCTATAGTTTTTCTAAATATTAAGGAATTTAAATTAATACACAAAGATATGTGGGCCTTAACTTCATGAAAATACTGAAATTTTACCAAAATTGACCTAAAACTGGCATAACTGCCCAAGAAACGCATTAATCAATATAATATTTTGTCAGCTTATATGGTCTTTACTTGTCTTTAATCTGGTTGAGGGAATTTGGTTGCAAATGAAATTCAGTGGAAATGTTGGTGGCTGGGTGGGTTCGGGAGGGGGTGGGCCAGGGTTGGACATGTTGCAGTATTATCTAGGGTAAGAAAAAATGCTATTACATAATTATCTAAATTTTCCTTGCCAAATAAAACAAGTAATAATTGAGAATTAAGTAGTCTTAAAAATTAAACACACAGAATTACTATGAATTGCCCTCAGTCGAAGGGGAGGGGGCTGCAATTGAAAGGAAACTTGGACCATTAAGTTTGTCGCCTAACAGCGAGGCACAGTGGGTTAGAGGGTGTACTACGAATCTGTAAGTCATAAGTTTGACTCCTGCTCTGGGTTTTGCAATTTTTACCTCTCTAAATATTTTTAAAAGCTCTTTTTTGGTTAGATATTGTAAAATTTTAAAATTTTAAACCGGTGAAAGTATTTCAATTAAAATGTACATTAACCCATATTAAAATCGACAGATGTCCCACACCACCTCAATTTATATAAGCATCCGCTTTGACATAAAACTGTCAAAATACAATAACAATGGATTTCATGTTACATGTATTCAAATTTTTATGAGTGACATATCAAACAATTCTTTTTATCATAAACATTTGTATTTTTGAGCAAAGTTTACAACATTAGTATATTGTTCAGATGATATCTGAGAAGAACACAGCAAATAACATCTTTAACTTATAAATAATCTGTTTAATATTCATGGACTATTTGTTACAGTAATAAACTTCAAAATGTACATATAACCACCTGATATGAAAAAAAACTCCTGAAAAGCCTACATGTTGTAACACTCATTAATATGAAATACTTGTAATGAGCCTTTGCTTCAAATGGAGCAAAAAGCAAAGACCAAATTATTGCAGTTATTTTCATGAAATATGAATAGCCATTGTTTACAAAGCTATGGAATAAAATATGCAATACAACCAAATTTCAACCTTCAATTATAACATCGGATAGAGAATTTTAATTTCAGAATAAAAGTTGCAAAATCTGTGAATTGAAATATTCATTATACAGTCACTTTACGAAAAATAGACAGAGATGTGCAATTAAGTTAAATTTAGAAAGCTATTATCATCAATTAATACATGTATCCCTATTAGCCAAATAACATCATCAATAATACATGTAGTGCTATTAGTCAAGTAAAAACCTTATTTTATACATTTAGCCTTATAAGACATCTATTTTCAATTCATACATGTAACACTATTAGACAAATACATGTATTACCATCAATTTATACATGTAGCACTAATAACCAAACACCATCAATTCACACATGTAGCACTTATCTTTTAGTCAAATAAAATCATAAATTCATACATGTAGTGCTATTAAACAACTATAACAGTTGAAATTGACACCCCGAGGACACCATTGTCAACCGACGCGAAGCGGAGGTTGACAATGGTTTTCGAGGGGGTGCCAATTTCAACTGTTATCCTCCCAAACAGGCACTATTTATTTTATTATACTGAATATCTTAATATTAGAGAACATTTCACTGCTTTTATATAAAATGATGTGAATTCTATGGTGAACCATACGCGCATAATTTACGCGCATGTAACAATTTATTCTGTTACCCGTTGCCAAGTGTGTTGCTAACGCTGATGGTAATAGAACGGATTATCAACTGTGTCTAAACCAATCAGTATTTCAGTATTTAACATGAAAGTATAAAAATATCAATTCATGCATGTATCACAATTCTCTTTGAATACTGAAGTTGATCAAGATTCACAGATGGCTGTGATTTTACAGGGGAGTACTTTCCATCTGACAATAATTTCACAGCTTCATTTAAGATTTCATGCTGTGATTTTTCATCTTTGGACTGATCAGACCCCACAGTTTTCTGAGATGACAGAAGATCAAAATCTAAAATAAATATAAAAATAAATATTTACCGGTATATTCATTAAAATATATGTATTTAAAGTATTAGACTAAACTCAGCTGTTGGATACACACATATACATGTATGTACCACTATAATATACATGTAAAGCGTTGACAGCTTTAATAACAACTATATGACATTTCAGAAAAAAATATGCATTTATTTGTAAAATTCACATATGATAATCATTTCAAGTGGCAGCCAATTTTTGAATGACCTCGATCTCTAAGATGATCACAGGGACTTTTATCTACATTTAGCATTGTAAGGGTGCCTGAATCACATTTAAACTCATTAAACTGTAAAACTGAAATTCAAACATACAGTTCAAGAAACATATATACCACCCATGCGGCAATAATGAAAAAGGTCAAATAATTCATATTTGGAATATCTATGATAATCTATGATAATAATGCCAAGTATGCGTCATAAATCATCTTGTACAGTACACAAAAAACTAGCACGCATAAAACTTTTATAAACAGCCACAACACTAGACAATAAAAAAAATTCCATTAAATTGTAAAACATATATTTTTCACTGTTATACCTCTTGGGTGAGAAAAAGATATATAAGCGTCCATTGCTTCAGAA